>VZDJ01000782.1:27132107-27406032 GCA_008694505.1 Cyanoderma ruficeps
TCCCCACCCTCCCCCCCTTGCAATATAATCTGCTCGCACAGGGCACCTGCCACTTCTCTCCCCCATAACTTCCCATCTCAGATGTCTCCCTGACCTCAGATATGACTTCTTGGATGGCATGAGGACAGATACAAACATGCTTCAGCCTGGCAGCTATTCCACAGCTGGGACACCTGCTATCCAGATATCTCATTTCCAATTCAATTCTCACCAGATTAATTTGTCTTTTGACCTACAGGAATAGGTTAAACAGAAAACTGACCTCAGGTCAGATGCCACTAGCAAGGAAACAAGCATGGCACAGTTCTGAAAAGTCATCACCATCAGCTGGGGGAATACAGCAACCAAAAGTGGCATTTGGAGCTTAGGAACCATTCTTGCATTAATACAAATTTAATGAACACTAGAATTTGACACATGTCAGTTACTACTGCCAGATGTTTAATGACCTTTCCTGACCTATGCAAATGCATCTCTCCCTCCCCCTCTCTCCCCACACTCACATGTTCTCATTTTATTCAGGAGGTCAAACCATTCATTCCTTGATGTTTCTCTGAAGTTACAAGGGTTCTGATTGTCCAGACCAGAACATAACACAAGCAGAGCTGGAAAAATAGTGATGCACTAAAATGGCTTGGAGTCTACCTAGCCCTCATTACTTGCTACCAGCTTGTTACAGCAATGTGATCCATTTTCCCTGTGCCCAGGGCTGGCACCCAATCCACTCACATTCTTGAGATGATAAAGACACACAGCTTTTTGGATTCCATGAACTATGAGGACAGAAAATAGAGCTAGTTCCTAAAAGGTCCTAGAAGTATTTAACAATTAGAATGAGTAAATCCACAGGCTACAGAGGAATTATTTTGCAGTTATTTTGGAGCTTGGCATACCACCAAGACCCAGCAAGCATCACTGGTGCCCTGTATTGGTCCATGGCATGAGAGAGCACATGTTGTCCTGGCCCTGGGGTATTCAGCCATCAGGAAAAACACTGCAGTTCCTCTGGGGCTTTCTGAGCAACCTGCTGTCACCATACAGGTCCTCATGTCATGGTGTTTCTCCAGGCACACTTCCTGCTCTAACCTGCCATGTTAATGGGGAAAACATATCATGCCTCTCCAGCTGGTTGGTTACTGGCACCTTCTGCTGTGAAGGCTGGCTGTAATCAGTCCTGGATTCTTCCAAGTTGGTGGTGCTGACAGGTTGCATTGAACCAACAGGAACATGCAGCTGTATTTTCTTTTCAATAATACTATTCCCACCACATTGCCTACCACAGGACTTCTCCCAGAGGGGACATGTTGCTAGCTGCCATATGGGCTATTAACTTAAGAGTTGGACTCAGTGATCTTTGTGGATCCCTTCCAATTCAGAATATCCTGTGACTCCGTGATTCTGTGGTATTCTGGCTGGAGATCATGGCTTCGCCACATACTGTAAGGAAGTGTCTCATCATGGACAGAAATGCTTTTCCCTGCTGGGAAAACAAGGAAATCTTGGCATAAATGTGCCCTCACTCCCCTTACTTCTAGTGACTGCAGTGGGGAGGAAGGGAAAGCTCATCTCCCCAGCCACCAGGGAGGAGGGATAACCATGGGCTTCACAAGCTGGAAAGGAAGGAGGAATCCAGCACTGATGAAGAGGCATTCCCAGAATTAAAAGCACTACTAATGAATGCCACTCCTTTATCAGGGATTTGTCAGACCATGCAACCTGAAGGGGAAAAAAGGTAGAGTACTCACAATACCTCCCTTTGGAGCCTACTTTTCCCTACACGGAAGGACTAAGGAAGAACTTTCAGAGAGCAAGCCAGGGTGGTTCAGTTTGGGAGGGTAAATACATTGCTCTGTCCACTGGCTGAAAGATAGATAACATCCAACACAGTCAGCAGAGAGTCAGGGAGAAGAGCTCTCCTGCTTACATACACAGGAGGGGTAAAAAAAAGTCCTTCTGCCATTGGTCTGTGGTGCTAGTGGAGATGGGGATGCATGGAAGAGAGAGGCACTCCCAGTTTCAAGGAACAGATGAGAAGTGTGAGTGCCTGGCTCAGCAGGGAGTGAATACTCTCTTAACCTCATGTACCATGCACACACAGATAGGATCACAATGCTGTACAGATATATACACACAGACAGAATTACAGCAGATACTTATAAAACCAGCTGCTACAAAAGTTTTGTGAGTCTTGCATTAAAAGTTTTCATTCCCTAAAGCAGCAACTCTTGGAACCAGCTGTTTAAATATGGATTTCTGCTTCCATTTTCAACCTGTTTCTAACCTGCCAGCTTGTGGAAGGAAGTTTCAGAAGGTGAAAGGATTGAGAAAATTTTCAGGCAGCAAAAAAAACCCCTGACACCAATAGTCAGTTGAAATGTTTAGGATTTTTAAGGCTTCTTGCAATGCTTTTAAATGCTTCACTTGCAGTTCGGTAATGGATAGGGATGATGTAGCAAATTTAGAACTTGAGATTTAGTAGTAGGTTTTCAGGTTGAAGTGAAGCAAATTTATCCCTGTTTCTAGAAGTCCTTGATACCCCTGATTTTGGGTGCCAAATTATTTGCTTTCCTACAGCCCTTTCCTGCTTCTAATGCAGAGTAGGGAAAAATGGAAGTAAGAAAAGGTTATTAAAACACATGCCATGCCAAGGGCACAAACATCAATTTGTTTTACTGAGAAAGCAGAGCAGGAGTTTTAGCAGATTAGACAGAGTTTAGGTGTCCTTATTTATTTATAGAGAAATGTATGTGTACACAGAGAAACTCAGCTAAAAGAATGATAGGGTTGTGAGTCAAATGCTAAAATCTTAGCAAATGCCAGAATTTGGATTGTCTGGGCACGAATTGCTCCTTTCCCCTCCCCACGTGTAGGCATGATGACATAATTCTGGAATTTCCTCCCTCTTGAGTGGTTGGCTTCATTTTCTGGGTGCTCAGCAAGAGACACCTGGGGCCTGAAATGCAGAAGTGCTGAGAGCTGAAGTCAACTCACCCTGTGCTTTGAGTAGAGAAAGTCTTAAGGAAATTCTACACATGCAAAGGCTCCCACAGGTCCTCTTTCAGCTTTCACTGAAAGCTGTCATTCTGACATTTTTGTCCTTTCTCCCCTGTGCTTAGGTGCTTTTGCAAGATGGCAGTAATATTGTAAAAAAAAAAAAATAGAATTCTCACCCCGCATAGATGTTTTGCAGAGATATGTTAATCAGGATTAGTGGTGTATTAAGATGCTGTTGGAGAAGCAACAGCAAAACTAAACCTTTGAAATGGATTAATGGTTTTTCTGTGTTCAGTGTAATACTTTGATCATGCGCACTAACACAAGATCTGAGGCCAGAGCACTGAATGGAATAAGACAAAAAGCAGAAAGGTTAAAAACCTTCCCCCCTATAGACTGGCTGAAGCAGGAATCTGTTACGAAAAAGGCCGTATATGTTATCATGCAATTAAAATTGTATCATCCTACATATTCAAGAGGGCTAATTAGGAATGCCCAAGAAATCTACATTCTGGACTACCCAATGTTGCTTAGCTTTGCAACCTAAATGTTTATTTGATATAATTTATATATATATATTGCACACTATTTAATACCACTGCATGCATCATTACACATGTCCATAGTACATTTATTTGCTTTTGTGTTAAGTATGAATATGTGTTTGTACATTTGACTGCACATACACATACATTATCAATAATGGGAAATGCTTCAGAATTCATTTTCCTGTGTTTTATTTAAAGGTGACAAAGATAGCATTTATTGTATATTTACTGGAGAATCTGTGAACATCAACATAGTTATTCATTACCACATGTGCCCACTCAGATTGCAATAATTTTCCAGGGAAATGAAGAAATTTCTGTAGTTCCTGAATATACATACGCTTTTCTTTTTAATAGCATATCTAATATTAGGAAGTTTAGAGAAAAAAATTTTTAGCTGCTCACATTACAGTAGTAGGAGTCTTCTAGTCACATTTAGCAAACAGAGATGCTACCAGCACCAGTAGCAGTGTTACACCCTTTTCAGAAGAGAACAGGGTGTAACACTATCAGAACTGGAATGTCTATTAAAGGAACCACATGAAAAAGAGCGAGTAATGAAGAAGTGTATAACTGTCACGCAGCACTTCTTCTTTGTAGATATAAAAGGACTTTGCAAGGAGGCCAGTTTTGGTATGCCTATTCTCCATACAGAGGCTGACAGATAGACCCACTCACTGTAGATCACTCAGTAGACCAACAGCTTAGGGAAGATAGAGTGGGCTTCAGAGTTTCAGCCTAGAGTCCTGCCCACTAAGGCCACCCTGCCTTTTACTGTAAATAAACAAATCCTCAATGGAAAGGATCATTAAATTCTCGGATAATTATGTTTGTCTACTGAAGCTGGTGGAGCCATATGTGGGATTAATACAAACAGAGATAACTGGACCAAAAACCTTTTCTTCATAACTCACTGATTGATGACTCTGGGCTCTAGGAGGTGGCCAATCAGTCTGAACAGTGCTTGAAAAAGTAAAAGTAGAGCAAATGTTTTCATCTTGGTCTTAGCTTGAACACTCCTGCTTATGTTCCAGACCAGAAGTGGTCTTGTCTGTCTAAAAGCTTGTCTGTTTTTACCAACTGTAGAAGTTGCCCTAATAACAGTATGATCTCTCCCTACAAATCTGGGGCTTTTTTTCATCTGGGTGTAAATACTAATTTTCAAATGTTATCCAACTGCTAGCTCCAATGAGCCTCCTCTATGCCTGGTCTTTGCCTTGGTCACCACAACCACTTGCAATAGGTGGTACAGGGAAAAGCCCTGTGAATACATGGCTAACTCCCTGGCAACTACAGAAGAAATGCCCATATGTGCTGAATTGGATCAGATATCCACAAAGAGCACAGATGACCTCAGAAAATCAGACCCTGCATTTCTGCAGTGCTGGACTATTTAATACCTACTTGGACTTTCCAGGACTTTAAACCACTGTATTTATTTTTACAGCATATAAAAGCATACCAGGCACATTCAAGACAAACTAGAATACTAGAATAAATAATTGCATCTGAGAGGAGTACACATGACATTGGCTTAGTGTTTTAATTCTTGAAATGAATACTGTTTTGCCATTTTTGGATTGCCAGTTTTAGGCAGTCAGCACCGGTACTGCTCAAATAGATTACTAAATAGCTGATTTTTGGCGGGATTTATGTAGTTATAGGTTTCTGCTCTGCTAATACATGTAGCACCAATTAAACAGCAGGCAGCATGTTGAGCATTCTTCCTCAGTGGAGAATTTACACCTCCTCAGACCTGCGCCTCTGAAGCTAAGAAGTTGCAGCTTCTGTATATTGTTTTAGAATTGACAGCTACACTGAATTAGACTGATAGCTCTGGTTTTAATTCTAGGTAGGTACAAACAATCCCTTTGTTAAAGACACGGCTTTAAAATCGCAATTTAATTAGCATCACAATTATATATTTTATTGACTGAGTCAGTGATATATGAGAAGCTAGTGGGTTATTATATGGGTTTTTATATCAGCATTGACATTCCTTCAGCGCATGAGAAGGATCAGCCATGCATATGACACATTCAATAAAATCAAGTGTCTTCACAAAAAGCAGACTCCATATTTGCAACTATGAAACACCAGAAAACACTGTATCAGTTTTATATGTACAACTCTTCAAAATAACTTCGCTGCTTCTGTTACAGAAGAACTACGAACTAAACAAGGACAAATGCATTGTATTTATACTGGCATAATCCTTGACCAAACAAGTTGAATACTGTTGGCATTATTCTAAGTAGGAGTTAAAACACTGTCTTTCCTTTATGGATATGTTCTTTCCATCACTAGCAAAATATGCAACAAGCAAGGGAAGACTTATTTTTTCAAACAGGACTGCCTGACATTCCACATTTTTGAAAATCCATGATTTGCAATCTGGCTGAATGACCTATTTTTCATATAATGTCATTTTTTGAAATATGTCCAGTTTTTCACTTTCATCTTTTGACTGCCCTTTGAAGCAAGAAGAGAATTAATTCATCAGCAGATCTTGTTTGCAGAGTGGGATGTGAGACTGGACGTACACTGGGCACATGTTAGTCATCTCAGATGGAAATATTCTTGCATTAGGGCTCTTCTTGGCAATAGGGAGCTGCCTTCTAAAACGTATTTCATTTAGCCAAAGCAAGGAACACTATTCATACCTCAATACTGAGAAAAAACCCCAGAGGGGCACAGAATTTGCCCTAAGCTCCATGAAATAGGCAATAAATCTCAGATGAGAATTTTATGTGAGCTGGAGCTTGCAAGTATATTTCCATTCAAGAATCATATGTATGCAAGATACTACTGCTCACTACCCAAAAAAATACTTAAATGTGCATTGGAGGAACATAGCAAAGGTTCAGGTCATCTGTGTGAAGTTCCCCATCCTTGTTACAGAACACTCTCAACATACCATCTTGTCCTTATGAACTAGCACAGTGAGTTGTGCTTTCCAATGGCCATCACATGGAAAAAGAACATTAGAAAAAGAAATTATAGAAATGATGAATGCATTTCTGGAACCATCTTATGGCCACAGCACCTATAAAACTTGAAGAGAAGTATATGATGTCCTTCCTTCACTTTCCACCTACATGATTTTAATCATCTGAAGAAAATGGTCTGTCTGTAAGTTCCTTGACTGAAGTTCTGCAAGAGCAAGAAAAAAATCACAGTGCTACAATAACAGATTGCCTAGCATCTTCAAACTCCTCTGATTTTGTTATTTTTGTTATCTTTTGTCATGTTTTGTTATCAAAGTGCTGTGGTGCTCTTATGCAAAAGAGAAGCTTTGCACATTAGCAAAATACAGGCTATAGGAATCATGCTTTTACCAGAGTCAAGTATACTGACTGAGTAATTTAAAAGAAAATATTGCTCTAATATTTATGCATAAAATAATATAATGCTTGACACAGAAATCATTTTAATCTAAAAGACTGCAGGGCAGTTCTCCATGGGATTAATTTATTTAGCTTAACGTCTTCCACAGTAAGTAGACTAGTAATGATACATCAGTTTTGAAAGTGCAAGACTAAGGGAAAAATCTTAGTTTTCTTGATTCTTGTAAAACTAAGTACATCTCCCATATCTCTGACACATCTAAGAAGGGTTTTCTGATCTCATCCCTTATTCTGCAATGCAAATTTGCAAGACTTCACCCTTCATCCCATAAAGGGCAAGTGTTATTAGCAGCCATTACAACCAGATCCCCAGAGTCCTCCTCTCAGGCTTCAGCTATCCTTGTACAAGCACAATGAAGGAAATACATATTTCACCCCAAAAACAAACACTTAGCCTGGCTGACTGAGAGGAGTCATTTAGTTCAGAAAATTTATTTTGCCTACAGCATAGGCCGTGCCTGTGCTATTGCCACTTAAAAATTTGTCCTGAAATTTACTACACTTCCCTCTTAAAACAAGCACACCATAAGTAATTTTTACTCAACATTTCTTCTCAAAGCTCTCCTTAACAATTACCACATTCAATTACTCCTGGTCAGGGGATTCTGAGGTCCCCAGTATATGATTTCTCATAACCATCTCTTGATCTAGGGTTGCAGCAGTCAGCTCCTGTCCCTATGCCTCTTCCTGACTTGTGTTTGCAGTCAGATTTTTTTTTGGTACATTATGAAGACAGATCTTATTTTTCCATTTTGTGACAAATGATAGACTAACAGAGCCAAATGGCAAGAAAATGTCATAGAAAAATTTGGTTTACTGTAGAATTTCACTAAGCTCTTCACAGCCCTGACTGCAAACCTTCGCACTAGTTCAAATGTTAGGATCACAGCCTCAGAATACAATAATTTCTTTACCAATTAAAACGGAAAGCTGCTTCTGACTCTTCAGGGAAGCATTTCTCAGCATTTCTCTAACCCAAGAAACTGATTTTCCAGTTCCTTGGCCTGAACACAGTTTTCAGTTGTGGTGAGAGTCTAAGAATTCAAAATGTCCCTTGTTTTTAGTTTCTGGTTGGTCTAGATCAGATGTGGATTTTTCTCTCCTCTTTTGGACTGTTGCAACATCACACTGGTTGAAAGCATTTTTCAGTCTCCAGAGAACTAAACTGCAAAGTACCCCTCTGGACTCATCAGCTCTTCTAGCTGACTGCCTTTTCTCCTCTCTTTCCCTCTCCAAAGCTCATGTTCAATTCTATTGTGCTTGAAAACATTCCAGTTGGAAGATGTAACACAAAAAGAAAAGTACAGAAGTTTCCTTTCCTTGGCCATGGTTGGTCCTTCAAATAAAAATGCCAACATGAAATAATGTTTGAACAGCAGAAGCCTTACAGTAGCATTTACAGACCTCCAGCTCCCAAACCATATAGTATAACTTTAAAATACCCTGCTCCAGTATAACTGCAGTTAACCTTGAGGAAGAAAAAGATGTAGACCCTTTATTCCTGTGGATGAAGAAGGGGGTTGCTAAACCATGCAGATTTTCACAGCCCCTGAAACCTGTGAGGATTTGTTCCTGCTGTGCTGCTGAAGGAAATCATGTCATGCCAGCAGTGTGAAATTATTCCTGACCTGGGAAAGGGCACTGAGACACGTGGCAAACTT
Source organism: Cyanoderma ruficeps (assembly GCA_008694505.1). Classification (NCBI taxonomy): domain Eukaryota; kingdom Metazoa; phylum Chordata; class Aves; order Passeriformes; family Timaliidae; genus Cyanoderma; species Cyanoderma ruficeps. The sequence continues at coordinate 27,140,718 of VZDJ01000782.1, forward strand.
CTGGATAGGGCCTGCTCAAGTCATTTTCAAACACTCAGATCATGCAATAGTGTTAAATCACAAAAACTTAAGTATGTTAATGAAAACCAGTCCCCACAAGCTATGGCATGAGCAGCAATTGTAGAACAAAAGCTGCTTTCACATTAAACACACACACACAGATGAAGTATCTGGTGCTTACACTGCACCTGATACAGAGGTCAATCGTGGTTGCCTCAGCCGGGCCCTGGGTACTTAAAACCTTAAGTACAATGTAGAGCAAGTAAATTCTGTGGGATCATTACTTCTGACATATAAGGGACTAGAACTTCACTCATAGACTCATTTATTTCAAGTACAAATGACTTTGGACTCCACTGGCCACCTCTCCTATTTTGCACTGTGTTTGGGCATAAGCAAGATTACAAAATCTGACTGTTGTAGAAGAAAATAATTCTCCATTTCCATACAGTATATCTGTTCATGAAGCCATACTAGTATGCCTTAGGTCAAATTCTCCAGCCCTGACTCTGGGTTTAACTTCTCCTTCAGGTATTAGCATGAGTTCTGGCCTTTCAGAGTTTTTCCTTTGTTTCTGAACATGAAATAAATTTTCAGTTTAAGGCGCAGAAATTATCTGAATGGCCACACAGTTTTTTGTATGACCATGGTTTAATTTTTAGTGCCATCTTTTACCACAAATCTCCCCATCTCAGTTCTATGTCATTTTATGAATAAAACCCAATGGTTAAGATGCAGCATATGCTTTTGAAATATCTGACAGCATGAATCTCTACATTTACACACAAACCTCAACCAACAGAAATGGAGACAAGGCTGCTAATATATTAAAACTGGAAAGGATAATTGGAAAAAACAACTATATTCATAAACAATTACCACAGCAAATAGATGAAAACTCACTCTCTTTGTCTCCTTGACACACACATGCATACATTTCTCTCAGCACTTTAAAAATAACCATTAGTCATATGGGAAATGCATTTTACATGAGCAAGGATTAATTTCAACGTTTTTCTTAGGAAAAGGCAGGCAAAAAATACTTTATTAAAAGATTTTAAACTACAAAAGAAACGCTGGGTCAGGGCTCTATGAGTGCGTGTTTATTACTTCCATAGGCACCAAACGGACCCCACTTAATTCTGTTTCCCACTGACGCCACTTCACCTTAGTCACTGGTGTTAGCCATGATTTGCATCAGCCTATGTGAAAAAGGAATTCCCTCTGACAGTTTTGAACTTGCCATACTTTAATTTCATTTTCAATTTAATGTTTTTGTTCTACCACACTGAAAGAGGCGAAGCTTCCACTTCTAGACACTCAGTTGCCGGGTATCCAGGCGAACAACACCTTTTGGTGGTAGAGAAACCAGGGCACAAGCACATCAGCTTCTTGCCCAAAGTCACTCCTGAAATAGCCGCAGATGACAGAATAAAATCCCGATCTCCTGATTTCTAAACTGATATTCAGCCGCTGCTACCCCTGAGGCATGTGATCAGGGCTGCTTTGGAGGCTGCTCAGCCCTCATTATGTCAAACCAGCTCTTAAAAAACACAGCCGGTTTCCCCCAGCTGCTTGTTGCAACCTGTTGGGAGAGCACCGAGCTCCCGGCGCTGCTGTCCCCGGGGCTGGGAACCCCCTGCCCACACTCCCCCTGCCCTGACCCCTGCCTTCCCCTCCCCTCCCTGCCTCCGCAGCTCCTGCACCCTCCGCACACCCCGGCTGCCCCTGGCCTCCGCTCCCACCCTGCCCACCCCCGCTCTGCTCAGGGTCACACTTCAAAGTCTCCCGTGCCCCTGGGAAGGCCTCTTCCTTCCTCCTGGCCCCTCTCCAGCTTCCCTGGCATTTGGTCTTTCCAAAGCAGATATCAAAAATCCCCTATTTGCAATCTGGGGCTTTCTGCATGTCAGGAGCCCTACCCACCTGCAGTTACCTGTTTGACACAGAAATGCCCTCTGATTTGGATTCTCAGATGAACTTCTAGGTTTTTTGGAGACCTTGGGTTGTAAGACATCATTAAAAAAAAAAAAAAGAAGACAAAAACCAACTCACATCACCCAAGTTCACAACTGCTATGGTTAAAACCCTGTTTATATTTTGCAACTCAGAGGATCAGGTATGTTTTTCTGTGCTTAAGCTCAACAGACCAGTAGATTCAGATGTCCAAGCAGGCAGACTGCACCTACAGTTGGGGTACATGGGAAGATTACACTGCACCACAACCACTCACTGGAATATGCTGCCTTTTTCCTACTTCACAGTTCAGACTCATCAAGAAGATCATTTCTGTGGCTACTTTATATCTGTCCCCCTTTGGAAAATGGATGCTTTGAAGTGCCATAGAGTGCCTGCCTGCCTGTAAATTAAAACCCTTCCTTTTCTCCCAAAATACTGCCAAGTCCCTCTCCTGCAAGCTCTTGGAAGCTCTCACCTACAGACAGGAGCATTAGGTCAGGAGAACCATATGAAACCAGATAAAATAAACTGGGTTATGCTGCCTCATGATCCTTTAGTTGAAGAAGCACCTCTGCATCAATTTTTTTTTATTTTCTTTTTTTTTTCTTTTGAGGAAAACAAAAGAAGTTGCTGGCTTCAGCCCCTATGTCCTTCAGCTGTAACACAGCTCACAGCTGTGAATTTACATGTGTTAACTGGGGATGCCACAAACCAGGCAGCAATGAGGTTGTCATCCTGATCTGAGGAAACACAGCATGCATACACACCAATGAATTTACTGCAAGCGAAGCATTTTGCTGTGATAATTCAAAGCACATTATGTTTCATCAGCTGACTCTTCCATATATAGCCAGATCACAAAAGCCAGCAATATTGGAGTCATATTCTATCAAAAAGGAACAGCTCCATCAAACCTTGGTCTTTTGCAAAATGGTGCCACTTTCTCTGTCAAAGTGGGAAAATTATAAAAAGAAAACCAAAATGATGACACAGTCTTAGAAATATTAAAATGGCTTGTTCTCACATTTTCTGAGTGGATTTTTGGGGGCCTTCCATTAAAAAGTACTTCTTGGATTTTTTACTTTTAGACTAATTTAAAATATTGAGGTAAAGCAAAGTAAAACTGAAAGTTTTCAGTTTCGTTAAAACATATATTTTTCAGTAACCAGACTGGAAAATAAGGCAAAATTTTACTTAAGGTGGAGTGTCAGTACACTGGAGTCTTCTTTCAAGCTGGTACAAAACTATATTTTGAAATTTGAAATTTCCCAGCGCTGCATGAAGAAGAGGTTCCTCCTGGACCTAACTTTAAAGCAGTCACTGCCTAAGGGATGCTGTCATACTTGAGTGGCAATTTTAAAATCTGATATTAAAGTAACATAGAAGCACACACTGAGTTGGGGATCAGGATGTCTTTCATCACTACAATGACAAGACATCTCTTCCTGTGATCTGAGATTCCCTCTCTTAAGACTTCAGGTTAATAATTTCTTTTAGATGGGACAAACTTCAAGTCCTGCTTTCAGTTCTGAGTGCCTGAAGGCAAATTTCACATCCATGTCCTGAGAACAAGATAACAGATAGAGGTAACAAACTTGATGCACACCTGAAACACAGCCCAGTACACTGAACAGGAAATTAGCAAACAAGTATTTATTACTTTTGAAGCCTGATCCTGACTCTTTATATTTGCATGCAGAACTCAAAATGAACAGGACAAATGCATTATGAAGCCAGAAAAGTGCTGCCAATTCGTCTCAATGGCTCTTGCGTGGAGAAAAATTGCACAAGCCAAATCTGACCACCGTTTTGGAAACCATTGTCCTAGTTGCCTGTACGGTTATATGGTTGGATAAAATAGGAAAAATCACCTCAACAGAGGTGTTTGTTTTGGGGGTGGGTACTGGGGGTAGTGCTAAATGCAGCAGCCACAGCAGAACAAATAGAAATTGTGAGCTTTCCACTACATTAATGAAACTTCATTCAAAAGGTGTAGTGTAATGTTCTTCCAAGTTGGATAATTCTCATAAGCTGTGTGGTTCAAACACTCATGTCTCCACATCAGCTCCACACCACCTTGGGATTTATGTTTTATTTCAGTTTTCATCAGGCTGCTTATGAATGACCAATGACAAAAGAGCATGTGTGCATTTTTCTTTTTCACAGGTCCCTGTTAATGAGGACTCTGTTGCATTAAGATAGTCAAGATTGTCTCTGGCAAAATGTGTTGAACCAAGGTGTTTGTGCCTGCATAAAATTAAGCCACAAGTACAGCACTTACTTCTGACAGCAGATTTATAATAGGAAAATCCCAGCAGGAATGAAGAGTTACAAACCCCCGTTGTAGCCTTTTTCATAAACTTCACCTTGATTTAGTATTTCAAACAAGTAGCAGGAAAGGCTAACAGCAGAGGTAATCCTATCATCTTTTCTCCAACAGCACCATTCCATCTTTTTGACTTCCTCATGCTGCTAACATGAATTCAAATCATCTGTGTTTAAAGTTAAATACAGTGATTGACAGATCTTTGTAATCTCAGTTCATACTGAAGATTATTCTAGATACCTATCAGTTATTACTACAAGCCCTGTCTGATATTCAATACCTACAGGGAAAATTGTTTTTAACAGTGTAATGTCTGATCTATTTTGAAAGCTATTTTAAAATAAGAAACTAACTATAACCAGGTGGCTAAAATCTAGACAGGTTTTTTTATAGTTTGATTTTTGGGGAGAGAAAGTTGAAGATAACAGCAGGATTGTCTTATACTGCAGTAACAACCATGATTCAGAGCAAATCACAGGCAAAAAAAGCTTTTTGTTTTGATTCCATGATATCAATTTCTGTAAAAAACACCTATTCCAATTGCACAGGAAGGTTTAGGGGTTTGCTCCTAGCTCTCAGAACAGACTTTTGACAGTACACACTGCTATGAAGTAATCGCTTCCTTTTATGAACACAAGCTCAGTTGCTGCGCTAGAAATCTGGGATGCTGGAAGAGACTTCTGGATGTACTAAAAATCTTACTGTGGACACAAATACAAAACAAAATAGCGAATGCAGCAGTCAGACCAGTCATTGTGCTCAAGGACCTGTGATGCAGAAAGGGAGAAAATCCTTTTCCAGGAACACCTGCTGTGCTCAGCTCTGCCAACTTCAGTGCTGTGCTGAGCAGTAGCCCCGCTGCTCCAGTTACAGCATTACAGAACAGGCTGGCTTTGGGCACAAGGAAGATCAGCCACTTGGGTGGGAAAGCACTCTGGTCAATACCCTGTGCTCACAGGGAGGTAAGTGGAAGCACTGCTCTCTTACATGGGCAGGTCAGCAAAGGTGAAAGAAGGGGGAGGGTGGCCGGGCAATGCCAGCTAGTGCCCATCATTGCTTCCATGAGCTGATTGCTCCACTTCAAGGCAGGCTGTTCCCTGAGTCACATTCTTCCCCACCACTCCATTTGCCGCCGAAAGATTTTGAGTAAGTTCTGGCCTCATTCTCTCAGTGCTCTCCTCCACAGAACTGAAATGTAATAGCAGGGAAAGAAGTACAAGAGAAGCAGCTTGGCACAAGCAGCAGGCAGGATGCCGCCCTCAAACTCCACCACTTTTCAGAGTTCCTACCAACATGACTGAGATCCCACACAGATCTTTGTGAAACTTGATTAACTTTGTGCTCATGGTTAAATGAATCTGAAACTCTTAGACAAGGGCTTAACAGTGTTGCTCAGTTCAACAAAGTCTTTTCTGGTTTTGTGATTGGGATATGAGGAGCAAGCACAGCTAGTGTGTTTTGGCTGTAAATCATGATAGGAAAAGAATAAACAAAACTGGGGAACAGAGCTTGTGTGTCTTGGGTTAGTTGGGATGGTTCAAGCTGCTAAAAATTCCTAGTGGCTTTTTCAAGATTGAATCTATCCCTGGTTGTTATTCTGTGTTCTTAGCATTGAAGAAGTACAGAAGAGTTGAAAATACAGACTTTATAAAGCCCTACTCAGTCCCCTAAAACCAAAGGCAGCAATGGCATCAGTAAATGCATCAGTAGTTTGGCCAAAATTGGAAAGTTACAAAGATGGGTAAATTCCATCAGCAGAATGACAGCTAAAAATAATCTTGCATGGAAATGTGCATGGAATTTCATTTCTCATGCACTGGGCAAATAAAATCCAATTGGTTTTTGCTTTCTCAGTATTACTCCATTACACTTCATGAGAGCTTGAAAGAAGATGATGATTTAAATAAAAAGATCCTCCCCTGTTTGTCAAGTTGTCATTTTTCCATCTGCAAATAATGAAACATAAACTACTCTGAAAGGGAGAGAGATGGAAGGGAATGTGTTCCATGGATCTGTGGAGAACCACATAGAAACATATACAGAAAAAGAAGCTGCAGCACGGAGCACTTCCTGACCTCCTCTTGGCTACAAATCTAAAAGAAGTCTCCAAGGCAAGAAGCATGAAAGAGCTTAAACAAGAAACCCTTCAGAAGTACAGCTCTTTGCTGCATGAATACCACAACACAGGGAAAATCTGCTGTGTAGGAGTACAGTCCTCCCACTTGAAAAGAGCTGGTAATGCCATCATGTCACGGAAAGATTTTCTTCATGGCTTTTGTGCATTGAAGGCATTAGCAAAGTGGGAAAAGTGTGAGCTGACAACTGTGCAAAGAGTTTCTTAATTACATTGTAAAGCATGTCTCATTTAAGCATGCAGCAGAACTAATGTTAAAAATACATTACTTCCCATATAAATGGATGTGAAATCAGTGCAGGTTAATCTAGCAGACAGTGCGCTCCAGAGCTCTTTACAAATGGTAAGAAGTTCAGCTTCATCAACAGCACATTAGTATTGCTACCACTTCAGCTTCTTCCTGCAGTGTTTGCTGCTGCAAGACTCACAGTCCATGGCTGGGCCTTGATACATGTCAGTTCATGCTTCAGCATTTGGCCAAATGTTTTGTCTGTCTTGCCTGTTCATCATTTCTCAGTTCACAAACTCCCAGTTGGGAATGTGTTGATCCTCCCCTATTTAGCCATGTCTGGATGTCTGCTTGAATCTCCTGTGCCATGTGGTTTCAACCAATTACACCCAACTTACTGGTGGTGGTGACACTGGAACTCAGATCAGTGTCTTGTGTGTTCCCACCCAATTGAATTTCTCTGCCTGCAGATCAGAGCTGGTTCCCAGGTGTATCAGACTGCAAGCCAACAGCCAGGCAATATGGAGCACCAAGGCATCCAGCCTTGAGCAGAGGCTCAAACTGGGAACCCTCATGACAACAGAGAGAAATAGTGCAAATGTCAGAGATGAGAACTGAAACCAGGGCTCTGTGTTTGGGTCTGATACCCTGCACAAAAGGCTGTCTGAGTGACTGAATCAAAGTGTTTAGCACCTGGCATGTGGGTAAGATCTGCTGGCTTTTGAACTAGGATCACTGCCGGAAGACCACATCAGGATGATGAGCTTTGCCATTAATGCCTGACTTCCCAGATGTGCTGGAAATGAACATGCTTACACTATTTCCTTTTGTTAAATGTTGGTGAACAGCAGCCTCCATTTCTGTGCATGTCATTTTTCTCATTTCAGCTGGTATATCTGTCACTGTGCTGAGCCTGGCTAGCAGTGTAAGAACCAGAGAATATCCTATATAAATTAGTGACACAGACATTTGTACAAAATCCTTACATTAAATAAATGCCTGAGTACACTTTCCCCCTCCCCACCCTCTCCTGCACATGAAATTCAGAATTAAAGGTCAGACTTGCTTTCTTTCACTGTCTTTGGAAAACTCTAACTAGCATTATTCCCCTCCTGCACACTGATCCTTCAAATGCCATTTTCCTTCACTGGCATGCTTTTCAATTTGGGAAACCCTTACTTCCTTTCCTTCACTAGCCTTGGAAGTCCACTGTAGCATACCCAGAGCACAAGCTCTGGCTCTTTTGATGTTTGCACAAGGTTGAACGTGCACATGCAAGCTCACACATGCACATCCAAACACACGGAGCCAACAGCACTGGTGCAGCCCAGCACCTCGCCCTGCTTTGGGCTATACTTTGATACAGCAGGCACAGGAGCCTTGCAGCGTGGCAGCAGCGAGCTGTTCCAAACACGCTTTGTGTTTTGTCTCCAGAGGAGGTGTGGTGGAAGCACAAGGGATACTTGATCATAAAATGCTGAATATTTAAGCCCTATTCCCCTCCCACCATCCCATTTGAATCAGCAATGCAGTTGGAATGAAATACAACTCGGCTTTCAAACATTTTCTTATTTAATTCAATTTACTACTAGATTGATAGCTAAACTCAAAACAGATTTTACCCCTTTTCTCCTGGATGGGGAAACAGAGATGACCAAGCTTCCTTTGAACTTGGTTTAAAATGTTTCTGTATTTCCTATTAACTAAAAGCAAACAAACAAAAGAAAGCGATTTTTCAAGTGGTCTGTAGTCTATTTCCAGTACAGGATTCATTGACATGGGGTGAAGAGCTGAGTCTCTCCAGGCCAAAGGGACAGGTATTTCTAGTACTGACACACTGGGTGGCTGACTCAAAAAAAGGACAAGATCTTGACTGTACTTTTTATTTTTAGAAGCAAGGTTTCTCTACATTAAGATGTGCTTTCTCTAAGTTAAGGTGTGCTTTGGGTGGTAGGAGCTTTGATTTTGGGGGTAGGTAGCTCCAAGGGCCACCCATATCCATAAGAAGACATGTAGTATTACAAGAGATAAGGCTGAGAAAAGAACATACTCAGTCATCACATGCGTTGTACTAGTTGACTTTTGGGAGTGGTAACACCAAATCAGTACTTGATCACCTATTTTGGGAATGACATGAGTAAAGGGGAATGGAAATTGATAACAAAAGCACAGTTTCTAGTTATGTAAATGCTAAAATTCACCAGGTAGCAATTTCTAAAAGCCTAAACAAGGAATAGTGAGACTTGTTTTGAATGATCCTTCAGCAGAACAGAAAATTTAAAAGATTGTGGACACAGGGCACACAGTTCACATGGGAAAATGCCCAGTTTGGACTGAATTCATGCTCCCAACAGCCCTGTTCTTAAGCAGCCATGATTAATAGTCAAAGATGTCAATTTCAACTTTTTTCATTAAAATTCATTGCATATTAATACTCTTTTTAAATGGGGTTTTTTTTTCAAGTCTGGTTTTGGTGACTGTCCCAGAGTTCAGATATTTCTCCAAAGTTTGAAGGACTTCATTTCAACATCTCTTTTTTTTCTGAAAGTACATTGGAAATACAAGAAAATCTTTCTGTTCTCAAATCTCCACATCTTGCAGGTTTAACTTAGGGCAGTATTTAGCAGCTTACCCACATTTTTTTTTCATGTGTTTGCTCAAGTGCAAAAGGTAATAGAGGAAAATGATGAGTAGATGATCTCATGAGGTCCCTTCTGGCCTCAAGCATTACTTGCTTCTGTGAAAATGGATGAAAAATTACACTAACTGGGTCTCCAAACATATGAGCTGCTTAAATTTTGGACAGACAAAACTTTTTATTTGAACATTTCTATTGTCAGCATTTATGAATAAAACTCTAAATCTATTTTATTAGTAAATGCATTTCTGAACAAACAAGTACCCACACAGTGTTTGTAGCTGAGGCCTCTGTTCAGTCCTTTTTGACAGCCTGAGACCAATGTGCTCTCCCTGCAGTTGCAGTTACCTGTGTCTAGCAGGAAAGTGGAAAGGGCTGCTCTTTTATGGCTGCAATTCTTCCAGAACCTACACTAATGAAACACATCTAGAACCTCCTTCTACATTTCATTTTCATTCAGAGGCCTATTTTACACACCCCAAGCACAGCTCTATTTCGCACCTCTCTCAAAATTTCAGTGAGTGCAAGTCCAGGCACAAAGCAGGCCTGCTTCTGAAGGAGTGGGAACATGTGTTGATATATTGGAAGGGAGGAGACTCTGAAGAGAGACCTGGAATGGCTGGACGGATGGGAAGAGTCCAAGAGGATGAAGTTTAGTAAGTGCAAGTGCCAAGTCCTGCATTTTGGCGACAATAACCCCCTGCAATGTTATAGGCTGGGGATGGTGTGGTTGGACAGTGCCCAGGCAGAAAGGAATGTGGGGGTTCTGGTCAGCAGCTGGCTGAACATGAGCCAGCAGTGTGCCCAGGTGGCCAAGAGGGCCAATGGCATCCTGGCCTGTATCAGGAATGGTGTGGCCAGCAGGAGCAGTGAAGTCATTCCTCCCCTGTACTGGACACTGGGAAGGCCACACCTTGAGTGCTGTGTCCAGTTCTGGGCCCCTCAATTTGGGAAGGACATTGAGACACTTGAGCGCAACCAGAGGAGGCAACGAGGCTGGTGAGGAGCTGGGAACACAAACCCTGTGAGGAATGACTGAGGGAGCTGGGGGTGTTTAGCCTGGAGAAGAGACGACTCAGAGGTGACCTTATCACTCTCTACAACTTCCTGAAGGTTGGTTGTAGTCAGGTGGGGGTTGATTTCTTCTCCCAGGCAACAACTGACAGAACGAGGGGACACTCTTGTGAGGACACTCAGGCTGCGTCAATGGAAATATAGGCTGGATGTTAGGAAAATGTTTTGCTACAGAAACAGTGATAAAGGTACTGGAATGGTCTGCCTGGGGAGGTGGTGGAGCCACCATCCCTGGATGTGCTTTAAAAAAGACTGGATGTGGTACTTGGTGCCATGATCTAGTTGAGGTGTTAGGGCTGAGTTGGACTCGATGATCTTGAAGGTCTCTTCCAACCTACACATTCTGTGATTCTGTGATTCAGTCCCGCGATGTCTATTCATGCTCAGTTCTGCTCTGATGTTTAAAAGCCTCCCTTTAGAAGTACTTTACAATTCAAGAGTCAGAATGAACTGTTTTCTGTTCGGAAAACTGCTCTGTCCTCACTAGAAAACCCAGACTTTCCTCCATGTGCTCAGGAATGCAATAAACACACAAGGAGAAAAAGATCTACGAGGAAAATAATTTGGAAATCAAAGGGACATAATATACCACTTAAAGTATTTTGTGGATTAAATTACTGAATAATAATGAAAGATGAGAGATTAATGACAACCTGGTCCAAAGACCTCTATTTATACCTAGGCCAAACAAAATGGTAGGCAGGTGCACTGTATCCCTGAATCCATAGAGGACTTCTGTCTGCCCCTCACTTTTCAATCCCATTAAAGTTATTATACATGCTTTTGTAAAAGACAAAAATTATTTCCCAGAATTAACAACAAATGTATTTTATCTTTAGTATTTACCTCTATCGATTACATATTTTGGCAGTAGTATAAAACAATGCAGGGCAAAAAATCTCAATCCATTTTAAGTAGAAATCCCTGAAAAATTGCTTTCATCTTTGTTTAGAGGAAATCCAGACAGACTGCTAAAATATCTTCTATTCTTGTTGTTTTTTCTCTCTTCCTGGTGAGAACAATCATCTGAGATTTTTTTGCTCTTTTAAGAATTTGAGAAATTTTTATTTTTTTCTCTGTTTTGCCACAGCAATGTCATCACAAAATTTCCAGAACAGAAAACTTTAGCGCAACAGTGAACCATTTCTAGAAAAATGTCCAACATTTATTTCCTGCCTCCAAACAGTTTTTTAAAGTTCATGTTAAAACCTGTTCTAGCTCCTGTTCCAAATGTTCTTCAATTTTTATACAACTGCCCGTTGCACATTCGTACTTTGTTATGCTATTTGCTCTGTAACAAATAGAAAAACCCCAACAAGCCAATTTTCTGGCAAACAAGTTTTCTCCTTTATGAATTCTTTTAAAAATTGGGGGGGGNGTGTGTGGAGAGGGAGGGGGAAAAGATGCCCTATTAGAAACTTATGGCATCAAACAGTTATCATATTTGCAGTAAGTTAAAGTTCTTTGTGATAAAGAACCACACCAAATGTACCAACAATGCCACATTTATTGCAGTCTTCAAGTTTTTAGGAAGAGTAATGACTGGAGAAATGAATGAGATACCGAGAAATGGTCTTGAGAACTTCTATGAATCAAATTCTGTCTGATGGCAAGAAACAATTGCTACCTGAAAGCTGTTCACCCGAGTATACAAAGTACAAAGGTGACTTTAGTCTAATTCCTAATATACAAACATCAAAAACATACTTCAACAGCATGCTGTACATGGAAGCATGGTGAGCCAGGATAGACATAAAGAGCAGCACACATTTAGGCAAAAAACTGGTTGTCAAAGATCTTTGATGAAATGAAGTTTTTGGTACAGAAAGAGGATCATCTTTACACCTGCAATTTTAAAACTCTCCATACGACAAATTTTAGTGATTCTCTCTGCAAGTAACATAGAGCAAATGCAGCAGACATCACTGCAAAGTGAAGCCCTATAGAGAGGAACACAGCTTAAACCACTAAAAAGAGTGGGAAGAAAGGAAAGAATGGAAGCTCAGCTCTACAAGCCATTTTTAGGCCAAACCCTAAAAAATCAACCAGACAGTCTGCGTGCTCAGCACTTTGGGTAACCAGGCTATTTGTGTAAGTGCCTGTATACAGATTTATGAGCCAAAGTTTCAGCTCTTTATAAATCCTTAAGCACAACAGCAGAGGGTTAATATTTCACAAGTTCTTATTTCTTATTACAGTAAAAAAGACTAGGTGCAAATCTACATTGTAGAGAAGATTTTCAGAGGACCTCAATACCAAACAATTCCCAGTATGGCCACCTTGAGGCTTGTAGAGAATCAGTTATAGAATCTACTTGTCTTAGACTTAAATAAGACCTAAAGGTATTCACAGCCATGACCCAAGGACTCTCTCCCTAAATGCACTAAAACAGGTAAATTCTGTGCCTACTACTATTAGACAGGCTGTGTAAGCCTTGCCCCATCTTTAAGGTCTCAACTCTGCCCTTTCATATCAAGTGAATTTCCCTATCACATGGTGGTTTTACAATTCTTACTTCATCTCAAAACTTCCATTGCTATGTGAGAGCCAAAAGGGCTACAGAAGACATGGGTGTGCCAGAGGTGACCTGGACAGGTTGCTCCTCCCCAGACCTGTCGACTGTCTACCAGACCACTCTTCCTATGTGAATCCACAGTCTTCAACAAATCCCCACATCAGGGCCAGGTTCAGAATACTGGGTGAGGCTCACAAAGCTCACACAGCTTTTCTCAGAGGAGACCATATCACCATTTTTCTAAGGACCACTGCTTTCTAAACAAATGCGTTGTTGAAAGAAGTCTTGAGAAGAGGGGTGGAGAAAGGAACTGGGGTGGGGGAGAAACCAAGATGAGGGGGATTGACTAAAACCAACCTAAGGAATATTTTTCTTATTCCAGCATGAAATGTTGACAGAATTAAATGTGGGATTAAAAAAACCAACCTTCTAACACACAGTTTCATGTTACCTCCGCAAGAGTTTTGATTCCACTTATGAGACTTCCCGAATGAAAATGCTGGCTGTGTGCCTGCCTCAAAAATACATTTTTTCCTCAGCAGAGTGGGTTTGCCAGTTGTCAATGCCATTTCTTTGCTAGCCAGCAAAATACATTCATACTCACAGCAGGCAATTACCATTCTTTTCTCTACTGGTAAGGGGCATGACTCCACTCCTAAGCTGAAGATCCCTGGATCCTTTCTGTATTGCACAGTCTAGTTAGTCAGTGTAATTAACCCTTAAAGCAAATGGAGTAATTATTTCCCTTCCTTTTAAAGCAAGTCTAAATGGTTTCATCTGAGAATGGTTTTACAAAGAGGTGAATCTGTTTTACACATTTGTGGCCTGTTCCAAGGGGCATCAGTTGCTGGGAACAGAAGCATCACTGGAGTGAGGCTGCCTTGCACCACGGCTCAAAAACCTCTGTTACAGGCTCTGAAAACAAAAAACACCAGCAGTCGGATCCAAAACTTCTTGATGTTAATGGGAGCCTTTTAATTAGTTTCAGTGTCTTTGGGGAAAACCCTCAGGGCAAATATTCCTTTTTGAAACTTGTTCTCCAACTCGTGGGGCCGGGAGGTGGTATTTTTCATGCATACACAACAGCGCGGCAAATGCTCCCAAAGCGCTCTTATTACAAGCCCCAAACCATACTGGGAAAAGACGGAAAAAAACCCCAGAGGTCTCTGGATGACAAGTCTGATTTGCTTTGCCTGATAAGAGCAATATTATGCCAGTGAACAGTAAATGTGATAGTGTTAATAGATCTGGGCACCACACTCACTTTGAGCCGATGTGGCAAATTACTTTTAGGGTGCTGCTCAATGTGAGTAAAGCATAGCACACTAACCACTGCAAGGGGTCACAGTTATATAATGAAAAAAAGTAAAAAGAAAAAATCAGGGTTCATATATGAAGGCAGTTGTGAATTCAGCTGCACAAACCAGCTGCTTAAAAATGCCAGGCAGAGAGATTTGCTACAATCAGGCAGATCTTCTATATCACAGCTGGGAAGTTTGGGGACCAAACCACTAGATATCCACGTTAATTTACAGAGTACGCTGATTACATCTTTCCTTGTCATGCAGAAGCACTATTTCTTATTTCTGCCACTGCACAGCACACACTCCAAAGCCAGCATTGTGATGCAGACAGAAAGACATACCTTAGTCACACTCCAAAATACATGTATCACAGCTCTTTGCTCAAAGGAACAAAGCTATCAGCTTTACCCCACATTTGCACCACAACAAATGGGATCAGGATTGGCACCACAGTACATAGGGGTGAGACTTTCCAGACCAAATATAGTCCTGAAGTTATGTAGAACAACCTGCCTGTACCAGAAAATGCAGACAGCTTCTTAAGGGTTACATTTCCTTTTTACATACTTCTACATCAAAACCATATTGCAGCACAGCCCAGGATTCAAACATATCCTACAAAAACAGGCAGCATAACTCTTATATTGAACTCCAGCCCAGTTTTAATTGACTGCCAGCTCTCAGCCACTTCCAAAAGCTCTAGATAGCCAATACCAATGTTGTAATTTCTAAATGTGTGCTTCTCTCAGCTGGAGGCAAACTCTAAGGGCTTCAGCTTGCTTTTTGAAATATAAACATGGTATCTTAACTCCCACAGTGGAACTCCACCTTCAACACCTTTCTGAACGGGAAAAAATTTAAGGAGGGCAGCAGGGAGGCAGTTGCTTATTAAGAGGATATCCTTGAAGTATAAACAACCCAATATTTTCATTATTCATTGACAAATAATGTACAGTGCTGTTGGTGAAATCCTTTAGAAAGCTCTTCAGGCACTGGCAACAGGGTAGACTGATAAGTATTTTTAATTAATGCCACTGTAATAATGTGTTCCATATACTTACAATGGCATTTTCATGCTGATTGTTAACAGCAAAAGGGTTTTCTGTGCATGCTACAGCTCACAAAAGCATGAGTCTACAAAATTCAGAAGCAGCAGACTTGGGCAAGAGAAATTTTTAATCACAGGAATTTAGGTGAACACTATGCACTGCACATTGCCACAGCAAGAAGTAGCTGACAGTGCACAGACATTTTGTCCTAGCTAGGTGTCTAGGAGCATTCCTAGGCTTTCCATGCCAGAGGGAGTTTAGGGACTAAGCCAGTTTATGAAATAATTTGGAGGCTCTTGAGTCCCTCCCTTTTTAAAATGGTTGTTCCCCATTTCGAGTGTCCATATTTTTCCAATTCACACTTCCTCTGCAGAACTTTCTCAGGGGAATGGTCAACAACATTGCATCCCTTCCTTTCAAGTCAGAGTAAATCTTTAGGCAGAGACCAGAGACTAAGACAGCAATGCCAAGGTCTGGAGAACTCTCACTGTGCTACCAGTAGCACACAGAAAGAAGCAACACTATTTTCCTTTATTTACAAGATTGTCTGAAAGGTTTCAAAAGTGCTGTGAAAAACATAGTGTCACTTCCTGAAGCAGCCATAAAGACATATGAAAACATGTTTTCCAGCCAGCCAGAGAATGCGGTTTTGGTAGCAACGAGGAAGCCGCCTCTGTCACTCTGAGAAACATGTTTAAAAGAAAGCTGAGTTCCAGTCCTGGCTCCCAGTGTAAGGGGAGTGGTGATTTAGTAATTATTTCTCTTGCTCATTATAGCATCTTGTGCCTGCAAAGCTTGCAGACTATTGGCACTATCCCAAAATATCTCCAGTGCTGATAAGACAGCACAAAGCACCGGAGTGTAATGATGCATCACCACCTCCCCACACAGCAACATGACATGAACATCACTGAAGAACAAGACAGTGACTTTATCACTGAGTAATTTAATTGATGACTTGAGCTCTAAATAGCCACTTCCCTTCACCTCCTCAGCTGCATCCCTACTTCTAAAGATGTCATCCACACTGAACTACCACTTACTGTTGTGATACTGATTGATGCTCCATGGCAGCAAGTAAAAGCAAAGAGCTCTAGTGGAAGTTCATTAACTTTAAGCTAATGCATTTCATGGTAAACAAGAAACTGAATCACTGGGGGAGGGAGAACAGCTTTGATTAACAGGAGATGATCTGTAAAACAGCAGGAATGACCAAAAGCCAGATGGAGCAAAGAGTGAAACAGAGAAAGATGGAGAAGCTAGAAGAATGGAAGAGAATACAGTGTCAGTGCAGGACTGGTAACATAAAACCCCCAAGAGGTAGGTTCCTTAAGTACGTATTAGATAAAGTAGGATCTCTGTCCCAATGAATGGCTAGGGTGTTCATTTATTGTATTCCTTTTCAGAAAAGAAAATCCAGAAAGAAGCGGAGGGTAGACCTGGATATGAAACCATGTCAGTTTATTTCACATACTCTGACTCCCATGATCTTTTTGGTCACCAGCAGTTTCAAGACGAGTGATGAAGCTTCTGCTTAGCCTGAAGAGAGGCTGGGATCCACCTCACGGCTCATCAAACTGCATGGCTGTATTGGTTTCTCAATGAGCACATTCACTGATGGAGTTACTTTGGCTTTCCTACCCAGTCCCTACTCCAAAACAGCTTTCTCTACTCACTTTGTCCCTCTGTAATATCATCTACATCTTGCACTGAAATGCTTGGTAAAAAGACTCCTAGGTGGTCCAGACCGAAACAAAACTTGTGACCCTCTCCACATTTCTAGGCATCATTGCATACTGAGACTGAGGTCTCTTACATCTCCAGGACTTGGGGAATGCAGGAAAATTCCCACAGCTGAGCAACTTAGAATTGGAAAGGCTTCTAAAGTTCCTTCAAATTTCTTCACTCAGTCTCTAAACAGAGTAGGGATGTGGAACATGTTGGTACTTGAAGCTTAGAACTACCTCTTGGTTAATTATATAGTTGATTATGTAGGACTGTTGGCTGACATACACAAAAGCTAGGGCATTCCAGTAAAAAAAAAAAGTTAAAAAAGTAAAATAAATAAAAAGACCTACTGCCACAATGTGGCAGGAGCTAGGAATGATGAGAAACGAGGTCCTCTGGCTTCATGTGTGGCATTTACAATATGGAAAACTCAATGCCACACATGAAGTACAGTAAAAGTAACAGAAACAACAAAGTAGTTCTTGGTTTCCTTATTTAAACACTTCAACTACAGCTGGAAGCTCCCCTTCTGCAAAAGCAACTCAGTCAGCACAAGCCCTCTGAACTTTTTCACTCGACTTGCCTGGTAGAAAAAATATAGTTTCTTGCTTCTGTATAACTGAATTTTTAAAAGTATGTACGTATATTTAGTGAGGTTGTTGAATTATGGAAACCAGAGCTACACCCGGCAGATACTCCTCAAAAAAAAGAAAAGGCTTTTGTGCATTTTGATTGGAATGACTGCTAAAAATACTCCAATGCAGCTGTTTAATTTGCTATAGCTTCAATGCTAGTTTTACACTTTTAATTGCTACTATACAAAATTCTTTGATTGCATTTGATGAAATTAAGATTTCCAGTGTTTAGTGATTAAACCTGGGGAAGAAAATGTAACCACAAGCTAGTTAAAATGTAAATTGTCTGTGCTGGGAAACCTAGGTAAAAACCTATTCAGATAGTTGTCAGAGCACTAGTTATACCTAGCTTGATAAACGTCCCAAAAAATGATCATTCTACAGTCTCCAAAGGGTCGAAAAATGTATCGTGTGTCTCTTACTAGAAAACCAAGCTAACACTGCAGTCACATAATTTGCACTTATTTCTGAGGATAAAACGCCTCCCTGAAACAGCAAATGTCACATTTTCAAAGAGCCAAGATAGCCTTGTTTAGGTACAGGTAATTTTGTGGGTGCAGTTGTTATGCACTGGCCCTCAGGCATGCAAACACTGGGATTCACATGGACAAAACCTATACACTGGGAGTGTGCAAGTATCATGTGTATAAATAAGAGAGATGTTTACAAGAACACACAGAGCTTAGTGGTTGAGGTGTTTTGCTATGCACACAGACACACAGGGCTTGAGCTCGCCTGGACTGATGCCGAAAGCCACCCGCGTTTAACCACATGTTCTTTTGTGTGCACTACCTTGTCCACCTCAAGGCAAGAGACCGCTGAGGAGAGACTGCAGTTTCTACCTTCGGACATCAGAGCCCTCGCTTTATGATCTCTGTTCAACTACTTTTCCCTTGTATAAGATGCATGCCACAGCCCTTCTCTAAAATTTGAAATGCTCCAGATTGTTTAGTCTTACTGTAGTGATGCTGTAGCAGTCATGAACTTCATCTGATATATTTCCTCTATCTGGCATAGGTGACTGTTGTGCCAATATCTGCGATAATGAGGCTGCTGTTCAGATTATCCTCTGGGAACTCGAGTCTATCACCCCAGACAGTGTTACTCAAGTATAGTTCTGTCAACAAACTAAATATATACTGTTCTTCCAAACAAGAGCAAGCCATATGAAAGAGAAAGCTGAAACGCCAAGGAAAAAATACAGTGGGTGTTATTGGAACCATGTACCACAGGAGCATTTGCTCTCACAAAGTCTGTAAGAAATACAGCAATGACTATAGCAAGCTGCTATCTATTGCAGGATCCGAGTCTTCCTGTAAATGCACCCCAAGCACTGGGCTTTGCTGCTGAATAAAAACCGTGCACCTACTTCACAAGCTGCACAGGGGCACAAGGAATTTAACAGAAGTCTCTGCTCCTATGCATGCATGCAGTAGGCTGTACTTAATTCAGGCACGCCATTTTTTTTATGCTGTTACATTTTTACCTAGTAATTATATTGCAAAGGCACACAGGGAAAGGACAAGCACACAAAGCACACTCTCTTTCCATTTTCTTCCTCACTGCAAAAATGCCAGCATTTGAGATGATCTCTGACTGAATCTTACAGTACTAAATTCTACCTTCTTTTAGGAATCTACTATGTTTTTGCACCATGGAATTTTACTTAACCAAAATATTTTATGTCAAGCACAGCTCCTGAGCACTATTGTCTAGTGTATAAACTCTAGCCATACTTACATACAGCAATCTGCAAAAGCTTTATAAAGTAATTTCTTACAGTACTCCAAATGAAAAAAGCATGAAATCCTATATTCATGTCAATATGTCAGTTGTGCAGCTCCTATGGATTACAGCAAAAGTGGCATGTACATCTGGGGATTTTTTGGTTGATATTGGGGGAGTTTTTGCTTTCACTTAGTTTGTTGTTGTTTTGTTGTGGGTGGTTTTTTTTTGGGGGGGGGTTGTTGTGGGGGTGGGAGAGGGGACTTAGGATGGGCAAAAAAGAAAGGCATTTTGCATGAATACTTGCAGAAATAATTGGACTAGTTTCCTAGCCCAGAAATCTGAAGGAGGTGCTGTGGGACAGATTCAGTGCAAGACTGGGGTCAAAACACAGATGTGCAAACTCTGTCTCTGGCAAGGAGTGCCTGTATGACATATTAGTAAGGGCAGGAAAGGGCTAACTGTGGGACAAGAATTCCCATATATGCCAAAATTGCCCGTGCAGCCAGATGCCCATGCACCATCCATGCTCCAACACATGCTTGTGTATGACCCAGAACGTGGAAGAGCTGAAGCCTGAGCTCCCTTAACCTTGGAACAGAGCATCCCTGGATACGTTCCACAATGCACACTATGAATGGTGGGAGCACAGGCAGGGAAGAGGGCTGTGCTCTATGACTCAGCCCCAGCCCCATGTGCCCACACACAGTATAGCTGTAGCCAGCATGGTTTCAGAAAAGTCCCACACTTTCTTTGCATTGCTTTCCTTGCTACAAAGCATACAGGAAAAGCCTGACTTGTCTACTTCCTGAGTGCATAGCCATGGCTAGAGTATTTTCAGGTAGCCACACCAGAAGTATTTCCCCTATAATGTTAATAGAAATGGCACCTGTATTAGACAGTAAAACCACTCACATTGATTTTGCTACATCCTCTGGCACTGATGCATTTAGGTCCCCGAAGGCTCATTACGACCTAAGTCAGTCCACTCTTATCCTGCTAAATATATGGTTGCAGAAGTTAAATAAATGTCATTGGGAAAGCTGTGATCTTCCCTCAGTCATCTCAGGCATTTGCTAAATCTGCCTTTTCCATGGTGTTTTCTGTGATCATTTTGATGCCTGCAGCTCCAACAGAGGTAGTAACAACAGGAGCACTTGTTTATACAAGCCATGAAGAGCTGTCTACATCAGAGTACTGTTCTCTTTTGATCTCACACACACCTACAGCTTTACCTATTGAGTCAATTTTTTTAACTGTGGCCACTTTTCCCATCATTTCCAGAAATCTCAATTCATTAAAGTAAAATTTCTTCTGATAGATTGATTTTTTTTGGTGCCAATAAGTACAGAAAAGAAAATCACGTTTCCAGTTTCCCTATTCTAACTAAAGAATTAAGACTGTACTAATGGCACAGGCTTGTTATAATGACAGACGATATTTTTTGATACAAAGCCAAAATAATAATCTGGAGAGATTTTGTCTCATTAAGCCTGAAAACAAGTCAGATTTTGAACTGTATGCTGTGGAACTTACAAAGATAAAGGGCAATCTTGCTGTTTATTGATTTTTACCAGAAATAAAGATTAAGAAGTATTACAATATTTTCTCCTAATCTTTGCATTGAAGATAGAGGCTTATTCAAATTATAGTGAGCAGCAAAACCCATGCTCTCTGAGGCATGACTCATGTTTTCTTCTTTTGAACTCCCAGTCCAAAAGCAGCATGCGTGGTAGAAGGCATGGGTTCATTTGCCAACGCATGACATTTTTCATGCTGTCACAACACATCTTGTGCCAGCTAATCTGCCAGCCAAGAGTGGCACCCACCAGCTGCAAAGGATGCTCATTACCTCCATTCCCAGCTGGTGGGAAAATGCCATGTAGGAAAAAGTTTGGACACATTGAGAAATGCTGTTTCCAATAAGTTTTTGTAAAAAAGCAAACAAAAAACAACCGCTTATGACAACATTGCAAAAGATAATACAGAAGTGACACAGAGTCTTTCAGAAACAATTAATGAGAATATAAATATTTATAACTTATAAATATTTAAACATCCTTATTTAAATATAAATATTTAAATATTCTTATGCATGCTCTGGCACAAAAAATACTGCAAAGTCTGTAAACCCGAAGCAAAAGGTGATGAAAGATCCTGTACAACCTCAATTCCTCCTCCCTATCCCTCCCTCAAACACTTGTGTTACCAAGGTTGCACAAATGTCTTAAGATCATAACACAGGGTCAGAGGATAACTGGTAAGGTCAGCTGGAAAAGGGAGAATGTAAACACTCTTTTTGAACCTTCATGAACGGAACTCCCAAAATAGGAACTTCAGGCTGGAAGAAAAATGAGATAATCCGACTCCATTGCTCTCCTATATTGGTTTGGAGTTGTCAGTGTCTTCTACACAACTCAAATTTGTTTTACCAGCTGATTTTTTGAGCGCCACTCCAGGAAAGGCCATGGTAAAGGAATCAAAAGTATAACCTGGCAAGAATATTTCTACATTAAGGAATAATAAATAAAAAGAAAATATATTCTGGAGGTTTTAAGCAAACCAACTAACGATTTTCTGCCGTTCCATCATGAGAGAGCAGCACACTCTACTGGTTGTTTCCTTGCAGTTTTTTACATAAAGCCCTACACATTACTGTAAATCAGGATCTTTTACCGTTCCACTGATACTATCAGAGAAAATATGGTGTAGCTGGAAAAAAGGAAAACCAAAGGATATGGACAGCAAGTCCTGCTTCTGCCACCCATTCATGTTGCTGAAGGCAAACAACTGGACTTGCAGCACTGCAGTTTCCATGTTAATAGAGCAAAGAGAATGAGTCCAACCACTGCAATGCACACTGACTTTCACAGTCGAAAAGCACAGACTGAGAGAATTAGTACTGCTGTTCCAGTATTCGCAATGAAAACACAATGGTAGAGGTTTATGTTTCGTCTCTCATACCAGCTCAGTCGTTCAAGATTCTTCAACACTAGCACAGCACAGTCTCAGGAGAAAGATGTCTGTATACTTATCGAGATGTTTGTGGTTAAACTTTCTCTGTTCTTTCATTTTGCATCTCTCTGCAAATACACCATTTTGCCTGGGAATTCTATAACTGATGAAACTGAAGACTGCTATTTTGCTGATTTTGCATGGAGTACATTACAAAGAGATGTCATTCACTCTCATGAAAAGTCTGTCTCAAAGGCATGTGCCCTACATGCCAAGTTGTGTGTCAGACCACAAGAAACAGTTAAACTGGTGCTCCAGTGTTGCGTGAGGTTTCTGCTGTTAGCACCCAGTACTCAGAATCCAGTTTCATGTAACTGAGGGGTTAACGTGCTATTCCCTTCAAAATGTATGGATTCAGTACGTTCCCAAAACCTTACAGTTAAAAAAAAAAGCTTGCATACTTAAACATCCCTCAATGTCATATACAGAGAACTAACTCTTCTTTCAAGTTGAAATAAACTAACCTATTAAAAAGAAAATCTCAGCTGCTAAAGCAAAAACATTGATTTCACAAACAACTATCAGTTGTCATTAGTGTACTGCCAAAGTTTAGGACAAATATCTACATTTATGCAACTGCTTGTAGACTATCACTGCTACTGATATCTTTGCTTCCTTATGACAGACTACATTAACTTCTTTGTAATTCAAGAGAACATAGTTTTATTCCTCATAGTTTCATTCCTACATTTTGCATATGTACAGACTAATTAGAACACTAATTAAAGAAATTTTCTAACTGGACATACAGAATTAAGGCAGAAGAAAAAAAAGTAACAAAACCCCAGAGCCTACAAATAATTTTGTTCGTATTTACATACCACATTTTATATAATAGCCTATTTCTTTCCTATAAATTCACTTACTGATTTTGCCTTTTTCTGATTGCAGCTAAAGAAATACAACCAAACTCTTATAGAACCTACAAAAAAGACCACATGATTGCAAGAGACTTCCATCCTTTTATTCTACAGAGAAAGAAACAATTCCCTGGGGGTCACTGAAAGTCAAGCTGGCTCTTATGTGCAGCTGCAATTTTTAGTTTATATGAAAACAAATCAATATCATGTCCACAAAACTCTGACTCTTTCTAATAGCACTAAGTTGAACTCCCCTTTATCAAATTTTCAGCAGAATTTCAAGTTTATTTTTCTAAGTTTAAAAGAGATTACATTCAACCAATCACACCTATAAACAGAGTATCCAGCCTTTTTATCTGAAAAACTGGATGAGAGCTTGTTTCCTGAAACTACTTCACTGTCTACAAAAGAATATACGATCATAAACAGTATCACAGGAAAATAGGTAAGATAGTTTTCAGAGAAATGTTCTTTCAGAGAAATGGGGCAACTGACACTTTTCACACACTTCTTTCTGTCTCACAGCTAAGGAGGGATGAAATTTAACCCTGTAAGAGAAAATAAATCCTTCTGGTATTATAATTCAACCAGTCAGACTTCAATTCCTTCATCCTTAGGGCTTGATTCAAAACCTTTTGAAGTCAATAGAAAGACTTCCCCCGACTGCAGTACTTTGGCTCAGGTCCTAAGCCATGCTTCTATACCTTTCACTCACCCTCATGCCTTCACACCCACCCAAGCCCTGGAACCAGTGTGCATGTTTCATGGCTTCGAGCAGCCTCAGGGCTGCTCTAAATTACTTTAGCTAATATTATCTCCCAAAGAACTAACTGGAGGGGATACAGCATCAATCTATTGTACCTTCTCCTCTGCTGTATCTCCATAATGGCCTCAGAAGAATGGTTGGCTTGGAACAACTGAGATTTTAAGTGTGCCAAAAGAATTCATATCCAGAAACTAATTCAGCTGTTTTTATTTTAGCGGCAGAAAATAATGCCAGACTCTGGCTGGAAACAACTACAATTCATCTCAGAAAACAACTTTCTCCCAGCCCCGCATTCCTTCCCAGCAAAGGCAACCTACTCAGAGCTGGGCTCTGGGAGCCTTTCACTGCAGGGGAGTGCATGGCCATAAGGCCCTCCACAGCCCAATACCACCTATTAACAGAACAGACACTTACAATAGTAAGGGTCGGATGCACAAGGATTCTCCTTTTTTATGGCCATTACAATCAGTCTAAATTTATAAAGGTGGCATTCACAGTGCCCATTACATGTTTTTTAAGTGTCTCTAAATCTGGCTGAGTCCTAGCAGGATGCCATCCAGAACCCTGGGTTCCTCTTGGAGAGGTGCTGCCTTTCTCTTTTTTCCTCTGTAATCTCCATCTCCATAGTATTCTAGGCAGCCATGCATTATTCAGCAGAGCACTGAGTAATGTGAGTGACATTTGTGGGTCCTTTTCCCCTTCATATTCTCATCAGAAAGAATTATATTTCATTGTTATCAGGCCCACTGTAATGGTCAGATGGTATGGACTGTTGGCAGAGGCACTTGCCAGAAACAGCTCTCCATTGTCATGTACGTGTGTCAAAGCCATTTGACCACACAAGCATTTCCTGAAATCCCATTTTATCTCACTGTTACTGAAATTATAGGTCTAAATGAGCAACAAAAAGGAGCTGACTGCTGAACTCCATAAAAATGCAGTCAGTGCAATTATGATTGAGAGTCTAGCAACAGCAAAACCAGGATAAAATAGAGGAAAAAGTTTACCAAGAATTGGGACAATGGGATATGGATCAAATGTGTTCAGTTTGTACATCTAGGTAAAAAATTGACTTCATAAATAAAATGGTGTCATTTTCAAATCCAGAAGAAGTTTGTAATTTTCTGGCAAAATATGAAGTGCAGAAGAGTTGAAATGTAGATTTTGCATCTAGAGAAATGCAAATTTTACTACAGAGAATATGATATACAAATATCATATAGCAGAACCAAAAGTGTATTACACAGAAAACAAATCTGCAAAGCTATACAACCACCAAAGCCACTGCCTTTTTTTTCTGCTAGTTCCTGCTTACTGACTTTCAGCATTTAAGTGCAATAATAATATTGAATGGGTCCATTTTATTTACTTATCTCCTTTAAGATAATGTGACAGTTTACCAACCTGTCCTGCATGCTCACACCTTCTCCATTTGAATTAATGAATTGCCTTAACCCCACAAAAATGACAAGCTATGTTCACACTTTTTACTATTTCCTTTTTACTATTTCTGAACCAGATTTGTTAAATTTTTTTTTTACCCAAAAAAGAAGTCCAGAATACGTGCAGTCACAAAATTCCTCTTCAGGATTTTAAAAAGCATTCCAGTGTAGAGAAGAAATCTAATGATCACATCAGCTCATCATCAACAGACACAAACATCCTTCTAAAATAGACTCTGAATTACACGTTAATAAACATCTAAACTGTGTGGAGTTATTTCTATCTTGTGACCTAGTATTTTTTGAAAGCTTGATGAAACAAGCACAGCAAAAGAGAAATGTTGCTGCAATTGCACAAAATAGGAAGTAATCAGGGGGTCTGTCTAGATTTAGTTGCACCATCTAAATGTGGAAGACAACTTTGACCACTGAGAAGTGATTACTAAGCACATAGCCAGCTGCATGGATATGTTCTCTTCCCCAAAGCATCTTTCAAACACTTTGCCTGCTGCAGAGCCTGCCAGACAATGTGTCATCCATGACTGTGTTTGTGGGCCAATGACCCACTATGTTCTTCACAGCTGCTGCCTGCTGACACAGGTGGGTTTGCTCTTACCTGAATTCAGCCCAGTTTAAGCAAGCTATCTGGGCTTTCCATGTGGTCAACAGGCTGAAAGAGGCAGCTCATCCCACCTTAGATTCTTACATTGCTGTTCTCTAGAGATGTCCGTGACTACACAGGCAACTCCAGCAACCAACGGAAACAAGGAACTCCATAGGAAGCTGGGTAAGGCAGATACTGTGTTCAGGGATCAGGCTGCAGCTGGGGTCTTAGAAGGGTCTGGCTTAGATAGTGATAAACACAGCATCCACTGAAATCTTTGTTAGGTGCTTCTGGACTTTAGGAGAATCCCCCTAAATAACCACTGGGCTGGTCAATAGACCCTGCTGGACATTAGCATTTTTACTCTATCCTCACAAGTTGTGGGTTTTGTCTCTTCCTACTTTTATCTACATGGATTTGATTCACGGGTGAGTAAGACAAAACCTTGTAATATTTGGAGAACCAGCTTATGATAAGGATGTTTCAGGTACTAGTGTGTCTACAACACAAAGCTGCTAAGCTGTAGCTTGAAATTCCTATTGCACTGTACAAGAACAAGAGGATAGTCTGTACAACTGAACAGCAGCAAACTCAAACTTGAAAGGAGGAAATACTTTTTTTCAAACAACATGTAATTGGACCTTGGAGCCCATTAAGACAGGATGTTACAGGGGTTATGGTCTTAGGAGAGCATAGGCATGTACTGAAACAGTAGTAATATCCAGGCTTGTAATAGTTAATGCTCAAAGGAAGAGTATGGGAACAAAAATGAAACCTTATGCTCCAGGATTTAACGCAATCTCAATTTACGAAGAGACATCTTTTCTGAGTGTGACGAAAAGAGAGAGGAATTATCCACCTCTGTCTGTTCTGAGCTGTGGAAACATTTCTCTGAGATACCTCACTCTGGATGTTGTTGAAAATAAAAATACTATATTGGATGGATCTCAGATTTGATCCAGGCTGGCATTCATGTTACCAAATATCTCCTGTATATTGTACTGTTGATTGTATACTACAATAGATTGTACTGTATGCAAGGTAGTTTTCTTCAAGGACAGAATATTCAGATGGATTAACTAACTACTTGTTTATTTGTTTACTTTAGCGTCAGAGATGTCTTTCAAAGCCACATATATATTCATTTCACATGAACTGCACTTAAGACTTTGGAGCTCATAATCACACCATCCCTGGTGTATATATGTAAGAAAAGATTTTGTATTTTTAGCTGTCTCTGAGGATCACAGAGATCACAGTTCAAGCAGTTTAGGCAAGGATATTCCTCTGGGAGAAACGGTAGGGTGTGAACAATTCCCACTGACACTGTCAGAGACAGTACATGCAAAATGATGGTGCACGGAGCCCAAAGAAAACGCTAAGAGCAATAAGGGAGGGTTGCACATACCCACAGAGGTTTCAGCCATATTAAAATAAGATGGGTTATTGTTAGCATGAGGTGAGAAATTTTCCCCTCATCAATTAATAAGAAGGCCTGGAATACAGAATATGCTGAGTTATGTATTTTGCTGAGGAAATAACTGGAAATATTTTCTAACTGAAAAGGAGACAAGTGGATTTAAAACATATCGTGTTTTTAGACGACTACGTTTCCTCTGTATGGAAGAAGAGGTATAAATATTGCATTTGAAAAATGTCATGCTGATAAAAAAGCTACAGTTTCACCAATATAAAATATGAATGTAAACAACATGTCTGTCAGACATGGCTATAACATACTGCTTAGCACTGCTAACTTATAATATGCACCTATAATTGTTAGTTCTCTTAATGAAAGAAAGACACTGCATAAATTCTTGAACACATGTTTCACTTTTCCAGCTGCCTTGTGCTGTAGAACATCATGCTAACAAGAAGTGATGCTAACAAGAAGCTAAAACCAGTGCAGCAAATGGGGCATTTAAATATATATAAACATACAGACATTCATATATAAATAGAAACTAGCTATTTTGGGGAAATGAATGGATCCCTAGACAGACATATTTCAGTTTAGTATTACCTATATTTTCCTACATGGTAACCATTAAAGTCCTGCTTAATCAGAAAAAAAAAATTGTTATGCTCACTGCTAAAATGTAAAGTCAATATTCAGCTATCATCTCTTTTAGGTTCAATATGAAATTTTGTCTGTCAAGCACAGGGAGGAAAAAGTAAATGAATTTTGACTGATTTTTCTTAAGTCACTTCAAATCGAGACTTGACACCTATATGTGTTAGCAAAAGGTGTGTGTGTTCATGTTCAGACCAGTGCCATAAAGACGGCCAGCATGCAATGCCTAACAAGGTCAGAAACCCTAAATCTGTGATTTAATAATTAATAAAAGGGCATATTTTAATACCATCTTCGAATGTATTGTACTGGTATTGGCACAAAGAGGTTATTTTTTGTTCTTTCCTGTGCCAAAATCCACATTTTCTGTTGTGGTTTTCAGTCTCAACTCAAGTACAAAGCATCAACATCATTATTTACTGAGAACTGCAGCCCAATATTGCTGCAGGGTGGCATACTTCTATCTAACCAGCACATCATAAAAATGGTATTCTGTTTGCACCGTGCACTAAATACTGACTGCCTGGTCATACGCAAGCATTAAGCTATCATCTTTCTTCTGAAACGCGAACAAAAAACTGAAAACAAACCAAAGGGACCTCCATAAAACAGGCTGAGATGTTCAATACCTGATGATGATCACTAGGAAGTCTGTAAGCTTGAGTATCTGATTAAACAGAGAGGGAAAAATGACCCTTTGAACTTATAACCTACTGGGGGTGGTTTCTACTGCAGTAACACCCCATTTAAACCCTGTGGCTACAGTACATCTGCGGTTCACTGGCTATAATTACAGCTTTAATACTGTAACTGTAGCAAACAAGTCCCATGGTGTATTAGACTAAACACACAAGGCATTTTGTCCTCTGGACTACAGCCTGTTTAATGGCATTTTAGGCTCCAGCACATAAGTCTGCTCTTGGCCACGCACTCCCAAGCAGTTAAAGTTGGCCTGAACTAGTTCCAGAGGAACACCGATCCAGCCTAACTGGGCATTGGACAATTACTTGAGAATATCATTTAGGGCTGAAACTGATATTTATCTAGTGATTGAAATCAGTTGGGAACTCAGATACTGTTGTGTCAGCATTATATCTTTCCTGGAGCCTTCGGCACTGTTGGTTTGGCTTCTTCCTACACTGGGCATTTACAGCTGGGCTGACGTGGCAGCTGAAGAAGCAGCACACTGAGTGTATTTGTTTGTGTTTTTTATTATACTTCTCTCTTTATCCTGGCCTGTCTCCTGAAAAAAAAACCAAATACAACCCACATCAGGAGAACTGAACTGACTTTGACTATCCTTCCCCTTCCTTTTCAGAAGCCTGCCCATGCTCCCCCCTTGCTGTATATTGCAGGCAGAAGTCCAGCCCAGAGCCAGGGACTCACTTTGAGCCTTTTGTTGGACATGTTGCAATGTGCAGCCTCATTTCTGTAACTTCCCAAAGAGAAATTGGTGTCTACTTAGGGTAAGTGACCTGGGAAAACTCTTTAAATGTGGTGCTTCCCTCTGCCTTGATCAGCTGTCCTGGCTTTATCTCTGCTGTTAAGGACTGGCCACTGGAGCTCCTGCTGCCATGTCTCATGATCCTTGTATGTAGATCCCTGTGATCCTCCCTCTACTGAGAGGTTTCTTCCAGCCAGCCCGGTCCAGAGAACCAACTTTGAATAGCTCGAGTCTTCCCTAAATTCTGCACTAAAACGAGTCATTAGCAGTCATACCCTTCTACTGACCTTCACAGTAAGAGTCAATTTTATTTTCCAAGTAAGATTTCACTTTTTCTTTCCTTCACAAAATTACCATTTTCCCAGTTTTCTGATTGTATCACTTGGTCAGTGAAACTTCATGGTCCTGCCAATGCTCCTGCCTACCACACTTGGACATTTCTCTTACAGACTTTTTATAATTTTTTTTTCATCTTCTTTCAAAACCATTATTCAGTATTTTCTCCTACATAGCATATTTATCTAAATGCAGACTGACCCTGAATACGAAGAAGACCTGACATTTTGCCCTTGAGGTGGAAATAGCCACCAGCCTTTGTAGCAAGGCCCTTCCTTTGCTTCCCCACCATTCATCCTTGAACCTCTGTTCTCTGTACCCCACTCGCTTTCCCAGCTCCCCTCTTTTAACTGTCCTCTCCCATCATCATAAAACACCTACATCTGCATCCCCATTTCTGTTCTATTCCTACAAGCAGTGCAGAGGCTTGAAGGGGGTATGCTTACTCATCTGTGTGTTAAATAAGAAGTCCAAGTTCCTGACCACAAAAAACCCATGGTGAATATAAGGCAAGTATATTCTTAGGGCAACTATTTGGGAAAAAAGTTTTGTTGGGTTTTTGTGTTGTTGTTGTTTATTTGTTTTGAGGTAGGAGAAATAGTAGATTTAATAAATATGTAATAGTAGATTACACCCCAGCCAGGGTCTGGTGTTTCCCAGCTGCAGGTAGAGAGTGAATCAAAGACGGCCACCTACAGCCTCATACCACAGCTCTCAGCCAAAGCAGTCTCGGGCATTTCCTTAAAATATTGGAAGAGTACTTGGCACTCAGTTTGGTCAAGGGAAAGAGACTGCACATGAATATTTAGATGCCCACTATATATTCTCAAAATAATGTAAGTTAGAACTTTAAAAGCAATATATTGCCTTTAATAATAATAGTAACAATTCACAGGATTGTAAGCACCTTTCAGCCTAGGTTATCAAAACACTTTACAAAGGCAGTTAAGTAAGGATCATTATATCTATTCTACTCTGATGTGACAATGACTTTGTGTCAGCTATAACTGAAGAACAATCCAATAGTTACCCATTATTCAGCTTCCCAAAATAACCTGCAATTCTCTAAGCAGCTCTAACAGGAAAACGAAGTTACAAATGGGGCAACTGAAGTATTCATCCAACAGTAAATGTCACAGTTTATTCTCCTAATGGACAGAGCTACCACTTCATTGCACACACACTGCAAATAATGACAATAATTGTATCGACACAGAATCTTTCACCCTGGATGTTCACAAACTCTGCAGGAACATCTGAGAACTGCCACATGGCAGCACAACACAGCCATCTCTGGGAAGGAATGCAAGCAGCATACTAAAGCAAAAAATGAAAGAAAAAACCACACAAGCATTAGCTTTTTCTAAAGGAATTATGAAAAGAAGCATAAATTCTCAGTGTAGAAATATAGCAGAGCTGTTTTTGGTAGGTAACATGAAAGTTACAGTGAGACAATCAGTTGAAGAATTCTGGGGTTTCCTAAATAAACACAAAAGGCAGGGCCCCAGCAGGTGGCCAAGTTTGATATTCAAATCTAACATTTTACATGTGGAGTTTTCATTAGGACAAGGTTACCACATGATGGACAATCTGTATATATTTGCAGATGTGGCATGCAGGGAAGTCAAACCTGGGCAAGGAGCATAATTCACAGCAATCTCTCTGCCTGAGAATAGCTGAAGGCAATGTCCAATCAAAGTACTGTCAGTGCAGTGCTCGGCGAATAAATGAGTTGCTTTGACAGGAAATTCCAACAGCAATTTTAATTCTGATCAGGCTTCAGGAAGTGGAAAGAATAAAAACACATCAATTATAGTGACAGGAAGTTTTAAATCACATGGCAAGCAGCTGCTGCCAAAGGACATGTCTGCCAGCTTTGTTAAGAAGTATGGTATTCTGGTGCAACCAAAATTTTACACCAAAGTTTTACAGGCTGACATCAGTCTCTAAATGCATGTTATCCCACTACAAGGGTAAGGAAAATGACACAGTGCAGACAGCACACCATCATTACAACAAATCAGAGAGACCACTTTTTTTTTTTTTTCTTTAAATCCTGACCCAAGCTGAGCTTATTTATAACAAGTCCAGAACACGCCGCCAGTAATGATATGGAGCACATGCACATCTACCTCAGTAAAGCAGGCAATCCCTGCAGCAAGGAAAGAGACCATCCTTTCCTGAGTCAGCCTCAGGCTGCAGAGTGATCAGCTCTTTAATCATTTCACATGCACTGCCTTTTTTCATTAATCCATGTTGTAAACAGTGACCACTGCAACAAATCAGTGGTGCACTGAGAGCAAGCCTGAAGTTTGCAACCAAGCCTGACATTTGTTGATGTCCTCAGTGTATATTGCAGGTTCAATCTACCAAATAGCTTCCTTCAGTTGTATGGGTGCTTTTCCACGTTCCCTGTGCAGTACCATGTAACACATACGAATTGTAGGCTAGCTTTCTCATCACAAAATCACAGTCACAGAATATTGAGGGTTGGAAGGGACCTCTGGAGATCATCCAATCCAACTCTCCTGCCAAGGCAAGGACACCTAGAGCAGGTTACACAGGAATGCAGCCAGGCAGAACCTAAGCTGGTCTGGGAATGGGATGCAGGGCCTTGGGTGGGCAGCGGGCAGAGATCTCAGGCTCCATTGCTGATTTCCCTCTAGGGGATCATGCTTGAAATGGCTCTTGCTCAGGGAAAGTCATTCAAATGGATTCAAATTGTTCTGGCCTCACTTTCAGGTACACTGAAGCTGTCTTATACAGCACTGGGATGGAGAAGGGCATTCAAGTTAATGCAAATGTGATTTATAGTCTAGCACAATGCTGTAAAGCAGCCCAGCTATACAGGGGACTTGGAACACGGAAGTAATATCTTGATGTCAGTTTTTTAACAGATATTTTCTAATTGGCTTCAGGAAGTTTTCCCTTCTAGAGTCCAAGAAGGGAATTGTTATTGCTGCCTACATGACACACATCTACAGGAGGTTAGTAGGACGTGACAAGTGCCATTCAAAGCAAAGTGACCAAAGAAGTGTGTTGAGCAGGCAAACTCATTGACTGACTCATATCCTAGGTGGATAACTGATTTATATTGCTCACAAGTGAATTATATCCTCCGCTGTACATCTTCCTGGCTCAAATAACTACTGCTGTCCCTTCACTGAAATCACCAAGAGGGTCAAAGGGTTTAGACCTGAAGACTGTTTCAGGGTGGGCAAGTATAGGACAGAAAAGTTTGCCCTCAGCAAAGGAAATATTCATGAGTTTTGCTATTCACATGGACACAGATAGCAAAGTAGTTTCTAAAGTAGTTTCTAAACTGCAGAAAGAAATAATCAAAAGTGACAGAAATATTTATGCAGATTTAGCAAAGGTCACCAAAAAGTGTGTCATTTTAACAATACTGGCAAGCTTTGTAAAAAGTTTTGCTTTTCAAAGAGAATACTTTTCAGTATAAAGACTGCTGGGGGAAAGACTTGAACTAACTCTACATAAAATTCTTCATTATGTCTTTGGAAACACCGTGAATACGGGATTCCAAAACAAAGAAAAAAAAACCTGTCAAGATAAGACACGATACATCTTTTTATTTCATTTTAACTTCTACTGAAATAGTAAAAGAAGCTAAAACATGAAAGTGCTCATAGCTTCCTGCATAATTATCCACATTCACATTTCTTCTCAGGAGAGATTCTGTGGGCTTTGATCCAGGAATTTTGAAGCATTTAAGGGGAATAGAGGAGCCAAATCTCCTATTTCTTCTGAAGAATATATGGTATAATTTGGTTATGAATTTGAGGATGTTCCACACACGGACAATCTGGCCTGAAGCCAGAGACAAGGAAAAAAATAGGAAGACATATTAAACGTCCATTATTTTTGTATGTCTGTTTCTATTACTTTTTGTTTTTGTAAGATTCTCTTTATATTCTGACAGAATCACTGTTTCCAATCCAAAGAACACTTAAGGACATCCATAGTGTATCTTACTAATTGTCCATATTTTTCATCAAAATGACCCTATTTTACCCTAAAATGACATCAGTCTATGTACACATAGATCAGTGGTGAACAGCATGGTGCTACAGGGTTGATGGTTAGACTTGATGATGCTAGAGGTTTTTTCCAACCTTAACAATTCCATGATTCTATGATTTGTATATACAGACAGGTATGTACATTTCCTGCTAATGACCACTCCGGCTCAAAATCACTTCGGGCTTCAACAACTACCTTAAATAGGTAAAATACTAAGTGGCACCGATTTCCTGTTTCTGCTCCCCACTACTGTCCTGCCAACAGTTTTGAATGTATGTGTACAGACCTGCTTCCAAAACCCAGCAATGGCCTTAATCATCCAGGAGTTTCCCTCTTAGGTCACCTAGAAGTGTGCCTTGAAAGACAAGTGTCCTATGGCACACCACTGGATGGTGTTCTTAGCAGCACCATCTTCCACAATGCCCTTGTTCTGCATAAGGGCTGGGGCAGGCAGAGTTGCACTTCGACTGAGCTGAGAAGGGCCCCCTTTTTTACCCTAAGATGGCTCTTCAAGCCTCTGCTTCTGTGGCAGTTTCATGTGCCAATAAAACCTGCTACAAATCTGACATTTGCACATCTTCCTCCTTTGTTAATTAGCCACTTTGTGCAACATATCTACAAACCATGGAAAAAAATCTTTGGTTTTGGCCATCTAACCCTCCTCCTTGATTTCTTCCATGTTTTTAACAGTAAGACTACAAACAGCACTTGGACTCCTACACTTTCTTACGGCCCTGCCTTTCTGCTTCAAAGGACCCACTGGTTCACTGTCGGACTGTCAGTATTCACAGGCTGATGAAACACTAACAGCGTGTCACGGGTGTACACAACTCAGCCCTTGCAGTCCCAACTTTTAGTCCTTCTCAGATTTCTTTTACTTTGTTCCCAAAACTGCTTATCAAAAGTAACTCCAGGAACAAAGGGTACTAGTTAAACATAATGTTGTTTTAGAGCTGGAGAGCACAGGAATATAGACTGACACCTAACAGCTTGACCACTTGATAACATTAACCAAAGGCCAAGAGCAGCACTGATTTACCAGGAGGTGAGTTACAGAGCCTTTGATGTCCTGACTGATACTGCATACTGAAGTGCATACCCTCATGATGATGTAAAAATTATCCATTGTTACAGCTGTGTGATTTTCCCTTCCCATGTGGCTCTGCCTATGTCCAGAGAAAATTCCACACCGCAATGCACAGGGTGGCAGTTCTGAGACTGCCACCTTCGTGCTCACACTAAATGTAAGTTGTTCTGGTTTACACTGCACAGAATCTAGTCCACCATCTGACAACAGACCCCCAGGGACAGAACATGACACTCAGCTGCTGGTACATTTAGTCGAAGAGCTCCCTGTGTTAGCTGACAGAAGCTCTACCTTCCCTGAAGAGTACATTGCAGCTTATCAGAACAAGTTTATTTGATTTGCTCTAATGAACAAAGCTTCACTGGAGACTGCAGTCAGAGCATCTGGAATCAGGAGCAGTGCAACAAGATGAGTCATTAGTCTGTGGTCAGATTTTTTCCCATGTAGGACAGTCAGCTCCTCATATGTTTTCCTTCTGTTACGTCCAGGAGCATCCTGTTAATTTCTGAGGAAAATACAAATATGTCTTTATGGTTCTCAGGACTTTCTCCACTTTCTTCCAATTATTTCTTCACCTAATTCCTTTCCATTTCTTCATTATTTACAGTCTAGTATTTAACCACCTTATTTCTCTGTTCACCATGCTTTCTTTTTCATGCATATCACCAGGAACTATTCTTCAACTTTTGATGCTCCTCATCTCTTTAGCTCTTTTTCATTCCACCACGTGCCAAATGTCACATTTTTCAGCATTTTCTCCAAAGACTTTTCTTATTTAGCTTGTGACTGGTCCTCTCTAGTGTCATTTTGTTTCTTCACCAGTTGGTGATTTACTGTTGTTATTACTATTGTCTAAACCTTAGCAAACAGTGTTAAAGATCACAGGTGGATTCAACACTGAGATCCCCCTCCCAAGAGAACAGTCTCATCTCCAGGTAAGCACTATTTGTTTTCCAGCTGATACACTGATACCCCTGGAAAGCCTCTTCTTTTAGTCACCTTCCAATGAGATCATATAAAAGGCTCTCCCAAACTCACAGTGTTGACCAATGATATAAAAGGGTGATCCTGGTACAGGGTGATTTTGTAACCAGTTTCCTATCCAATTCCTCACAACTATTAAAACAAGACACATTATTTATGAAGATGCCTTTCAACATTCATCTCAGTTTTCCAGTCTCTGCAAAACCACTGGAAGTCTGTAGCCTCCCTTGCAGACACTTCTCCAGGGATCATGCTACACCCTGTAGAGATGCGAGTTGTTCCTAAGTCCTACTCCTCTGGTCCAAGACATCTTGCTTCATTCATTCCTTCCCTGAGGAACTTGTTCAAGATTCTTGCACAACTGAGATCTCACCATCCAAAGAACCACAAAAATACAGCTCTGTGTTTCATTCTGGCCACACCCAGACTCAAGATTTTGAGAAGAAAGAGCTTAAAACAAACGAAGAGCCTACCTCTTCTAGCAAGAGCTTACTTCTCAACTGAAGAAATACTGATTGACAGCTTACAGGAAAAGGACACAGGTCACTGCACTTTTTAGAGACCCTGAGTCTCTAAAGAGACTCTTTTAGAGTCTAAAGACTCTAAAAGGGTCTCTTTTAGAGACAAGAGATTCAGAAGACTAAAATTCCACTAACTCTAACCAGCCATGGGAATGACCCGGCTTGTTGCAGTGTCTCAGCATGTCTCATAAAATGCACTGAAACATTTGCTAACGAGGCTATCTGCATGTTATTGTTCATTTTTATTGCAGCAGCACTAGGAGTGCCCATCAATATCAGGACCTTGTGCTTGGTACAGATGTCAGTGTGTTAACCAAAGGAGAACACATTCAACTTTCTACCCCCAACAGAAGCAGTCAAATAACAAGACCCTTTCATGTCAGTGTGCCATTTGTACAGACAAATGCTCAGAAGCATGGGTCATAAAAGCTAGCCCACAAGGACTGCTTCAAGGGAAAAAAAAAAGATTTTTAAATTTATTTTAAGATTCGTATCTATGCATCCATGCCTGTGCATTTAACCATATAAAAAATTCACTTAAGTGTAAGAGACCTGCTTTTAAAAACTTCACCACTGTGTCATACCATGGAAACTACCTCAGGGCTACTAGGAAGGGGGTTCAAACATCCCTCTTATAAAACACATCATTATGCATTAGAGGAAACTTCATTCAACAGAGAAGAATGGCACACCAGCTGGAGGTGAACACCATAAACCACATAAAGTTTTAATTAAATTCATTAAAAATTCTTTGTCTCTCACTGTGTTTGGAGGCAGATAGAACCCTTTAACAATGGCCAGCATACAATCAGGTTTGTCAAAACTAATAATAATACAAAAGCATTTGCTTACCCTGGGACATTTTGAAAAAGTTTGAGTAACTGTATTATTTTTAATACCAGACATTTATAAATTCTTGCAAGATGTGGCCAGCATTGGAGCAGAGTTGCTGTTTCTATTGTTCATTGGATTGATAAAAGGTGTTAATAATAAAATGCACATTTTTAGCAGTTGCCAAAGTGAATGAACCTGGAATACAGGGAAGAAGCATATTTTCCCCTTAAAACGCGGATATATATATGTGTGTGTGTGTGTGTGTCTATGTAATACATGTATTTAGTAGGGCACGTTGCAATAAAACAAGGGGCTCTAGCTTTAAACTAAAGTTTTTTCACAGCAAGTTTGGTAAAACACTGGTGCAGGTTGCCCAGAGAGGTGGCAGATGCCCCATCCCTGGAACCATTCAAGATCAGGTTGCACAGGATTCTAAGCACCATGATCGAATTGAAAATTTCCTATTGCAGGGGGTTGGATTAAACGACACTTAAAGGTCCCTTCCAACCCAAACTATTCTATGATATATCAACACACTTTTCATTATCAGTATTTCTTTACAGCGCATTTTCTATATTCTGTACCGATAGGTATGAAAAATTAACATATTTCCTGCCCCTCAGAGCTTGCAGTCCATCAGCAAAACAGGATACAACAAATGAAAGTTACAGCATCAGATCTCCACCTGCAAACACGTACATGCCTGACATCAGACAATCAAATATGTCAGAGGACTAATGATGAGCACAGAACGTGCATAAATATTTGCAGGATCAAGCCTGCTAACCAGGGTAAAAGAGGATAGCTATTTAATTGCTTGGCTCTTATGTAAATGACTGTTTTTCAAAGCTGGAAAGCCTAGCAAAATACTTTTGTATTTAATCAAATACAAATAAAATGATTCTACAGTGTACTGAAGGGCTTCACATCATGAGTCACTGACAATGTCAGCTATTTAGGCTCATGGCAAGCACTTTATTTGGTCCCAGTCCAGGTCCCATTTTAGTCAGTGGGAGTCTTTTGCCTGATTGCAACATGAGCCTTTGTTGCTAAATTATCTCAAGCTGATGAACTGTGAAACAAAAAGGTACTGTTACTAACCTTTTCTAATCTAGATTCATTTAGGAAAATCACAAACTTGTACCAACTAATTCAGTAATTAGATCTGAAAACATCCTCACTGCATAGCTAATACCTAAGTGTTGGATATTCATTTTTTATACTTCTCAAATACAAGAAATATCACAGGCCAAATGAACAGTCCCACAACCTATGTGATATGATTGAAAGTGATGAAAGAAGAGATGAAAGCATATATTCCCATCCTACACCTCAGCAAACAAAGGCATGGGTTTGTCCATTTCACAGTGATGGTGCTATAATTTCTAGATATAGATATGTACCCACTGGATGCTCAGCACTCTTTGCGAGAAGGAATTTGATGGGCTTTCCTGTATGGCAAAACCCTTGAGCAAAATGGGACAGAAACATGTATTTGAGGAACTCCACAATATGCAAACTAGACTGATATATCAAAATAAATGGTAGCACATAAAATGTAGTATTGAGTCTACACAATAAAGTCCTCTGAACGGTATGAAAACACAACTTAATTGAAGATATAAAAGAGCAAAGTAATTTTTCTATTTTTTCTCTATCCTATTGCCTTTATCAGCTGGGAAAGTGCTGCCCTCAATTACATAGGTTTCAGAGGAAAATAAGATGACTGCTTTTTCACTTTTCTTTCACAGATGCCCAAGAAGCAACTTCAGAGGGGAATAGCTAAGAGATGAAGGAGCTCAAGAAAAGAAATAGCAGTTAACAGTAGTTCCAAAACTGTTTCAGGGGATGACAGTAAAATACTTCATAATTCACTTGCCCATATTCCCATGACAAAATGGTGGGAATTACCTAAACTCAATCATCTAAAAATGAATATTATAATTTTAATGTATTGGCTAAGTCCTGTAAGCAACGGAGAAAGGCACAAATAGGAGGTAATTTTTCCAGTGTTATGATAAATACAGTAGATAGGGTAAATTGCCATCTGGGAGGTTGTGTTTCACTTGGGTACTGGCACTGGTCATGCTGCCAGATCAGACAGCTCTGTGACAGCCAAAAATCCTAGTAAATTAGGCTGTTGTGAGTTCACTTAGCTCACGTTTAAGTTTTTAGTGGTCTCTGCTATGGGGAAATGAAGAGATGGACCTATGTTTCTGCACTGATTGTAACTCAGTTTGTGACTTGCTCTGAATTACACATATAGACCATAACAAAGATAAGACTCCTGAGATTCACACCATTGCTCTGAGCCCAAGGGTACCACTTGGCAGGCAGTGAGATCTTGCAGTGGTCAGCTTTATGTGTCTATATATAAGTATCTGTAAACCTACAGATACTATATAGATAACTAATACATTATGTAAACATTGTATCTATAGCTGTGCCTATAAGTAAATACTTAAAGAACTATATAAATGTATCTGCAACTTTTAAACACAGTTCGGTCCATAGACTAGAGAGACAACAAGAGAAAAGAGAGACCAGATTCATCTCCTGTTCCCTCTCTGCCTCCATCCTGTTACAGCCTAGGAGTGGCAGAATAGATATTTCCCAAGCACACAGCGTCATGGTACACTTGTGCCTGCACACTCCACCCTAACTAAATGGAAGCTCACTGTTCACTAGACACCTTTTCATGAGTGCTCAAATCAGAACCAGATGTCAATTTGTTATACTTTGCTTAAACAGCAGCTCTTAGATCCCTAAAATGTATGTAAACATGGCTAACTCTTAGGAACCCTGCCTACTTGGAAATCCTGAATCCAAGCTTTCTGCAATACCCAATCTAGCAAAGAGGAAAAAGCAGATTATAAGAGATGCTCATTCCTAATCAGTATGAACTGGGAGCATGTTACAGCATACCCAGTTCACATCTGGACCAAATTAACTAGTTCCACTGGTCTGGAAACTTGGGCACAGACTGAAGGACAGTCTGGGCTAGGGTCCATATCCCCCCACAAGACTGTGTTGGGTTCAGCTCTTTTGGCCCCAATTATCCCCCCATGTGAATCCCAGCATGTCTCACATCACAGGTAAGAAGTCTGTGAAACACATGCAGGAGGAGTTTGTGCTATCTCACTGTGTAAGATGCTTTGTTTTTCAACTTGCACATTATCTGTGATGCAATACCAGCACACACAGAATTCTTAATGTAGTCACAAGGAAGATCTTTAGCGTTTTCTGTGTTTCATAGCAGATGAGTGGCTGTTCTGAGTGTGCTGTTGGTGAGCAATTGGTGCCTAGGAGAGGAAAAGTGAACATCTGAGTGGGGATGACAAGAAAGAAAATATGAAACAACCATGATTAAGGGTTAAAATTTCAAAAATTCTCCAGTTGTGCAGCTGGGGCAAGACCTTCAAAGATGTTCGAACTCCAAACCAAGCAGTGAATTCTGAGAGAGTCCTCAAAGCCCAGCAGCTGCTACTGAGATCAGTCAGTCTATTCATAAGTGCAGAGATCTGCTTGTGCCAATCACAGAGGAGCTGAACCCATACTGAGCTTGGATGTAGCAAACTTCACAACACAATTGGGGTGAGGAAAAGAAAGGAGTATCCACAGCAACAACGTGCAATTATAGACTTAAAATAAGTGTGAAGCTTCGCGGCTCAAGCTCAACACATTTCAGAAAAATAAAGATTATGTTTTCACTTCCTGTGTGCTTTAAGTAGGGTATTAGCTTGCAGGAAGAGAGAGTGCTGGTTTGGAGGTTTATGGCTAGGACATACATCTGAAGTAATTGCGGCTCAGAGTGAATACATGCTAAGTTTATTTTAAATAAGATAGATGGGCAAGTGACAGCCAGGGACTGGTTGAAAAGTGGCATTATTTGTGGAGACAGTCTATTGTATTGCAGCAAAAGAGAATTCCATCTTCTATTAATAGTGGCCAGTGGGAATTCATGCTGAGACTTTTACTTCACTGACATATCCATTTCATTAAAGGTTTCTTAATCCAGATCCTTTCTTCACTTTTCAGAGTAACTCTTGGTGTGTGTTAGTGAGCAAAAAGATTCCTTGGAAAGGATCCAGCTGCTACTGATTTTGAGCAGGGATTCTCAAGCATTACGTACAGATGAGATTTATAGTTTGCCATTATACTAAATATAACGTGGCTTTACATGACCTCGGAGCAGCTCTTGGGAGGGAGGAGGGGGCCCTGGGGTGCCACTGGAGGGCTCTGCCCAGGTGCCCAGGTCAGAATGTGAGGACACACCTGGTGAACAAAGACCCAGCTTGGGGCGCATCCCCATTCATCTTCAAGGCGGGCAGTCGTGTGGGGTGTGCCAAATTCTTCCCTCTACCCAGCCCAGCCACTTGGCTCCCTCTCCAGTTAGTCTGAGGGCAAGCAGCTGACACTGCTCTATCCAAGGCAGGTGGCCTCTCCTATGGAAATGAACCAATTAAAGGAGGCTATAGAGGGACACAATTAGCCAGCTTCTTAGGCCCAGGCTCAGCTATAGAATTGAAGATAGAGAGGTGCTGAACAGGAGAACTTTCAGCTGCGTAATTTTTGACCCAGTACATTAGTACTGAGGGATAAAACAGAGGAGGGGATTTTGGCACGTGAATCTTTTTCATCTCTTAGAGTCCAAGTGCCAAGGATCAAACTGAGAAGTGTGAAGTAACCAAGCAGTTTTCTGTACATCTTTTTAACGCCACTAATGAAGGCCTTTCCACATTATGGCCTGTGTCTATTTCAGCCCTGATTTCCTATCTACTTACAGGATTAGAAAGATTAAGTGCTAATTAGAGCACTGAGGATTAATAACTGCTACTTCTGTAATGCATATTTTTCTTAATCTTGCCTTAAATTCTAGTGGAGATTGTTCCATGTTACAAAGCCAGAATTTGCCAAAGGTTGCTAAACACATAATAGAAGGTGCTGGGTATTAGTTTTCTTGTATATACTGAATAGCCATCACCATTAGTCTAAAGAAGAAATTACAGGAATGGCAGGAAAAAGCATGCTTTGTTTCTGAAGAAAACAAAAAAGCATGTCTTCATTGTTCTGTTGGAAGAACTGTTAACCCAAATTTCACCCTTTTTGCATTTTCAGGTCTGAACCTTCTCATTTGAGCATTGTAATATGCATACACATTGCTAACTGAAAGCATATTCAAACACTGCTGAAATTATACAAAGTGATAACTAGGAACATGTGAAAACAGCAAACAGAAAAACTGGCCACTGTCATTCCACTGACTGCTGACTGAGGAAATCATGGTGCTGTTCATTAGTGGGACAATTTCCTTGTTCTCATGTTAAAGCTAAGTTGCAACATACTAATAGTCATATATTTGCAAATAAGTTTAGAAATATTTTGTTGCTTGAGGGGAACATTTAACAAATCAGCTCAGTACAGCAGTTGTTCATGTGTAAAACATGACCGGGATCTTTTCCAGAGAAGAAAGACTTAGAGGAAGGTTTTCATTTCCAGCCAACAAAGAATTCAATTTGCATACAGGTGTTACAGGGCTTCTTTCTGAATTCATGGATCACTGCTAGTTTCAGATGTCAGGACACAGAGATGGGTCAAAGGCACTGTGAGATGACTTGCAGCTAGTTAAAGGAGTCTGAGGTCAGGGCTCTTAACATCAGCTCTCTTGTTTTCCATCAAGTGACACCAGATGTACCAGGATCTCATTCAATTACATTATTTCCCACTGCAACTAAAAGAGCAGGTTGGCTTCCACACAAGGAGACTGACTACAAAGCTTTTTGGATAATTCTAGGAGAGAAGAGCTTCCCATCTCTTGGGTGGAGGATAGGATCCACTTGCTTAAAAGCACAGAGCAAGGTTCACCCATTAGGATCAAGAAGGCACGAGGAGGGGTGGCATAGCATGGCCCCTCTCCATGATGGCTGCAAAAGCTCTGAAGCAGTATTGTTTCCATCCACACAAAAAAATTGCACAACAGTCCCCTCCAAGGCAGCACAGGCCAAAAACTTGTTCCTTGTTTCATCAAGAAAGCAGTTAAGCTTTGGTTTGTTCCTCATCTTTTGCTGCCTGAATGGTTTAGAGAAGACATAGTTCAGCTGTGACAAGTCTGTTGTTCTCTCCCCACCCTCATAAAGAATGACCAGATATACTTTCCTGGCTTGCATTTAACACAGAGGTACCTTGTACAAAAGAAACCAGAGTCTGCAGAAGGTCAGGGACACTTTGGAGCAGGAAAGTCCTATGTGTATGTCCCTGGTTTTCAGGAGACCTGCCCAAAACTTTGTTAAGATTCTGAAGGAGCTGCAGAGTCAAGTCACTTGATCCCTGTATAATGAAATGATCAAGAAAAAGCCTAAGATCTCTAAAGAGCTTTCTTTCTTCAGACCTCTAACTGTGTGTGACCAGAAGCAATCTTTTCTCTGTTAAACCAATCCTTAGTAGATAACTCCCTGAGAATTACTGATGCTTAATAAATTGTCAGATCTGCTTGTTCAAAACATAGTTTAGCATTAAAATGGCACTCTGCGTAAGATTATCTGAAAACCACCTTGAGAAAAGCCCTTTTCCAGAAATCTTTAGAGAAAACCTGGAAGGAGAAACAGGGAATGGGAGCAAATACCGAAGCAATGACTGCTGATTAATATAGTCTTGGGCCACCTTTTAGACACAGGCTGCAATTGTCTTGCAGAAATCCTGTTTGAGCCCAAGCCTGTTACGTATTTTAGGAGAACAGACATTTGATGTCCCTTTGTGCACTCGAACACCAAAGTATCCATGACCAGACTGTGGCCTCTTCTTCCTCCAAGAAGAAACCCTTACAAGTGTCAAATATATTTTTCTGCACAACAAAAACCAGAGAAACTCATTTCTAAAGCCAAGTCCTTATTCTAATTCTTTACCACATAAAATTATCATGAGCCAGGTGGTGAAGAATGCCTTCAGAAGCATACATCCAATGTCTGTAGTGTGCTGGAATGGAACTGGAGTGGAATACAGACCCACCACATATGGTAGCTGCCTGTTGTGCCTGTT
The DNA here is from genome assembly GCA_008694505.1 of Cyanoderma ruficeps. Lineage (NCBI taxonomy): Eukaryota > Metazoa > Chordata > Aves > Passeriformes > Timaliidae > Cyanoderma > Cyanoderma ruficeps. Next base: position 27,185,074 of record VZDJ01000782.1, read on the forward strand.
CTGGAATATATGTATCTTAACAAATTGTACTTTACTAATTGTACTTCAAAAAGGGATTTGGAATAACAAGGGTTTGCACCTGATTTCACTAGTGCATTATTGCCCTGAATACCTATGACTGATTTTCCAAGGCTTTTCAACATTTCTAAATAACATGTTTTTTCCCCCAGCTCCTATGTAATGCTTTGATCTCTTCTCACACTTTTTTTCATCAGCACGTGCATTCATACATCTCAATCACAGAACTCAAGAACCTTCTGTTAAGTGTAATTCTTATCTCAGACAAAAGATCGGGCGAGTGTTTTTCCTCAGGTCACTCCAGCATCCCTGCATCCCTGCATCCTTCCCTGCCCGCATTCCTTACCCGCGGCGCTTCACGGCTGCACCACCAGAGGGCGCAGCCTGAATGCCTTTGAAAGACTGTCAAATTTAAATTTAAAAAAAAAAGTTTAAGAATCTCCCTTGAAAACCTTGTTATTTAGAAAATACGATGCAGTTGTGACAGGAAGAAAAAGAGATTATTGAAAGACTGCTATACAATGCAATGCCTCAAATCTTTGCACCGCTTCATCCTAGTCTCATGCAGTCTGGTACAACAGTACAAATTAAGCTTTGTTGATTTAATCAAACAAAGCTGTCTTGAAACAGAGTGCTAATGCCAGCTATTAAGATCCATGGTACAACTCTGATGGACTGCAGCCTGAGAAGAAAAGGCCAACTGGATTTTTATAGCTAACTGAGAACACCTAGTGATACACCGTACTGTTTAGGATGGAGCATAATATTTTACAAATATTTTACAATGCTTTTTACAAAGCATTATTAAAAAGTTAGTGTCCATTAGTACAAATTTTAAGGCTCTGTCTCTTTAAAAAAAGTCTCTCTGCTTTAACACTGATTCATCTTTAGCTACCTTCTCTTCTAATAGAATTTCTACCCTAGTTTTGCTTTTCAGCACCTCCTTTTGTTTACAACAGAAGGTCTTTGCTTTCCCCCAATTAAGTCCAATTTCCAACACACATTACCATGTATCCTGACACATATGTGGCATGCATGGTAATGCACAAAGGTAATGGGAATGCATCTGCATTTCCCATTAAATGAGGCATTCAAAGCTATTCTTGGATCCAGACTTGTCCTTTTCAGACTGGAGCTGAGCTTACAATTCTCTGGAGGGAAAAGCCAACGTAAGCTCTTTAACTTAAACCCCAGCTTCTGATCCACGAGCTCCAGCCAGACTGGCCCTAGGAAAGCTCGAGTATGATCTCACTTAGTTTCAGGACTGGCTTTTTCAAAGTGCAGCATGCATTCACAAAGCTAGAGCTGAGCTACAGTCAGGCACAGCAAGGCACAGAAGGACTGGAGCAGAGTTTGCAGGGCTAGAGGACTGCTGCACAATGTCCTAAAGCATGTGCAGAGACAGATCTCACTGACTAAACCTGGAAATCTCAGACCTTGACAATAAAAGTATAAATAGGTTTATCCATGGATTTTATCATGGAAACAATAAAATTCCAGAGGCCTGACTTGCTTTCACAGCATTGGAGCTTGCCAGTCCTAGTCACAGATAACTTCACATCCAATTACCAAAACTCAAAGTAGGCCACAGGCCTCACATGATGCCAATGTATCATTCTTTTAGACATATGCATTTTGCTCAATAACAACAAACCTAAATCAATATGGCGATATAAAGAGCTCTCTTACCACGTTTATCAGTGAAGAGCTAGACAATGCAATTAGTGACATCTAGAGAATTTTGGTTCACCCTACAGTAGGCACTTAACACTTGGTATCACACACAGACCTGAACTCATGTCTCACGAGCTTGACTGTGAGCAGAATTCCCCTCTTTTCCCTCACTGCTTTAAAAAGGGTAACTTTCAGGGACCTTAGTTCAGAGAATTACACTGTCAGACACAGGCAGAACCCAACCCAGCCTCTGGAGCTCCACCTCCATTTTGCCACTTCATTCCAGCCTACTTCCAGATGGAGTAGAGAGCTTATTTTTCTTTTTACTCTAATAGTCAGAATACCCTTAGTGTTTGAAAACGTCAGATAAACAGATGGATCACAGGTCTCAATTGTGTTCTTTGGCAGAACTAGGCTCCATTTGTGACCTAGGATGAGGTCACCCTACTCAGGAGGTGATTATGGCAAATCATTTTGTTTTCCCCCCAGGAACAAACATCTGTTAAAGATGATAAACTGATGAAGTGCCCATGACTTCCATGGTTTTAGAAAGTCAGATCTTGTACACAGGACCTACTCTTTCAGGAATGCATTTCTGACTAACCTATCTGCAGTGACAGTCTGTCAAGCCAGAATGTGAGAACACCTCATGAAGTAGTTTCTACTTCACAAAAGAGGAATAACAACACTCCTGACACGGGACAGCAAAGCCAGAAAGCTCATAGAATTTCTCCTTGCAGCCCTCAGTTTTTGAGGGCACCCAGATCAGAGGAGCATCTCCCTTCTCTGAGATTTTACCTCCTGGTCCATTAGAGAGCAGTAAGCTGGAGATGAGGCAGGTATCTAGCAGAGCCTGAATGTGCAGACTGTTTTCCAGCCTGAAAAGGTGGATTGCAGGCAGTCATAGAGGGCTCAGTCCATTGCTGCACAGCAGTGAGGGACCTGTCCTGGGCATGGGCCAGGCCATGGCTTTTCTGTTTTCTCCTATGTGCACCTTTAACAAATAACAGGTCTGCAGTGCTTTGGAGGGTCCAACCATCGAAGGCTACATGGGGCCTGAGGTGATGTGAGAGCCTCTGCACAATGAAGGAAGTGTCCCAGAGACCTCTAATAAATATTTGGCATGGTCTAGGTCTTAATCAACTCCAGAATGGAAAATCAGCACAAGTAAAATGTCTCTCAATGCCTACAAATGCCTGAATTCAAGCTCAATTATAGCAGGAAGAGGGGGAAAGTAAAAAGCATGTTTTTTTCTCAGGCTCCAGAGCCAAGATCTGTGTATTTTTGAAGTCATCCTGCAAGGAAGAAAAGAAAAAGCTGAAGCTGACTGTGACCTAAATAAAGCAAAAGAATTAGGTACTTGTGATCAAAGGACTGAATGATGCATATACACATCTCCCTAAATAATAGAGTTAGTGGGGGAAATGACATGTCATTATTCCTCCAAAATAAAGCAAAATTACCTGTTCTGAAACGAGGAGTTAATCTGTTTTTTATACAGTGAAGAATAATGCCACACTATTTCTTCTAAAATTAGCAGCTGACAAGCTGAGACTTCAGTGCACATAGCATCTGGCTCTCTGGCACCACACAGACTTACCAGGGTGAACCCTTCCTTTTTCAGTTCTATAAGGTCTGGTGGCCAATAGCCATTACTACAAAGAACATCCACTGAGCTCCAGAACAGCAGTAGGTTTAAAGTATCTCAGAGTTTCTTTTTTGCTCTCTAGAGAAGCAAACGGAGAAAACCTGATGAGAATATTTCAAAAAAGCTGAAGAACTCTGAATGGAGTCAAAGTCCTCTTCTCACCCATCTTTCCAACCAGCTGTAACTTGCATTAGTTGCCTTCCAAACAAGAAGCAAGCATGGGACAATCTCATCCTAAAATTCTGCATTTTACATTTCCAATATTTAAGTGAGGCAGTGAAAAGTGAACTTCAAATGCTGACTCATCCAAGTAAATAAGTTTCTTGTTTTCTATTCTCAAACTCTAAGGCTTCAGATGCTAAATAACAGAGCCCATAACCATAGTAATGGCTGAACAATTTATCTTGAAAAGACAATGGCCATATTTTATCACATGAATGCACAGAAACAGGGTAGAGACTTCTCTAAGCTGGTCTCCTGAGGAATCTCTCTCTGCTGTTCATGTTGAGATTGACAGTATGAAGGGTTCAGCCTTCATAAAGAGGCTTGGGAGACTGGAAACCTGAGAATTCATTTCCATCACATCTGGAAGACCAAAATCACAGTGCTTAAGAATTTCCAATTAAACAGCCTCTCAATGGAATAACCAAACTTTCCTGAATCTCCTTTACTGATGTACAGCCATAATCATATCCAAGTTATTTGCAGAGAATTCCTCAGCAGCAGATTGTAAAGGAAATGCAAGTTACACTTTCTCTCCCTCATACATCTGAAGGAAGAGACTGGGTGATATTTCCTCTGTGTTTCAATATGTAAAACACCACTATTTTTTGTGTTTTTTCCTTGGCTGTGATGATAGAGAATAGGAAAATAACAAATCCAGTCACCAAATCCACATATTTGACCTCTTCCATCACAGTTTGGGCCCAGGCATTTTAAAGGGCATTGTGTTTTATGTTTGCTCTTATCTTCTTTCACACCAATGAGGAGTAAGTGACTTTCCTTTGTGCTAGGAGCACCAATTCAAACCACACTGCCTGTCTGCTCATTGTCTTGACTGCCAGGCTCCATGGCATCACACTGTTGTTTGCAGTTTTCTCCTTGAAGGGTAGGAGACTGTCCTCTTGTCTAGCAGGAAAAGGATTTTGTAATAGTTGAAGGGCTTGGGAAAAAAAGCAATATCTTACTGAAATAAGATGTTTCCTTAAGTGAGCCTGTCCTTTTCAGAAAGGCAGGTCAGCTCATGAGTACTGGAGTCATAGCTCTGAGGGATGAAAACACAAAGCCGTGTCTTAAATTCCCCATATCCATAGGTTCTTGCATTGGATAAAGGCCATGTGTCAGAGAGGAAGGACACCCTCTCCATCTGATCTAACAATGAATTCATTATAATGCTCCAGGGTTGAGCATCAACTGGTCTTAAGAAGACAAAGACTAAGGCACAAAACCCATTTTCTTGATGCTTCAGCAGCCCACAGAGAGACAAGCAGAGATGAGCTGGATTGACCCAGGGAGGATTCTGAGACAGCTTCTCCCTACAAGCAGGCAAAGCTCTCTGGACATGCTGCTCAAGGAGCATCACCCAAGCAAAAGGGCTCTCTGTGTTTGAAGGCACTATTTCAGTCCACAGATGACCAGGGTAAACTTCTGCTCCAGAAAAGTAGAATCTGAGCATCTATCTCAGCAGTTTCTATTCCTGCTTCCTAAGGCAGACCTGGTAACCCAGTTGAAAAAAAAAAAAAAAAAGCTGGCTACATTTATCACTCTATTTTTCCTGACAGTAACTTATATTTAGACAGATTTACCACCACCACCACCTTCCAAACCTACTTGAGTATTTTTCTTCTCTGAATGAAGCCCAGTAAAGTTCTACACTATATTCTGCAGAAAATTACTCAGTTGTTGAACTTTTCTTGATCCTTCATTGTTAACAGCAAAAATTATGGTCAAGGTGGCTATGAGTTTTTCCTTCATTGTTAACAACAAAAATTACGGTCAAGACTGCTATGAATTTTTCCTCTTCTACATGCTTTGTTCTAGTGCATATATAATATCAGGCTAATGTACAGTTTTGCATTCAGTTTAAATGGTACCACTGACCTACAACCAGCATTCTGCAGTACAATACTGACAGATCAGCAACGCCCTGCCACTCTGTGTATTTACTGATCAACAAGAGAGACAAACAGCCAACAAACAGTTCCATGAGTTCAGATGCCAGCATGATGTCAGCAGAGAGAAAGAAAGACTGTCCACATCAAAGTACTGAAACCTCCTTTTTCAGTATATGGAGCTAAGCTGCAACTTCTCCCTCAGCTTCACCTGCAGCAGGGGGACACAATTACCCTGACCAAACAACTGAGGGCAACTTTCCAACACTGCCTCTTTACAAAGCACAGAATTTATAACTTCCTTCAGAAAGCATAAAAAAATTGAATAAAGTGAAATTTTAATTATATTCATAATGATTTATTTTTAAAAATGTTCCCATTGAACTGCTGTCTAAGGCCAACCCATTGTAAGCCAGAAGTAGTTTGGTTCCACCTGCATTTAAACTGATTTTTATAATTATTCTCATCAGAATAGCCATTAATCACATAAACAATACTTGTCTTGAAGAAAATACATGATAAGCAGCTATGTTATAACTTACTATTATTTTTATTACATTCTTTGACTCAGATGCGAATTTTCTATTAAAATGTTTTTTTGAAAAAACAGAAACCTTACCTTCAGATTGATGCGTGGCCAGAGGGGTCTGGGTCTCCTTGGAGTATGAAACCACCTCCCGAGGTAAGAAATCAACCTGGGTGATCTTTGACACCCCCAGTTTGTGCAGTCTGCGTCTAAGGTGGAATACACGACATCAAAAGGTCAGTCATGTTAAATGTAAATCAGCAGCAGGAACAAATGTTTGCTGTTATGAACAGGATAAAAATGCTTCAGTGTTTGTTAAGATGAAACACAACACAGTATGCATGACAAGTACCTCATTGCAGTGAAGAAAATTAACCTGGGAACCATTTGCTGTAATAAAGTACAGTTGAACCTCTAGATCATGCTGCTGAGAGGGACTGCAAATGGGAGAGAGAAATAGCCTGCTTGTGTCCCTGTTAACATGCAGCAAAATTCTCTTTCATACCATCATTACTATGATGTTCTGTCTGCTCAAAGGAGTTCATCCTCAGCCTGGGATACACAGCTGTGAAAAGGGTACAGTGGGTTTAAACCAGGATGGTTCAGGACTGCCAAATGTTCAGCTGGGAGCAATAATAGAGTCTCTAACTGGCAAGGTGGGTAATTTCCATAAAGAAGGAGATTCTTCCTTCCACAGGAGTCGTTAACAGAGGCATTGAAATAGGTTTATGATTAGTGGAGTCCTAATGCAAGGGATGGAGGAGAGCTAAAACACAACTAGAGCAGGGCAAGTATAACCTTCTATTTTGTCTCCTTCCCTTACTTTAAATAAACCATATGAAATAAATCAGTGAAGCAAACTAACTGTAAGCAGGTAAGGGAAAAAGAAGGGAGGCAGCTGAGCATGGCCATGAACGTTTTTAGTTGTGCACAGTTCACTCAGCAGCAGGGGAAAAAATCAGTTTATTTCCTGAATATTTTTGACTGTCTCCAGGGAGTGAAGATATACAAGTGGTCACTTGGAAGTGTTTGACTGGAAAAAATGCCAACTTTCAGCAGACAAAAGAATGCGAACATAATAAACAAACAAACTAAATAAGGCCAGTTACCTAAATCAACAAGTGTGAGCATGCTTGTACGTTTATGGGGAAATAAACTCCTGGACATAAATTCTCAACTTGCCACATTATTGAAGAGAACAATTTAGAAAAGCAGAAAATTCTTACACATTATCCATATCCTCTTCATTTTCTAGATTGTCAGAAGAACAGAAGTCATAGGGGTTTTAATCTAATTAATTTACAGTGGTTTAGGTATTCAATTAAGATTGATGTCTGAAAGGAAATGGGACACTCAAAAGGAAACTATCCCTATTGGAAAACCCTACTGAACTTTTCAGCTGCATCAGCTGTATATTCTTCTAATCTATTTTACTGCCTGGGTTGTTATTAAGCTGACTGCAATCAGATTCTGCAGGTCATCAGTACAAATCAGCTGTACTGTGTAACAAACCACTAGAGCAGAAACAGTTGTTATAGCTCTGAGTCTTTCCTCTTTTCAAAGAAGAAAAATTAACAAACCTTCCTCCTTACAACCATCTCTGACTCCACCAATATGAACAAAATCTACAACTGTCTAAAAACTCTACAAAAAAACTTCTGCTTCATTACTGGAGGCAGAAAAGTTTCTTCAGCTAGCAAAAATTTTAGTAGTTTTACATTTCATAGCTGCTTTGACTTAGGGTCTGTGTGAATTCAATCTTTAAGAAGTATCTCACCCCAGCAAACTTTCATGTGCTTTTCCCTTCCTCAGCACCAGATGCGCAAGCTCTGTTGCCCACCTGGTCATTTTGTTTCCCTATGTAACCAGTCCCCCGCTGCCCCAGGCCACTCTTTCCATTTACTGAGGTTCTTAAACCTTTGCATTGAGTCTCTTGACAGTGGTTTTGGCTATGTATAATCCCTTATTAATTATATGTCTAATCTGGACCTAATTAGAACCTCACCTAACTCTAAAACAGTGTCACATGAAGGTCACTCCATATCTCCTGGACTGCCTGAGGATGGGAACACGACCCTAACAGAGAGCTGGATGTAACTGCTGCTTGGGTGGATTGAACCTCTTTGCTCACTGTGTCCCAGAAGTGACCTACCTCCCATGGCATTGGGCTGAGACAGTGCATGGACTTCTTCATCTAAAACACTTCCAATTCAGTCCTTGCTGGTGCCTGTAAAAATGCCTTGTGCCACCCATATCCCGTAATTACTGGTGAAGACTGCAAGGTCCTTCTTCATCTGAATGAATGTGATCTACTGATTGCTGTTTGCCTGTGTCAAGCCACCTCTAATTGTTCTCACATTACTAAAAGTTGGCCTAGTCTTTGGTCCCAAGCACTCAGGGACAACTGGAGCATCCTTTCAATATCTGGACTCTACCAAAAGTGCTGTAACACTCTAATCTCTACTTCCTTTTAGGACAACACTAAATGGTCTATTCTTTTCCCATCCTCATTTTTCATCTGAGGTACTCACAATTCTCATAAATTCAATGAATATTCATCTTAGAGAGCATATAAGCCTTGAAGGATTCCTTTCTGAACTGCCAATGGAACATCATTAGGAGGATAGTGACTAAAACCCATGCATTAAAACTGATCCTTCTGTCCATAGGTATCATAAGAAAGATGTATCTGCTAGAAGTGTTTTGCAACACACATCATTTAATTTCTGACTGCAAGATTTCTTTTGCACTGATTTTGTTGTGGTTTTTTGTTGGTTTGTTTGTTTTTTTTGGTTTTTTTTGTTGTTGGTTTTTTTGGGGGTGTTTGGTTGTTTTTTTTTCTCTAGTCTCAAGACATCAGAGGAAAGTTTAACGCTGCCTTGGGTTTGAAAACAGTTTTCTTTCAAAAGGGGCAGGACTTCCATTAAAATGTATACCTGCGGATTTACTCTCTGGCATGCTTCTTTTCTGTCTTTGCACTGACTGCTAGTAAATGATTGAAGTCTTGTAGCTACATACAGAGTTATCTTTTCATGAGTCAGATAAAGGAACTTGCCTTGCACAGCTGTTTGAGAAACCTTGCTCCTAGGAGTCTTCATCTTTTAATCCAAACTTCTGTAAAAAAAGCAGCTGGGATTTCTAAAAGGTTTCTGTAGGTCAAAATAGCTCAAAAAACTCTACTTTTTTGGTACAGCCCAGGCAAAGTTTTAGAAGTGTGACCTATTTGAAGCCATACTCATGTGTAAACTGCAAACATTCCTAGGAGTTCTAGATATGGAGAAATATTTCTGTCTAGAAAGCTCTCTGGATACTTTCCTTCTGGATCTTTCCTGGTGAATAGACCTAATGCACCTAACTACAGCTGGGAGCACTGTCAATCAGCAGCTAAAGGGAAGTTGTTGCTTTTCTTACAGAATGGTGAATGAAGTAGCATATGAACAAGTAAAACATGAGACACTTGCCTGGAGACTCAAAATAGGCAACCCTGAAAGTTCATTGGTAGAATAAATTTTTCAGTGTAGTGATTTGGTTTTATGCTCTAATGCTCTGAAGAACTTGAGGTACTGCTACCCACCCTTTTAGAGGGACAGGTTATCCTAAACACGTCTGCAGGCAAGCATTTCTACATTATTTAAATGAACTATTTTATTTTTTTCACTCGTATGGGGTAAAGAAGTTCCATCCCAAAGTATAAAATACTCATTTTAGCTCTATTACAATTTTTAAAAAGCTTCATGGGCCTGAACTCATATAAGATGGCACTTATTCTCGGACTATGAGCATACTTAAGTGCACAATTTTAAACACATACACAGCTCCTAAGGGAAAAGGGGACATTGTTACTGCCGTGTGGAAACAGCATAACTATAGCCAGCAGAAAGGAGGGGGAGAAGTATCTTGCAAAGGATTCAGAGAGAACAGTCTGAATCAGCAGGAACAAACAAGATCAGTGCAACTATGCATGCACATATGTGCCACAATAATAACATTTCATCTGCAATGAAATAGTTATTTGTATTGTGTTTCAGGCAACAGAAATAGCAATTTATCTTTTCATAAGCTTGTTTAAATAGTCGAGTTTTTTTCCACAAAGATGACTTTGCTGAAGCTTCTTATTTATGAAACTGAAAAAAGGAAACTTAAATTATCATCTTTTTGAGTCAAAAAAGCAAATGAAAATCACATACAACCAGCTCAACTAGAAAGCATGTTCAACATAATTTTTGCAAAGAAACAATAACAAAAAGAGCTGACATATACCCAAGTTCAGAGTCAGACTGGAGTTGCAGCACTGAGGGGTCTGTGTCCCATTGCAAGGTCCTAGGGTGGTAATCAGCCGTGCAGCACAAAGGGGAGGGAAGAAAAGAACACACAGAATTAACTGAAAGGATGAACAAAACCCCATCTCCTTAGTTACATGCTCTATGTAGTATATTCAACCTCCAGGTGCAAGCAACAGCCACCATACGTCAAACAAGGTTTGTATGTCAGACTGAGACAGGGCAGGCAATTTACTAAAATTACATATTATTGATAAACAGAGGAAAGAAGCTGAATTTTCCGTCACATATTGATTAACAAAACATAGGGTTGGGGTTTTTTTCTTTTTCCGGAAAAATTCTATCTCTTTAACTTAGGTTGATGGATTCACAATAATTTTCAAAATCTGCAGGCACAATTTATTTATGTTTTTATGATAAAGTAGACTGAGCACTTGCCATGAACTCCACTGAAGGGTTTATCCCTTCACACACTCCTGAGCAGGACAGTAATCCATCCTGTACAACACTGCTCTGGGTAGGAACATCACATAGTGCATGACAACAAATGGCTCACTGATACCAGCCCTGACATACTCTGAGGGCATCAGGGACAAACAAACAAATTCTTATTTTCCTCCTGATAAAATTCCTGGGGAAGAGGGCAGTAATACATCTGGGAAAATCAGACCTATGACAATCTCTTATGGACTGCTGTCAGATGAGGCTCCCACCAAATGGACAATTGTTCCAGAGGTGTGGTCTGAAGTGAAGACGTGCTCCTCGCACTGCAGTGCAGTTTCCCATGTGACCAGCTCTAAAACACCTTGCAAACACTCCCAAGAGCCTTTAAGAGTCTTGTGAAATATTCAGAATCCTTCAATTTAGAAATGAAAAAACTGACATATCAAGGCCAGCATTTTCAAAAAACCTGCTCCTTCCCTGTCTCTTAATTTTACTTTATTTTTCCACTCTCAGGAAGCCACATCTTATATGCAAGAAAACTTCCAGAATCCATGACAGAACCAGGAACACAGGATTGGCTCCTGAGCACCATTTCCTGTAGTATGAATACTGGATTATGCACTGCTCTCACTAGCAGAGGCTAGAGCAAAGGAAAGTGCTCCTTCCCTAAGCAAGCAAGTCTTCATGAAGACATGCTGGATAATGATAGTTGTCAAAATTAAGAACACCCCTAATTTCTTCTGAATACAAATTCTGAGGATATAGAGATCATAATAGTACCAGGTTCAGCCAAAACCAGCCATATAATCACCTGTGGTCAATACACACAAGTCTTTCTGCAAAAATAGCAACCACTGCCAATGAATCACTCATATAAACTAACAAGTTACTGAATTAAACTAACAAGTTACAGAAACAGATCTGTTAAAGTCAAATAATTATTCTATCTCCTGTCCTTAGTAAACTCACCCATTCTATTACCAGTGTTATCTCACCCTCTGGAGAGACAGACAAGGGCATGCGTTGCACTCTTGTCATTTTAGAATGAAAAAGAATCAATCTCAACACCCTGTGCATACAAAAAGAATGAAAAACTGTAAGTCAAAGCTGCTTTCTTATGAAACATAAGGGCGCTCATTTCCCTCAACTTCTTATGATCCATAGTAATGTTTATCAGTATAAAAGACTTAATACTGACAGAGGAAGGCTTCTTCAAAACTAAACTGTATTACAAAAGGTCAAGAGATAAATTAATACAGCAATGAAGAACAGATTTTTCCCTTGCAACTTGACTGCAGTGTAAGTACAGTGGAAAATGGACATAAGATCTGAATGCCTTATGCAAGGCAAAGGCATCAATGACTAATGCATTATAGATACTCCATTAAAAATGCTATCTGTGTGAAGATTACTCTTGTAATGTCACCAAGGTCAGTTGCATATATTTGGACTGCTATGTGAGTGCCAGTGTCTAATTTTACTGCTGCCCAGGGGTTACTTATACATTCATGTCCAGGTTTTCCAAACTCGTAAAAGAAAATATACATAACACATTTCAGTTTCCTCCCCCCAACATTCACTTTCAAACCTACAGGATTTGTAGGTGGTTAAAGGCTATTTCATCAGAAAGAACACCATTATAATTTGATTAAAGCAAGACCTGGCAACAGGTCTCTAGAAGTACAGTTCCTATGTTCCACCTCCAAGAATCCATGTCAGGTCACATGAGAAGGCACCTTTATCTGGTACTCAGATAAAAATGCTGAAACAAAATAAATTTAGAGATCTCCCACGCTCAAGACAGCACTCAAATCCCAAAAATATGGGAAGAGCAACCCTTATGGTTCGGGCCACCACATGCAGGCGTGTAGAGACGTTCTTCCCTTAAGTATTTATTATCTGGATTCTCTTAAACAGCCTTCACCACTCTGGACACTGATACCTACTTTTAACAGCAATTCTCCTTGACTCCTAATTATATCTGTTTTCAACAGTTTTAATGCATCTTCAAAACATTGCCCAGATTTGTGTTCCTCTGTGCATCACTGTGTTACCACTTGCACAGGTGAGATAAATAGATGAGGAAGCAATCTGCTGAATTGTGCTCTCCAGCTTGGCTGAGTAATGCTATCACAGAAAACGAGGCTGCAGGAACAGATCTTCAGGTTTCAAGTCTCTTGCCCTGGGAGACAGGACACAAGTGGCTACATCAGGTAGTAGAAGCTGGAGAGCACAGGGAGTGATTCTGTGTTTCAAGGAACGCTATTGATTTGTTCTTTGTCTCTTCTTGGCACCTGAAGAATGTCATCAGATCAAAATGAAAGTGAGTGAACAGTAAAGATGTAATCTGGACCTGCAATTTAGCCAGTTTCCATGGCAATAACATCAAAAAAGAAAGAAATAGATTCTTTGAGGTTTAGCAACCCAAAAATGATGAATAGCCTGTGCTGTCATCCTGACTAGGAAATTAAAGCTAATCTGTTTGTGATGAACAGACATTACGTTTGACATTCCTTGATCATATGCATGAGCATCGTAATTACACTTGTTCTCCTGTGGACACTCCTCAGTTGGGATTTTGAAATGCCACTGGATCTCAGCAGAAAAGTGGTTGCCAATCTTTTTCCAACTAGTGCATGAGTTCCTCCTCCAGACACTTCTTCATGAGGAAAAGGATTAGGTGCTGTTAGTCTTCCTTTTTCTTTCTTACTTCTTCATAAAAGAAAACTGCAATGGCTTGACTTCAAGTCACCCAGAGGCAGAGGCAGAGAAGGAATTGTCAGAGACCCTCAGGACAAGTGCACGGCCTAGGAGTCAGCAGTCAGGCTGAGGTGCTCCTACTCTGGATCTTTCAAAGAGCACAATCAGTCAAGGTTCTCCTAAATGGATTTGGTGGATTTTGGCACAGGTCTATGTAGAAGAGATGCAAAACATTTTAGCTGAACATTTTTATGGGGAAAAGAGAGGCGCAGTAGACCGAGCAGGTAAAAGTAGCGCTCCCTAGCAGTCTCCAGTCCTGCAGACTCCTCCCATGGGTGAAGGGAGTGACACAGGCACGGCAAGGACCCCTGGAAACTCACTTCACAGCACAGTCAGGGCGAAGCCAGATTGGCCCATTTCCCCACCCAGACAGCACTGACACTATTTTAATCAGAACTACCCGACATTGTTTCAGAGCCGGGTGCTGTATCAGTCTCCCACATTGTGGCAAACAATAGCCCTATGTCAAGGTCCATCCCTCTTTTACATGTTCAGGGCACAACAGCTGACCCTGGCTCACTGAAGGATCAAAAGCTGTATTACTAAATAACAGATTGTTCTAAAGCAGCACAAAGGGAATGGGGGTCGTTAGATGTTGCACTAAGACGACAAGGTGCAAGCGTTATTACCTCTCTTTAAACTGAACTGCCTTCACTCTCTTCCTTTAGGTAGGCATCTCAATAGCCTATTTTTTGTCAAATTTAGGATGGTATTAATGCTGGTGCTGTTTCAGCTGTTACTACTGAAGAAGTACCAGATAATTTTGACACATCATCTTTTAATAATCTGAAGAAAGAAACCAACAAGAGGAAGAGGCCCAGATGTCATATATTTACTAAAGGATCAGATGGTAAAACAACACTTATCTCTTCTGAATGCAAGTCCAAAGAATTAGGAAGATTTTCAGAGAACAGTTCTAAAAGGACAGAGAACTATTGCAAAATTTAAGGTGGGAGGAATTTGGACAGAAGTATTCCCTCTTCTGTAGCATTATTATTACTACCATGGAAAAACAGGCACTGCCATATGTCACAATGCTCTGTGTAACCTTACCTCCAGAAGATTTTATTTTGATTGCATAATGTCAATTATGTAGATTAAAAATGTGGAAAAGACTAAAATAAATAAACTAAAACCAAAACAAAACACTTGAAACCTTTTGGAAAATTCCCAACGTCAGAATGCATTAATGAAGCATAGATTCTGACATCCAAAACTGTCTGGAATCCATGAGAACTTCTCAGCTAATTTAAGCAACTTTGGGTCTGGCCTTAGCGGTAGTGTATGGAACACGTAAGGCATCAGTTCCAATACATAAACTTTGTAATCTGCCATCATAAAATGATATTTAATGTCTGTAATCATGGTGATATCACAACAGAACCTGGCTCTGGGTAAGTGCCCCAACCCTACACTTTTCATATGCAACATACTGACAGTTTAGTTCTGACTCTGCTTCCCTGCAGCCAAAATCAAACCTTCCCTCATCTGTGGCTGACGCTGCAGAACATGTGTTCTGCATGACTTCTTTTCTCCCCCCACTCCCCTTTCCCAGGTCAAGAGCAGCCAGGCCTGAAAATCCATGCTTTTGAATAAAAGGCTCTTCACAGGAATAACAGCAAACTCTGCTTTCCCAGGGGCTTCTTGCAGGGCAGACACCTCTTTGAAGCATTGCAAATCACACCTTCAAGCAGAACCAGAGGAAAGCAAACACTCTATTCTGGCATCTCCTGTCACCAAGAGCTGTTGTGCTCTCCAGACCAGGAGAAAACTGCACTGACAGGGTACTGAGACCCGAGGTATCTCCTGAACTATCCGTATGTGTCCCTAATGAAACACCATTAGATCTGACAGGCCCCAAACCAAGCATCTCCCCTTGCAGCAACAACAGTGTCCTAAAACGACCCTTTGTATGGGAAATAGCAGTGCCCTCCTAACCCTAAAATTCAGTGGCAGACTGTGCCATGACTCCACAGATTAGGCTGTGCCAGGGTTTTTCAGTGACCAAAGGCCAATCCACTAAGCAGAGCGTAGACTGTTAGCAAACTGAAGCAAAGAGACCAGAAATGAAGGTGGGACTCATCCAGAGCATATGGACTCACCTATCCTGTAGGAAGTCTCAAGGCACCTTTGCTTACCAGAGC
Organism: Cyanoderma ruficeps; assembly: GCA_008694505.1. NCBI lineage: Eukaryota > Metazoa > Chordata > Aves > Passeriformes > Timaliidae > Cyanoderma > Cyanoderma ruficeps. Next base: position 27,200,679 of record VZDJ01000782.1, read on the forward strand.
AATATTTCTAAAATCATGTGAATGTGACTAGCCTCATTCTCCCCATCTGTGGTAGGAGGGAGTCTTGATGTCGCAGGAGGTATTTATCCAATCTTCAGGCACCTAAATGAAGGGTTCCACCAGTGAAACATTACCATGGTCTCTTTCCATACAAACAGAAAGGCAGGAGATTGCTCCATGCAGCAGTTTCAAGCACCCAACTTAGACTCCCGCTTTGAATAGGTATTAGAGATGCTCGGTATCTCTACTGTTCACTCTCACTCTGATCTGCTGAGAAAGAGATAAGGAAGCAACCAGCTGCTAGTTGACAGCCTGCAGGCTTCAGTCTGCTTCATGCTTTCTTTTCTTCTAACTTCAAATGCAATTAGCAAAAGAAGTGAATTAGGAAAAAGGAGCTAACGAACAAGCCCAAAACTGCAGAGAAAACAACTCCTGCTTCTGACTTTGATGTAAGGCCTCATGTTTAAAATTACAATTTTAACCCTGGATTACAATTTCCAAAAGATTCAGAGTTGCTTACATTATGAATTCTGCACCTTCATACTGTGGCACATTGAAAAACACATTACACCCAACTCATACAAAAACTTCAAAAAAGACCAGACACAACAACCATGAGATAAGAGACCTTTTTTAAAACCACCAACAGAATAAAATGCTAAGATGTGTATGAATGCATTTTTTCAATATGATACCAAATATTGTCAGCAAATTGCAATCCAGTAGTATTTGCAGTTTAAATGTATCATCTATCACGTATCTAGACCACTTTTTTTTTTAATGTCTGAATATTGCCAGAATGAATTTAAGGCTGCATAATCATTTAGCTACTTTAAAGAGTTCTACCTAATTTGTTGTGTCAGTTTCTCCAAAGTGCCTAACTTGCTGCTGATTAAATAGAAAACCTGAACTAAGAAACTGTTGATGAGAAATTACTGCAGATGTTTATACGTGTGTATACGTAAGCTATTTATTTTTATTCCTTTCACTCTACATTTTTATAATTTTAATTCTCTCCACTGTGATTTTTCACTTTCTGATATTTTTTGTACATTTGAAGTGTGTCTCCAAAACAAACTATATTAACAAAAAAGAAGATTCAAAGCTACTAGTCAGAGATGGAAAAGTACCACTTGCCTCAATGGATGGTTTACATCTAAGCCACTATTCTGCTGCCATCTGTGCTCTGTTTTGCAGATCTGTTCCACTTTGAAAGGATTGGCAAAAAGAAAATACCTTCCTTGTGCTACTTGTTTTCTGAAGCACACTATAAGATGGCTATCAGCAGTTAGGGAGGATTTGTGCCTCTCAACATGATGCTCTCTTGTGCTTGCAGAGAAGAAGTCTGCTCTGACTTCTCTATGCATTCTTGTGTTCAGAGCTGGGCTGCTACTGCTAATCATAAAATAAAATGCCTTAATACGTTCAGAGAACAAGGAGCTGGGCACTGCTACTGGAGCACAGCCAGAAGGTTTTGCTTGGGTTTGCATTTACACTTCCAAGCAGGCTGACACCTCTGACTTCCAATCTTCACCAATAAAAAGAGCAACTCTGACCCCCTAGAGAGCACTGCGCTATCTTTTAGCTGCCTGGCAACCATAAGAGCCCTTTTCAGAAGGCATGAGTTTAAAAGATTTTTTTTTTAAGGTATATTTATGAAAAATCACAGACAAATAATATTTAGAACACATGCGTATGTCAAAACTCTTCTTGAATCAAGGCTATGCTGCAGAATGGATTTAATAGTTTTTTGAAAACCGTAAGACTTTTAAATCAAGATGAACAATTCTGGCAAGCCTGCAATAAGGGCATCACAGGACCAACACCTTGCTGGTTCCCATTACACAGAACTCCACTAATTAAATCAGAAATTTAATTCATCCAATCTGCTGAATTTATCTGCCATATTTGAAGTCTGTCCTTTGATTCAGGTCTGCATTACAGATCTCCTGGCAATATCGTACTCACATTTTATATCCTACAGCTACAGAAATCTTAGTCTGCAAATTTATGCTGGTTTACCAGGAGGGCCACTGTAGGCAGCAGGCTGGATCTGTGAGGACAGAAGGTCAAACAGTTAGACCTGACACCGATTTACTCTGAGTGCCAGATACCAAAATGGTCATTTTGAAAGTGCAGTAATAAAAAACAGGTTCAGGGGCAAGGCACAAGTTGTTTTATTCCCTCAGCAAACCCTCAAAATTCTTTTTTCAAACACTACTTTTGTCTTGGTTTTTATACCAAGAGTAAGTCTGTGCAGCAAAACAGAACTCAAATGATCACAAATGTAAAGAAAGAGCTTGGCAGGGGAAGTTTTATATGCTATCAGCTCGTGCAAATGGTTGAAAGAAACTGCAGTACTCACATTAGGAGTCTTTGATCCAGACTCCATGGATATGCATGAGGAAAGTCTTCTCATAAACTTCAAGGGGATCTGGGTACAATTGCAAAAAAGTCAAAATCATATTTAATAGTAAAATCTAGGAAAGGTAATCCATAACCTTTCAGAGGACTCAAAGAGGTAATGCAAAGGTTGGAACCTGCAACTTTTAAGTTTGGCATTATTCAGCTGAAGAAGAAAGTGAAAGATTTCAGCAAATTTTCTATTTTGCTTTGGTACTAAAAGCCAGCAACTACTAGCTAGAAGAAGAGATAGTGTTTCCCTTCCTTTTTACAATTTATTTTGTGGTAGAAAAAGCAAAATCATTCCAAAAGGCAATGAGATTTCTGTTGCAATTAGGGTTGAAACAAGAACTCAATGGATGAGAGTTATCAAAAATTTTTCACATTAACAGTCAAAATGCCAGAAGTTCTCACGACGCAATGATCTGACTTTTAATAGACCAACTCAGAAATTATTTTCTGGGTTTGAACTATTGAAGTAAATAAATACATCTAAAATTTATGAATCAAAGTCAGTTTTAAATGGAAAACCATTCATTTTCATCGGTTCTGCTTATGGAAAATTTTACATGGCATACTTAGATGCTTTCAAAACTCCTTGGGGAAAAAAATAAAATAAAAAAAAATAGCTCACCAGTGGCAGCAATTCCTGTTTCACGTATTTGTAGAAAAATCCTAAAAATTGCATTACCAAAATAGTTACTTATTAAATCTTTTTATTTTTCCAGATAAAACATAAAATTTTGAATGGAAATTTTCTAAGGTCTTTTTAATAAGCTAGAGAAGGAGAAAACATCAACAGGCACAAACTGTACCAGTTTAACTGTGTTAAATGGTCTAATGGTCTATGGGAGGTGATCTTACACGATTTAATTAAATCAAGATGAAATTCAGTTCAAGAGAACTGTTTAAGCTGAGCTGCCCTTAGCAAGTAAGTTGTTTTATTTTAAGAGGATTAGTGTTTTAGTCCCTAAAATCATCTGATTGTCTGACTAAATATATGATGATATGCCTGTAAATAACTAAAGAGAACTAACTATAGCTGGGCTGATAACCTAAATGGTTAAGTGGGGCTTTATACATTAATATTATTTTCTTCTGGGTGCAGCTGGGGCTCAGGTTTCCAAGGCACTTTACAAAGCACCATGGGAATGGCAATCTTTCCTTCTTTGATTTATAGCATGGAGATGCTTGCTAATGAGAAAAATAATCAAAGATCTGGAGGACTGAACTCTATCAATCCTTTAGGAAGGAAAGCATGAAAATCCTTAATGATGCCAGAGGCTCACATGCTAAAAGGATTGCAGATGATTCTAATTAATATGGACCATTCAGACTTTGTAACTGGCACGCACCAAAAAACACTCCCTTTCTAGGTCAGATATACAGACATTTGAAAGCAGCTGCCAAATATCAGTCCCTAAGGTGTCTGCTTCTGCTTATGGGCTAAAAAAAACAACCAAAAAACCAAAAACCAAAAACCAAAACCCAAAACACTGGCAGAGAGAGCTTTAGATATCTAGGGCTAAATATTCATTGAATGTAAAGGAGAAGGATTGTGGTTCTTCTTGTGCAGGGAGAAAAGGAGGGAAAACAATGTAAGAAATCTGCCATCCTCCAGCCTTGCATCCTAACCTATGCAGAGCAAGCCGTGATGTACACACATCCCAACACCCACTGCTATCCTGTAAACAGGCTGATGTTGGGAAGTGTGAGAGATGGCAGTATCACTTTAAAAAGCAGCAGAGTTCCTAGGCCAAAGATAGCAAAGACAACCAGGGTTCCCCCAGGCAAGGGGAGGAGGCTGACACTGTCGCTGCTTCACAGAGGCCATCACCATTCAGGTCAAGGAGGCTTAAGGCATGATTTGGCCTCTAAGTCTCCTGGAAACTAAAATGAAACGTGCTGAGCCATCCTGACAATGGAGTTGCGGTAAATTAAATGGACAAAAATGTAACAGCTGGGTGTTATTCATTTCTGTCCTACCATGTAATGGTGCACACCCCATACCAAGCCCAAAGCCTCCAAACAGAGTGGCAGCACAGCATCCCAGAGGGTGTCAGTTTATCTCTAGCCACCAAGCAGAAAACTTCTCTGACTCTGCACTGTGAAAGACTACACAACAATCCCTAGGGTTACAATCCCTCTTTGTCAGAATAAAACATCATGCAAGCAAAGTTTGCCATGATGTAGTTATTTTCCCTCAGTCTTCCCTGTAGCTCCCTTAAGACTCTTTACATTGTTCTGTACTCCCCTTTGGCTCAGCCCATTTATGAAATAAGTGTGCCACTAAAGCAGCCATTTAGAAAGCATTTTGTACATATAAATAGATCTTACAAAAAAGCACCATAAAGAAAATAATCCACTACTAATAACTGTTAGAGCTGCGGCTCCTGAGGCAATACATCACAAGGCCCGCTTGTCCTGGAACAAGTGAAGAAGGATCCCTGTCATTTCTGAACATGGTAACACAATGAAATCCTGGTAATGCAAAGCTGAGTGGCAGTGATGAAACAGCATCATTGCACAGAACCTGTCACATGCATTTAATGATAAAGTAGCTAAGCCCAAGGCAATACTCTGTTGACAGTGGTTTTAGCAGATCTTATAGAAACATGGTTTGCTAATGTCTGTGAGAGATGTTTTCTGCAGCTGAAGAGAAGATAGGAAATATGCTGTATGGACTATTCAAGGTCATCTACTACAAAAATCCAACCTTCCTGTACAAATGAAATTGAGACCAGAATTTACCTTCTTTTGCCTTCTTCATCTGTCTAATTAAGCAGCAAAGTAGACACTTAAAAGCGAGAATGGCATTCTGACACCCTTTCTTCAGCTTGTTGATGTGTTCTATCACTGCTCTGGTAAGAAGCTTCTTAAAAAATGAGGCTGAGTTACCAAGTCTGATTTTTCAGGAAAAAAGGACAGAACTCAAACACTTTGATGACTCGTAGATGTACTCAGGAGAGATCATCAAACAAAAAGTATCTTTCTGATTTTAAATATTATGTAGCAAGAACACACTAGAGATACTTTTTTTTTTTGACTGACCATGAGCAAGACTAAATACAAAACCGTAAAATACAGTAAGCAAAACTGCAAAATACAAAGCATGTCGTGCTTTGACTCATTTGGTGCCCAGATGCTCCAAAGCTCTCTCTTTCCTTTTGATTGTGTATCTGAAAAGCATGAAATGTTTGTGTTTGACAGACATGAAGTAATGTGGGATTAACATAAGACTGGTTTGTGTGTGTTCAGATGCTGCAAAATACATCAGAACACCTATTATTTATACAAAAATGAGTAAACAGTATGCTGCAGAGAAAAAGGACTGGAATAATATTTGTTTCTTCCTGCACAGGGCCAATACAATCTGGGAGTGAATATCAACACATTGAAAGAAAACATATCCTGGTGTATTTCTTTTTATAACAAAATGGCTCAAAGAGACCATGGTAGATGGAAGGAAAACAGGATCACATCTGATGAAAGCATACACAAATGCAGACTAATACCATCAGCAAACTTCCAAATAGAATGAGAGAGAAGAAGACATGCTTTTGACTGTCTATAAGTAAGGACATCCAACCTAATGTGACAGCTGCTACTATATTCTCTGGAATGCAACTGGGAACATTCAGAGGTCACAGTGACTGCAAGATGAACTGATGTAGTGGACAAAAAAATCATGCCACAAGCCAAAGCCAAAGGTGATACTACTCTTCAGAGAAAAGTGCTCCAGCATTGCAGACAGCTGTTCTGTTCCTAGGATTGCTCATTTAATGTATTTTATGCAGAATTAAAAAGCTAGTGATGATGAGACAATCAGGATTCCAGAGTGATCTAACTTCTCCAGCATATTACTGATACAAAACCTCTGTGAGAAATCCAGTTTCCCTTTATTTTTTGTTTTCTTTGCTACCTAATGCAATGCTCAAACTCATTCTCACAGGAACTTTCATTAAATATTTAGAGCTTCATTCAAAGAAGGGCTAACGCTGCTTTACTGCAAGGACACTTCATACACTGAAGGAAGTAAATAGATTTCAGTGCATAAAACTTATCTCAAAACCTGTGATATCAAAATAACAACAACATAAATCAGGTAGGAACCATTTTAACCAAACATTACATTGTACCCTAATCCAAGTAAGAACAGTAATTACAGAATGAGTAGCTGTAGCCAAACAAATCCACAACACGGTCCAATGGGCTATGAGAGAAATAGTACAAAATAATCCAGCTTACATCATTTTACAGCAGATAAAGCACCATTTTGAAATAACCATCCTCTGAAAGAAGCCACCAGAAGATTAATGTCTTTGTCTTTATGTGACCCCATAAAATAATCAGGTACCTAAACCTATGCATAGCAAAATGCACAAGTTAGAAAGCAAAAGAGCACAGATGAAGTTATTGCAGAAAAAAGGGCAACCATTAACCTTTACACATCCAAGACAGCTGAGCCTGGTGCAGTCCACTGAGCAGATGGAAGGCAGGAAACCTTACACTCAGCCTAATGGGATTCTCATGTTCCCTATGCACAGCGGAAAGTGCTGCACACATGGGACTCCACTGGACATACACACACACACACACACAGACACAATTCACAATAAATGAGATGCTACTGCACAAAACTACTACTGTAGGATAGTGAAGCTAGCTGAGAACATGTAGGATGTTCCCAGCTAGGAACACATGGGAACAGTGAAGGATACAGGGCAAAAGCCACAGAGATAAATCACACCTTGGTCCCCAAATAGAACTCCTCCCAGCATGGCACATGACAGATGAACACAGGATCCCCTGTAGGTAACACAGGCATACACACCAATGCAGGCTGGTGCAAGCCCTGAAAGCTGCCCAGCCACAGCAGCACCTCCCCCAGCACAGATGAATTTTTGCTATCTTACGTTGCGTTGACATGCAAAGCGCAGATGGATCCTACCTGAGCCAGGATACAAGGTCCTTCCAGGGAGCTGCTCAGCCCACAAAACCTTATACTGCACTGCCTTTCTCTGAGGAACTGTACAAGGTTTGTCCCTGTCCACTTCATCAGACAACACAAACCCAAAATTCATGGCTATGACTGTTGTGAAGACGAGATTTACAATTGCCTGAGGTATGCTGAGTAGCAGAACATACCTCTCCATGGGCATGTTTCATGGAGGCTCAATTATATTAGTTAGCATCCTCTCCAGCACACTAGGGCAGCAAAAGTTCAGAGTATCCATCAGGGAGATGCATACAGTTATTACAAAGGAGTTTTATATTAATAAATTTGTGTGTTCACACTATGCTACAGCACAGGAACTCTCAGAAAATTCTTTACCTCAGCCCTTTTCTTCACATGCATTCAAATCTACATTAAAGTTGTGCATGTCTGTGCATGGATAAGCTGGCCATCTGCAAGAGGACACAGGGAACCATCAAAATGTTTACAAAATACTAAACAAACCAAAACACTCATCCTGAAAGAGCCAAGCATACTCTATTCCAAGGAGAATCTCCATGCAATCCTGCAATACTGTCTTATGCAAAATGAGTCATGTCTGAACACATCATATAAGAAAGGTCTGTGAACCAATGACCCATCTATTCAGAGAAGGGTTTCTCCTCAAGCTATGCAATTTTCCCATCGTATCTGTGTAGCACAAGCAACACAGGCATAAAAAAGAAGTGAAGTGGGATGTGTAAAGCAATGTGGAGACAGGTAAGTTGCCCTCTGAGCAACAACTGGGCTCCAATGAATCGTTCAGTGTAGCCTGGTAACTAAGAGCAGCACCAGAATCAAAAGTGTAACACATCTCTGCCTACTCAGAAATGATCCCCAAGACCACACAAAAAATATATAAAATTTGGCTCTCCTGTCCAACTCAAAGCATTCAGCCAGCAGTTTCTAGAACAGTTTTCCATCTAACATCGGCTTATTCTTATGCTTGCTCTCATGGCTCAGAAGGAAGCTGGAATGCTGCTCAAACCTAATGTTTTCCCCAGTGAAAAGGTTATGACAAATAGCAAAATGGTACTAAAGATTTAATAATCAAAAAACCCCCAAACAAACATAGAAACCTGGGATGTGGAAGACAGAAATGGTTCCACAATTTAGTGCTATTACAAAGTCCACCCCATCTCTTCTCTTAACAGTGAATGGCACCAGAGAAAAGACAACACTGCTCTGGCTGTTGTGCTGGAGATAATGAACAATGGATAGCAGGATAGCAGCACTACTAGCCTGTAGGTCGCATGGCAGAAGTGACTATTGTGACCATGCAGCTTTTCTTCCTGTGCAACAAAAGGGCTGTACAACTTTTATGAATGAATTAATGTCTGACCTATTATCTACCTGTTTCCCAGGCACATTATCACTGGACAAGCAATGGCCAGTGACAGAAGATCCCATGGAGGCCTTAGGTAAATTGTTTTAGCAATGAATTTGTCTCACTATTGAATTTTTTCTGTTTCATATTTCTCCAACTTCAATACCAAACACTTTGCTGCTTTCACTTTTTCAGCTGGAAGAGTCTCTTTGCTCCTGTGCTATGGTGAGCAAGTTATCAGTCAGTTTTCATCTTGCAATGTAAGACAGAGTGAGATCTGTGGTTCCAGGACTACAACTACTTAACAGTGTTCAAACTCTCCAGTTTATCAAATTTCTTTCCTGAAAAGCAGATGTCATAAAACTATGTTTTTGGCTGAACTATATTCACATTCATATAAGAAATCAAAGATGCTTGCTGATCAAAGCCTATCTCAAATATACTTGGTGATATTGGGACCACCAGATTAAGTCCGACAACTACCAGAAGTACCAACAACTCAAAGATGTATGAACACAACCTAGTTCTGCACCAGAATCTGTTCCCTCTAATGGGGACACATGAAGATCTCCTGCATTCTTCAAAGCTTTCAATGGAGCCTCTCTCCTGTAATGAGCTTAAATCTGTGACTTCACAGATGCTTTTTTTTTTTTTTAATATCCATCATCTTCCTCTGGGAACACTTCAGCAATGAGTATTCAGACTGTCTGCAGGATTTCTGCCAGGCTGTGTGAGCTGGTCATTTCTGCATCAGTTGGCAGCAGCAATAACAGACAAGCTGTGATCACTGAGATTGGGCATCAGCAGCTTCGAACCTAATCTGTCCTCCTCTAAAGCCCGAACTCTGCCTAGTACAGAAAAGAGAAAGATCTAACAAGCATGATGGCGTGACAGGGGATCCAGCAGAAGTGCCCTCTCTTTCTCTTTCTGTGCCCTGTCACAGAAAGCGAAATGGAAAAATAAATTAAAACAAAGCAGGATAAACTTGTTTATACAGATAAACAGGCAATATATATGCAGTAGCCAAAATAAGTTAGATGCATGATCTGGGCACCTCTCAGAGAAAACAGCTGAGGTGGTTTCACCCTGTTTACCCACTGTGATGACAGTTCTATCAACATCTTCCTCACGAAGTCTGACCACTCTATCACACATGCAGGCTTGAGTGCACCTGTTCACACAAACACTGAGGCATATCTACCTGCACCCACTGACACTAATCTGACTAATTTCCACTCAGTACTATCCACTGGTTTAACATTCCCTAGGGCCTGGACCAGACATTATTGTATTTCCACTACCAAAAACCAATCACTCCAGGCAAAGATTTGCAAGCAGCCCTCCTGCCACACAGCACAGGCCTTTCAATACCTGAGAATATGCCAAGCAAACTGGGAGACTACAAGCAAGGTCTTAGGATTCCTACTGAATTCCTAGAACGGCCACAAGAAGCCAGAAAATGGATCCAGAATGAAAGCCCACAATGCAGAACGTCATGAGCTCAGAAGAAGGGGACAAACTCCATTCTCCTCTGAAAGGACACGTGGTCATGTGCTTTCATTGCTCGTTGCTGACAGAGAGCCAAACTGCTAGTGTGGGTAACAGCCAAATAAATTCCTCCAAGAGCCTTTTTTTACCTTAATGGCAAAAAAGTTACACCATTAGGATTCAGAGAAAAAGCAGGAATTTATAAGCCTCCACCCAGCTTTGTCAGAGCTTCATGCAGGACTGTGGTAAATAGCTTCATCCCAAATAGCAGGCTATACTTTGCTTAAAAAGGATTTTTACTCTACTCAAAGTACTTTGACTTGCTGAAGTCTACTGCATTTACTTATGAAGGCAGAATTACACTATTTGCTGTGTTTTAAACTGCTACATCTGACAGGCTAGGGCTTTTCACTTAATTTCTTCTAGAGGGTAGACCTGGGAGCAGAGCTCAGCTGATTTAATAGCAGCTGTGCAGCATCCACATCACAAGGGAGAGTTTCTGCATCTGGCTGAAGAGGACACAACAAACTCTCTGCTTATGGAAATATGATTTTTCTAAGCAGAAGGCAGGCATGGCATCAAATCTGGTGACCTGAATCTCTGTCACATTACAGTCTATGTCTGGAGATGTCTACTGAGCACTGTTAACTACAGAAAGCAATCACATTAGAAGAGTCTTGGCTCACAGACTTGGATGAGCTGGCAGCTCAGCTCTATGTTGAGTTAATGTGATACAAAAAGAGCTATTAGGATCAATCTTTTACATTTCTCAAAATATACAGTATAGCTGCTTGCACCTCTTCTTACTTGAACACGCCCTTCTTTACCAGCAGCATCGTCACATTCTCCTTCCTCTTCTATTCCAGAGAAGGAATTATTTTGGGATTGTCACCTCATCTTTTATTTCCCCCGTGGAAACAAAAATAAGAAGATTACTCTTCTTTCCATCCCTCACACACATTCCACTTTCCAACAAGAACAGAGCTGTTTCCCTCCCATTCTGCATGAAGCTCTCCAATATCCAGAGTTTCCAAGGCAGAAGTGCCAGCGGCTCCTGGGATGTTTCAGCCTGTTCCTGTCCAAGCTCTTCTGCCACTGTCAGTGGCACACACTGCAATGAACAGTCATAGGAACCTGAGGAAACCTGGTGTTACATAAGGAGGAATTCCAAGGGGATTGGTTTTGTGAACAAAGATAACTCAACATGAATAACAGGTCTTACCCCTGGGCACATCTCCCTTCTTTTTCAACTGTATTTCCAAAGAGCATGAGAGCTTCCTGCAGGCCATTTTAGAAGTGTAAATTTAGCTCTTGCTTCCACTATGCATGCATTTATTTGCCTCACATCTGAGACCACTCCTACTGGATGGTAACACCCAGTGGACAATGCAGAAATGAAAGTACACATTGGATACAGCATATTCTTACTTATGGCAGAAAAGGAAAAAATGGGGAAGTAAGAGCAAAGTGAAAAAACCTTACATTGATTCAGGTCTGTTAACTCTGTGTCTTACCTTCCTATGGGTCCCAGATCCCCTGAGTCCTGGCTGCCTGCGTCACTGGGTGTGCTCACTGATTTCGAAGAGGGAGANTGAAAATAACAGGTATCCCATGTTAACACATGCAGCGACTGCACTGATGAAGAGCAGTGTCAGACAAATCAAAACCAATGGACCAAAATGATAGTGGATGAATGAGTAGGAGAGTTTGAAATGGTGAAAGCAAATAAAGAAGGAAAGAAAAAGAAAAGGAAGAGAATCAAGTAAATTTTAAGTCTTCCGGAAGTGTTAAAGCTGACATGTATTTAGACAGGACTGAAAGCCCAATGGGAATCTAGAACTAATCAATGGAGAAGATACCTGTGGAAATAAAATATCACTTGTTTTCTTGAGTCTGGTTTGAAATGGACTTGCAAAACATTTTAAAGGTATGAAGAAGTATCAGGGGCTTGTTTCATCAAAAAACTAAGTGAACTTTTCTGGTAAAGTCAAGTAGGCAACAGAACAAGCATAGTTTTCAAATTCTGAATTTAAATCAAAAGCCAGTGTCCATTAGATATACTCTAAGGCTGCAGTGTGGAAATGACATCAAAAATAAAAGCTAAATAAGGAAATCCAGCTAAGTTAAAATCATTTCCCAAAGATGCTGAGAATACACAGTTTATTTGGTGATTATTTTCTTAATAAGTAAAGTAGGTCATAGAAAAATTTCCATTTTGGGTGGGACATGATTTCAACACTCAAGGAAAATTTTCCCTTGTTTTAGACACTATTTGCCCAAGCTCTTGAAATGATTTTCTCTTTGCCTTGCCAGGGCTTTTGAAGCATATTTCATGCAAAGGCAGTTTTGTTTCCTGAAACAGGAAAGGAAGTTCATAGCTCAAGGTCAGCCCAAGTTAAAGCTCTTCAGCAAAGAAATAATAAATAAAAGAGTAAAAATATCCTGATTTCTTTTAAAATGGTTTCTCAAAAATATGAAAAATTAAGATATGGCTCCAGTCAAGATTCAAAGCAAGTATTCTTCGAAGCAGCCACATTGAATAAGACACAAAAAGAGGGTTTAATGCAAAAGCAAAGTTTCCATTTGGTTTAAATCATGTGCATTTCCTTTTATAGATTTAACCCAGTAAAACTTTAAAATACTTTGTTATGCTTTACAATGTATAATGACAGACCTGTCAAGAGATTTGGATTTTCCATGTGGTCAAACATTTAATGCAGATTCTCCCTAGAGACTGTCACAGAAATGACTGCAGCATGAAAAGTGAATTCATCTTCGTGACAGCCCTTTGGCAGGTTACAGGTATGTCTGGTTGTTTACATATTCCATATTCACAGTGAGGCCTGGCATCGTGTGAAGGTGGAATTAAATCCTCCTTTGTATATTAATTGTGAGTGTATGTAAAGGGAACAAAAGAGAACAAAATACTATTTTTAACTAAAAGGAATCATCTTGCATGTGAATTTACATGTCCTTTTGACAGTATCAAATAATAATAAAAAAACTATGATAAAAATAGATAACTTGCAACATGAATATATGTGTTTGGTTAATAAAATGATAAGGACATATATACTCATATATAAATGAGTATTTTAAATGTTATATATTCAAAAGATATCTGATTTTATTTTGGAACTTACTTTTGTATCATGATATTATTTTAAAAACCTCTTTATTATACATAAAAATAACATAACCATTACTTGTCAGACAATTCTTCTGAGAAGTGGTGTCTAAAAGCTTCAGTCACTCTACCATAACTTATAAAAATAGTAACTTTTCTCATTAAATGTTGGTGGATGCAAGTAATAAATTCAAATTCCAATTCAGAATGTCACTGCCTACTTGCACATGCACCCAGGCATCTGTAAGGTGCTTTTCTAAATTAAAACTTCCATATTTTGTCAAAATTTGATGTTTCTCATATATTACTGGCAAGAAAAACTAGGAGTAAAATCCTAGATTCAGTGACAATGAACGTAATGAAAAGGCTTGATAGCTCCAGAGAGGCCAAGATTTCAGCTAAAGCAGTGAGAGTGATCCCAAACTCGAGGGAGAGGGGAAGGAGAAGGGGAAAGGAAAGGGGAAGAAGAAAAGGAAGAAGGGGAAAGGAAAAAAGTGGAAGGGGAAGGAAAAAAGTGGAAGGGGAAAGGAAAAAAGGGGAGGGGGAAAGGAAAAAAAGGGAAGGGGAAGGGAGGAACGGGAAGGGAACTTCTTGCTTTAGAACCATTCAATAAATGAGGCAGCTCTTAATCAAGGTAACCCATACTCAGATACTGTAAGTATTTTTTAAACTGAAGACTTCAGGTTCTAGAACTGAAACATCAAAACCAAAAAACAGGTCAAGCACATGACACCAGAGCAAAAATCTAAAGCAGTGTCTGTTGATAAGCGTTTTTCTGTTTGTGATTTGGGTTTTTTTTATTTTCCTTCTCCAGTTTTGCTTAATTTTAGGAGAAACTCAGTGGGAGTTTCCCACATGACTATGCTCCTCCTTCCTTAGAAGTGCTTAATTTGAATTTTTGAAACAAAACTTGGGGCTAATGAAGTACAGCATTTATATTTTTGAGTGAGACGATAAAACAGTCCATCAGAAAAGAAATCACTGCTGGTATGCAAAACCAACCTGCATTATGTTCATAAAAAAAAATCTTGAAGAAATGAAACAGATGTTTTTGGCAATGACAAGTACTCAAAATGCCATGAGCTTGTATATGTGAATGGTATGGCAGGCATTCAAACAGAAGAGTTCACTTCACTAATACAGCCAAAAATCAAAAAAAGCCAAGCATGTTCTAGTAGAAAGAAAGCATTAGTTGTGGCACAGCTGAATGCTTTACAGTGTGGTTCTCTTAAATACCTAGAGGTGGTTCTGGGGATATACCAATGCTCTGTAACAAAGCTTCTGTCTCTCTTCTTTTACGGTCTAGGTCAGAATCTTCCTGAGCAGGCTCCTTCTTCTGCTGTAGATCAGCCTGAGTTAAACCACAAGAAAACAGAAAAATTTATTTCATATGTAATCAGCTCTAGCAATTATTTCACATATAATCAGCTCCAGCAATTATATGTGTGGAAATATTTGTATGCACTACTGCTTAGGTACAATTTGAAATTAATTTTTGTATTTTTAGGTAATTTATAACTTAGATAATTTATAATGTATATATCAGTAACAGTATTTTTCCCTAAATGGAAGGTAAAACTGGTTTTTGCAAGGATATTTGCAAGAATTTTTACAGATCAATGATGGAAATCTTTTGCCCCTCACTCATTAGGTGCAACTTAATCAACTAACATAAAAGCTGACCATAGAACAACAAGTACCATTACCTTGAATAAAACTGGCCCTTTCCTACTTACTTCAGGATCAAGAATAAAATTTCCTTGCATTTCAGTGATGTAGCTTAAGGTCCTACATGTGGTCCCAAGCACTTGTTGGGAAAAGAAATACTTTCTCATTAACTTCAATATCCAAGAGGTGCAAAGGAAAGAACTGACATCTCTGAACTAGGACTCTGACCCTTGGCTCAGTAAAGGTCCACAAGACCTTTCTCTCTCTCCTTAGCTCTCTCTTTCTCCTCGGAGCTCCCACACATTAGCCTTCTCCCACTCTGATCTATGGGCATCTAAAAACAGCAGGAGCACCTGCATTAGCCAGAATCCCACAAAGAGGGAATTCTGCTGAAACCAAAGTGTTGGAAAAGAGGACTTGTACAGTTCCTCAGACTGGTGTTTATCTTGGTATAGGCACAACAGAAAACCTGGAAATTCAGAAGCATGCCCATGTTCTCCAGTGCAGACACAGCCAAGAAACACTGATTATATAGTCAAGGCCCATACTCCTGTGCTCAGCTCTTCCCATGAACTATCTCACAGTATGTGGGGCTGTAGACAGCTGTCCTGCACCAGTGTGAATGGCCAAGCGCCTTTGTGAGTATCAGCCTTCACTCCTGGAGCCATCCAGCTGCACAGTGCAGCCCATTTACACAATTATGCACTGCAGCACTATCTGCAGACATGGCTCCTGGGGCCAATGGAATGTTTCAACCACCACAACTTCTCCACAAGGCATGAAGTCAGAGTCAGGGGACAAAGAAAAAGAACCTAATAGCTCCCTCAAGCCATTAGCTTGGCCTCCTTCCCTCTAATTCTTCAGTAATGAACACTGAAAGCGTCACCCTTTAAAGATCTGCCTATGGAAGACTCACCCAGTGAGGGCAGGAGCCTCACTGGGGCGTGTGCTGTAACTGCACAAATGTGGCTCAAATGAGAAAAGATTAAAAAGACAGCCAAAACTGAAATGCTGATTTCTTGGATCACATCACATTTCCACGGTAATTCCATGAAATTCATGTACAATATTAAAGTGTCAGTTTAAAAGGAAACCAGTTATTAGTAAAGGATAACAGGTGCTTTAAACTATAGTAAGTGTTGACATTTGAAGGAAAGGAAGCATAATCACTTAATGCTTCTCTGACTTTGCATGAAAATGAATATCCACTCCCTGTCAATTCTCACCTCTATTCCACTAAGTGACTGAATAAAAAAGAAGTACAAATCCCTTAATGATAAACCTAATGCATATTGTCAAGGACAAATAAACTAATATGTCAATCAAACTTTAACAGAACTGAAAGATGCACCCATGCCAGAAGAGGAAAATGCAACTGCAATTATGTTTTACTTTACTGAAGAATAATAATTGTAAATCTGTTACCTTAGCTAGTAATCAAACTAGTCTTCAGAGTACAAAAATACATATTTAGATTGTAATGGCTTGAAAAAATATGAGTCCTCTTTCTGTCTTTCCCCACTCCCCACTCCCTTTCCATTCAAGGAGAGACCAGGAAAAAGCATTGTGGCAAATCAATTTTTCTTTCTCCATACACATGCACATCATGTTGTCTAAACTGCTGTCATTTGACAGTGCTGCGGTTTTAAAAGCAATTCCCTCATCCCAACATTCTTGACTAAAAATAAGCTTTTTGATTTTAAGGTTAGTCTGATGCGGGTTTGAGTATCTCATTCCACATGACAGATACTTTGGGGCATACAATACTGAGATGTCAAAACCTCAGCAAGCCCCTTGTGCAAGCATAAGCTATCTAAAAGGTGGTTTTGCATATTTACCTCTTTTTTCTTCCTTTCTTCCTCCTTCCGTTTCTTTTCTTCTCTTATCTGAGCCAAACGTTGCTTTTTGCGCTCAAGTTCTGCTTTTAAATCACTTTTGTCTGACATTTTGACTCTGCTGGAAACAAAAATATGGAAAGCAAGGTGAAAATTGAATGAATACCCTCTTTACTGAAAAAAATGATAGTAACTATATCAAAAGGAGGGCTTCTAAGATTGCAATAAATATATTTCTATATAAACACCTGTCTTTGGACCATACTGACATCATAGAATGTTGAATATTTTCCTCACAATTTTCATTTCAAGAAACTAGGCCAAAATATCACCAAATGTGGAATATATTTTCAGATTGCCTCTACTACAAAATTACCTTTGTGAAGCAAACCTATTGCTGTTCAAAATAATGCTTTAATGCTTTCAAAGTGAAGCTAAAGTATTTTGATTTTCATGGGCTTCAGAAGCTCTGCCAGACTGTAGAACTCAGATCCACAAATAGATTTCAAATACCAGAATCAGAGCTGCCCCAAACAGCCCTATACTTCTTAGGTAAGTAATAATTTTATTTGCAAAAAATGAAAACAAGAGAGCTTTTGCTTCTGCAGATGCTTTGCACAGCTGCCAGGTAGGATCTGCTGTTCCACCAACACAGTCCCACACAGACCATCAGTTCAGTCTCAGTATCCTCCTCACATTCACCCCTCCAGCCAGAACTCTCACCAAGCTCTGAGCTATTCTGCCCAAGAATCTCCTCCACTCTTTCCAGGGAAAGCTGGGCCATTCCCCCAAGAGGCTGCACAAAACCAGGCAACCCAATAAATCGAAGTTTCTCTTTAACGAAGCAGCACATTGCTCTGCCAACAGTCTTGTGTTCAGACCATCTTTCCAAGAGGCAGGAGACCTGCCTAACTCTCCTGACTTGATGCCAACCACACAAACTTGGCAAAAACAGTTCTTCTGAAATACTGAAAGACTTTTTCCACCATTCAAACCCACTTTTCTTTAGAATAGTGATGTGAAGCCACAAATACTCTTTGTCTTTAAAATCTCTGTCGGCCTATGCTGACATACATGACCCTTGAAAATGAAGAGTATGGAAATAAAAAGTCATACTATCTGGATATAAAGCCAGATCTTTAAAGGAGATATGATATCGATCTTTTTCTACAGTTTTAAAACCCCACCAGTGTTGCACAAATCCATAACTTAAGTCACAGATTATTTATTGATTTTCTAACATCATAATCATTATGAACTGTAACCTAACTGTATATATACTGATTTTCTTATTAGGATTTTTTTTCCAAATACAGTTCTGACTAATGTAGCCATTCATGAAAAGAGTTAACTGTGCCTTTCCTGTTCACACATCACTGGCCATATCCTCTGCTGCAACTCAGAATCAATCAGATCAATGGCAGTGCCATGTACACGCAATGGAAGTGTATTGTTCACTTGATGCATGGGAAATTTGAATGTCAACCCCCCGTTAGCATAATGAGAACTCTACTCATATTACTGCCTGGATGGGTGGATGACCAGAGAGGAAAATTATCTGCTAAAAAATTACATGGTACTTTCACCTATCATGAATTTCACTGCAGACATCAGCTTCCTCCTCAAAATGATAAAAGCATAGTTAGCCTGTGACATAGAGAATATTGCCAACAAAACATCACCTGCACAATCTTGCACAATCTTGGCCCCAATTGTTTTGTTGTCTTTGGAAGCATTTAAAGGGAAGAATAGAATAACATTTGGAATCAGACAAGAAAACCATTTAATGAAAAGTACCGGCATAAAAGCAGCCCAAACTCCAGCTCACACTGTCACAGATTCTGCACTTCAGCAGAGCTGCCCATGCTGGCAAGGCACCCTTTCAAGGCCAGGGGACTCTGGTTCAATGCACAACAGCTGCCAGCAAACAGTTTAGCTAGAAAAGACAGCTGCCAACCAACGGGACCACCGCATACACTGGCCGCATGTGAAGGACTACCATTTCTTTATTCCTCCATCACCCTCATCCTATCCGTAACAGTACTGCTATCAATTACAGAAAATCAAAACTGTAAGAAAAAAATTGCACTTGATACCAAGAAAACTAAGCAGTAGCACCTAAAACAACATTAATCTGTGTGATCAGCTGACATCAGTGAGCTCTTTTTTACATGAGAAATGCCCAGAGAAAAAAGCAAGCATTTTAATGGCAGTGCAGGTACTCTTTTGCCTACCCATCTGTTCAGGATTTCTGTGTCTCTCTTAGATATGGTTGAAATCCCATTTGAAGTCATTTTCCTAATCTGTTGCACACATTTGAATTCTGATTATGAAGTTGCCCCTCAGAGCCCTTCAGACTAGATAAGAGTTTTCGCATCCTTTTAGTTCTGCAGTTTGGCAACTGAGAGAGAGCTCCCGTTTCTATGCAAAAAAATATGCAAATGCATTTTAAGGCTACTGAGAGAAACCCTGCGGGTTTGGCATCCCTTTCAAGCTGTTTGTCAGATATCAATGAATGGCTTTCTAAAAATTCATTCCCTTAATGTCAGGGAAGCTAACTGGCTTTTCCCCCCATTTAAGCATCAATGGTTTAGTGCATGGCCCTTTTTTTTTAATGCTCCTGTCAGAGTGATCAAATCCTATTATAACTTTGCTCTATTTTTAACAAAATAAATCTTACATACAACAAAGACGATGTATTAAATTTCCTTCAGAGAATGTTGCCAGAGCTCAGCTATATACTTTCATCCTGAATATATTATAGGCATGCCTGAGCCCCCCAGACAGCTTACCAACCTGCAGACTGGCTGTTCACAATTTTAGCACAAATTGAACACCAAGGGTAAGTAACCACCCTTCTCAGATGCCAGCAAGCTGGTAGCAAGCAAGGAGGTACATATACTTATCACTCCACTTGGCACTGACCATGGAGTTAACACTTCATTACTGGGAGCAAATTTCTAGTAAAAGCCCATTCTGAGTGCCAAAAGGCATGCCACACCAAGAGAGATAAAGGCAAACAGTAAAAGAGATTTACTTTTAACATTCTCTGTGGTGCAGAATGACAGCCCAAGGCTTATGCACAACCTAATCCCCAGCATGGGAGAAGGCACTGGTCAGAGGGAATCACTAAGGAGCACATTTTGTACTGAAGCAATTAAATCCCCTGTGTGGGAGAAGGAACACATAGGAGCAAACACACTGAATGTTGAGTAAGTGTAGAAATAATTATCATAGCAGGGCAACAGCCTGGGGCTCCCCTCTTTAAGGGAGATGCATAGATCTTAGATCAATTTTTATTTGTTTGGCCCAGTTTATTGCCATGGTTTTAAAAGGGAATAGAGAGTCCTCCCACTCCAGAAGAGTTTACCACACATGCTAGCACAGGTTCTTGTTATCAGGACCTTGCACAGAGAGCACCTGCCTGAACTCCCAATACTGAGAGAAAATTCTTCTTCCTTTGAGATACTGAAGAAAGGAGCTGACTCCTCAAGGCACGCCTTTTAACAAAATGGAGTGTTCCATTTCAAGTTGTCACTTTTCCCCACGTGCATTAAACATGCCTCAGAGTCCCCTCTTAGGCTTGGACACACAGTTAATTCCACTTACAACCAGCCCCAGCACGATGGCAGCTACCCAGGCCTGTGCACATGCAGCACCGGCTTCCAGGGACTGCTTTCTGGGACTTCACCATCCACTGGCTTAGCTCACAGCATCCTGGATGCCCACAGTGTACATGCACAGCTATCCCTACCATCAGTACAGGTAAAATCAAAAGAGTCTGGGGATCCCAGGTTGTGATTCCACTTTTCCTAGAGCAGATGTTTAAAAGCAGCTAAGATTAAGCATGCCCCAAAGTCACCAATTCCTCTTCAATGATGATAAAGAGCCCTGGGTGACCTATATTAAGTTCTAGAAATCTGCACTGTAAATGTCTCAGACAGGGTGAGAAGAATCCTGTCCTTAAAATGCTCCCACCAGTTCCTTTTAGTTTGTCACTGTATGAAACAAGATATTTGAAAGACAATTTACATTAATCTTAAAATAATGATGCTTGCCTGACTTTTCTTCTGTACACGACACATGCCAAACTGCTCCATTAAGCTCATCCCACAACCACACAACTACACTCAACCCCACAACTACAACTCATGTGAAATGTAGTAACATCTCACAACCATTTCATTTGTGGTAGCAGTAAGAATATAAACATGTAAACAAAAGCCATGCAAGTACTTTTACAGGTGCAAGCCAGTTTTACTTCAGCTTTATAAGCTACAAGGTCTTTATCGGTGATCAATATCACAACATATGAGCAGATATTTTTTCAAAGCATTTATATGAACACTTCACAGCAGAAACAGACACAGGTATCTAAAAGGGTTTTACTTGAATTTCAGTACCAGTAAGTTGATACTTGTCAGGGTAATAAGACCAGAAGAACAGGTGCAAAGAGTTGCAAGATGCGTACGTAGGTTGGACAAAATATAGGAAAAAATAAGCCCAGAATGTCCAATGTATATCAAATCAAATAAAAAGACAATTACAACAGTGAACTTTTTAAGTAGAAAAAGTAAACAATATATAAGATCTCACTTCTCTTCAAGCCTGCTCTTCAAGCCTGCTCTTTGTATTTGCTGGAATAGCATTTCGCCTGTATGCTTTCACCAAGGTCATCTAAAAAGGAACCTAAGTTTCCAAACCTGGTAGCACATAAAAAAAGCCTACAAATTTTACTGGGTTTTGGTGTTTGCAGGATTTTTACATGCTGTTCATTCAGGAGGCTGCACTAGAGTAGAAATTTTCCAAAAGGAGTAGAAATTTTGCCCTTCATAAGCCTTGAGGTCTTTCCTGGTTTGTGACTTCCTGTGTCACCCTTTTAGTTATTATCTCCATTGCAATTACCAAAGGGGTTCATTAAATATTGTTACATATGGCATTAGTCATCCTATATAACTAACTATAAATAATTGATTCATTAATATACTTCTCTAAAATAAATAGGCAGCATCTAGCATTTAGAGATGCTATACATGTATTATTCATATGCCTTCATAAATAGCCAGTTACTTGAGTCCAAAACTGCAAAATTTCATGTGAAATGCAAAGGATGTTGCAGAATAAAATATAATACTCAGTGGTTTTGGTTTAAAAGAATGGGTTTATAGAGTGGGAATACTATTATTATTGAAACCCTGACATAGGAAGGGTTCCACTAGAAAAAAATTATTCATTTCTATAATGTACATATTTATCTCTACTTGGTACAAATTAGCATCTTTCCTACAGTTAGGAATATTATATACTTTTACAATAGAAAAAAAATCCCAAGAGATCTACCTATGACTTCCACAACTGTAAAGTGTGCATGCAAAGTATGAGACTGTACAAAGCAGATAAACATCTTTGGTCTGCAAGAAACTAGAGGGAGTTGCTAGCCTAGTATAAATGCATTCCAATACATTGCACTCATTTGAAAATAATGTTTGGAACACACTTCAAATGGGAAAGAGGGGCTAGAAGCCTCTCAACAGCAATTTTTAAATAAACATGAGTGCCTCTTTTCATCATACATCAGAATTTGTACTTGACTTCAGTCAAATAATATGAATAATTTTGCTAAATGGGCATATCAATGTTTACGAAATCACAACAATGAGCAAATATTTGCAGCTGCAAAAACGCAGCATTTGCAGTATTTAAAGGAATCCTGTGTGTGATGAATTCAGGAAAACACAAAGTAAAATGGAAGAGACTCAGTATTTTTTCTAAATAACCTTGAGGCAAAATAGTGAGGCTTTTTACACTGCATCTGTGTATTTATCTATAAATAAAAATGGTTGTCAAGTGTTATATTTCAGGGAATGTACCATTTTTATCCTTCAGCTTTCGAACATTTCTAGCAGATGGGCAAAGGTCTTGTATTTTGTTCTGTAAAGGTTTACAAATCACAAGCATCCAGAGATTTGGTTCTGTGCTTCCTCCTGGTTGCTATGCAACAGGTCAGCACATCTCTAGCCTATTTATTTTGATGCTGACAGGGTATAAAACACGTACCCACAACTGCACAGTTACACATCCCTTATAATCTATTACCATTAAATCTTCTCAGTCTTGTTATTCCATAATGGCCCTACTACAAATTAACTCAGTTTCAGCAGAATTGTAGGGTCCCCACAAAGCAGCATGTGAGCACAACTCTACTACTGCCCATTCTTCCAGCACCAGGAGCAGTGTCAATGAAACAACACCTTCTTGTCATTCCTTTCACTCATGCCCATTTAGCGTCTTAAATTTACCGTGATGTTTTCAATTTCAACAAACCTAATGCCACAGAAGAGCCATCAAAGTTGAAGGGAAGAAACTGCTGGCAACAACTCGCTGGAGATGAGCAAGAAAGAAACAACCTTCCAGCAAGGAGCAGAATGAACTCAAGGACTCATACTAACATGTCACTCCAGCAAAACTCCTCCACATCTTGCACCAAATATGCTCCCTTTCTATTGAGTTCCACAGAACCAGCTGCATATATCACCTCAAAGAACATTGATTGTTAAATTGGTTTTTTCAAATACCTTGGATTTTCTCTCAATAAGCATAAATGAGCACAGTTTTAACTGCACAATGATCTCAGATGTGCTGCTGTGAGATGGTCCTCAATGATGCAGCAGCCAATACTGATTTGTACTTCCCAGGGATCTAACTGAGGAATTGTGCCCCAGTTACAAAGAGCAGATGTTTTTAACAGAGCAACCACTTGCATGCTTGACAACATTTAAGTCTTGCAGAATAGAAGATTCCTAAGCATTCTTGGTCACTTCCCCCTCTATCAGCTTCTATCTCTGTTACCTTTTACTGTTTGGCTGCAATAACACCCAGGACATCATACATGGCTTTGTATATGGCTGAGAATGGACATAATAAAATTCCAAATTTTGTGACTCTACATTCCCCGCACATTAACTGGTCTTTCTCCTTGTACTGTGCTAATTTCTGTGAATTTCCCAGCTTTCTCCAGAAAGGAACTGCAGGATGAATGGATCAAGAGCAGCCCTTCTGAGAAGTACTTGGGGGTGCTGGTGGATGAGAGGCTGGACATGACCCAGCAATGTGCACTCACAGCCCAGAAAGTCAAACATGTCTTGGGTTACACCAAAAGCAGCGTGGGCAGCAGGGTGAGAGAGGGGATTCTGCCCCTCTGCTGTGCTCCAGTGAAACCCCACCTGCAGGGCTGCATCAGCTCTGGGGTCCCAGCACAGGAAGGACAGAGACCTGTTGGAGTGAGTCCAGAGGAGGCCACCAAATTGATTAGAGAGATGGAGTACATCTCCTTTGAAGAAAGGCTGAGAGATTTGGATTTGCTCAGCCTGGAAAAGAGTGGGCTTTCGGAGTGACCTACCTGCAGTTTTCCAGTACCTGAAAGGAGCCTACAAGAAAGAGAAACTTTTTATAACAGCATGAAGTGACAGGACAAAGGGAAAGAGATACAAACTTAAAAAGAGTAGAGGAATTAGATTGGCTATTACTGTGAGTATGGTGAGGCACTGGAACAGGTTGCCCAGAGAAGATGTGACCTAGCAGGATAATTTAAAGGTGTTTCCTGACATTAAAAGACAACCAAATGCAATCTGTAAATTGGAAAGATTTTAGAGATGGATGATGTGAGAGAGGTAACAATCTAAACCTCAAGCTGCAGGTCACTTATCTAGAAAAGTAAGAGCCTTGTATTTCATGCCTTTGATTTCAATTTCTTTTATATGTATTTCTTATACAATGATCAGATGTCAATGATATCTTCTGCTATCATTGGTATGACCATTTCTTCAAAACCTATGCAAAATACCTTGTTCATCATAACAGTACCAAAGTGCCTCCCAGGGGTAAATTTAATGATTTACTAAAAGCTAACATCAAATTTTGCTTCACGATGTCTGCTAGTCTCTCCTGAAGTGGAACAAAGACTCATTTTCTCCATCCTGAAAACATTTCAGCCATTAAAACATGCATTTTCATTACATATGTGGGGTAAAACTGACCCCTCTGACTTTTCCACCCCCCTCCTGAGATAACCCTAGTGGTACACGGCCAGCAAAGTGATACTTAAAGCCATTTACCCAAACATGAAAAATGCATGCTCTACTGTCTGCTTCTTAACCCAGTTATGACAACTGCCAGAGGACATCAAAGAACAAGCTATGCTGCCATCACACAGGTTTTGCTGGAAGACTTACCCAGATATCATTTCTTTCTTATAACAAAATATGCTTTGCTTTGCTGCTGATGTCAGTAAGGACATAACTAGGTTAAAAATACTACACATTGATTTCAGCTCTGAAGTCAAGACAGCTAAAGATTTAGAAAGCAGGGAAGAGCCCTGGCTGTAAGAAAAACACAGAAAGTTGTCAAAAAGTAGAATAAACAACACTACCATTCTCTCTGTACTTCCCAGGGCTTATCTGGCAGTACTAATAAAGCAAGATGAATGCTCAGAGCCTGCCTTAGCCAAATACCTCTGTTGACTGACAGAAGAGAAAAAAGGTATGTCCAGATAACAGGGCAAGATGATAAATGCAGATGTCTAACAGCATAATTAAAGGACATACACAAAAAAATTGACTATGAGAGAGGACTAAGAATCAAGAAATCTATACCTTCCATTTATGTTTTCTGTGGTTAAAGCATTCCACCCAAATAGAGAAACATGTTTGGGGGTTTGTTTGTAGTTTGCTTGGGGGGCGGGGGGGAGATGTCTTGAGAAGACTGAAAACCACATTCCTAGAGTGACTGTTGGCTAATGAGTGAGAAGGACTGGAGGAATGGAGATTGCATTCTTAATCATCGAAGCTATTTTCTATTAATTTCTTTTCTGCAAAGATTCATTGGACCAGAAGAAGCAGATGCAAGAGAGCGAGCATTAATCCCTAACAGAGGCCCCTGGGTTCTAGTCTTTGTTTCAGGGTTAGTTTATATTATAGCAGTGACTGTTTAGTTTACAATACAATGCTGTATTTAGTATCTGAAGCCAAAGACTACTCTTTCTTCCTGAGTACTTGAAGCAAGGTGCTAAAGAGTCTTTTCTCTTTCTCCCACATGCTCTGCTGCTCCCAAAGAAACTTCAGACTTATGTGAAGCAGCTTCAGCGGGAAAGTCTGGAAATGAACTTACTGCAGAAGACATACAGGTTGCTGGTCAGAGCACAGATGAAGGCAAATATCTGTTTAAACAAAAGTAAAAATTACCTGAGACTCCTTTAGGTGAGTCCCATTAAAACCAGGAGCAGATGCTGTCAGTTGTAGCTCAGCATGGAGCACACAATACGGCAGACGGGCTTGAGGAATATGAACTAGATGGAGCAGCCTCAGAGAGACAGAGCAGAAATCTTGGCTGTTGAGTCTGGGGACTCAAGGGTAAGAACACATCAGAAAACGGCAAAAATAGCAAAAAGTGAGTTTTTAGCGACTGCCTGTTCTTCTGGAACTAGGTGAGAGCCAAGCTGATTTTTGAGGACAGCGATTTTAGTTCCTGTTTCCACACCATGTTGTCAGTTTAGATGCAGCTGAGCTTCCTAGGCTCATAAGAACTTCCAGTTTGGGGAATTCAAGTACACCTCCCAGATTTAAGATGCGGACATGCTCTGCACTGTAAGCACAGCCTCCTACAAAGGCAAGGCTGGCTGCACATGAGCTCTTCTCTCCCACACACACACACACACATCTCTCAAATGCCCTGGCTTCCACTGAGGAGATGATTAGCAAACGGGCTGACTGAGAGCAAAAGCAAACAAGTCTCCATCCTAAACGGTGGGGCAATCACATCCCTGGAACACACTGCAGGACACCTCCAGAAGACACCTCCACTACCAAGCCTTAGGGCATGGTCCACTACACCAGGACCTTAGCTCCAGAATATGAGACCAAGACATTAATTAGAGACAACCAGTTCTCCTCAAATGGGGAATACAATACAGACAGTTTTGGAAAACATATCAACGTTTACTAGTGGCTGTCAAAATGCTGGACTACTGAAGGTCCACAAGGCAATCAGAAATGATCCATGTCTGGTTTTCAGCCACATCAAACTGTTAAACTGGTTCCAACAAGTAGTCTTCAGGATTAAAAACAGAATATAGTCTAAAAACTCTACAGATCATTGCAGCATCAGAAGAGAGAACCAAAGAGAACACAGGAGTAACTGAGTAACAGTTAAAGTTAATCCTTTAGCAAAAGCGGACGTTAGACGATATGAGAAAGCAAAGCAGTCTCATTGATATACACATATATACACACACATACATAAATACATATAGACATACACAGTACATAAAGAAAAATAACACAAAAAATGGGAGACAACCAAATTTAATCATACTTATTCCTAATTCATCACTCGGTTTAGCAAGATCAGAAACTTTCTGGGGAAAAAATTAAACTCGATTAAACTTTACTGAATGAGCAATGAGAAGGCAGGATCTCCATTTAAAGACTTCAAAATCAATACTAGTATTAACTAATATTACTGCTGCATTTTATTATAATTTTGTTCAAAAAGACTCATATGTTTGTCCATGTGGAAGTCTAGAGTTTTTTACTTCTGTGTCCTGGGAGTCATTGATAAGTAAACAATAAAACCCAGTAAGTGTTTTATATATATAAAGTCTGCTGTAAAAGGTGTGGACAGCACCAGTAGTAAGGCTGAAACACCAGGGGTTTTCCATCTAAGCCCCTAACAAAGAATATAATTTACTATCATCTTTTGAGTTCTATGCTTTAAACATATTGGAAAATTCCTAAGACTCTTTAATATATAATTATCAGACATAGTACTGAATTTGCACAAGGTGTTTTTAAAATATTTTCAGAGGCCCCTAAAGGTTGAGAAACTAGGCTTTCCTGCATTTTCTTGCTATTCAGCTTTCCGTGAAAAAGAAAATATTGTGGGAAATAAAGGGACAGTTTTCCCACAGGCTCTTTCAGTACAAAGAGAGAATGGCATCACTGTTTTTTTTTGTTTTGTCTCCAGTACAATACCCTCCTATCCCATCAGCACTATTTTTGTTGTATTAATATTACTACTGTGGAGATAGTGAAAGGCAAGAATACAACATTCACAGGCTTTGCCAAGTGCAGCAGATTATGTACATGAATAGCTAACTGCACACTAGGGGGTATGATTTAGGTCAAATTTCTTGTTTCATTCCAAAAGGTTACAGATTTTTAAGCCATTCAGTGTTTAATGCACCACACAGTTTACAGTCATAAGTACATATAACCTGAACTATCTTTTCTCTGGTTTTTGCAGAAGTAATTTGTGTTCCTAGGCAATGAAGACTGGCGAAAGTTGACAGCCTGTAACAAAGTGCTATAAGCGTGTGACAAAGCTCTATGAGCAGTTTGAGCTAAAAAGGACAAAGAATTAATTCATTTAGGGGCAAGCTAAGATCTGAAATAAATCAGAATTATGATAGAAACCAACTTCTGGTTCAGCAATTGCTCCAAATGTAACTAGAAACAAACTGATGAAAGAAACAACATCGTGTGACTTTGAACAGTGAGATTAACGAAAAATGGCAAATCCTTTATATTACTTAAAGAGAAGATAAATGTATTATAAAATAAGTCACATGAGTTTAGATAGTGCCCCAACTTTGTGCTGTGACAATCTGAGAAGAAACACTTTTAAAAGCTCGATGTCAGTGGAACAGTCTTTAAACCAGGACAGACAGGTTCAAATATTAGAAAACATCAGAAACAGTCTGGGTTGGTTTGTTGTTGTTTTGGGTTGTTTTTTTTTTCCCTGTAACCCTGCTTTATTAAATATTTTAATTTCTGGAAATATATAATAGTGATCACTTGAAATGTCTTTGCCCCAATTACCAAGTGACCTGGTAACCACTCTGATCCTAATAGTGGTGGCCTAATGTGCAAAACACGAAACAAGAGCATGCCTTGAATAGCAAGGATTTAATACGGCCGTCTATGCCCTTTAAAAGCTAAGATCTGTTTTAATGGATACAAAACAGAAGGGGTGAATAGTTTAAGGCAAGAGAAATCCATATCTTCCCTGCATGTGGTCCAAGACCTACAGTGGTTAACTTTCAATACTAACATGGCATAGTTTCAGTGCTAACATAGTGCAGCTTTTTTTGTGAAATTCAGCTTGAAAATATTAGAATACAGGAAGGCTTGATATAAAGTGATATAAATAGATAAGAAATATATCTATCCTCTGTTTTACTTATTCGTATTTCATCATACTAGGTAGTTTTGTGTCTTTGCCTTACTATAACTCTCCATTGTTTGAACACAAAACACACTGCATCTTTCTGCTGGGCTGAAGTGAAAAATTAATAACCGAGGAGCAGGATTTGGAATTATTTGTACCACATCACAGATGGAGGGAGAAAAGAACAAGGAACTAATATAATTTCTCTGCTAGGGAGAGAGAACAAAGGGGAGGGGAAGGGAAGGCCAGCAAGGGGGGAATGTGATGTTAAGACAAGTACTGAGGAAAAGAGAAAAGGGTAAGTCTCAAAGAATAATAGCAAGAGGGAAAGGAAACATGAAGAAAAGATATCCCTGTAAACAAAAGGTTAGGTCCTTAAAAGATTCCTTCTGTAATTGTTTTTTTGCTGACTTGCAATAAATGAGTCTTCTCCTTTAGTCAAATTATTGATTAATTATTCTAGGGCCAAGCAGGGACAGTCAGCAAGCACATGGGGAGCACACAGGGGAGAACTGCACTGCTCCAGAAGGGCTCCCAGGAGGTCTGCTCCTCAGGCTGACATAACTTGTCTCTCCAGATCAGCTGATTCACACGCATGGCAGCAGTGTTAAATACAAAACATGTACTTTTAGTCTAAGATTAAGAGCCAAGAATCACAGGAGACATCTAAGCAGCTATTATTCATCAGGTAACACAGATATCTGCACACAGGTCAAAGCAGCAGTTAGACAGGGATTCATACAAACTCTGTTAAGTCAATGCAAAACCCTCATTTCCTTCAAGTGTTTGGAGAAGAATCATGGCTTTCAAACACCGAGGGCAGGTGACTTCTGCCATCACGCCACAGGCTTGACCAGAGAAGTTAGAGAGAAACTCCCATTGCTGTCAGCAGTGATAGGGCTGAGATCTCCACCCTTAAACTTGAGCATGGAGTTACACCATGCTGCCCACAAAAGGCTTCAAGAAACCTTCACTCCTGCTCCGTGCCTTCTCCAAGCTGCACTGCACTCCCAGATACTCATCAGAATGCTTTTGCCTCAAAAGGTACAACAAAAAATGCTAAAGAAGCACAGCAAGAAATTAAGGGATATCATTTTAAGCTCAGAAGGAGTTGGTACATCACCTGTCACAGATTATCAGAGGTGTCTTGTATCTGTAAGATCTAGTGGCTCACACATTAGTCTGCTTCAAAGCTTCCTGCAGCTCCTGCCATCTGCCTGGAAGTAGCCATTTTCCCAGAAAAGTTGGCAAGATGATACCACGTAAAATGAACAGTATTGGGGGAGCAAGCTCATGTATTACTGTCTTATTTTGAGGCTTGCAGATGGCCAAGTGAACAACAGCTCCCAAAGTCATCTCTAACTAAAAAGAGCTAGCACACTTTTAGATGGATTATTACCAAGCAGCAAAGGGACATATTGCAATGATCTGAGATTTAGACTGAGTCAGGGTGTCTTTGTTAAGTAGTAGCATTCCTGCATCACCATTTCTGCCTGCTAACAGCTGAGGGGAAGACCATTGGAGCCCTCATCTGAAAAGCAAGCACCCATATGGACACGTAAATGTGTACTCACCTGCAGAACTTGTGTTGCTCTGACGAATAGAAATAAAGCTGCACTGGCAAAACCACAGTTTGACTAACACAAGTTGCATCAGTACTAAGGGCATTTTGCCATCATATTCCATCAGTATTTTGGCTGGAAAATGTCCCTTTCAAACACAGTTTACATCTAGAGTTATCAGGGTTTGTTTCATTGCAGGTCTCTAAAATAAAAATCTGTAAGTATGAGTATTGCACTATGTCTGCCTATGGCTGCAGAAAGGCTGAGACTATCTCTGCAGGTATGAATTACCCCCTGCACCTCAGTGAGGATTTGAGTGTTACTTCTCACAAACTTCTCTGAAAATTAAAGCCCATGGAAAGGACAAGGACACATTCTGTTAACATCCCACCACCACCTCCAAGCAGCAACTCATTTTGGCACTAAGTGTTGGTAACTCTGAAAGATTCCTAATTACTGCTTCTGCTGCTGGTCAAACCAAGCCAAAGGAGCTCAGCAGGGCACTCAAGGCATAGCCCTGGTTAATAGGCTGGAGTAGTCCTAGAGAATGACCACAGATACATTTAAAATCTCTGTAAGAAGTTAAGTTTGAGGAGCTGAAAGATACCACAGGATTAACTGATTCACTACCAGGAGTAAATTAAGCTTTCAAAAACAATACTACCTTTCTATACCCTATATTTTTTCTATTTCAATCCTTTATCTTTTTCCCTTCCAGCCCATTTCACGTCATTGTTCAATATCCTGCAATGGTGGTACCTCTAACACAGCCCGTTAGATAGAGCAACCAGCTCTATCTAGTATTGCCCCTCTCTCTTCTCACAGGCTGGAAAACAGAGGGCAGCAAGGAGTGCTTTTTGAAACCTGTCTTACAAAAGAAAAGAAGACCAAGGGACTGAATCTGTTAATTTATTTGAAAATAAGGCAGGTAAGTCCTTGTTGCATCATTTAGAGTACCTACACTGAAGACGGCTGCTAGAGCAAGCTAAGGCTTTTATCTATGGGAGGCATAACAGGAACCAGAAACCTGAAGTTGGAAAAATACACTGGAAAACAAACACATTTCAATAACGAAAAAGAATAGCCACTGAAAGGCATCACAAAGGAGGGCAGCTCACTGCCCTTCCTTCTATAGAAAGAGCTGGAAGGTCAGCTTCTTAATTTAAGATCTGCACAAAAAAATATTCCCCTGACTATTTTTTGAGTAGCCAGATTTCCAAACTTCCAGTAATTACTGCATGTGTAAGGCGTGGTTTATTGCTATTCCTCAGATTCCTCTCCTAAACTGTGGATAAGGCAGCACTACAGTTAGTGCACTTTTCTGAAAGACAAATGTGAGGAAGAGGTGCTTTAGGGCTGACAGAAATCTAGCCAATCCAACTCTGAATCATCTTTTGGACCTCCATACACCTGGCCCTCAGTAATCTCACTTATCAAGGACAATGATTGCAAGTCTCAATCTTCAAAATAGTCTGTTCACAGAGAAGGTACAGAAGGGACAAGACATTTTGTATTTTTACGGACTATAAATGGATGATTTTGGGAAAAGAAAACAAAGCTGAGGATGAGTGTTACAGTGAGCACTCCATGGGAAGAAGACCTGGATGCAGCCCCAAAGTTTGTGTTGAAGAAGCCCATTCTTGCAGAAAAATGCTGAAGAGAAATTGCAAAAGGAATTTTATCTGCCTTCACTAAATATAGAGAATGTTAGTAGAGATGCCATCTCAAATGAAAATAAAAGCTTAAAAAAAGAGCTTAAAAGAATCAGATTAGCAACGTAACTGCAATGGAATAGCAACTCTTCCCTCTTAACTTAGCAAGAACAAATGAGGCACTTTAACAAAGCACATTGGTAGTAACAGAAATTAAATTCCCTGATTGCTCTGATAACACCATCTATCTGGAGACAGGCAGTCCTGAGAGCTGGGATTTCCATTCTGAAACAGGTTTTGCAGTCCTGTGCTTTAGTGCAATTTCCAATGGAATTTAAAGTCCTCACGCAGAAGCGTAGCACTGACAAAACCCTGTATGTCAGGATAAATTTCCAGGTGCAAGTGCCAAAGTCACATGCCAACTTCATGTCAGGTCCTTTCATCTCATACTAGCAGGCTAGATTGCTTGATCTGCCAAGAATCCTCATGTTATATGCATTTATAGCTCAAATCTGTACTTTCTGTCAATGGCAATATTGACAGAAAAACAAACTTTGTTCCAGTCCATAAAATGGGGGCTTTGTCTAGGAAACCTGAGGCCTTATGTTCTCTGCTGACCATGGGGGATTCCCTGGATGATGTAACTATAATAAAATCCTTTTGAAAATCTATTTCACTGGACTACTAGTGAAAAAAAAGGCCTCTGGCTGACTCCCTCCTTCTCTCACCCTTTTAGGGAATTACCTTAAAAAGGGGGAAAGATGTATTTACTGTCTGCTGTCGTCCTGGACTCGAGTAAACCCACTACCGCTCACGCTGTGCAAACAATTATAGATTAAAAACTTTTACCACCCCCTTTTGCTTTAAGATGTTCGGCGCTCAGGCACCAGCCGGGAGCCTACGGCCACCACTGGCAGCCGGGGCCGAGAGGCGCCCCAGGGACCGGAGCAGGTGCCGAGGCCGGCGAGGCTCGCTCACCGCAGCCCTCCCGCAGACGAGGCGCTCGGCCGCCAGAGCCCACCCGCGGGGAGGGCCGGCCGGATCCCGCGGGCAGCCGGGGATGCCCGCTCTCCCAGCCGGGATGCCCGTTCGCCCGGCCGGGATGCCCGCTCGCCCGGCCTGCCCGCCTGCCCGGGGAGCGCCTCCGGCGGCCGCACCCGGGTCCGCGGCCGCTGCGCATCCCGCGGAGCGACTCCCGCCCCGCTCCTACGCCGCCGGCGCCGGGCCCCAAGGGCAGCCCCCACTCGCCCCTCCGGTTCGGCCCCGCCGCGCCCCGGCCCCGCCGCCCCGCGGGTGCCTCACCTCCGCCGGCGCCCGGGAGATGCGGAGCGGCTCCCGGCGCCTTGCAGCCCTCACCGAGCCCTCGCCGCCGGGGGAGCACAGGGATGCCCCGCTGACTGCGGGGTGCTGCCAGTAGCTGCGCGCTGCCGAGCCGAGCCGAGCCGAGCTCTGCCGCCTGCCGCTGCCGCAGGACCGCCGCCGCCGGCTGAATATGCTGTCTCACGGTGGACAGGCTCCTCCCGAGAGCTGCTGCTGCCGCTTTCCTCCTCCCGCCTCCTCCTCCTCCGCCCGCGCGCCCCTGGTAGCGACACCCCCGGTAGCGACACCCTCGGTAGTGACACCCCCACTGCCGCCGCCCGTGGGACCGGGGCGGGGCGCGGGCAGGTGGCGGCGGAGGGGCCGGCTCAGTGTCCCCGCCCGGCCCCCAGCAACTCCGGCCTGAAGTGCGCTCGCTCGGCTCCTCCGTGCTCCCCTCGCCTCCTCCGTGCTCCCCTCGCTGTCCCCCCCACAGAGGCGCAGGCTTCGCCCCCAGAGCAGCCGAGCGGCAGCTCCGCGGCCCCCGGCTGTCAGCACAACACCGGCCTCACCGCCGGCCCCACGACAGCCCAGGCAGCATCCACCGCCACCTCCACAGCATCCCTGACAGCAACACATGGCAGCAGCCGCCAGCCCCACGACAGCCGAGGCAGCATCCCCACCACCATGCTCATGGCAGCAGCTGGCAGCCCCACAACGGCTTAGCCATCACCCTCTAAGCTGCCTAGGCTATCCCCCCCCCCTCCCCGCCCCGGCCAGCCTCAGCATCACCCCCAGGGCAGCCTGGCCATCAGTCCCGTAGCAGCCTGGTCAACTGCCATGGCACCAGGGTCCTGCTTAGTCCTGTCCCTTTCTGGAAGAACAGAGAGAGCTCCAGAACAGATGAATTATAAGGACAAGACTGCCCAAAGGCAGAGGTTTTGTTTCATCCCTGTTTCCTCACACCACTCATGGGGACAGAGACCAGACAGGAGGGCCAGACTTCCAGCAGCGCCCCTGCTTCTCTCCACACACTGACATATCCATCTCCTGGGGGAGAGCTGCCAAGCAGAGCTGTTGGGGACAGTCCACGTTCCTGCAAAACAGCACCCACCTCCAGTGTAGAAAACCCAGCTTCCGTCTCCCTTATTGCACACAGGTATGTTGCCCCACACACGAGGAAAACATGTACCCTTTGGTACCATGGTTTGTTCTTTAAAAACGTGGTGTCCTGGACATACACTGTTATCCATCCCTCTGATCCAAGAGAGCAGGAAGGGTACCCTCCAGAACCCTGTCCCTGGAGCCTAATCTCTTGTTTTCTTTTGGTGGGAAACACTATTTCCAGCCACTGTCATTCAAGGTCTAGGGCCTGTCCTGGGAAGAGTGAGGTATACCCAGCCCACTGAAAAGTCATGAAGAATTCACATCAACTCCAGCTCCTGCCAGACCCAGACTGCACCTGGCCAGGAGACAAAGAATCCTGAAGAGGAAGAAAAGCCTCTATTGCTGGTGAGGAAACAGCAATGAAACAAGTTCCTCAATTTAATTGAAGTTGAATCAGGAAAGATTCATCTTTTGCTCTCCTGTGAAAATCCTTAAAGACCAACATCTTCTGCTTCTGCAGGTTGAAGCATGTGGGAAAAAACCATGTGATTTTAAATGCACAATTTGAAAAGTTTTGAGTTTGGGGCATTTGGTTTGCAACTTTTTATTAAAACAAGGCCCTTTCAATATCAGACACCCAAAACTGAACTTCAACAAATGATTTTTGCTTTTGAAAGTGTTGGAGTGTTGGCCTTAGCTTTAACATAAATGCCATAGGGTTTGTTTAGGTTCCTTTGAATTGCATGTCACTTGCAAATTCCCTGCAAACTCAGCGGATTGCTTTAAATTATTCCTGATCTAAGAATGCCATGGAGTCATTTAGTATTCCTGAATCAACAGATGAGACTGGCTCTCCATGGGGCCTGATGAGATCCTGCTATTGTTAACATGCTGTCCTATCCATATAACCACGAACCACGGTATCACACACTTATCATGACATCACATTGTATGATGATACCAGGCATACAAATATATGTCATAAATGGGTTTCCAGAGCTTGTTAAGCCCTAGATATTTTTTTCTTAAAAAGTAATGGTATTTTGTGTTCTAGTAATTACTATATGAGATGTTTCTTTAAAAAATCCTGTAAACCCCAGTTCAATGGGACACAATTTTGATATCTGTTATATTCACATTTGCCAGAGGTGATTCAGTCTTTTGAAAGTATAAAAATAAAGGATGGAAATGAATGTGTCAAGGAAAAATTGTTTAAAAATCTTCATCAAACATAATGACAGCTTAAGTAATATTATTGTTTAAAAAATGGGGAATTTTATACAGAGGAGTTCAGAAATAACTTCAGTGGCCAGGGTAGTATATTAAAAAACCCACAAATTTCTCCTCAGAATCAACTGTTGTAAGGAAATTTGGAGAGAAGCAATCCTAGGTAGTATAGGTTAGGTGTTTCTACTAGTAACAGCCTCCAGGAACTCAAGAAAAATATATGGGAAGCCCAGTTAAGGAGCTCTCTGAAGGAATAACAAATTTCCTTATAAGTGATGCTCTGTCCTCTTTGACCTCAATCTCACCATTGTCTTCTCTAATCTTCCACAGGAAAAGGTCTCACCATTTTTGTGGATTTCTTGCTTTAGGCATGCAAATTCTGTTGTCACTAATTTTAAAAGCGGAGATAAAATCTTCATACACCAAGAAGATATGATTATATTCACTGATTATATTCACAAGATAGTTTTGATCAATAATGTCTTTGC
Organism: Cyanoderma ruficeps; assembly: GCA_008694505.1. Taxonomy (NCBI): domain Eukaryota; kingdom Metazoa; phylum Chordata; class Aves; order Passeriformes; family Timaliidae; genus Cyanoderma; species Cyanoderma ruficeps. The sequence goes on from VZDJ01000782.1 coordinate 27,237,077, forward strand.
AACTTGTTTTAATGAAAAATATCCAGTCATTTCAGTATACCCCACTAATTTCACATTTTCCCATTAAACACAAATCCATAATATTATCCAACTCAATATATTCTGCTAGTAGCATTACCTCATTATGTATGTCTTAATCATTAGGTGAATGTGCAGTAGCACAGAGTTAAGATTATTGTCAAAACTTTTATGTTCTCATTCTGTGAGCTGAGAAGGCAGTTATTGTAGTCCCAGATTGCTTTATGAGAACAGAGGGCAAACTGGTCAGCAATTACAGACGTCTGACAAGCTGCCTTCCCTGCAGCAGAGGTCAGTAGTACACAGACACACAGCCACCATGCTGTCATCTGAAGAGAAGTCAAAGATTAGGGGAAAGTTTGAGGTCCATCACAAACCATGGATTGTGTAGAAAAAGGCTATTGTTAAAATTACAAAATTTCATTGTTTGCCTCTGTCCCCTCTTCTAGCTTACACACATGTAAAATGTAGAGGTTTCCATGCACATTAACAAGTGCAATATGTGGTTAATTGCTAGATTGCAAAAGTTCAAGGGAAAACAATTTGATATGTTTTCTTTTTGAAGTTACTTTATATAGAGTTGTTCACATTTGAGTTATTAATGAAGATGGGCATAAGTTGCTCTGGCAAATGAATAACTGTTTATGATGCAGCATATGACAAATAATTAGTAATAATTAGTAGTGCATTGCATTTCCCTGCCTTAGGCACCAGCAACTCCATCACAGTGGGCATTAATAAATGAGCAAACCCTCTAGGAAGTCTGCGCCACTTGAAGATTAAAAATTAATTTCAAAGCAGACATTTTTAAGGCTTAGTGGAAATGGCAGCATATTTTAACACTTTGCATGGTAGGCATAACCTAGGCTTGGCAAATAACAGATGATGTTACAAAATGTCTTCCAGCTTTTCAAAAGCAATGATTTAAACAAAGGATCTAAAGACAGAATGAAAGCGAGCTTTAGAAAAAGTGAGGAATGTCACTTCTGAAGTCAGGTTTACTGCTGCAGCAGTAAAGTCACTATAGGGGACTATTCCACATGGCCTCAGAAATCTTTCCTTCACAAGTGAACTAGTTACTCATGTAAGAAATACATTTGGTGGTTGCTCAGTTAAAAAAAAAAAGTTAATAGGAAAGTATTGGAGAGCTTTTTTTACTGCTTGCTGAAATCAGATAGATCTCCAGGCAGCTCACTGAGTTGAAATTTCTATGTCTGAATATCCACAATATATTTGAGAATAAAAATGAAGATTTTAAATGTATCTGGTACACAGTCACTAATAATTCCTCTGTCAATTGCTTTCCTATTGGTAGATTGCCAGTTCCAAGATCTTTGCTGGAACACATGTATAAAGGCAAAAAATCCCACATAATCTTAAAAAGGATAAATTCTTTCACAGAAAAAAAAATCAATAATACAAGATGATGTATACAAGCAGAAGGTAAAGGGAGATCTGTGGCAGATGGGTGAGTTCCATGCTGTTCTGGATTTGGGTTACTCTCCAAACATGTTGCAACTCTGTGCTCTCAGAAACAATTATTTTAGTGACAGGATCTTTTCTAAGCCTCTTTTCTTGCTTTGTTCCTCATTTTCCTACATTACCACCAAAAAGGTGTTGCCCTAAAACTCAACAGTTCTGTACGTCTGAAATAGGAATCATGAACTTGACTTCACACCTGAGACTCTGCCTGTTAAAACACATAAATTGCTCAGGCTTCTGATTTTGCAATTGTAACCAAGATACAGAAATGGCCTACAAGAAAGGCTCCAGAAATTTTGTTACTTTGTAAATAGCTTTTGTAAATAGCAGGTGCTTGCCGCCTAATGCAACCAATTCCTTTTATTTGAAAAGATTCAGTGTACTGGGAAGGGCTTGGAAATGTGTCAACAAAGCAGCCAACCTGGGAAGGAAGTGGAACGTTCTGGGAGACACTTCCCCAAGTTCCTGGCAATGGTCATGCAGACTCAGCTGCATGGAGAGGGCTTTAGTCTTGAAGGGTTTTACTGTGCTTTGCTACCGTGCTCATGTTCTGAATTACTGAGGAAGCTCCAAAAGGAGAGCTCCACAGCTTGAGTGGCAGCGCCTGGAAGTGAAATGGGCTTGGGGCAGGATTGGACAGTTTAGGGAACACAGACTCTGAAATGCTCTCTTAAAAACCAAGCTACACAGTTGTCTCCATTCGCCTCTGAGTTCCTGAGAACCCAATAGTTTTGTTGAAGAGAACAAAAGAAATGTCTGAGTTTACAGAATTACCAGTAGCACCCAGCAATCTTTGAATTATCGTGCTCTTTTTATAAAAGGTTGTCTCATTTCCCCACACCACCTTTGGTTTGAAGTCCACACCTTTATGTTTGATTTAAAACAATAACAATTTGCATTTTTCCAAACACCAAAGGATGCTACTCCTGTATAGGATTCCTGAGACCTCCCAAATATTAACTTGAAGATTAGCTTTACCAAAATCAAAATCAGTGGTACATCCAAGTTGATGCATGAATTTCATACATCATGAAAATTTGTTAAAATGTATGAAAGCAGATAAGTGCTATTTCTGACAACAAATTGAACCTCATGGAAAAATTATTCATATAATTGAAAGTAGAAATACATTATGTAGAGAAGGTTCTCAAAGAAAGTATTTCTCTAAAATGTCTACTTGAAATGTCCCTTATTTTTCCTACTTTGTTCTGCCCAAGACAGTCATCTTTGCTCACCTTTTCATCATGCCTTAACCATGAACTGGATGGAATAATTGGTGTGAATTAATAGAAAATTCTAGCCTTAATGTCGCATCTGCAGACACAACAACAGTAGGTGCTAATTACAGTAATGATCTGGATCTTTGTAGAAGTGGTTATTAGTGTGTCAATACACAATGAAAGTTTTCAAGCAGTGACCTAGCTCTGAGTTTATGCTGCAGTGTTAGAAAACCGCTTACCTGGGGCCTGAGGCATCCAGCCCTGGCCATGGCTTCCATTTTTAAACCATGCTCTTCTCAGACATACCCACTGCTTATTGACAAATATGTTTGTAATTTTCCTTTTCTCTCACCCTCACTTTTCCTGACTTAAAATCTCCAGATGAGGATAAGCAGCTATGCTTGCCTGGAGGCCTGGATGACATTCACAAAGGGAAGATGAAAGCAGCAGCAGAGAAATATAACAATTTAATCTTCTTAAAAGGGGATAGCTGATAAAGCAGTTCTGGAGTGGGCTTGTTCCACTGCTTCAAAGTGTTGTTTGGTTAAGGGAATTTATTGTTGCAGTGTGTGAGCATGATTATTTCAGCATTGCTTCTGATCCCAAATAGCTGTCATTCCCTAGAGTTGTAGATGGGTATGTTTTTTTCTCATTGAAATCTAAAAATAAATACTGGGGGAGCTAGGGAAAATTTCTACGGAATGCTGTGAGCTTTCAGACATGGCAACCATCATAGCAAGGAAGCCTAAGGGAAGAGATGTGGCAGCACAGACTGTTCCACCAAGACAAGGCAAATTAAAATTCAGCAGACAAGTGGTCTTCATACCCAGGCTTTTAGAGAATCAAATCAATTATACATTTCAGTCCAGAGGAAGAAGGCTGTTTCCTCACAGCCAAAATGAATAGGACTTCTTAGCATGACATGAACAGAGCTATCTGTCCTCACTTCACGGTGGAACACAGTGCTGCATGTGTGGCATATAGCAGGTAAAGTGATTGGAGATACCTCAGCTCACAGGACGCTGAAATATGACTTGGAAGTGAAAGTAGGCAAGCATCCAGTGTCAGTTTAGATACAGTGGTTCATGACAATGATTCACCTTGACTTCCCCACAATTTTTAACACACCCATGTCTTGAATGTGATGTCTGTGCTTGGTAGGCAGCACGATTCTGACTTTTTTGCTTTGAGGGATGCCTATGTCACTCTCATGTGCATACAGATAACACATCTCCACTAAGCCTTGTTATGTAGGCATTTCATGCCCTGTGCCGCTCTCAAGGACTGCCTGCCTGCACTCTCCAGGCATGACAGAACTATGTCTGCACCAAAAGGCATCTCTAGAATGAAGTGCCAGGGATAAGACTGAATCTTATCCACTAAGAATAAAATCTCCTGTCCCACTCTTCTTAACTTGGAATTCAGGGAAGACTGCAGAAGAGATGGAGAGAGAAGGTTTACTTAGGAAATTGGACACTAGCTGGTTATAAAACCAGACAATTAGAGTAAACAGGGATTAGGGAGAGTTAGAGTCTGGAATAAAGTTTAGGTCTGGACAGGGTCAAAATAAGCAGCTCTGCATGATATAGGCAAGGGTCCAAAAGCTATAGGTCTGAAAAACTGGAAGGGTCTGAAAGTGATTGTGGCACCTGCCTTGTCTACTTGGATTGTAGTAGAGGAAATCACCCCTAAACCTTTTGAGGAGGAAAGGTCTGGCAGCTGCTGCAGCGGCTGAGGTGACAGTAGCTCCAGGTGGTTCTCTGTGAATAAATGACAGCAGTCACAGCACAATCGTTCCCTCAGTGATAAAGGGAGAGGTGGTGAATGTCAAAGATCATGCTGCTGTGATGTCAAGTTCAGATGTCAATCTAGTACAGCCCAGATGATGTTGGACAGGAATGGAAGGAGGAAAGATGCCTATGACTGTACTTCCACCCCCCCAAAAAAGGAGGTATCTGCCTAAAATTCATGGTCCTAAGCAACGGCAACTTGTCTGCCCTCTGGGGCTGTGGTCATCAAGTACAGCAGGGCCTCACTTGAGTGCTGGCTTTCCTTCTGCACATCAGCTTGACAGAGCTCATTATTTGGAGGGCTGGGATAGTAATTGACAGTGGGAAATATATCCATGACGAATTACAAAGTTGCAACAGTGCTCTGCAGTGCCAAGATCCTCCGCAATTTGTTGTGGAATAGTTGCTGCCCTCTGTTTTCTGGAGTACATTGGACATCTTTAGAAAACAGCCCAAAATATGAAACACTTGATTGAGAAGATAAGATCAAGGCCATGCTAGAAGAATAATTCTTTTTCTGGAAGTTGTATGCTGGAAGTGATGAGCTACAGTGAAAACTAAGGAGAGAAGGGTAGTATTAGGGAGGTTGAGGTTGGTGTTCCTAAGTCTCTCTTACCTCCTGGGCTGTTAAAAGTGGTCAGACTCTGTGGTAGCCAAATCATCTAAGTGCTCATCCACAGACCATATTCCCATGTAGTCTGTGGATATCTGGCAATGGTCTGCAGAAAGAAGGGAAAAAATTATAATCTGGTCAGAAGAGAAGTACTGTGCATTGGCTTGGTGGTGTCTCAGTGATGAGCGATCAGTAGTGTCATCAGTAGACACCTTGTGTCTGCATTGATATCTTACTGCCTGTCATGCTGGATGCAAAGAGTTGTGTTAAGTGACTTGCTTCTTGCCCTATGAGCTTAGTCCCTCACTGCAGCAGTGGTGTCACATCCCAGATTCTTCTGTGTGCAGGCAGCTGCAGAGTGGAGCATCAGTCAGATGCCACCTGAAAACCCACGGACTCACATTCCTTATGGGACCATGTGAGCACAGTGCAGGGCATGTGACAATCCCCAAACTGTCTGTTTTTTCATGATGCCCAATGTGAAGGAGAAAAGGGAGTTCTTTCCAGAGTTATGTCATCTCATGGGCCCCACATAACACTGTTGGCCTCCCGGGAAGGGTTGTTTCCTTGTGGAGGGGGGAGAAGCCATTCTTTGGAGTAGCTAAGACAGGCACTGATTTCATACATGCACACTGTTTCACCTGCTTACAGCAGGGCTATTTAGCATCATCCATCAGGGATGATGCAGAGCTGCCATGGGTCTAATTGGCTGTATGGTGCCAAGAGTCTGAGTAAACCATGAAAGAAGGACCTCAACACGAACTTAGGATCACATTTTTCCTAGGAAAACTTGTCTATCATCAGACAAATCTGTCAGTGTTGTCTTGATTCTTGTGCCGTATTTGCCCAAGGAACTGCTGTGCCTTGCTGCGAGTCTGTCCTACCCCAAGTATTCCCAAGATAAGGCATTTCTTCTTGACATATGTATTATTGGCAGAAGTGATTGGCTGAGGTGTGGGAATCCTCCACTTGAGGCTGGAGATCTGTCCCTAGTAGTGCTACTGCCCCCCAGCTCTGCAGTGATGCAGGCATTTCTGGGACCTTGTGTTACAAGGGGAGGGTCTCACTGTTGGGGAAGGACACGGGCTTCCAACGTCTTTTTGCTGCAGGAGAGCTATGCGTGCTACATGGGAGAGGGGTCTCTCGGCAGCCGCCCTGCAGCCACCTTGGCAAACAGCAGGGATGCTGGAGCACTGAACAGCTCCACCTGCAGCCTTCAATGCCTCCAGGCTTCCCTCTGAGTAAGCAAGGGAGGGAGGTGCCTGCTGCATGACTGAACGTAGGCTGAGGCTTTGGGAGATGCCTGTAGCCTAAATGTGGATGACACCTTTTAGTCAGATGAACTACACATCAGCTGTACTCATCCATTGTAAATTCCGTGTAAGTGCACATTGTGAGAGATTTGCTTTTTGTCACAGCCTGCTCCTGTGCAGTCACAGCTAATGGCAAGGCAGAGGCTTTGCTGCAGCCTTGGGACTGTGTATTTCACATGGTGTGCCACCAGCTTATATCATAGCAACCTTCCTCGTTTCTGTGTCAGAGGCTAGTGTTGCCCCTTTTTCCCTTGGCTGCAACTGCTGTGCGGTGTGTTCTTTGATACCTTCCTTTACGTAATTGCCTGACAGCTGCCTGCAGTCCATATCTGCTTCCTGCATCTCACCATTTCCCAGCAACACAGCTGCCAGGTCTGGCACGTATTGCTAATGCCTCTCCAAAACCATCCAGGAGTAGTAACTCATTAGCAGGATTTAGTTTTTGAAAATTAACTGTCAGACTTTGCAGTACAGTACAGATGTAAAATCATCCTCACCAACAGCAGCTTTTATTAATGTGCTATAAATATAACTATAGCAAGGCAAAATGATGATTACATGAAATTATGTTGAAAGCATTGTAAGCAGCTTAGGAGTAAAAAGTTACAGGAGTGCTGCAATTGTCCTCCCATTGTACTACATGTCCTAAAAATACTGTTCCAGGGTTACACAGGAAAAGAAAACACAGCAGATCTCATAAAGATCTAAAAGGGCACTGCTAAATTTACACTACATTTGTATGATGATAGAGTTTTGTCTTTGCAACCACTAATCAGAGTAGATGAACTTATAAAAGGGTACTGCTTTTCAACACATCCCCTAAAAAAAAAAAAAACAACGAACCAAAAAAACCCCTTTGTGGCATTACCATAAAGGTGTCACAGAGTTAATAGAAAAGTATCTGTGAAAAATGTCAAACTGAACCAGAGGAACCATTACCTACGTTGCACTCTACACTAGGAAGATTAATGTATCCTCACCTCAGCATGGTTTTCTCACCATGACTATGATGAAAATAAATACAGTTCTGTGTATGTGTCTAGACAACATACACACAACTCTCTCCAGGAAATGAAAATGGTTTTTTGGATCATGACCAGATACTCTGCTTTCCACTGACTGAGCCTATATATATATACTTTTTTTTAATGACTATCCTAAAGACAGCTAATATTCTACTTTTTAATAAAAATTTTATCTTCCCAGTTTACCTGAAGAATGTTTTTCTATGTACAACAGGAAACTTCTTTTCAATGAATTTCAATGCATGCTGAGATAGTTCTACTATTTAATTCTATGTATTTTGGGTTTTGTGGGTTTTATTAATATTTGGGAGTATCCTATCCATGTCCCCAAACCTCTGACATGCACATAAGCTGTGAAACAAATTGTGCAAAAAGTTTCAGTGAGCTCTATGAGACATGCAAGTATGTAACATTCAAGTGAATTCCTGTCTTTGTACAGGAGCCAATGACAACTACATGGAAGTCAGTGCCAAAATCCCCCCTCATCAGAGGGTATGTAATGGGCATTGTTCAAAACTTAACACCAAACACATGTGTAGCATCACCATCTGGTGTCACGGTGAAGAAGAAGCTTTTGCATTACATACCACTGCCATGCCTCTGCAATTATTTCAGATCACCGTCATCCTTCAAGATAAGCTGAGTTATGTACAAAGTGACTCCTGAGGTATGAGATCACTTTGGCATGGCCATTGACACAGTAAGAGAGAGGCCTGCATTTGGGAACCTCATAAATGGATCCTTAGTTTTGTGCCATAGATATCACTCCCATGTTCTGCTACCCAAAACTGCAGCCTCTTTCATGTTTTGTGATCCCTCCCCACAGAGGTGCTCACTGTAAGTTCTTTTCCTACCTCTGTCTAAACAGTACATTTTCCTAATTGTTTTCAGATAAGTCAGGGTCAATCAAGTTGGTTGATAGGAAGCACTTGGCTGTTCAGTCTCCAGATGAAGTGGCTGGGATCTTTCAAAAGAGTGAGCTGCTCCACAGCACCCAGTCCCTGAAAAGCCAGCATCTCATCCACATGTTGATCCTGATCTCCATGACACAAACCATAGATTCTGTTCCTGTACACTTAAGATTATAAATACTTCCTTAGTCCATGAACTCGTCCCTTTAACTCTTATTGCAAAAATAATTTCACCATACATTGCTTTATTAACCATCAAACTTCTGAGGAAGATATGATGGGTGAATGAAAGGATATGAGTATATTCCATGGCAGAACATATACATGATATAACAGAGTGATTGGGACAGCCACCATTCATTTTTAATTTTTTCCTTTTTAAATTCTTATTTAATAACAAAGTTTATGTCTAAATTATAGGAGATAGGAAAATCGGCCCTAATAAATTATTACAAGAACGCCACTTTTGTTTCCTTACTCAATTCTGTATTTTGAATTTGTTCACATACTCATGTTTGATACACTGCTAGTAAAATACAGTTATTCAATATTCTCAATCCTCCTGTTTATTCAGGCTTCTCATTATATATCAGAACTTCCATTAAGACTTTAGACATTGATTGATTCTTGATCTTCCATTAGTACAAAGGGGGTTAATTCATAGAAAAGGAAAATAAAACACCTCCTTAAAGTGTGAGCATCATAATAGAGTATCAGACTCAATTACTGCTACACAGCGCCATGCTGCCACTAGGTGTCAGGGACAGAACTCACTCTGCCCGGGCAGCGGGACCGCAGGCTTGCTTAATTGTGGCTCACGTCCCGCAAGGTTGAGCGATAATTTTGTCTACGCTCTTACACTTCTCAGTGAAAGGCTTTAAAACCCCAGTGGAACTGGTCCTCTCTTTGAAAAGATCACTGTTTTGAAAACTGTGTGTCCTGGTGCACTTAGCTCTGCTGCCCTGGTAGCCATAGTGAGGGAGGTACAAATAGAAATTAGAGGCAAAGTATAAAGAAAGTACAAGACAAGGGCGGAGCAGCAGATATTGTCTACCTGGACTGCTGTGAGGCCTTTGACACTGTCTCTTATTAGAAACTCACAGAGAAAGAACCCAGTGAAGCATGGCCTGGATAGACATACACAGCGAGCTACACTGAAAACTGTCTGAACATGTGAGGCACAGAGTCTAGTCAGAGGCAAAGAACCAGCAGTGTACCTCAGGGGCCAGGACTGGGTCTAATTCTGTTCAAAATCTTCATCAATGGTTTGGATGATGGGGCAGAGTGTACCCTCTGCAAGTTTGCAGATGACACAAAGCTGGGCAGAGTGGTTGATACACCAGAGGGTCGTGCTGCCATCCAGAGGGACCATGACAGGAATGTGTGAGCAGGAAGCTTAAGAGGTTCAGTAAGGGAAAGGGCAAGTCCTGAATCTGGGGAGGATTAGCCCCATTCACCAGTATATGCTGAAGGACACCCAACATACAGGCATCTTTGCAGTAGATCTGGGGTCCTGGTAGATGCAAAATTGAACATAAGCCAGCGATGTGCCTGTGTAGTAAGGAAGGCTGAAGGGATCCTGGGCTGCCTTAGGAGGAGGACTGCCATCAGGTCAAGGGAAGTGATCCTTCTGCTCTACTCACCACTGCTGAGGCCACACCTGGAGTACTATGTCCAGTTCTGAGGTCCCAATAGAAGACAGACATGGACATACTGAAGGAAGTCCAGCAAAGATTTCAAACCTCTGATCACCACCCCCTGGGGCTGGCCATTCAGCTGGTTTTCAACCCACCTTCCAGCTCATATATCCACAGCTTGTTTATAAGGATCTTATGGGAGGCAGTGCCAAAGGCCTTAATGAATCCAGGTAAACAATATTCCCAGCTCTCCCCTCATCTACCATGCCAGCCACTTTGTCATACAAGTTTCTCAAGTTGAGTTGTTCAAGCCCTTCCCCTTAGGCAAGCCATGCTGACTACTCCTGGTGACTATTTTTTTTAAATTTTTTTTTTTTAATTGTTAATGTGCCTGAGATTGGCTTCCAGGATTAGCTGTTCCATCACCCTCCCAGGCTCCCAGGGATCAGGGTGAGGCTGAGCAGTCAGTAGTTCCCTGGGTCTTCCTTCTTGCCCTTCCAAATGACAGAAGCGACATTTCCTTCCTCCAGGCATCAGGTACTTCTCCCAGTCATCATGAACAATCAAAGATCATTGAACAATTATTGAAAGTGGCCTCACAATGACATCTGCCAGCTCTCTCAGAATGCTGGCAGGGCCCACAGAGTCATGTATGTCTAGTTTATGTAAGTACTCCCTCTTTCACCAATGGTAGATGTTCCTTGATCCAGTCTTTCCTCCTGGTCTTTGGGACCTGGGATTCCTGAAGGCTAGTAAAGATGGAAGCAAAGAAGACATTCAGTACCTCAGCCTTTTTTCCCATGCCCTGTGTAGCCAGATGCATCACCTCATTGAGCAAGGTGCCCACATTTTCCCTAGTCTCCTTTTGGTCACCTATGTACTTATAGAAGCCCTTCTTGTTGTCTCCATCACTCCTGGTCTGATTCAAATCCAGCTGGGTTTTAGCTTTTTAAACTTCATCTCTCAATGCTCAGATAGTGATTCTCACAGGTATTCCTCACAGGTTACCCATCTTTGTATCCTCTTTGTGTTTGAGTATGGCCAGGAATAACTTGTTTATTCACATGGCCCTCTTGAAATTTTTGTCTGAGTTTTTATTCATTGGGATGGAACAATCTTGAGTGTGTAGGAGGTAAGCTTTTAATACTAATTGTCTTTCTTAGCCCCATCTTTCCTCCAGGGCCTCACCCCACAGCATTTTTTTCAAGATCTCTGAAGAGGCCAAAGTCTGCTTTCCTGATGTCCAGGGCTCTGACCTTGCTTTTCCACACTCCCTGCCCCTGGGATCCTGAATTCCACCATCTCACGGTCACTGCAGGATGACCTGCACACACACAAGGCTGTCTTTGATCTTCACATCCCCAAGCAGCCTCTCGTTAGTGAGGATGTGGTCCAGTAGTGCACTTCTCCTAATTGGCTTCTCTATCACTTGGAGGCTTGGAGGAAAAAGTTATCATAAATGCCCTCCAGGAATCTCCTGGCTTCTTATGTTCTACAGTGCTGTTATCACTGTTATTCTACAGGTAATACTATCTAAATCTGTGCTGTATATTGAACCTTTTATGCAATAAGTTTTACTCAGTTGAAATGAACTGACTTCCATGGCTTTGGCAGTCTTTGTGCAGGATTCACAGGACTACCCAAGATTCCTTTTGCCATGTCATCTGAGGATGTCTTTGTATGTAGGGACTAGACTTGGGACTGGACCCTTTCTATTATGTTTTATTATGTGTGCTATAGATAAGACTCCTGTTTCATTTTTAGCCATCACTGCCACCATCAGAAACATGAGATGGGAAATAACACAGAAAACAGTGGGGAAAATGTTCAGGAAAAAGAAAGATTATTTTTCTGGAATCTGCAATAAAGTAACCTCCAAAGTACTTACAGATTTACTACACCCTGTAGAACTCTCTGTTGGTAATATATAAAAATACTGTGACAGGCTGGCTTTGGTAGTAGGAGCCTGAAGACATTTCTTGGAAAGCTGTTATTTTTGCTCAGAAATCTGCAATTATGATTCAAAGTAACACACCTAAATAATTCTTTAGCTAACACCAAATACATTCAAATGACCAACTATACACACTGAAAATGAATAAAACTAATTAGGAATAAATAAGAGTCTTAAGTATGACTTTGCAACCAGGCAAAAGAAAGGATCAGTATTATAAGAAAACATTTCAGGATCTCAGCAGGCAACATTCTTGAGCTTAGACAGTGCCACACAGGCAAATCTAACCTAGGCTGGGTTAGCTGTCATGACATCCTGCATTGCCCCAGAAATCTGCTGGGGTGCAATGTCTCAAGGAACATAGTCAGAATGGATAAATTCAGTAATGTCTACTGCCCATTTCAAAACCTTTTGCTTTCTAGACAAAATAACTCTGGTTTTACAAAATTTTGCTTTCTTTTTCTGTCATTTATTAGAATATAATTAACTTAGAAAGTTTTCTCTGATTATTTACCAAGAATGGCTACAACACACATTTCTTTTAACAACTACATAAATTATGTTTGCACAGTGCACAGCAAGGTTTGCAAGTTAAAAACACTTAGCAGAATCTTATTTTTTCTGGGTCAGGAGGAGCAAGCCTTTCTGTTTTGCAACAGCTTCCCTGGGAGATATTTTCACTATGACAAAGATGGGATACAGTAGTGTTTGTCTGCTAAATGTCAATCTGGAAGTCTACTTTCTGAAAGAACAATTAGTCGTCCATTTAGGATGTTTTGAGCTGGACTACCAGAAACTTGGGCATGTAAAAGGAATTTGTCAGTTCTAAAATAATTTTCTTTATTTGATTTTGGACAGAAAACTTGAATGTATAGAATAATATCAGAAGAATTATTTTCAATTCAGATGAAAATTTTAATTTTCAAGTCTATAGCATTTTCCTCCAGAATATTACAGAATGTCTGTGTTGAATGAGAAAATAGGTTTAGCCCTACCGGAGGCCTAGATTAGATATGACGACTTGATTAGACTCCTAAATACCCAGTCTATTTCTGTACACCTATATCATGTTTTCCCTTACCACCTCTGCTCAGAGCCAAAACACAAACCCTGCTGCATGTGGATACTTGGTCACGTGTAGGCATGCCAAGCTCTCAGACAAATGCCAGTGAATGAGGAATTGCTTCTTTCCACAGTGAGGAAAAAAAAAAGTGTTATGGAAACGTTGACACTTCACAAATGAGAAAAATAATGTGTCTTCAGTGAATTCAGCCATAAGGAGGAGAAAAGGTCCATGCAATAGTAAATATTTCTCATTTTATTGTGTTAAGTTGCAAAATGATATTTGATATATTAAATGATTTAATATTATTTATTTTATTTATTTTACTCTGTCTGCCAGAGTAAAAGAGGAATGCCATGACTGCCTAGTTTTCATAAACAGGCAGTTTCTAATATACCCTAACCACAGCTGCCACAGTTCTCAGAGAAACTAAGTTGTGCGAGCTATGTTTATATCTCTTTCGTATCTTCCTTAAACTAACAAATTTCTATTTATGTGAGCTAGTAGCTTTGGGTTTATGTCATGCAGCAGATGTAATCCAGGCTCTAATTATGTCTAAAGTTAGTTCAAATGCTCACAACCTGTGTGCTTGAAAAGTAGATGACAATAATATACCAATATACTATCTTGTTCATTCTCATACACACTTTGTATCTTTAGTGTAGCATTGTATTGAAATTTCTTGCAGAACTAATGTCAGTTCTCATCAGTATTCTGCCAAGGAAAAGAAGACATGAGTTTATACTTATGGAAAATTGATAGCCTCAAAAATCTTACTGTTCACTTTGGGACTAAAGTTTTCACAGAAATCACTATCAAACCATTGCCCTGTGTGGATATCAAACCTCATTTGAACTCTAAATTATATATGTAGCATAAAAACACTCTCTTTCCTTCTGCCTCTAAACATAAATCTGAAATAATCCTTGAAGTAAAAATAGCAAAGTGCCTAGTGCCCACAAGAAAATACATGACCTGAATACATTGCTGAAAATGTTGTCTAAGTGCACTGTCAACACCAGACTTGCCCATGTCCAAGCAGATCCCACAGGACATGATGGTATCTAGTTTCTTTCAATTTTCTTTTTACTCTCCTGAACAGTAACTCTTACCCTAATTCTAACAGCACTATCCATCCTAATATAAAGCATAGGATATTGGCTCTCAACACAGTGCTGAACACTGCCCGAGGGCAACAAGACCTGGGATGGAGGATTTAGTGCCCACCTGAGACCCACCAGCAATTCACACTCAGTCCAACCTCATTCCCATCTGCAAAGCCCTTGACACAGGGGTTCACACAAAAGCATGCCTTCAATGCCTTCCAAGTGCAGCCCTTACTCCAGCTATGCCTACTGTTGTCTCTTCACAGCTGAGCAGAGCTCTCCCGTCCCTCAATAATATCCCCTGTGCTGAATGGGAAGCTTCTGTGCACCTGACTGAAAAATGACTTTCCTAAAGGATAAGGCACAAGGTCTTCCAGTCAGACACCCTCACCCTTTCCCCCAAATCAGCTCTCTTCCCTATTCTACTCAGAAGTGCAGAGAGGTGCCAAACCTCAATCAAAACTCAAGGTGTGGGCATTGGCCTGTATGGATGCTAACCCTCACAATATCCCAGGGACCATTCCTAAGTTAGCACAAAGAGGGAGGTCAGCTATGCCTGGATCCTCTCCTCTAATTGTTTTAAAGAGGTAGTCAAGCCATCTTAGACTCATTCTTTTGTGATTATTTGCTCAGACTACATTTCCTTCTAAAAAATCTTCAGCTTCTGCTCATTTTGGATACCACTTTACAGTGAAAGATGCCTTCACTGACTTGGATCTTCAGACTTGATGTCTGCAGTCAGCAGCAAATGGTATCTGTGTATTGTTCCCTCCAGATGTTGACTAACTGGGCAGAAAGCTGACAGTCTTGATCTGGGAGCTAACACAAAGGCCAGGGTGGGGTGAAAACCCTTCAAAGAATTTTGTTTAACTTAGAGCTAGAGACCTGCTACAGAACACAAAATTTATGCAATTCCTTGAAGGGCCTTTGGGACTTTCCCCATGTTTCATGAGGGTTTACTGTCTGGATTGAAGCAGCAGCCTATATCTGACTCTCTGCTGAGTGCCCAGCTTCAGAATTTAGGCTGAGGTAGACAACAGAGCTACATCTGTAAAAAATATAGTTTCTAAATATATATATGTCACTGAGTCATGGAAAAAAACCCAAAACACTGTTCATCCTGATAGCTAGAGCATCTATCCAAAAACTGAAGGAGTAAGGAAAACAAAGATGTTTCGACCAGAAAAACCAGAAGGCTTGCATGCCCTGCTAGGAATAAAGTGGGCAGCAACTTACAATCCATGTCTCATCTTTTGACTAGTCTTGAGTATGGGTATTAAGTCCACTTTTGCTTTCGCTTTCCTACCCCTCCTCAGTATCAAAAAACTCAGCAAGATCATCTCTCCTCAGTCATTAGCTCTGAGATGCTTTAGCATAATAGCAACAGCTAGTCAGAATCCTGTATGTGGTGGTATGGATGCTGAAAAGGCCTTGATAGGACCTCTCTGTGGGATATCCACCTTTGGAGTCTACACTATGGACACGGATGGGAGGGCTCAGTGAAGCTCCCTAACACGTCAGGCATGCCTGGACTGGGAAGCTCACAAGAGCTGTCTGACTGAGCACAGTGGCTCCAACAACTGACTAAAATAGTAGGAGGCTCTTTTCACTGAGATCCTGCATAAAGCAACATTCAGTCAATTCAAAAATTCCATTCAGAACTCCATCTTACCTTTCTAATATTTTCTTACTACATCTGGCAGTTCTAGGGTTAGGTGTCCCTCTATTCCCTCCTGATCACAGAGTGCACTGGGATGTGGGTCCTCACACAGGGGAATTATCAGTTCCTCCTCCTTTCCTTTCCCCTGGTTGTTGGCACCAGATCTCCCTGATGGTCTTTCTCAATTCAGATATCCCATGTTCCCTCTGACAGTCCATGAGCAATGGCGGACATGACATTAGCAGAGCACTTTTAAAACAAAGTATTTCTTATTTTATCCAGAAAGAACAAAGCACACAGAGAAAAGTATTTCAAAACAAGAATATAAATGTCTGGATCATTTTTCCTTGCTACAAAGGTGGCCTGGTCATTGACTTCCTTAAGTTAGACAGCCATAAGAAAAAAAAAAATCAACTCACAGAACTAATCTACGCATAATGTAGGAAACTGAACAAAGGGCAAATCAGACTTAAAAAATACTTCCCTAGTAGTCTTTAGAAATTACTAAAAATTAAAATATGAACCCTAAAACTGACTTTTTCCTTTCAGTGTGCCTTTTCCATCTCCAATCTTACAGAGAGAGGTTTGATCCAGTTCCCACTTAAAACTACAGCTGAAATGACTGGAAACATTTAACTGACTGCAGTGGCCATTGGATTAGGACTTCATTCACAGTAGTTCACACACTATCCAGTAACCGGAAATAACACATGTACAACTTCCCTCTGGCTGAGAAGTTAACCCATCACTTCAAGGATGTCCCAGCAACCTCCTCTAGTATCTCACACTGCAGTAGCTATGCATAGTACATAATATGTGCAGCTGGCAATAAGATTTCCCACCATCCTGCTGAAAATCATCCACTTCACTCATAAAACAACTCATGAGTTACTATCTGAACTCCAAGTCCAGAACATTACAGCCAGCACTTCAGCAATGCAGTAGTCAGTGAGCATACCAAGCCTGTCCTTTTCTGTAAACAACCTCTCCTTAATGTATTTTCAGACACAGCTGTCAGATCCCCAAATACTTTAAAAAGCATTTGAAAATCTGGGTTGCACCCTACTGATGACAGCCTAGTTTCCCAGTCACGACACAGAACAAATCTGTTCTCCAAGCATAAGGTGCTCTCTTAGACCAAATCAAGGTTATGTACAAATACACACAGAAGTTGGGATCAGACAGCCCATACACTTCTATTAGAACTGGAAAACACATCCTTTTGACCATGCTGTAAACAGTGTATCAGCCATTAAATTAAATTTTAAAAAATGCAAATGCTAATAACTTTCTTAATGAAAAAAGAAAAAAGTAAGAATAAAGAAATTGCATATCTCAGTGCCAGTTGTGTTGCTCAATATACTTTCATTAAAATGAAAACAGTGAGTCAGGAGAGGACCAGACAGGGTGCCTTTTCAAAGGGAGCTGTGAATAAAATAATTCAACTGATGTGATTACGGGGGAATTGTTAGGGGATATTTATATGAAGGAAAGCAATACTATTTTGGCTCTGGTCCGTGCCCCCTTCAGCATTTTCCAGCACACTCAGGCAATATCTGTGTCATAGGGCATACCCAGTGTCATGCCACTGCCTTTTTGGTCCCTTATCAAGATGACAAGGGACACTTAAAATGCCACCCTCAGACTACTGTGGTAACTGGCACAATGACTCAGGACAACTGTGAGATGCTCTTAAGGAGAGTTAAAAGGTCATTTGCACAGCTAATGCACTAGAAATGTTAGCTGCTACATAGTGCTGTAATGCCAGCAACTGTGACGTTAAGGCATTTGCCATATCCTGCAAGCTGATCAATACCAGTACAAATTTTGTAAAGCTGCCAGCAGCTTAGATTATGTTAAAACAAAGAGCAAAGAAAGAACAGCCAGAAAAGATACTGAGAAGTGGGAAAGACAGCAAGGATACAGCCCTTATCACAACACTGAGAAAAGAATCAGGACAAACAGCTTTGAATGATCTGCACGAGTACATCTATTCCTTTGAAACGTGGGGATATGTTTCTTTACCATAGAGGGGGAAGCTGATGGAAAAGGTAGTGAATGGATGGAAATAACATGAAGTGATTTATGTTCAGGTGATAGTGGCGACTCACAACTCCCTCGAGCAGCAGCATTTAGTCTCTAAAGTATATAAATTACATACTTGGAAAACTGCAAGTTGCAGGTTGTAGCCTTGTTTTATTTGGCTGTCCTAATTTTAACTGGGGCTCAATAGATCCAATTTTTCAATTTCAAACCATTAGAGAGAAGAAGGAAAGGAGGTTGTAATTTTTTGTCTTTACTACCTTGTGATCTTTTCAGCACATAAAGGTCACCTGCAGCAGATGTCAATAATCACACTCTTTACAGTTTCCTTAAAGTTCATAATTTTACAGAGCTATTTCACATGTTACTAAACCAAACCAAATTACTTCTCAGCACGAGTGAATTGGTGCCTTTCCTATATAATTTTATGAGTTCCCTCTGGGTCTTCTCTACTCCAAGGATTCGAGCATTTGGCACAAGATTTGAAACATGAACTGACTGTAAAGAACTGGAATTATCTGGATGTTTCAAAAGTACAATATTAGATACTTTTCTTCAGGAATGGTTAAATAGAGACGCCCTTTTTATTTGAAAGAGGAAGTTCTTGGAGTCAAAATCCTCTAACTGTTCTCTTTGAGTGACTTCAGATGGAAATTTATCCCATGTTTTCAACAGTACAGTTTAATTCAGCATGTTGGTCAGACCTAGCACCTAATTTCTCAAGGTGCTATGGGTTCCTAACTCCGACTCAAACCCCTCAGACTTGCAAGGTCTTGCAGTCTTTGTTGCCCTGAGCTTTCTGTCTTTTTGTCTTTCTGTAGAACTTTCACACGCAGCTTCATGAAAACAATGTCTATTCTTAGAATGTTTGCATACTTCTCCTCTGAGAGACGAAATGATTGATGGTGATGTCCACCATCCAGGTTGAGAGGTGGCGACCTCTGTAGCCAATCTCTTGACCTCTGTACAAATGTATAAATGGAGTTAGATTTGTAAATAAAGTAGAGAAGAGTTTGTTCCTCACTGCGATGTTCTGTGCCTGCTCTCTTTCTGTCCCTAAAGTGGGACACGCCCAGCCTCGGCAAGCAACAAGTGGTGACCCCGAACGTGTGAGGACTGCAGCCTGAACAACAAGTGGTGACCCCGAACGTGTGAGGACTGCAGCCTGAACAACAAGTCTTTATTAAGCAGCCAGAAGTGCTCACAAAAAACTACAGGCTGTTTCTCAAAATGCAGTCCAACACTTCCTTGAGTCTCTCTCATGAAAAGGGCAAATAATACCATATCCACTTCCTGTATTTCACAAAAAGAGGGGAAATGTAATGAAAGTTTGACTAAGGGAAATGTGACAGAAATGTCTTTATTTGTTCAATTTTACTAAATGGCTGCGTTTTTTCTCCAAGGCCTTGAAGAAGGTAATTTTCAGCAAAAATTTCATCCTAACTAGAATTCTTTGCATTGATTTGATTTCCCTTCTTTTAACTGACATGCTTAGAATTTAAAAACTGTTCCCATCATTTGATGTGCATGCTGTAAGACCAAAATACCAATAAAAATAAGCAGATACACTTGTTTACTTCAACATGGCAACACTCCCATGCAATATCCGTTTCAGTATCTTACTCCAATTAAATCCCACATTGCTTCTTTGATAAGATTCTTATCTGTCTTCCCTAAGCTTCACCACATAGGGAGTTGCAAATAAAGAACTGCTTTCAGGATTCCATGTTGCATATCTGGAACAAAAAGCAGAAGGAAAACTGGTTCTCCAACACCCAGCCCAGGAGAAAGCACTGCCCTCCCTCTCAGCACCTGCTGAAAGCTAGCAAGGGCTCTTCTGGAAATTACCAAGTTTTCTCTTGTCTAGAATATCTTCCAGGCTGTTTACCTTGGATTTATTTCTTGATCTGAATATTAAAATCTCAAAACATTTCTCCAGTACTGTGGAAACAGAGAATAAGAAGCTTGCATTTCTTTCTGGAAATGAGGAAATGCTCAGATATTCAACTTTACTTAAACATCTATTCATAATGAGTATCCACAAAATGGAAGGCTTAACAACTCTCAAATCAACAGCAGTTGTATGAGTGTGTAAGAAGAAATTACACTGCTTCTTATATGATGTCAATGGACATCTTAACACTTTTTAGCAAATCTGGCAGTGGAAATATGTCTTGTTAATATTTTTTTTCCAAACTAAATTTGTAATTCAATTAGTCTCACAACAGACCAAGATATTTCTCATCTCCATTTCACACACTGTATGCTCCTGTGAGTATGTTAAAGTATTTTCTTTCAAAGGCGGCTTTTTGAAACCACTACCTGCAAACTTATTGCTGATTATTTGTACCCAGATATTATGCCCCAGATAGCAGGGAATCAAGACTTGTATTTGTACATATTTTTAACTTTTAAATAGGTAAAGATTTCAGTACTTTCTTCCTTCAGTAGTTTTTGATATCTAGGGGTCTTTTCCCATATAGAAATGAAATTAAATCTATGTTCATGAATGCTTCCATATAAATTTAACCCCAACAGTAAATTTAGAATATTGGTGTAATTTCAGTAAATTAAATGAAGAAATATTGAAATAGTGTGGGGTTTTATATCACTTTAGGTAGACAAAAATCTTGGAAATCAAGTACCACCATAGCTCTGATGATTCTGTTCTTCATTTCAGTGACTATTAAATGAGCACTACATTGAAAATTGAAATTGAAGATACCAAAGAGGATAGAGTAATAAATAATATTAAAAGAATTACAGTAACAAGAAAGCACACTTAATGCTGCATAGAAAAACTGTGGATTTTGTCTAATATACCACAAGATTTTGCCACAATAAATGGAGAGAAGGAAAGTTCCCTTGTTTAAACTGTTGTTAATGTTCCAGCAATGTAGCATTGGCAGTTTACCCACTACCTGTTAGTCATGGCACAAAAATATTTTGCACTTACTCAGACCCAAAGGCAAAGCATTTTAATTGTGCAGTGCAACATTTTTTATCATACTGGCTCTTTATCATGAATATTTTAATACACAAGCTACATTTTCATATTTAATTGCAGTTATCACGCCTTAGCCTGTGGCTATACATTTCATCAAAAAAGAAGACTCCATAGACCTTCTGTGTAGACAATCCCTGTAGAGTATGTTATGGATACTCAGTCTTTATCAGAACAACTGATTAGTATCTGTGAATTCACACCTCAGCAGTAAGAGTCAGGATGTTGCAAACAAAACCCAAACTTCCCTTGGGTAATCCAAAGCATTGAGAAGCTGCATTCCAGAGACACCATGAGCCTTTGAGAGAGTGAGCAGGTAACACCTAGAGAGCCCTTTTCTAGATAATGAATTGGCTTACTATTTCCTAGACTAAATTTCTCATTCAAGTTCATATGATGTGGACACTAAAAGAAAATAAACACTTTCAAATCTGATTAAGGAAATGCCGAGAGGGAACAACTGGGAATGCTTTCTAAGATCAGCCTCAGACAACATAACCTGGAGTAACACTTTCAGGCTCCAGTTCAGAGCAGAAACTCAACCCATCACATCCACTTTACCAACTGTCCTGCTGTAGTCAACAGTATCAAGCCCATCTGATAGAAAACTTGACAAAAACATCTCCTTTTCACCCGGAGCAATCTACTGCGAAAAACAAAAGCAGTATGTGTACCAGTTCAAAGCCCCTGACCCATGTAAAGGTTACAGGTGAAGCTAGAATTCCTTCTTCTCAGGGTGAGGTGTTTCCTAAGATGTCTAATCCAAAACTTTTAATTTGAAATATCCTGTTCCACTAACCTCATTTCCCTATTCCTACAGAAAAATATAACAGTTCAGATGAGACATATTTAGACCTAAAAAGATGTATTCTTTTGGTAATATTAACTTTTCCCTTGACTTTTCACAAGATGTCCACTTTTTCCCAGGTGATCTTCTCCAGAGCAGGGCTGTTCACAGTAAAGGCAGCCATGACCCAAAGTGGCAGCTGTCCTAATGGTACTTTTCCTCTTCATTTTCCTCTGCATCTGCAGCCCTCATGAAGGATGCCACATGCTCTTCCACAAGAACTGCTACAGTAGTCAGCTGAGGCTGGAAAAGGGCATTATTTTGTGTCTAGCTACGTACTTCATTAGATCAGTGCCAGCCCACCCTGAAAGTCTACCTTTATTTCCTCTGGAATGGTGTACTTGGCTGAAGATTACTATTCCCCTACTTAGCAAGCAGCCTCCTTACAAGCATTTCAAGATAAACACTTTTGAGTCCTACTTTTATCACAGTTTGAATCCTAGCTTTATTTCCTGAATGGTACAGCTATACTCCAAAACATGTCTTCCCTCAGCTATCTCTACACTCCCAGTTTAAACACCCATAGTTAATCTCGTGCAAGCCTCTAGCTATTTTTTGGAAAAGCAATTTTGAAACCAGCAATCCAGTCTCATTTTCCATGACTTTAAAGGAGTTAACAGATAATTTCAGACTTGGGTAACAAAGGCAGGGAAAAAAGAAGTCTCCTGTTCAGGGCTGCTGAGTTGCCATGTTTACAGCTCCAAGCAGGTTGCTGACCAGACACAGCTCCATCTGTAAAATGATCCAGCTACTGTACTCTTGACTTTTGCAAGTTAAGAGCAGGCGCAGGAGATGGTGTAAGTGCTGGAGCAGCTGCAGAACCTTTCCCTCACTGAACTACTGAAGAGGCACGCCAGCTTGTTTGTGTGCTCCTCCACAACCTTTCACCTACTTCGGCTGTTTTGGCTGTACTGGGAGTCTCTGGGAGCCTCCAGCAGCTTGACAGCTTGTGCGGCAGCAGTGTCAGGTGACAGAAAGATGAGAAAGGGAAGATATGACCCTTGTTTATAATGCTATTTCTGTCCTTTATTTCCATGTAAAGGGCCACATAAATATTTAGAAAACAAATGTATTAGTAGGCTAAAGTTATCAATCCAATTCCATAAATGCAGACCCATCTGCAGGCGGAAGGCCGGCGATTTGCCCTTGATAGCGCTGGAAATTTCACAAGGTGCTGCAAATATGACTCACACACTTGTCACCAGACTACTCCTTCTGCTTACATTCAGAACTTCCTAGTGCTGCCATCAATTTCCACCCAGCTCCTCCTGCTCCTCCTAGGTTATCATTTCCCCTTTCTTGCAAAAGCTGAATTAGGAGTTACCTTCATCCTTAGCAGAAAATGTTAATCTGATTCCATAAGACAAAAAACTTTGCTGATGTTGCCTGCCTACCTGTTTGCCAAACCATCCCTCCTAGGCATTTTAACCAAATTTGAATAGATAATCAACTCCCTACAAACTCTGTACAAACTAGCAGGTGGTTTAGGGAGGAGAGATTAGAATTTTACTCCACGCTGGATAAAAGGGAAACTCAACCAGACTCATTCTACTAGAGAACAGCAACCACACCAGTAGTCATCCTACATGTTCTGGCTGGTCAGGAGAGGGCACTCATCCCAGCGCATCCTGTTGGGTCTCCAGCACTTGTCAGGTTAGGAAAAAAAGCCTTACATTTTTGCCCCCACAGAGAAAAAGGTAGTGAAAAAGCAACCATGATACCTTCTATCAGGCATCAACAACATGGTCAGATATTACACATGCTGGCTGACCAGGAACACAGCTCTGACCTAAGTACAGCACGTTGTGTCTCCGGCAGGGGTGAGGACACAAGAAACATGAGGCGAGAGACAGCTGATTGCAATGGAGAGCTATTAGGAGACAAATGGACAGGAATTCAGGCTTCATTCATTCCACTCTTCTGGACCCATCTGTTGCGGAAAAAAGCAGAATGTTAACACAGCTCCATTTTCTTAAGCATAGTCAGCAAAATATTACTGTGACCAAGCAACTGCAAGTATTGCTACTACCTTTTCAAAACTTGCCCCAGGGCAGCTTAAAAGAGGAAAGTTAAAATATCTAATCAGCAGAAATGAGACCCTCTCTGATGAATACTGGAGTTCAGAATTTAGCACTGTCCTTCACAGTCTTCTCTGACACCTGCACTTAAAACTGTCATGTTCCAGAAGGAGGGTGAAATGGTGGTTTGGAGAGGAAATAAAGTGAGAACACTGCTAAAGATAGGATAGATGGAGGCATTATATGAAGTGGTTACAATTTTCACAACCTAGTTCACCTGCAGGGTGGCTGATGATGATTCATCATACATTGTTACATTTGTGCCTAAAACTTAACTGTCTTGCTCAACATTCAGGACATCCATAACAATTACTTCACAGATACATACTTTATATATACAAGAATGGAAAGTTAAGTTGTTCAGAAGCTCCTGTAACATAACCATCATACAAAGAGCGAGAAGCAAATCTGAATTATGGAGACGCCTCTTTTAGAAGCTCTTCTGAGTAAAAAAACCTCACTTGTTGTGCTGCTGATGTGTAAAATTATTGTAGAAGTTTGTTTTGATTTGAAAACACCCATGTTTTGAGTTACTGAAGCCTTGTTCTTTTAACAAATGAGGAAGGTAACACACTTCCTGTATTTCCTGCAACTACAATTTTACCTTTGTTCACAGCTAAACTGAATATGTAAAATATTTTTTCGTACCTTACTGCACATAACTACCAGGAAAACAATAAAGAAACAAGTTGCTGTAAAGAAAATTAATGCAAACAACAGAAATTGTTCTTTGTCTACTATTTCCCTATTCAGACTACTCACAAAGGATGTTCGAGTTACTTATATTAAGCAGGCTCAGCACACCAACAGATTAAATAAAGTATCTCATAGGAATAGAAATAGTTACCTTATAAACTGCAATAACTACCTACTGCAGAGAACTTCCTGACCCAGATTTTATTGCAAAGAGTTAATTTTGAGGTTCCTACTTGTCACCAATTAGTGGCTTCAGGATGAAAGTGGAACAAAACAAAAGCTATCCTAAACATTTCATGGTTTAAACAAATATGTATGATATTTTCTGTGACTCATCTGTAACTTGCAGGTAAACCAAGTTGAAAGAGTCAAAAGCAAATCCCAAAGTCTTAAATTTTTAACTTCTGGCAAGGACAGGAAAAACTAAAGTCATTACATTTGCTGCTATTTGATGTCTACATTTCGCTTCATTTCACATTTCATATGCCAACATTCAATCACTGCGGTAAACCGGAATATATCTCACGGAAAAATAACAGAATAACTCTCCCAATAAAATAATAAAACAGAAAGCAATAAAATAATAAAACATAAAGTACAGTGGGAGTAGAACCGTAAGTAGGGATAACAGCTATACTAGGAAGACAAAAATGAGATAAAGTTAAAAAAAAACCAGTCTAATGACATGCTAAAATATTTTCCTCTGTCTATTAAACTAAGTGCACAGATTTCTTGTGAGAAATTTGATCTTCCTTCCTTTGAAAAAGAGTTTACATGTTTGTGCATGTAAATATATGCATATAAAATTGGACTGGGGAGTTGTACACAAATATTAGGGCGCAATTATTTTTATATTATTTTACAACCACGTGCTCCTGCTGTTACAGACCAAGTTTTTGGTTGTCAGAAAGCTCTGTGCTGACATAATTCCATTCTTCAATGCATCATGCAAACCCTGCCCTCAGTGAAGTGGGCTAGTCATATTGGGAAAAGGCCAGGCAGCACTGGAGATCCAAATTCCTTCTCCAGAAAAGAGGAATGGTGAGGGGGCTTTTCCCAGGTCGACTGTGACCCTGGGACATGAGCTGTCCCTGAGAGCACTGTGTCAGCCCCTTCTTAGGTCAGCTGTAGTGACAGTAAATAAAGGCCACATGCTGATCTGGGGCCAGTGCGTCACCAGCACAGCTGTCCTCGGGTATTTGGTCACTATTAACCAGGTCACAGTCATGACCTACATGTCCGCAACCNGCTGGGATCTGATTTTGCTCCCTTCCATGCAGCCTCTGCGCCGACCCGGGAGCTACCCTGTCAGTACGAGCACAGCCAACACGCCCTGTATGAGTGCAAACACACAGCTGCCCCTCACCATCGCGCCCCTCACGCCGGGCCATGGCGCCGTGCGGCGCCGCCGCCTCCCCCGACCCCGGCGCCCACCGGGTGCCGGTGCACAGCCCGGGCACGGCCGGACCCCCCGCAGCCCGTGAGAGGCAGGAGCAGCACGGCGCCCTCGCAGCTGGGCACGGCCACCCTGCAGCCTCGCCCGGCCCCTGCCCGGTGCACAAGGTCACCGCCGGCGGCGCAGCAGCAGCACCCGCCGCTCCGTGTGCCCTGGCCGCAGGGCTGCCCCCCGCCCCGGCTGCCCTGGCGCTCCCCGCTCCGCTGGCGAGGCGCCCGCTGGGCCGGGCCGGCGGGCACGGGGAGCCCTGCCAGCGCCGTCACGAGGCGCTCGGGGGGGCGCGGCCTGCCCCGGCCCCGCCCCGCTGCGATTGTAAATAGAGGCGCCACGTGAAGCCCCCGCCACAGGCGACGGGATAGCTGCGGTCCCAGAGCCGTGGGATCCCCCGCTCACTCGCCGATCGCTTACGTGCCAAGCACCCACCGCCCCGGCAGCGATGAAGGCGGCGCGGATCGCTCTCCGCACCGCTGCCCCACTGGCGGGGGCCAGTGCCGGCAGCAGCAGCGGCCGGTTGCCGCAGGAGGTGGAGCAGTTTTCCCGCTTCTCTCCCTCCCCGCTCTCCATGAAGCAGTTGCTGGACTTCGGTGAGAGTCGAGAGAAGCGGTGGGAGGTCGGGGGTGAGGGGCAGCCCAAGCCCGGGGGTCGGAGGCTCGTTTCCCCGCGGAGGGGCGAGCCCGGGGGCTGCCGCGGGAGGGGTGCGGGAGCGGCGCTCTGCGGGACACGGGAGGCGGCGGTCCCCGCCCGGAGGGGTCCGCGCTCCGCCAGCGCTGAAGTCGCTGCCGCCCAGCGCCAGGGCGGGGGACGGGGGGCGGCCCCGCCGGGTATTCCCAGCTCCGCTGGGAATCTACCGGCCCCGGGGTGGTGGCGGCGGCGGCGGGGAGGTCGCCTCGGGTGGGCATCCCCGGCCGCTGTTACCCGCCAGCCAGGTGCCAGGGGCTGGAGACCTGTGAGTGCCGCCATCAGAGCTGAAGATGCGCTACAACACAGTTCCAGCGGTGTTCGTAGGGTCAGGGCACTGAGAGGGGACCTGGGCTGCGGGGCGTGTTCTGCTCCACGCACACGGAGTCGGGAGGAGCCTTCAGGCGGAGGAACGCGCAGTTCCCTGATCCATTATCGCCTTGGCAGCTCTGGCGGCTGTGTGCACATGATAGTGCCAGACGTCACCCCGGACAACCTCCTGTTTACCGAGGCCGGAGTGCTTCTTGGGGGATTGCAACTAAGGCTCACGTCTAAATGGGAATTGTACAAATATTCAATCCAGGAGCACGCTGTGTCTTACTGTCATGTAAACAGCGTTCAGCACAAATATATAACACCTAACACCTAGGTGAACTGGCCAGGAAAAGCGTCGTGATTGCAGAGAAATAGAGTCCTGAAGTTTATGGAAAGTCAGCAGTCTGTATCTTGTTTGTATCTTGAAACTTCCTTAAACAAAAGCTTTATTTTGGATTTATTCACAGGCTCGACTAATGGATGTGAGAGAACTTCTTTCGCGTTTTTGCGACAAGAACTTCCTGTGAGGTTTGCAAACATCCTGAAAGAAATTGACCTTCTTCCTGATAAATTACTAGGCACTCCGTCAGTAAAATTAGTAAAAAGCTGGTAAGTCTGAGCTGCTTGAATTCAGCATGCAAAGTAACACAGCCTTGAGAACTTTGTTGTTACAGACTTTTTTGAATAGTAGAAAGCATAACAAAATACAGTAAAAATGCAGTTCCTTCATCAAATCTGTGTTGCAAGCTGTCCTTTGCCAGCATACTAAAATTAAATTGAAAACCAATATGGTTATATGGTTGTCTTTAAATAGATCTGGGGAGCAGGGAGCTAACAGTTTGAAATAGCTAATAGAACAAATCTTACTTCTTACTCTTTAAGGAGGAGAAAAGAAAACGTGTTCTGTTTCCACACAGCATTACAGACTTTGAGACCCATATAAAATGGGAAAGCGTGCTATGTTCTTGTTTTGATCTCTCACTGATGGAGTTACTAACAGAGCTTCTATTCCAAAGTATATTGCCTTGACCTGTGCAGCGAGTGTTTGAAATTCAATTAACATAATCTCTGCAGTTAACACAGTGGTTGAATCTGATTTAATCTTGCCTACTGACACAGTTGCAGTATTTGCCAGGATGGCTGACATAAAGAGCAGAAGTATTAGAGTGAGATCTAGAAACTCTTCTTAATATAGCAAACCGTTGTGCCTTTGCCATATGCGTCAAGGCTGTCAGATGTTAGTGCAAGAGGCTCAGCTGCTTAGCTTCTGCCAAAGCTGATCAGATTTGGAAAAGTTTTGCTTAAGTGGCTTCCTCATTGACTTTGTCATTTGGTTCTTCCTTTGAAATACATCTCTTTTCAAGAATTATAAGGGGATCCTACGTACCTTAAGTGAGGGTTTAGAGTTCTCTCTGGTGGCAGGCACAATAAAAGACTTAAAACTTCTGGAGTTCAGGCAGTCAAGAAGTGTCCATCTGTCATTCCATTGTTGGTTGTAACTTGGATATTTCAAAGATACTTAAAACTCCTAGATGATTTCTTAGGACTAATGATGTGCACAAGACAAAGTATTTTTCATATTGCTAGATTAATAAAAATGAAATTAATGGCATATATTTCTTGTGTTCTTTTTCAATAGGTACATCCAGAGCCTAAAGGAGTTGGTTGAGTTCCATCAGAAAAGCCCAGATGACCAAAAAGTCTTATCTGAGTAAGCTTTTCATTTTTTCCTTTGAACTTTATAGTTCACATTCTACTTTTCACAATATATTCACTTTAGACTGACAGCCATGATGAGCTGAATTTGATAATCTAGCAGGAAGAGATGAACATAGAACAAGCTGGTCGAAATCTCTGTCTGTGTTTAGCAGTATTGCAAATAAATATGACCCGTTGCAGCCTAATTTCAAGGTCATATTGCCCCTTGATTCATCATGATAGAGAAATATAAAAAATTATTTGTGAAGTCACATCTCTACTTGTTTCCAAGATGTCAGCTTGGGATCTTTTTCCTTTCCTTACATTTTCCTCTACTCAAATAAATGAGTAAACAGGTTGTGAATTTGGTATGGCTCATTATACCTTTTGTTTTAAAAATGCCAAATACTTCTGTGTTAGGTCAATGAGGAATCACTTTTAAAAGAATAAAAAAAACATGCTGTATTTTATTATTAAGGCTGTTAAGCACTTATCTGTGCTGGTGCTAGATTAGATAATTACATTATATGGAACTTGGTTCTGTGTAGTCTGAGAATAATGTTCTAAAAAGATGTCCTTTTAACCTAGATTTATAGATACTCTAATTAGAGTCCGAAACAGACATCATGATGTGGTTCCTACAATGGCACAAGGAGTAATTGAATACAAAGACACTTTTAAAGTAGATCCTGTCACCAATCAAAACATCCAGTACTTTTTGGATCGTTTTTACATGAGCCGTATTTCCACTCGGATGCTAATGAACCAACACAGTAAGTTGAAATTTTTACCTGAGAAAAAACTTCATCTAATGGGTAACATGTTAATGTAAACACTTCTTAAAACTGCTGGAGAACTGTTTCACATGATTTTGTGTGACACTGAAAAGTTAAAACTGGATCTATCACTTAAGAAAATAATGGGAAAACTTGTTTTCTAGACTACAGAATAATTGAAATAATTCTTTTGTGGAATATATAGAGCTATCATTTTTTATGTCTGAAAAACCTTTAGATGTGAGCTACTGAAAAGTCAAAATAGTTTGCTGACAGTAGATAGTATTTTAACTCAAAAAAGGCATGAACGACATTCAGTAATTTATGTGATTATATGTTGGGATCACACTGTGTTTGTCTCATTTTGGGGAATTTTTTTATAACACATTATTTGGGATTAAATGTTGTATTGTTCTCATGTCAAACAGCTCTTCTTTTTGATGACAAATCTCGCTCGGGGCACCCAAGGCACATTGGAAGTATTGATCCTTGCTGTGATGTTGTTGAAGTAGTGAATGGTGTGTATTCTCAGAGCTTTAACATTTCTCTTCCTGATCAGTGTCTATATCTGATTGCAAGCAGTTTGGGTAACCAACTTCTGTTTTACGGGATGCTTACTGGCTTTAATTTAAATAGTTTAAAGTAGTGTTATCAAAGCATAAGCTTTTAGAGAACAAAATTTAAAATACAAAGTAACAGTAAAAAAAAATGTTGGAGTAAGTCCTAGCACGTGACAGATGAGGTAGGAGTTGAAGTTGTCTGGGGTGTTGAGATTGGTCTGACCTACTGGTAGATAACAGATGCATCAGTTCCATACAATTTGCAAACTGTACAAAGATTTGTTCATGCTTCTGTAATTGCCTATTGTTACTGATTTTTAGAGCACACAGTGTTATCATTCCTTTGAGACACAGTCCCTTGGCTATGTCTTAGGCTGTCTAACACCTTAGCAGCTAATGTGGTTAAAAGCTGTATTCTGCCATGTATTAGAATGAATTTTTACATTGCTTGATATTATACTTTACATAATTTATTTAAATAATTATTTCAGATGCTTATGAAAGTTCCAAGCTGTTGTGTGACCAGTATTACTTAACATCTCCAGAACTGAAGCTTACTCAAGTGAACGGTAAGATGAGAGCTTCCTACTGGTAGTCAAACTGCTTCTTTTAGTGAGTCAAAAGGCTCCCAGTTCTGTAGCCTTAATGAAAATACCAGTTCATCTAGTTCACGTTGGGCTAGTTCCTCTTCATTTTCTATTACAGGCACCTCATTTAACCTTTCATGTTAGAACTCAAATGTTGGCGTATCTTAAACACAACATTTTTGAGGTATCATTTATAAATTTGAGAATAGTCAGACAAACTTTTACTTAAAGAATACGATAAGTTGCTAGAGGGGACCTTCATGTCTGGAGTGATGAACTGGGGCTGCTGACTGAAATGCTGGGTCTAGTCTGAGCTGCCTGCATGTGTCTAAAGACAGCAGTCTACTTAATGTTTGAAATCCTTTATTTACGAAGAGGAATAAATATTTGATTTTTTAAAGTTTTTTTTATTTGAAAAGGAATTTACTGAGCAAGTGGCAGTTGCAATCTAAATGCTGTTATGAATGCATAAAGCTGTTTGCCAATTTTGGAGGAGGGGAAAACCAAAAACGAACTTGATTTATTTTTTTGTTTGTTTTGGTAACTTGATCATTGTAAAATTCGGATACCATGAAGAAAAATGTCATCACTCTTTTAAGTGTTGTTTATTTTTCCTTTCTTCTAGGAAAAGCTCCAGGAGAACCAATTAGCATTGTATATGTTCCATCTCATCTTTTTCACATGCTTTTTGAACTCTTTAAGGTATGTTAGTATAAACTGAGATAGTGAAGTGGGATGTGGGGTTGTGACCACCAGTAGCCTTCTGCTTTTAGAGATTACATCTGCAGGTTTGCCCAACTGCCTTTCTGTGGAGTGGAGACTATATTTAGGAATAGTGCACACAGCTGAACTTCAGTGCTGCCCACATGACGTACAGAAATCTGGCAGCCTTTAGCAAGTGCTGAACTTTGCTCTTCCCCAGAAACCTGTTGACTTTAAGGGAGTTATGTTATGGAATTTACAGTGCCTGAGTTAATGTTGGGCAAGAACATCATAATCTTTCACTCAGAAGTGTCTTGGCTATACTTAGACGCTTTTAGGTGTGAGACCTCCTCTGCTCCCATTGTGCCAAAATGCTAAGTGTGTCCCTTGGAAACCAGGCACTGATAGGAATAGAGGATAATATTGTCTCCATGTAAAAAGGATATGGTTTCAAGTGCATGGATTCAACAATCTCTGATCATGGTAACCTTCTTTTCCATAGAATTCAATGAGAGCAACTGTTGAATTCCAAGAAAACAGTCCTACCCTTTCTCCGATTGAAGTGACAGTTGTTCTAGGGAAAGAAGACCTGGCAATCAAGGTATTTTATTAGTCTACTACAATGGAATGATTGTAATCTTTGTTATTATACATGCTTAGCTGGTTCTATTGAAAGATCTGGCCTGTGAGAACAGGTCACAGACACTATGCATGAGCGCAAGAGCATTCTCTTGATGATATGAGCCTCCACATAGCACAATTATCGAGTTGAAAAGTAATGTGCTGCAAAACAAATGTTTGCATTTGTGACTGTTGGAAAGGGCTGTTCAATTAACAACATTTTAAATACCATTCTTAGCGCATGCTTGTTAACTTCATTCTCTCTCAAATCAGATCTCAGATCGAGGAGGTGGTGTTCCAGTGAGGAAAATTGAGCGGCTGTTTAGCTACATGTATTCCACTGCACCAAGGCCAAATGTGGATGATGCTCGAAATACCCCTCTTGTAAGATACTTTCAATGCTCATGTTGCAATTGGGTTGTTGTAAGTGTTGGTGGGTTAATAACGAACCACTGTGTCCATCCTGCTGCTTTGTGGAGTATGCAAAGATTTACTGAGCCCCCTAAGTATGAATTTACACTTTCTGAAACAGAATTTTAGTATTTAGCTTAGTGGACAAAAATACACTTTTAAAGGCATAAACAATGAAGAAAACATTCCAACCTGAATCTAACTTCCTCCTTTTTGTTTTTCTTCCTGTATTCCAATGGCGCTAATTTACTTTGTTTCACTCTCGACTCAGTCCTCAAACTTACTGTAGATCATGAGGTCTTTCTGGAGACAAGCACAACTGGAACAGTCTTTTACATTATTATGATTATCTCCCAGTGGCAAGCTCCTTTTACTAGTCAAGCTGTACTAGCAATAACAAGGGAGGGAAAAATATTGAAACTTAATACGTAGAAGTAGAACATATATATAGACCCTCCCCCTTCCATAGAGATCTTTTTTTCTTGTGATTTTGGGTTTTAATGGTCAGCTTCAGCATTCTCTATGAAAGTGATTAGAGATTTATATTTTCTTTTAAGAGAAGAAAAAATGCAAAGGATTTTTTAACAGCTTAAAAATCTCTGACTTTCCAACTATTTAACTTTAAGCCATTAAAACTAGCAAAAAAAGAATTAATTTTATGTTGCACTTTATTTTTAGGCTGGCTTTGGGTATGGCTTGCCAATTTCTCGTCTGTATGCTAAATACTTTCAAGGAGATCTAAATCTTTACTCCATATGTGGTTATGGAACAGACGCTATCATCTACTTGAAGGTATTTATTTAAATTTAGTTAAATAAAAGATTACTACTATTAGTGCAGTGGGATAACTACTTGTTACCATTTTAAGGTAAACAGATTCTCTGCTCATGAGTAGCTCTTGTTTTTTCTTGAGAAATGACAGATTTAGTAACTGGTTTTTAACTGGTACCAAAAAAGTCACTTGGCTTTAATTAGCCTACTTGAACAACTACTAGTGTGAGAGAGCCCTGTTGGTTTTCAGATTGTGTTAGCATCTTATATTCTTGTTCATGGACTACAAAGTACTTGAAGAGAGCAAAGTAAAGATGTGACCAACAGATCTGGTTTGTTTACTCTGAAAACCAGAAAGTCCATATAAACAAAATCCTTAAGGAGTCAAGGTGCTATTCAACATCTGCTGTATAGCCCCTCTATGGGATCAGATATTGGTCATTTTGAACACTGGGCATATAAATTGCACTGCTGTTTCTTTAAGAAACCTGCAAACAGCACTACATGTTCTTTTCTACTTCCTGTACTTAATCATGGGAAAAACTTGCTTTGAATTTTCCTGCTAAACTGAAAACACTTAAGTGCAATCAGAGCAGAAGTATGAAAGGAAGAGACAGTTCAGCTATACAAATGTAACACTTCTATTGAAAAATTTTCACTGGGGTTTTGCAAATCAAAGTCCTTTTCCATGCATTCCTGGACTATCTTAAAACATGTTAGAGGGTAGTGCTTAAGGCCTATTAAAAATGCATAAATAGGATGTGATGTTACTGTGTTTGTCTTATCAAATTACCCAAAGCAATCATAGATACTGAAGCACATTAACTGCCACATCTGTTGTAGAAACATTTGGGTGAATAACTTCATTTTGTAGTGCCACTGGCTTAACACTTTAGGCATGCTGAATGAATTTTTGCTAAGTGACATTACTGAGAGATAGTAACCTGTTCCTTCTTGACTTTTAGGCCTTATCAACAGACTCAGTAGAAAAACTCCCAGTTTTTAACAAATCAGCTTCCAAGCATTACCAGACTACCTCAGAGGCAGATGACTGGTGTGTCCCAAGTAAAGACCCAAAGAATATGGCAAAGCAGAGTGCAGCTTCCTGAAGAGAAGTTGGTATTGAGACATCCCAGGGGATCAAGCTGGCTTCAAGAGCAGCATTTGGAAGTATTCATCTACCTTCAAACAAGCAAGTTTCAGGACTAGCAGAGGAAAAAGAAGATATAAGTATCATAAACCTAGGCTGTATGCACTGAATCTGAAACCTTGCTCTGGACTTCAGGATGAGGAAAATAGGAGCACGTATGTCTTTAAAGAAGAGTTGTGTATAGAGAAAAATCAAGCTATTTTTTTACTATGATCAAAGACTTGGTGTGGTAGAGGTGTGCAATTTTTAAATCCTGTTTAATGCTTGAATTCTGAATACTGACTGATAAACGAGTTATGCTGATGCATATTTTTCTGTTAGAATAGTTATCAGCAGTTTATCTTATTACAGAACTTCTCAGGTAGATAGATAACATCCATACTTTAAAATTGTATTTATAACATTTGGAAAAGATCCACTTTAACGTGGTAGTCTTGTAGCAAGATACAAACAGCATTCAATACAGCCTGACTGGAAGAGAGGGAGCCCTGGGAGGCAGGGAGGAAGTGTTTGCCATATATAAGGAAGTCCCATTTTTTAAAAAAAAGCTATTCCAAGAATAATTCTTATGTGATGCCTTTCTCTGTGAGTCACATTGCTAGATATTTTATGTTAAACTGTTCATGGGAAATCAGCCAAGTAGGGCTTCTATGCATAAGGTAATGAAGAAGAAAATCAGGATATTTTTAAAAGCTACTGTAAAGAAATGGAAAGCTGTTGGGTTGTAACAACTCTAACATTAGGGTACATCTAGCCTATATCCCTATATTCTGGAGAATGTGTGCCAAGTCCGTTAGGATTTTTTAAGAACTGAAGTCAGACATGTAAGTCGAACAGAAAAGTTTTGGTGATATGTATTGTATAAGCGTGTTGTGAAAAATAGCATGTCTAGTGGTTTGTATCTGTTGTGCTGTTAGATTAGTGGCTCAATACATTAAACCAAAATCTGCCAATTGTCTTTTTCAAATTTGTATTGGACCACATCAGCTCAAAGATGTATATAGGGAATCTATACCCTGAAAGCTGTGGGTGAGCACTGAAGGTCTGTTGGAAAGGTTTTTGGGTGTGGTTATAACTGTAAAAATGTATTCTAAGAACTGTTCATTGCAATGGAAAGGGCTTAGGAAATATTTCAAAATACAAACAGCACTGAAAACTACAGGAAAGCTTTTATGAACAGCAAAACAGGAGGAATTCCCCCAGGAACAGTGACAGTGGGAGAGAGTTGTTCAGAAAATATTCCATTCTCAGTAAGCTTCTTCCTTGCCCATCATCTTTGTGTGTTTTCACTTTTGTAAGTAAGGTAAAGCTAACAGATACTAAACTATTGAATGTTGCCAAGCTGGCCAGTCAAAAGTTCATCAGGGCTGTAGAATATTACTTGAATATTTTTAAATAATTATCATATTATCTTCTGTTTATGTGATCTTTTGCAAGAAGTTGTAAATACAGTAAACCATCCTGCTCAGTATGACAGTTTTCTTTTAGAGATTTCTATCTGTTGGACAGAAAATGACTCCATATTCCACTGTGAATCTAAAATGATTTTTAACAGGGAAACTACCTTTGCATTCTTGAAGTCCTGTTGAGATGTATTTCTCATTAAAAACAAAATAGTATTTTGATATGCCTTGTTTATTTTAAAAACTGATTTCAGATGTATTAATGATGTCTGCTGAGCATGATGACTTTAGTACTGCATCTAGGCTGTTTTTATCCTGGTGAATAAGCTGCAGTCACCAAAAGTCACCAGATCATGCATCTGAGCTCAGCTCAGTGAATGAAATGGCTAATAAAAAGGAAATACTTTTGTCTAGAATATACAGGTGTAAAAAAAGCTGCTTTCACTGTCATAAAATAATTGAGTATTTGTTGACTTTTGAATTGAATATGAGGTCACAAATGCATACCTAGGTAGTCACTGTTGTCAAGTAAACACAATTTATACCTTTCTGTCTGCATCCAGTAGTGCTTGAACCTGAGTTATGATCTGATGGTACAGCTGCAGCTGCTCTAGTTAGTCATTTTTGTTTCAAAGCAGCTGAGGCACATGGGTGGTGCGAAGATGTTTGTGATGCTGCTTGCAGAGCAAAGCTGTGGAACACTTAGGATGCAGGCAGAGGTTGTGTAGCACTCAAGGAACACACGTGAAATCTGTGTAGTATTACAAATTACAGCTATCTACCTAGAATAATACAGCACCTTTCCCAGCATTCACTGACTTTTTATTCTGAAAACAGAGTTGTACTTTTAAGTCTTTTACTTGAACGTAGATGTTGAAATAGTTTTATAATAAAATCTTTTAAATGGTTGTCTGTATCTTTGTTTTTTCTAAGAAGTCTAGTTTAATCAAGGGCTTTTTATTTTAAGACTTATCAAATGAAGTTGAGAAAAACAACACACCATGGGTACAGCAGGGGGGAGAAACACTGGAAGAATGATCTGCTTATGCTTGATGTTGAGAAGTTACCTAGTACCTGAAATCACTGCATCATCTCCTTACTCTCTTTAATTAGGATGGTATTCATTATGAGATGAGAATTGGGAATCTTCTATCAGTGTGTGTTCTATGCCTAAAATATTTGTCTTTTGTTCAGTTTTAAAGAATATGAAAACTGACTAAGAAAAAAAAGACATCCATCACTGGGTTTATATCTAACAAATTTTTTTCTCACAGACTAGAGGGATGGCTGTGTTTAAGCTCTGAAGCACTGGGACAGCTGGCTTTTCATAGCTGGTGTGTGAGAAAATGGTAGTCATCAGAGGGTGTTATGATCCAACTGTCCTGCACAACTGGTGCTTCAGCAGACTTGTGTTGGCCTAGGGCCATCCTGCATCTCCCTTAATTTTAAGAAGATAGATTAACTGTAAAAATACATGTAGATACTTTAACTGAAAGAGGAGGGGTGAAAACCAGCCTGACTGCAGGTGTCTGGCAGGAAGCCTAAAAGTGACAGCCTTGTGTACTGAGTTTATCCTCCCTAACAATGAGGGTTTCACCTTCTTAAGGGTTTTGACTTGTAATGCCAGGGAAGTAGATTACATGGCATCCTGTTTTTGCATTTTGCAATTACAGAAATGTATCACTCCAACATGTTACCAGTATGCCAGGTGAGAGAAAACAGCCCAGAACTAAAGTACACCAGGGACTTCAGTTAACTACTACAGCAAACAAAAGGAAACCAACAACAAAACCACCCATTGTGTTTTTTTTGTCATTTTTACTGTGCTGCAGTCTCTATAGACAGGACTTGCATATTTCCTGTCAGGTTTTTCAAAGCAGAAATACACATACATGCATTCTACACCTTGCCCATGGCAGGTTTGGGAGCAGGGATGCCCAACTGCAGCAGGATGGACCCAAGCTCCTGTCTGTGTAGCCCCCAGCTGAGCGCATGGCTGTGGCAGATCCAGGTCTCTCTGCAGCACACTGTGCACAGACCATCAGTCCCAGCCAAGCTCCTGCAGTCTAGAGGGCAAAATGTGGGTTTTTTTCCTTCCCCTGCTCAAGCTCAGTGGGTAAGAGAGGTCATGCACCAGCTCCTGGTCATGGTGTGGGGCTGGCTTGCTGCTGGCATGTCAGGGGGACACTGACATCAGCACATTTACCCACAGCTGAAGAGTGTTCTGGTTTCACAGGAGATAAGCAGGTGTTGCACTTTCGCCCTTTGCCCCCTGATCGGGACCTTACACCGCCAGGCTCCTCATGTCAACAGAAACCACGCCAAAGCACCCTGTGTTTTCTCTTCCAGATCATTAGCTAAAAGGTGTACTCTGATTAGTGGTTAGTGTTACTGATGCCTTGGGCACATATCCAGATTAATCTCCCTGGAGCCTTGATACATAGTTGTTTATTATCACCATTTCCCTATCGCTTAACCAAGTTTTTAAATCCATGAGACTTTGCTCTTTACATGCAATAATGTCCTTCCCAAAGAATTATTACAAAACAAGCTTGGCTACCTTTGGTAAGAAACACTACTGGACTGGAAGAATAGTTGGTTTTTTTCCCTCATGGCAGCAATGATGACTTCAGAGGATCAGGTATAACATCAAAGAATTTTCAGCCCTTATGTTCTTTAGCAGTTTTGGAAAAGGGGAGGTAGAACATGGCACTTTATAATCCCTCTGCTCAGCTAATTTTTGGGGATGGGGATAGTGAAGAATAAGGGCCAGACTTCTGCATTAAAATCTTTGAGTTTCTATTTCCCAAAAATGACAACACAATTTTAAATGCCTGTATCCTGACCCTGTGTTACAGGCCCTAAGATGGCTTTGCACATCTGTGCTGTTGTACACATTCAAGACAGAATGACTGACTCAGTACCTGGCTGGGTGCTGCTACTCCTCCCAGTCAGCAAAGAGAAAGGGCATGCTGGTAGGCAGCTTCAGTCAGTCCTGCTTCTCTCCACTCACATCACAGGGAAGAAAAGACAGAAATACCCACAGGCAGTCTTAAATCTTCCCTGCAATCTCAAATGTTGGGTGTCAAGGCAAGTAGCTGGGACATAGTCCTGGGTCTTCAGAATATCCTGAGGGCTCTTAATAATGTATGATTTTTATATAAATAGAAAAATATGTATGGGGTATCATGAGCTGCTCCTTATCAACGCTCCTCAATACTCCTTCTGCAGCTATGAAAGAAAATCAAAGCAGAGTGCAACAAATTGGCCCACGTAGAATTAGCACAACACGAACGGGAAAGAAAGGAAAGCACGTGTGTTTTCCTGCTGTGCGAGGGCCACAGCCTTGGGGAATGAGTCTCACTGCCTTCCCGGGAGTCATGTCCAATTAAAAATACAAGACAGAACTGTGATGCAGGAAACATAGCAAGAGGAGTGACCACCAATCCCACTATTTTGAGCTGCTGAACACTTCCCTGGAATGTGACAGAGTTTCTAGTTAAGAACAGGCCTGCTTTAAGTTACATTAATGTGATACAGCCCTGTCTGCAAGGCTCAAATAAGAAAATCAAGTAAAAAAAAAAGACACTTATTTACATTGCTGTTACAGGTTGGGCTTTCTGTACACTGTCACATCGCTGGACTGGGCCTGAAAGCTGAGAATCTTGGCATGGGATTCGGCACACCAAGTACAACACCTTATCATGACACTGTGTACACGTCTGTGCGTGTGTGCTGAGGTGTGAGCTGGATATCTCAGCTGCCTGTCATGACCAGTGTCAGTGTATCCAGAGAACTGCAGAAAGCTTCTTCTGAAACAGACATCTACTTCTGGTGCCTGAATAGTGATCCTGTCTCCAGTGGCAGAGTTCAACTGACTGTAATGGGACCCCAGACACGGGGACACCTCTAGGCGCCTGTGTTTAGACAGCTTCAGCTGTGAGCTGGCTCCCAGGTCATTCAGTTACCTAAGAATAGACACCCAGTCCTGTACGAGGAAGGCTGGAGTACTCTTCCTGTCTTTCATCTGTCACTCTGGAAGACAGAGGTCTTCCACAAGTCCTTCGTCATGCCTGCCAGT
The DNA here is from genome assembly GCA_008694505.1 of Cyanoderma ruficeps. NCBI lineage: Eukaryota > Metazoa > Chordata > Aves > Passeriformes > Timaliidae > Cyanoderma > Cyanoderma ruficeps. The sequence continues at coordinate 27,276,746 of VZDJ01000782.1, forward strand.
CCCATGCAAATACCTTGTATGGACAATTCTGGCTTTCTAAAGTATCAGTGAATATTTATGTTTAGGTAAATGACTCAAGTCCTCTTACTAGTTCTGTGTGGTTATGGGAAACTGGAAATACAGAACTCAGAATTGTATCTGTGTCATGCTGCTGTGTCATTGCTGGTTAGGGTGGATATATAATGGAAAATCCCAGACAATATTTATTCTGCCGCAGATGCCAGTGGGATCACTGCAGATGAGCTGGCTGCTGGCACAGACTCTGTCAGCCTGGAGCTGTTTCTGATCACTGACATTGCTGATCTGTGTGAGTTTGGGAGTGGTCCTAGGGCCACATGATTGCAGGAGACAGCATGAGGCTCATCACTCTGCACTCCACAGGGCAGCAGTGCTGCCAGATAGCTCTGAGCCATGCTTACTACTCCTGGGACAAGCAAATACCAATTGCTGAGCAAAGCTTTTACTGAACTTAGGAGCTAACTGTAGCTGATGCTGATTGTTAAATGCCATGAGGTATAGAGAGAAATTAGATGCACTGAAAGCTCTTTTTTGTGCTGTTTTTTCTTTAGAATGGTTTTCTCTTCCTAGCTTTACTGCCCATAACACTCTGGGTTAATTTTCAACAAATTAACTGGAAAACAGGTTTGAATACCTGCCAGGGCTACTTGTCATCTCTTCCAATCACCATGGCATGCAGCAGAGTTAGTAACATGCATTGCAAAGACTATTGGTGACCCAGAGTCACTCCCCTGCTTACAAAGGGCATTACAGGTGGAATTCAACCTTCACACAGGGGTGGATCAGATGGTTTGGACCACTCTCAGTGTTACCAGTTTTGTGTCATTGCCTCACAGGCTACAGGAAGCTGTTTGCTCAGGCATGAAATGATGTTTGTGTTGACACAGAAGCACTTGTTTCTGCTTAGTTAGAGCCTGTTATAAAACCTTCTGATCTCACAACTTTCCTTGCTTCTAATCAGCCTCAGGTTTTATGTAAATACACAATGAAGAAAGGTTCATTTTCAAGCTCTGGTCAGGAACCCCTTAAGTTTTCATTATTCATATTATTAATGGAGATGCCTAGAAATCTTCTGCTGGTACAAATTCATTTATGTGCTTCTCCTCCATGGCCTTGCCCTCTTGTTCCTGTGTTCTTCCTGCTTCTGCTACTGATGCCTGGCTCTGCATGCTCTAAGCCTATCTTCTATAGCCAAGACATGGGAACAGCCCTTTGGAGGCATGTCACACTTCCAAAAGCTTTTGATGATTTTTCAAGGCCACTAGATGGTCAGTTCACTTGAGGGAAAAAAAAAAAATTAACACCTCCTGCATCTTCCCAGGCTTCTGTCTTTTGAATGGCAATATCCACGTAAAAACAGCTGAAACAATGGCAAAATTATTCACTGGAGTGCCATAAACTGATGCAGGCAGACCTTGCAAATTATATTACAGTACTCAGGTCTTCCAGAAAGAGATGTTACCATCCTCTCCAAAGGATTGTTCTTTTCCTTTGCAGCAGAATGATATTCCTTACCTCTAAGTATTGATCTTAAGGGAGAAGTTGTGTCTTGACTTTAAATCTGAACTACAGCAGTCAAACAATGCAGAGAGGAACTGGGGATCCTCCCAGTTCTTCCCACGAATAAACATACCCAGTGCCTCATGAAATGAGAGTTTTGGAGGGAAAAGGCCTACCCTTACCAGACAGTTGTTTCAGAAGAGGGCAATTTTTTTTCCTAAGAGCAGAAGAAGATTCCAACAAAGCTGTTGACAATGAAAGAATAAAACAAATGCTTTTCAGCATTTCTTTTAAGTACATTTACACTGGAAAGTTTGGGGGTTTTAAATAATGTAAACATTTCTAGGAGAATAACAGTATATTGGTGTACATTATGGTAAACTTTCACTTACGGAAGTATCTTTTTAATAATAGATTCAGCAGCACTTATTTGGTTGATCTTATTTTAATAGTGTGTGAGTATAGAATTCAGAATATAGATGATGAATCAATGGGTTGTCTATAAGGATGTCTGAAAACTGCTGATCAAATTCCCTGCTCTTTTCTGTGATGTTTCTAACATATGCTAACTCTTTTTCAATCTATAAAAGAGTATAATATAATGTAAGATCAACATATTAAACAATATGATAGATATTCAAGTAGTAATAATTCATCTTTAGACTTCACACCATGTCTACTGAAATCTGTGACAAGCTTCCTGTTGGCATCAGTGAATGGTGGACAAAGCCAAAATGGTTTGAACTGCTGATCTGTAGAAGAGAAACACACACCCCTAAAGGTCTCTAGAAAACAGCAAGCAAACTAATTTTTAAGTCTTTCAGAGTGCAAGACCATACAAGAGGTTGGCCTCACTCTGTTACCTGCCATGAGATCTGCAAGATGGCACTTGTTGTCCAGGAGGAATTTAAAATCAAGAGCCATACCTAGGAGAAGAAGTAAAGTATATGACTGACATTCAGACCTACAAGATGTATTGAATAGAAATGTGTGTTTGCACATATTCCCAATTTAAATGCACTGAACTGGCTGACAGCACTTGCCTCAGGTCATACACCTTAATGCAGTACAGCCCTTATACTGGAGAAGCTTGAGATCCAAACACCCCCAAGCAGAGGGAGTCAGTTCTCACCCTTTCTGTTCAAGCCAGATGAGACCAAAAGCCCCAGAACACGCTGCAGAAGTCTGAGTGCAGAGACACCATTGTGTCTGAGGTATGAATGTGTCCCTGAATGTGAGGTATGAAAGTGGGCAGTTTATCCTTGCATCCCTGGCCACCAAGAGCCCCACTGAGATAAAGGAGTTTTGCCCGTGCTTGGAGAGAGGGACAGAACAGACAGAACTCTTTATTGGCACATGACAGTGACTAGCCACAGCCTGTGCTCATTTCACACAGCTGAGGCTTTTAAAAAAAAGGATTAATAGTGTCCAAATCCCAAACAATGTGAGGGCCTGCTTCAATACGCCTGGAAGATTATTCCAGCTGTTTGAGGCTGGGCATCTAAAAAAGCAAAGCTTGCCTCCCATAGTCAGTAGAGCTCCAGACACTTGGAAATAAATAGCTTGGTTTAAGCAGAGGGCAGACTGGTAGCTAGTAGTAGATAAAAGGATACAAAACAGCACTGTAAATAAGAAGTGAACAATTATAAGCCTTAAAAACACCCTTCAGGAAACATGTGGCTGCTGTCTGCTGCTAGCTGCTGGATCTTTTGTTCTGCTTACAGCTTTCCATCTTTTTGTTTTCTCTTGTCATTTTTTTCTTACAAGGACAAACCCTGGCTGGATATCCAGCACAGCCTGCTCCAGCCAGGACTGGAGGCCTCAGGAAGCAGTAGTGCCTCTGGCTGCTGTTCTGGCAGCCTCCTGAGCCAGGGCCAGGCAACCCACAGGGACAGTGTGTTCCCTGCTGGCTGCACTGGAAGCTTCAAAACATGTTTATGTCGAGTCAGCAAGAACCACCCAGACTGGTCATGCCAGTCCTCTCTCTCCCTTTCCAGGCTGCTGGAAGGAGCTGTGTCAAAGTCCAACCCACCCCATATTTAAGTCTGTTTCAGGTGCTCCTGCATTTGGCTCCTGCCTGCCCAAAGTCACTTACCCACTGTCTCACCAATGCTCCCAGGTCACCTGGAAGTGAAGGGCAGGCAGGGCTGCCTCTCTGTCCCTCTCCCTGCTGTGTGTTGGAAAGGGCAGCTCCCCCTGTGCTCAGGCGAGTTCCAGCAACCTGGCAGAACTCAGTGTCATTTGATATCAAACCCTTCCACACTCACAGCACGGCCAGACAACAGCAGATAGTGTGTCCTGGTCTGCTGAAAAAGGAGTCCTCCTCCTTGGTCTTCCACAGACAGGATGTGGAAGCCCTGTCAAAGGCTTAAAGGGACACCAAGGGCACAACTCAAGCACATCTCTAAACCATGGAGGTGCTGTGTAGGGTGCCCTGCAATAGGGGACCATGACAACTGCAGCACATCGTGTCAAGTACTTGGTGGAGTTTCAATCAGCTGGAAATTCAAGCAGGAGAGAGTTGGGTTATGGAGACCTCCAGCATTCAGCTCTGTGTCGGGGTCACTTGGGTGCCTCCATCCAGGTTTGCCAATGCCACGTGTCTGCCTGGGATGGGGCTGTATAAGGTCTGTTTCCCCGTGATTAAGGTTCCCTGAAATGCAGGAGAAAATGTTTGGATTTGCCTTGAACTTGCAGTCACTGCAGCGGAAAGCTGCACTGCACGGAGGAGCTGCAGCCCACACTGCTTGCTTGTGAGTCCTTGGTGCCAGGAACAGGCCTTTGGGTGTGCCTGAGGGGGAAGAGCACACAGGAACATTGTGACCAAATGGAATCTTGTGGTCATAGCCTTGTCAGCTTTAAGTACCACAAGACATAGTTCACAGCCCACAAACGGAGGATTCACGTTGCTGAGTAAACAACATTTAGTCTTGTTTTTTAACATTAGATTTATTTTTTTGTTTTTCTAATTTGCTGCTGAACTTCACCTCCAAATGTGCATGGCAACTCTCCCAGGTTTATTGAGACATCCAGTATTCACCATGTGAAAATCTACAATATCTGTTCTAATTCTAATGCCAGTTCTCCCCTTCCTCTCTCAGTTCTTCTCCTCCCACACTGTGTGGTTAAACTGAGCTCCTACCCCTCTCCTGCACAGCTCCCTGCCACATCTGCCTGTTTCCACCCACCAGGCAGGGAAAGGTGCAACCACTGCTCCAGCAGTGCAAAGAAAAGCTGCCAGAGATAAATGGTTTTGTGAACAGAGGCTTTGCTGATAAACTTCAGATCTTTAGAACATCCTAGTGTCATTAGAAGCCAAGGTCACTGGTTTGTATTTCCTCCCACACCAATGGAAGGTTTCATGGAAAGCTGGGAGAACAAGAATTCTCTGCCATGTTTCTGATTACAGGTAGAAACCTCCTGCTATGCTGGCAGGTGAAATGTGTAAGCACAGCTCAACTCAGCTGGTGTTCAGCAAGGCAAAGCCCACTGCCTGCCCCACAAAATCCATCCGGGATTTGGATTTCATCCACCTACCATAGGAATAAGGGGCATTTGAGAGAAGATTTTGTTCCAGCAGACTGAGTAAATGACTACGGTACTGTGGGTTAGGAAATCCAGATGTGTTGGAGGATGGCACACACCTGAAGAACCACAGAGGTGTAGAGGGGTAGTGGCTCTGCTGTCCTTGCTAGAAAAGGGTATAGTGAAAGAGTTGCTATGGGGGTTGGGCCCTATGTCATGTGCCAGAGGCTATATAGCCAGGAAGGGGAAGGGAATTAAAGAAATTAATGAAATGTGGATTTATGGTGAAGGGAAGACAGGGTTGTGGAAGAAATGGACCCATATGACAAACTGAAGTCCAAGTTTCCAGCAAGATATAGTTCAGAGCTGCTGCCACCACAAGGTGTGCTCACCATGGATACAGGCTGACAGTGTGCCCTTGAGTGCAGGACAGCCATGCACCTTTCCCCAACAGGGAACTTGGAAACAGCAGGATAGACTCACCCGAGGGTTGGCTCAGCCTTAGGGAGGTAGGTGTAATTCGGTGGACTCTGTTGCCATTGGGTCTTTTGGGCCAGTTTTACTCTGCATGAATGTTAAAATACCTGCATTGTTTTTTGCCATGAAATGGCTTTGCTCTGACTGCAGTGATGTCATTTTGCCTGAGCTTTCCTGCATGCTGTGTGGTTGTAGCCAGCTCAGGCCCTGCCCTGCCCTTCAGCAATGCCTGTGTTTTCATACTGTGTGAACCAATGGCCATATAGTTATAAAACATGAAATTCTGTCCCCTCTTTAATGTTATAATTTAGACTTTCTGTGAGTATTCCTGTTCTTTTGTTCCTGCACTTTCTTTCTCAGACCTTAGTAGTTATTTATCCTTACTTCCTAACCAAAGCAATTTTTGTAAGTTAACCAAGAATAGGTAAAGATCCCTATCCTTGACCAAAACTGTCTGGATTCAACCCCCTTCCTTCCCACAAACAGCCAGCAAGCTTATGGCTATGCTGAGGCAGTGCAACTCCCCACTGACAGTTACTATTGACACACAATAATTCAGTGCTGATTACAGTCCCAGCAGCCTGATCAGCCACATCAATTGCACTGTTATAAAGGTTAAGTGTGGTGTGACTCGGGCACTAGGCAAAAGGCTGGTACCAGCATCCCCAGTCAGCCCCAGCTTGAAAGAGCAGAACTGGGTGGTTCATTAGTGATATAAAAATCATCATATGCCCCCTGTCCTCATTTTAAATGCCTTAATGTAATTTAGCAGCACTCCATAATGTGCCTCTGCAAGGTGAAAGGCAACACACAGCTGATACATGCTTAAAAAAAACAAACCAAACTTAACCGTGTATTAAAATCAAACAGGTCATTGGAATGTATTATATCCATTGCCACTTCTACACTTTGTGTCCTATGAAGTTTAAGATGTATTTGGAGAAAGAGTCAGAAACAAATTTCTGAGCAGCCAACAGATTTAATTTCAAAGTTTCTGCACAGAGCAAGCTTTGCTGACCCACTTGTCTGCTGTGCCAGAGGTCCCTGCCTTTCTGCAGAGACTGTGGTAGATCTTTCCACTGCTTTAATATAACTCTTGGGGAGGTTAAGATGTCAGACACTAGCTAGGCTTTGGCATCTCTGCTAACAGTATGTTCTGCACTGTCATTTAGCAGAAGAGCAAACCCTCGGGATTTCAGGGAAATTCTACTGACATGTCTGAAAGTAAATTGAAATATTGCTGTGTCTGACCCATGTGTATCTTGAAGTGTTTCAGAAAAATAACAGCAGCCTTTCAAGAGCCCTGGAAACCCTTTCAGCACTGAAAACCTGGCATGCCTCTTTGTCCTCTGAGAGTTTAATAAAGATATATGATAGCATAGACCACCCCAGACTGTTTCAATCTTCCCTTCAATCTCAAAAACTGAACTCTTGTATGTTTAATTTAAAGGTATTTGTCCCATGAGCAAAATCTGCTGCCAGAAGCATTAGTGGTTTTTCAAAGGGCGTTCCTTAAATATGAATGAGCTGAGCCCCTGTGATCATTTTAATTGATCCAGCAGTGCTTGCAGCTAAAAGTAAAGCTGCCACCTTTCATGGCAGACCAGACCTTTTCCCCTGCTGCCTACTATTTGTATTCCTGATGTTTTCTAAAAATAGTCAGTCTTGCTCAGACTAGGAGATTTCTATAAATTCATGATCACAGCAGTTAACTTGATTCTGTCAAAACTGGTATATAGGCTGTAAGATATTGCCCCATAGAAAGATGAGAAATTTTTCTTTTAAAGATGGTGAGTGGTTTTGAATTAATAAAATGTCATGGACGCCAAGACACTTACAGGCATTATGCCATCAGGACAAACAGCAATGCTGGAGAGATAAACCATCCAGGCTCTTTTAGACCCCTTGTCCTAGTATCTAAAAGCTGACCAAGCATGAATAGACTTTTTAAGCTTTTGAAGGGAAATACAGTCTTGAACATTGTTAGTCTCCAGTTTCAGCTACAGACTCTCCACAGATAAATTATTGGAGTTTTGAGTCAAGCTGGACCCAGCAGACATCAGGGACTAAGTTTAAAATTATTGCAAGAGCACTTTACAAAGAGGATACCCATACTTCCATGAACAGCTGCATTGATCCCCAAATACATGCCGAGTGTCCCTATGGTTATAGAATGGGTATCTTCTTTTGTCCACAATGCATGTGGCCTAAGAACATCTCTTTATATACAACTTCTAAAAACCCCAAAGACTAAAACCTATAATCTCAGTGTTGTCCATTGAGAAGTCATTAAGGGAGCTCCGGGAAAGGGCTGCCAATGGGAATGGGAAAGGATCGTTCATTTTTTGCCCTCATCTGTACTCTAAATATTCTAATAGGCCCTTAATGCAGTAGAAATGTTTCAAACATGTCTACATCCCTACTAAGAAGCCAAAAGGCAAAAAGCAATTTATTTCACAGAGAACATCAAACAAACCTGAAAAGAATTTTCTGTCATTTTAGGTGTTCAAACTTGTTGTGTAGAGGTCTCTTTTCCAGGTGGAGTCATCCAATCTGATGTGGTTTTGAAAATACAGAAGCATGATCCGAATTACACAACAGTATGAAATTTCAAGACATCTCAGAGTCACAGAACCACATAATCACAGAATATGCTGAATTGGAAGTGACCCACAAGGATCATTGAGTCTGACTCTTGTCTCTTCCTTGGACCATTTCCAAGAATCACAACAAGAGCCTGAGGGCATTGTCCAAACACTTCTTGAACTCTGTGAGTTCTTCTTGAACACTCTTGGTGTTGTGACCACTTTCCTGGGGAGCCAGTTCCAGTGCCCAACCACCCTCTGGGTGAAGAACATTTTTCTAATATCCAACCTAACCTTCCCTGACACTTCAGGCCATTCCCTTGGGTCCTGTCACTGGTCCCCACAGAGAAGAGATCCTTCCTCTGCCTCTCCTTGTGCATCCCATGAATTTAATAAATGATGATCTTATTATCAGGTGCTCCCACACCTCACATGAGCAGCTCCATCCAGTGTGTGGGAATAGAATACAGTAACAGAGGAAAAAAGTGCTAAAAGGAACCAAATACTAAGGTTTGCTTACTCTTGGGCTTTCTAACTGCAACAGAAGCAATTAAAGTGCATCAATCAGGTCTTTTTTTCTGTGATTGTGATGTTCTCTAGTGTTTTAAACAGCTTGCAAATTCCTATGGCTATAATCAGCCTGATCCCACTGTGCTCCCTGTCAGATACCACAATGGTTATAATCTGGCACCTGCTTGGTACAAAGCTTGGAAGTGAGGCTGGGTGCCCACAGAATAAAAATTAAGCATGTTCACTGCAGAAGGAGAGGATCAGAGGGAATTTAGGAACACTGGTGACAGCATTTATTCTTCTCTCTCAGCAAGAGAGTCCTGGCTATGACAGGTCAGAAAATGCTGTTATTGTTCTGCCTTGAACCTCCCTTTTCTAGATGCACAATTTTGCTTGCAGAAGGAGCCAGTAATATCCAATAATAAGTAATTCCAATAATATCAGCTACTTCCACCTGTCTCCTCTGGACTGCCCAGCTTGCCCCATTGTCAGACTGTTCAGAAAGCAACAAATGTTTCTTGCCTTGACCAGCTGGCAAATCCTCTTCCACACACCTGACTTACAGAGATGCATCACCTAGAAAAGCAGTGGCTTTAGAAAACCTATACCTTTTCGTCCTTCCAAAGTCGCTCTTTTTCTGCAGTGCAGAACCCAGTGGATCCCATTGACCAGGAGGTGTCTCAAGCAGATTTTTCTATAGAAAGCCTGTCTCAGATGCTAATTATTCTCCCCAGTAAATTACTGTAGTGTCTCTGATACAGACATCTCTGCAGTTGTACAGAAATCTCTTGTTGGCTTAGTGAAGTACAGGGACCTATATTACAACTTTACTCACATAAGAAAATATTTACTCATGGTCTGTGTTCACTCTGAATTCCTTACTGGAATGGGAAACTGTTAAATAGCAATCTTCATTACTGTCTGGTTAAACATAAACAGACCCATGAATTGGATTCTTGAACACAGCATACAAGCTTTAATTAATGAAAACTGAGAGGATAGGAAAGGGAAGTGATTTGTAACACAAAACAATCTTCACATTTCTTCAAATGCTGTTGTTGCCACTTTGTGAGACGCAGAGACACTTGAACAGCTTGGCTGCTGTGGTTTGTCTGGGAAGAGCCTAGTGTGCTGTGGGCTGTCTTGCAAAGAGATAACAATAACAATAGGGACTGACAGCTTCACAGTCAGAGATTCAATGAGAAGTCAGGAGTTACTGGCTCCCAGTGGTGGGCCTGGCTTACCTCTCTTTGCACAGAGCTCGCAGTTGTCAGGATCTAAAAATATGGAACAGCCCAAATGGGTTACATCAAACTAAAAAAGAGAGCACACTTCTGCTTGCTGTGTGATACTTGCTGTGTGAACTGCCACAGCTTTGCATTTCATCCTCCTGGACTGTAGAAAGTATTAGAAGTAAAGGAAACCAGCGCTAGCAGGTCCAAAAGCACAGGAATTGCAAATTGGGGTCCTGGCAGGTCTGTAACAGCTCAGCTAACACATCTTTATCTTGGAAACACCTTTTGGTTAATGTGGGATTCGTCTCACCTTCATCTGGCTGCCAAAAATGAGGTGCATAATCCATGCTAGCAGGCTAGGTTCATCTTACAGTCAATGGAGAGAAGGGTCATATGATTCCCAAATCACATCCAACATCATTCTGAGAGATATTAGGGATGGGTACAAGTACAGCTGGGCAGGTTTCTGGGGCAAGTGCTTTTTACCTGCCTTTCTTGACACCAGGATCTTAATTTATCATTGGTCACAGTAAGAGTGGAAACAGAGACAGGTTTAAGTATCAACATACAAAAATTCCAGGGCTGCACGTTTCTATCTTGTTTACATAGTGTGGTTGATAAAGGAAAAAAATTCTTACAATTAAAAAGGATAATTATGACAAAGCTTTATAAGATGCAGACAGGTAGTGAACAGTGAACTAACATTGAATTGAGAGTCAGTGCAGAGGAAAACACAAAACTACTGAAGGCCTGTCTTTGGACTCAGTCCAAAGCAGTTTGCCTACATTATTCTGGGAAAGCATTTCTGTGACTTATTTTTTGACAGTATCCTTTATTTTACTCCCAAAATGGCAGCTGAAGAAAATCACAGTGAAACAATATCAAAGGTTGCTCAGATTTAATCTAATGCTATCTAGCAGGCAGTGGTATACGTGCTGAAGGAAGCAGCAGCATTGTTTAAGGTAGGCTGAACAAAGCAGTGTGTGTCCCGGTGTGTTTGGAGCAGGGGCTTTTCCAGCTCTGCCTCCCCAGTCCAAACTGCAGCCTGCAGCTGTAATTTCTCAGTGTAGGGAAAGAGAGCAGCTCCAAGGAGAGCCAGTAAATACCAGCCCAGCTTGCAGGCTGGCCAACAAATGGACACATGCAGGGGCTGTGTCAGGACTGTGCCTAGGTCCCTGGCACTCCACAGAGGCATATGGATCTGGGAAGGGAGAAGCCAGTGCCTGCTCTGTGGTGGCTCAGTAGATGATTCCTTCTGGTTCCAGCAGCAGGTACTTCTTCATGGACTGAGGGATGGAGAGCAAGGGGACTCCTTGATGGCACTTTTCTGACAATATTGCCCGAATAGCACATCTGCATAAGTGCATCAGTGACCGTGGTGAATTGCTGCACACAGCAAACAAAGAGTCATAGAAATCCTGGTGCCGCTGTAAAAAAAAACCACAAGTGTGTTTTAGGGCAACCAGAATATTTGGAGTAAGGATTTTTGAATTAAAGGGATAATTATGCCAAAGCTTGTAGTTTGTCTCACAGTTTTGCCTTTTGATCACACCTTTTCCTCTTTAATCTCTTAGTTTTCATTTAAATTCTCCCTTGCATTTGCAGCTAAGTCGTGCTGCCCAAAGAAATCTGACCCATGCAACAGAACCTAGAGGTACATGTAATACTCATGTAATATGGCACTTTGAAAATATTTGCTGACTTAAAAGAAAATATAAATATACATACTGACAAATCTGAAGAAACACCAATCACAGCCAGAATCTTTTCACTGGCTGAGTACAGGGACAGCTGAGCTCCTGCTGTAGTGCTGACAGGGGGTGCTCCAAAGGATAACGTCGCAATTAAAATATCAGAAATATGTCTTTTTTCAGTGAGTGATATGCTTTTGTCGAATGAGAGATATTAAGTGGGAAGTCCTCGTCCTCTGAGATGCTCTTCTCTTTCAAAAGTGTTCTTTCTTCCTTATGGTTTGATGTGGGTTATGCAAATAATAAGCCTGGATTTCACTCAGTTATAACTCATTGAGAGCTCACCTCCAAGACATCCTCAGGTATGGCAGCTTTCCACTTAGATGTTGACTTGATGTGTTCATAGGAGTTGACAACTACCTCCACAGCTCTGGGGTGGGAATGACAGGCTTGCAGCACCTGCAGGCAGGATGCATGGAGACCATGAGTACCACCAGGAAGCTGGGGCTAGCCTGAGGGCTTGGCACTCTACAACAGCAAACTGAGACGGACACAGCCAAACAATTACAAGAGGATGAGGTTGGAGATGCAAAAGACACAAACCCATCCCACACCACTCTGTGCAAGCACAGCAAGAAACCCCAGCCTCATCCCCAGTTTAATACCATACAGAAATACTGTCTTAGATCTCCACAGCAGTCTAGATGGGGTGGGCTTTATCACCCAAATCTTGCTCATGGCTGGGTTGAGTGACTCAACACCAGGCAAAGTCATGCACAAAAATTCTTGCTTCAGCACATGCAGCTCAGGAACAGAAAAAAAATCCCATCAAATGAATCAAAAATGCATTGTGAAAGAAAAATTTTAAATATGACCAGAAGAAGAGACAGCTCAGAAGTCAGGCTTTCAAGCCACACAAGGCCTCTGACACAACTGTTCTACCCAGTAATTTTAGCTCAACAGGAAAAAAACCCATTCTATTGTCGCTCATATAGAGGGGAAAACATTGCATTCACCCAATTTTGTCCCACACAGTCTCCAGGTTTCACAAACAAAACTGCAGAACCTCCCCCTGGGATAAATATCCTACATTTTTACAGATGGGCAAATGATAGTTTGGAAGAGACCTACTTCATGCAATAGAGTGCAGGAAGAGGAGACTTCAGAGACTTGCTCTCAAACACCATCTAGGAGACTAAGCATTGTTTAGCTACAGACAGAGCCTGCTCATCCTGCGCAAGAGGGCACAATTAAAATTTTGGCATTTTATTCAAAGGCTTCTGGCTGCTTGGTTTGTTAAAATTTACGTATACAGTCGGGGAACTGCAAACTCTTGCTTAGGGTACTGGATGATTTCAGCAAACTTACTCTGTTGTCTGATATAACAAGACTCTTAGGTATTTCTATCAGTGTCTTGGGCTTTGCAGATGTTTAAAAACTTTGCAGGAGGGATCCTGTGATACCTTTTTTTTGTCATCTGCTATGAGGCCAGGCCCAGCACTTCTCCTTAATTCTCACATTTCCTGGGAATAATCCAAAGCCTTATTGAGATGCATTTCATTTTGAATAGCTATGGATAGATTTTTAAATGCTAGATGTGACAAACTGAATCAAGTGGTCTCATCTCTAATCTTTGGTGGAGACCATGAAATACGCATTTCATATAGCTCAGTTAAACCTGTATGAAGCCAGGTTTGACAAAGGGATGTGGGTTCTTTGAAATGAGAAAGTGAATCTTCTCTGAGAAATTAGGCTGCAACCAGCATTTAGAGTTTGGAATTTCAGGTTGGTTAAGAGCAAAAAATTAGATCTGTGTCTGGTTCCTGGTACAGGCAACTGTAATTTCACTTCAGTTAAATGTACCACTCTTACAGTAGGTCATCTCACAGTATTTTGGGCATTCTGGGCCCACACTGACAGGACTCCAGCAAATCCAGATAGCACTAAATCCTGAAGTTTGGATCTCTCATCCCATTCCTGTTCAAGACACCACCTCTCTCCATGCCCCTACTGCATGAAGACATCCTTAACCTTGTGGAATTGCAGAGGATATATCCTAGCTGCTCCATGATTCAGTAGCAGCTGGTAGCAGATGTGTGGCTGAGCAGCTGGCCGCACAGATGTCACTTTTATGATATACTGTAGGGGCGCACAGCCATTGACATCCATGATGTTTGCTTCTGCTCCTGCCTCCAGCAGCATATGCAGCAGGACATGATCACAGTTCCAGGCAGCCTTGTGGAGTGCTGATTTGAAATCCTCATCACGGGCATTCACTTCAGCTTTATAGTCTAGGAGCATCCGACAGATGAGGTGGTGATCCTGGCTGTATAGCTGATCCTTATAGTGAAGGGCCCAGTAGGCTGCACAGGCCAGGGGAGTCTCCATGTAGGCATTGAGAGCATCTACGTGAGCTCCCTGCTCTACGTAAAAGGCCACAAGCTCCGGGACACCCAAACGTGCAACAACGTGCAGAGGAGTCTCCTCGTCTTTGTTGTTTGTTCTTATGTTCACATTTGCTCCTGCCAAAGAGAGATGATGGGGGAAAATGAGGGCAATGAAACTTTTGTTTGGTTATCTCTCTGTATGGGCCCTCATTCTCAAGGAAAAGGCCAGGGAGGGCAAACTGGCATGAAAGACACATGTAAATGCAAATAGCATGGATCCTGTATTAGTAAAGTCTCCAGGGAAACTCTTAGAAATGTAATGTTCTTGGATCCAGCTTCAGATGAGATATGCTGGCCCCAAGCTGGAAGACCTTATCTGAACATTCTATTTCAGACCAACATACAAGCCCAAATTTCTGTGTAAAATGCTTTTTCCTATAAATTGAGTACTGGTGGAGAAAGGAGAGCATTACTCCCGTTCCGGAGAACAGCTCTGCTCTGTACCCTGAAAACACTCCCCGCAGCACCTCGTTAACGCGAGCCTGGATGAAAGGACGTTTTATAACAGATCCGTGGATGGTATTAAAGAACCCATTGCCGGGGTCCCCGGCGGGGTCCGGATCCCGTTCCCGAGGCGCTGCCGAGCGGGTCCGGCCGCGCCGTCCGTGCGCAGCGGCGGCCGCAGCTGGAGCAACAGCGCCATCTGCCGAGCAGCGCGCTGCCCGGCCCCCGCCCGGGAACGGGGGAGGAGAGGGGTCGGAAACTGCCTCTGGCCTGGAAAACCCGACTGCTAATGCTGTTAAGCCGTGTGGAGTGTTAGTCGTGTTCGAGATCCCTGAGACGGCATCGGCAGTCCGATTTCGGAGGCGGTAACCAAACGTGGGATCAGCACTGCTCGCGCTGTCGCCCCAGCCAGAGTGGGATAAACTGCACTGACCTGGATGGATCCCAAGGGATCTCCACTGAGTGGAGATGGCAGGTGAAAGATGCATCTCAGAAACTTTGGGGCAGGGACATTCTGACACCCTGGCTTCAGCTCTGGGGAGGTGCTGCTCTGTGAATGTGCACACCTGACACGGCTTGCTCCAGACCTTTCCCATTCTATTTGGAGTCTCAGCATTCAGCTCATATGGAGTTTAAAGAGTGCTTTGTGAGGAAGGGTGGCTTTTAAAGTATTATTATGCTGTTGTTGATGGGTGGGTGGAGAAAGCCTGCAGAATACATCTTTGCACTTGC
Source organism: Cyanoderma ruficeps (assembly GCA_008694505.1). Taxonomy (NCBI): domain Eukaryota; kingdom Metazoa; phylum Chordata; class Aves; order Passeriformes; family Timaliidae; genus Cyanoderma; species Cyanoderma ruficeps. Next base: position 27,291,910 of record VZDJ01000782.1, read on the forward strand.
ATTCATCCTATATTGCGTTTCATAAGAGTATATTTGACTTTTAAGCTTTTCTATGCTAGCAAATTCAACTCCTGCTGTCAGGACTGTTTGCTTTGGGCAAGATACAACTGGCAGCATTTATTTTCCTTTCTACCAAACAAAATAATATGTATTTTTCCAGCAGAAGAAAAGCAATGTTGTTATTCATTTATGACTGCAGATTGCCTTGCCCACAAAGCATGGACTTTGCACTTGGGCTCTGCATCTCAGGAAAAGCTTTCAGTAACAACACATGTAACAAAACCAACCCAAAATCATTTGTATTGCCATGGCACAGTGTGATAAATAGGGGAATCTCTCTGTATCTAAAGACTTGAACTGCCTTTCTTTTACTGTGTCCTGAGTCAGCACCGTTCTGTTCAGGAAATAATGTGTGACAAATATATTTATGGAAGAATTACATCTATTCATAGCCTCATTTGTTGCAGATGACCAGCAGCATAATGTACCTTACTTTGGGGAAAAAAAAAAATCTTATAGAATACCTTTTTTTTCCCTCCAGGCATGAGTTTGGCTGCATCCATGACCAATGAAAAGACAGTACAAAAAACTGCATCAAATTTTTCAAGGCCAGATCTCAAAAAACAAGTAGTTGGAAAAATTTTACTCAGGTTCAGGAAATTTGAACAAGAAAGAAGATAAGGACTGCCCTTTCATGTGAAAATAGCTCAATAGTAAACCTAGATGAAAAAGACAGAAAAAAACCCCAAGAGAAATAGAAACTCCCTGATTCAGAGGAGCTCTGCTGCTAATGGGCTGAATGGGAAGTCGACTGGGGGCACTGAAATGGGAAACAATCTTAGAGTAAGGACTTTTCCCTTTCCCAGGGAAAGATAGATGAGGTGAGGAAACAGAATGGCAAAAACTTCTTTTGATCAAAGAGATGAGGACAAGGAGTCTGAGATGAAGACATGAGTCACCTGTGGATGGAAGGGATAAATACACATCTATTTTGAGAAATTTTCTCCGAAGAGAAAGACCAGACCACGCCCACCATCTTTGTCCATGCCAGGAGAGATGCTCCAGAGCTTTACCTTACCTCTCCAAAGCAGCTGCTGGGCACAAGGCATGGAGGTTCGTGTTGTACAGAAGTGCAAGGGCGCCTGCCCGCTCATAGAAAAGCAGTTCAGCTTAGCTCCATGGTTGCACAGGATCTTGAGACACTCAACATTTGCCATTTCACAGGCTATGTGGATGGCAGCTTTTCCATTGGGCCGGCAGTTGATTGTAGCTTTGTGGTTGAGGAGGACTGAAAGACTCTCCAGATGTCCATACATGACAGCTAGATGAAGTCCAGTTGCCCAGGATATTTTTAATTTGTAGCTGGGAAGCCAGTACCCTGTACAAAGTGAGAACGTGTTACCAGCCTTGGCAAAGACTTTTCTTTGGACTATCCACCTACTAAGAATAATTGAAAGGGAAGGAAGGGTTGGAGTTTTAATGTAATTTACTGTAATTTCACCAGCATAGTGCACACAAAGTTCTCTCAAGCATAACTTCCTTTTATTTAAGCACTGTTACTATGTGTGCTGAATAGTCTGCCTTTTGGAGAGATAATTCCCATGTAGACGTAATCTGAAAGAAGCTATTAGACTATTTTTGACTCATATAGATTAAACAAAACGAAACAAAACAAATGCTTAGAGAGTTAGAAATGCCACCAGCTAAAATATATGAGGGAAGTGGGATCTCCAGCCTGCCAATAGCTGAACAAAGGTGGCATTGGAATAAGACAGCAGCATTTACTTAGGTGACTCAAAAGACAGCTCATCCTACTGTTTGTGTGTGGGAGATGGCAGGAGCTTGCATGTCAGGGGCTGGATTCAGACCTCCAGGGATGCATTACATATAGATGACCTCTGGCAGTATGGCTGCAGCTGTGTCAGGGACCTCCTGCCAACTACTGCCCCGAGGAGCATGGAGTGAGGAGATTGGATGCTGATGTAAATCAGGCTGAAGAGCCAAATAGAGGCAGTGACACTTTGGCATGAAATTTGGATGCAAAATGTTTGGATTTTTCTCAGAAAATGTCACAGTGATTTTTTTCTTTTTTTTTTTTAAACGAACAGGTGTAAGGTCATAACACATAAATACTTGTTCCCAAATTAGGACTATATACTTAATGACTGCACAGATACAGTCTCAGAACTGATTACTATAATCAGTTGTTTAAGAAAAGTAAAATATCATAATAATGTGCAGAAGGGCAACAGAAGTCTAATTTTTTTATATATATACACATTACCTACATCTTACCTAGAATGTGACTATAAAATTCTCTGGGTTTGATTTGTCTATTTCTCCTTGGAGAAACAGCCTGGGTAAAATCTGTTATCATGTAAAAAACACAAAAAAAATCATTAGATATGTATAGTGAGGTCAAACTAATTCAAATGTTCCTTTTTTAGTCTCTGGTTGTATGCAGCTTTTCAACACTGATGTCATATATATACAGTTTTTACAGTATTTATGAGGTACAAGCAGGAAGGAAACAAAGTGCTGGTGGCAGGGAGAAATGGATTAAAATTTTTCTTCCCTCCTAGATAAATTCCAAGTATATTTTCAGATAAGGTTAAGAAACTGCAGACCATATCATCTACTCAAGGACAAAATTTTTGGGACTGCCAAACCCAGTCCTCAAGGGACCCACATTGTAAATGGCAAAAGCAGCAGCTCTGAGGCCCTGGAGTGCCCGAGCAGGGTGACACCTCTTCTGAGGACACACAACCTGCTGACTGTGCAGGTTACACTGGCAACTCTGTTAGGGCAACCTTCTCATCACATACCTTCAAACCTGGCATGGAGAATGTGGGCTACATCCCAAAGTCTCTGGATATAGCAGAGCAAGCTTCTCAAATCACCTCCCTATCCAACTGCATGTGTGGTGTTCCCCTTTGTTACCTGTGAGCTGTGATGCACTTCTGACTTATCCCACATAGGGCTGGGTCTCCCATTTATGGCCAGATATAAGCCATAAATTATACATTAACAGTGGAAAAGTGTATAAATAAAAGTGTATAAATAAAGTGATATTTAAAAGCCAAGTTATCACTTTTTATAGCCACATTTTTGCTGCCTGAGTCCACAATATATTTCTGTTGCCTGTGCTGCTTGCAGGTGAGTTGTGCTCAGACATTCCCAGGGAGCATCTCCCATTTCCTCTGCCCAAACCTTCCTACATCTCATCAGAGCTCAGAGGGAAGGAACAGACACTGAGCAGGAAGTAGATGTGGGCTCCACATCTGAGGGAGACCTCATTCGGCTTACCTTTTTCTTTGGTTAGTAACATAAAAAAAGCCATGGTGCAAGCAAGATCAGTATCTTTAAGAGCTCTCAACCACTTTGGAAGAGAAAGAAAAGTCACTCTGTCACCTGTAACATCTCTTTTCCATTTCATCACTAAGAGCTACGGCAAAACTCAGACTGTCAGAATGGTGGGGTGGTGAATTTTTCTCCCCTCTTCATCCTTAAGGAAATCCCCCTTTCATATCACTGTTGTCTGTCATTCCAAACAAAAGTAAAATTTACATAAGAGTTGATAGAAGCACTTCCTGCCTTTCAGACAAAGTGAATACAGTACTGTGATTTAGGGCATAAGGGTGCATTTTCCTCTCTCTCTACTTTTTGGAAAACAAAGAGAATTCTTCAAAAGGCACTAGTTAATGATTGCAGTCAAATGGTCTGTGATTAAAAATCTATTCATTAATCCTGTAGTCTCAAACTACAACCAAATTGCATTTTAGCCTGCTGAGGACAGAATAAGATGTATTTTAAGATAAATTCAGCACATTCTGTCTTAGTCCATACAGTGTCCCTTAGGGAAGTCACATCATGACTGCACCATCCTCGCCCTGAAGCAATCAAAAGTACAGGAACCAATTAGTAAATAAGGGGTAAAAGCAGAAAAAGAGAAGAAGTGAGATAGTCCCTTCTTTTTGCCACAGAAGAGAAAGTGCACTTGCTGTGCTGCTGCTACTGGAGGTGTTTATCTCCACATAGGATTAACTTCTGGCAGAGACTGATCATTACTGCTTTCTAAATACACAAAAATAGTCTGTTAGCAAGCAGATCATAAAGTTTGTTGATTTTAGCAAAGAGCAAACTTGGTTTATTGCTTTAAGTTCTAAGGTTTTGGAAACTGTTTCAGTGTCTGGCTGGGAAATGGCTTGGGTTTTTTACACTCCAGAACAGATGTTGTGTTTGTTCTGGTTGTTTTTTTCCAGACTATTTTTCTGTTTTGATAAACTAGCACATCTTTACTTTCTGTCATTTGGAAAAATAAACCTCCCATCTGGCAACATCCAAGGTCCACAGGATTTCTTTAGTTCTCCTGAGATAGGGAGAATCCACTTTAATTCCATTGAAAATGGAGGACATAGGATATTTTCTGTTTCTAAATAGTCTGTATAAGTGAATGGGTTCATGCAAGAAATGTATACACCCCATTTAGCCTGCATGTGTCTACTCTGGGCTTTGCACCCGAGTTCTCTGCAAGGAAATGGCAAAGGACTCCTCTTTCTGGAGCCTCCTGCAGCTGCAGTGCTGAGGCTCAGGCTGGGCTCTGGCCTGTCCTTCACCAAGCCCACACAGATGATAAGCTCCCCTACTATAGTGGCCCTGGCCATGGGAGCCTGCTGAGATGGTGCTGCCTGTGGATCAGCTTATGCTGCAGCTTCAGGAGAGATAAAAGGCCACAGTTCCTTGAAAATCACTCAAATCCCTCTACTTCCTGAATACTGCCACATTTACCTTGTTTGTAGGATGCCAGAATCAGGTTTTCATCTTCGACTTCAAACACTGTGTCCACGTCTATTTTCTTTTGGCTCAAGAGCTCTTCCAGTGTCTCAAAGTCATTAGATTTCAGGGCTTCAAGAAAAGCTTTTTTCACCAACTTTGCAGCTGTAGCTCGCGTAATTTTCCTCTCTGTGTTCTCTCCCTCTTGGTATGTCTCCTCCAAATCCATTTCCAGAGGTATCTGTTTGTGCTGTGAAGAGGGACACACTGAGATCCCTGTAGCACGGTTGCATGCTGAAGTTTCTGAAGACCAGAAGGTAATTTTATCACTCAGTCATGCTGATCTGCTTGTTCTATTTATATGAGGAGCATTTCGGGCATTGAAATGCCACTCTTAGATATCACCACGCTCTTTTGATGAAAGCAAGGACTGACACACCAGCAATTAAAACAACATAAGAGTTATCTCCATGGGCTTCATACACATTAAGCTTCATTAACCACTTGATTACCTTCTGGTCCTGCCCATATGCTTACATTGAAAGACACTAGTCCTGGGTGTTGTTTCTCAGCTGGAGAAGCACCCACACTTCCTTTCAGAGTTACCATGGCTGATTTATTGGCTACAATGGGATGTGATGCTCTGCCTGCAGATGCCTTTTAACTAATGCAATTCAGGAAAAAAAAATCTAAAAAATCTCCAAGGTACTCTACATGTGGGAGGTGACCCACTCTTCAGAGTTCAGGGGCAACAAATAGTGTTCCTTGGAAGGAGAAATGCTGGGACAAGGGGGCTGCAGGGCTGTACAGCCATGTTATGGGGTGGGGGATCTCATACACTGCAAGGGGTTTATGTGTGAATTAACTCAGCTGCAAGCACAGGAGGCTGCATGGGTCCATAGGCTCTTCTTCCCCTGCTAACCTTTCATCTAAATTCAGAACTTCTCTCTCACAAGCCCATCACCCACTGAACACTGCTCTCTCCCTGCTTTTTCTTGCAGTCTTTGCCAGCCCCATCTCTCACTGACAGCAGTTAGAGGATGAAAAGCCACACGTAGCTAGCATGAGCTGCTGCCATGCATCACTTAGAAGTGGTTCACACCTGCCCTCACTTGGGCTGCTGGATGAGACCATAGCTAGAAGGGCACTATTTACCCTTGATTTAAATCACCCAGCAAAGCAGACGCCACTACAACCACCATTATAAAGAAGTCTGCACATTTCTCCTTCCTGTGAGTTTGGCTGCCAAGTGGGCTGGTGGAGATACGTGAGCCAGGTGACAGTGGAAGTCAGAGCAGCCTCTCTGCTTGAAGGGTTTCCAGAGGCCAGGTTCCTCAGGCAGCCTCATCAGCACCTGCAGGACCCCTGTCCATGGGACTGCTCACCAGCTCCCTCCTACAGCCTGTGCTCAGCAAAGGTGGTACCCAACAGCAGTTCATATTTGTGAGTTCCCTCTACCTATGTACTTTTGAATGAAAAATACTTCACAAAAACGAATTCCCCAAGGTAACGTACATTGTAATAGACACAAGAGGAAGGAAAATGGTTTTCTCTGGTGCTATAGGTCCCAGACACCTCATTTGTGTCTTCTGAGGCCTAAGAGCAGAGTCAGAACTAGGCTCTTCATACCTTTACATTCCCTCCTGCAGAACCACCACCTGATTACTTTGTTACTTTCAGTAGTGGATGACTTCACAATTTAAAAAAAGTTTTGATGCTTCTCTGGTATGAGGAGAGGAACAGGATGTGAACTCCAGACCTTACAGGCTTCTTGTTACCTGCAATTTTATTTTTAAACCACTATATTGCTGGAAAGTCTTGGATGTACAAAGCACTGATATGTAGCTGCAATCAATTGTCCACCTCAGCTACACTTTTGATTTGGAGTCAGTCAGCTTTTTATCTATCATCTTTCATAAATGGTATTATGTTTCACAAGGACCTTCAATTTGGCTGAAAGACTTGTGTTGGGACATCTCTGTGCCTCTCTGCTGCTCAAAGGTTGACATGCACAAGCACGTTGCTGTAACAGATTACTGCATATCTGCTGATCCATCGTGCTTGCTCTTGGTTGACAAGGAAGGTGAAGTAATTTGTGCTGGCTTGGCCCACAGTGAAAGAGAAAGCTGATTAAAATTACCTTACATTTGTCATGGTCCCAGAGCATGCGTGGGAAGGAACAGCAATTCAGACCAGATCATGCATTACAACTTGCTCACCTTCAGCAATTTCTGTGGCCCTGCTCTGACTCTTACAGAGATTTTTAAATTAAGTTTAAAAGAGAGAAAGGATACAATTATACATATGTATATAGCCTATATAGATAGCTATGTGACTCTAGTAGTTAGTGTTTTCTTGTAAGCAGTGTTTGGGTCTAATCTTGAAAAAATCTACTCATACATGTGGTTTCAGTACAATTACACACAAGGATAAGGAAATGATTCTATGTTTTGAATTCACAAACAATCACAAAAGTTAGTCTTTTTAAAGCACGACATAAATATTTTTATTAATTTGCCTGAAATATTGTCAAAACATATTTTAAAATACATAAATACTGTAAGATATGGGTGGAAACAAAAGGGACCAGTTTTTGCTATACATTTCTGTTGTATTTTTGTTGTTTGTACAATTTCCTGCAACCTTCTTCCTCACCGTACCACAAGGTGGCAGTTTGATTTTGAAAGTCAACACCGAACCCGTCCAATCCCCAGGTCTGCCAAATATTCTGAACATTGTACTGTGAAACAATAGCTCATCCCTTGGTTAATATAAATGGCAGGTACAGTATTTGCAATATTTATGAGTTAGACTTGAGGCCACTGTCATGGGTGCTGTGCGTTCACATCCTTTATCCAGTAAAAAAGCATGGTTTCCACTTTCAGGAACAATTGTCTAAATTACAGAGCTAATGCAAAGGCACCTTTTTACCAGTGAGACAACTCTTCTCCCAACATTTCCTTCTGCTCCAGGCAGTGCCACAGAGCACAGGACAAACCACAGGCACACAAACACCTGCACCTTGGGGTCCAGGCTAGATCTGTCCCTCAAATATGGTAACAGCAGGTCATAAAAGGCAGGTGTGAAGGTTACACAGCAAACAAGAGAGGAGCAGACAACCTCTTGAGGTGCACTCTGCTTCCCACTTCAGGTGTGGGACTGTTGTCCCTGGCTTTAGTTGGCTTGCTGGGGACCCTCTCCCTCAACATTATCACAGGCTTATTCTATAGTCCACTGAAGTCAAAGTATTTCCACTGCTTTCAGTGTGCCATGTCCTTTATTAGGTTGGGCACCAAGCAGCTGAGCTGAGCAGAGGATAGCTGCCTGGAGGTGAGTGCATGAACACCACTGGGGTGGTGTTATGAGAAGAATGATGAGTGTGAATGAAAATCAGAGTTGGGACTGCTCATAAGAAGACAAAGGCCCAAGCAGAGGGTGAGAAAAGATGTACTGGCAGACTGTGCAGACTGTGATTCCTGAGGAGCCAGCACCCCTTCATTGGCACTTGCTGATGTAGAGTAATCTATTGGCAGCCACATAACTCACGTGCTGGGAACAGCTTGAATGGGATTTGGAGGTGAAAGCTAACTTCCTGAACTCCATGCTGGGGCAGGCAGGAAGCCAGAAAAAGGAGAAATGCTCCCAAAGAATGGTGGTGATGCAAGCAGAACCATGGGGCTACTCCAAGTTGCAATGGTGAACATCCTGGCAGTCCCCTGGCAGTCCCGGGCCAGCCAGCCTCTTCTGTACCACTCCTGTTCCTGTGGCAGCACCGTGGGGTGCAGAGAGCAGCAGCAGGTGCAGGGTCATCCACACAGGTGGCATCACAAAGGTTCTCCTCTCCCCAGCTCCAGAGGGACCTGCCTTGCAGCAGTGTCCCAGCACACCTGGCCAGGGAGGTTGGTGCCCAGCTAATGGGGATCGCTTCTACAGCAGGAACACACCTCCCTGTGGAGCAGTCTGTCCTGCTCTGAAGCCTGACATCCTAAGCAGGGAGATATACGGAATGTCTGATCTGTGGGCCTGATGCAAAAACCAGATCCTTGAGTTAATCTCACCCTTTGATCTCTTCTGAACGGCTCATGCTTGTAGAAATACTATTGCAGTAGAGATCACAACCCCTCACTTTGGCCTGGCCCTTGCAGCATCTGCAGCATCAGACCAAGACTGCCACGCTGCTGCCCACTCCACGGGCAATATTACCTTGTCTATCCCTTCTGCTGCCAAGTGTATCCCTTGTTTCTTGTCAGCTCTCCCTTCCCAAACTGCATTAAGCACAGCATCTTATTCACCTAGCACATTTTTTTCCCCAATATTAATATTGGGATTTTTTTTCACTGCTGCGCATCTTTCTGCCAGCTTTAGCCATAGTTATATTTTATCTGATTTTCTTTTTCTAGAATGCTGACTGTGAATGTGAAGACTACATAAATCATCTCATGCTTCTTGCTTTACTTCTTATTAGGAAAAAAAGCTCTTTAGCTCTGCCAGGTGCAAACTATCTTCTCCAGGTGCTCAGCTGTAAATCAACTTTTGAGAAAAATCATCTCTGTAAATTAATCCCTGTGACTGGTTAACCTGAAACCTTCTTTGTATCATTATTTTTGAATCCTCCACCTGTTCTTTGTTATATTATTTCACTTTTGTTCTCATTTACAAGGGATGGAAACAGATATTGAAAGGCATTTAGACATAAACTTCCCAAGTCAGTGAAATACAGTTCCTAAGAACTGGGAACCTATGGCCCTAGGAGAGTTGGGGACTTGCAGCTTTGTTTGCAGTAAAATAAAAGTAGTTTTGAAATATTGAGCAAGTGACATGCTTAAGCCTTGAGGTACACGTTACAAAATCAAAGTTGATGGCAATAATGCAGAATTTTGTTCTCATGGAGGTTCTTGTCTTCATGGTGAAAGCTTAGTGCATTCTTCTATGAGTTTTGTTTTGGCTTTTATGCCTGCTCTTTCCATCTTCAACCTCAGTGATCCCTTTTCATTTATTCCTGCACATTGTTCCAGTTCCTGCTATCAGTGTATTTATTAGCATGTTCAGAAGTTCAGGGTTGGATTAACCATCGATATTGGAATATTAGCTTAGTAGTAATTTTTGAAAGACTATTCTTTAATGTAATAGTCTTTCAAAAATTACTATTAAGATAATTATTAGTTTACTGTCCTATAAAAAGTATGTACAAAATCCACTTGTTCTACAAAACCATTAAAATAAATACCACAAATACAAAGCCAGAATGCTTGCAGGTTCTCTTTAATTCAAAGGGCATGACTGTTGTAAACACAAAGCATTGTTTTTCCACAGAATTTAAAATCAAGTGGACAGTATTTCTAAGACATAGAGAAGACAAGTCTTGCCTATCTATGCTTTGTGGAAATTTCTCCCTGAATTTTTTTGCAGCTTCATGTCTGAGTATCCAACAGTATGTAAAACAGTAGGGCTTTGCAACCAAACTTAAATATGGATGTGAATCTTTACCTCTTCTTTCCTCCTGATGCAGTGAGGTATGGACTACGGTTTCAATTAAGCCTGTGGAAAGCAGTTTTTTAAAGACAAGTATTCCTTCCATGCAAAAATAATTCATTGCCCATGGAAAGTGGCTTGCAGGCAGCTGCATCTTCCCTGCCCACTCTGATGTGGGGCTGCTGCTGCTTGGCCGGGCTCCCTGCTGGGGCTGAGCCATGGCAGCAGCTGGCTGAAGATGAGAGATTACCAGCAACTTCTGCCTTGCCCGTCAAAGTGAGATTTGTGTGGAGCTGAGATGGTGTCTGTGAGATGGCTTCTATATATTAAATTATTGCCTTGATATTAAATATATATTGAATAAAGTGACAGGAGTTTTAGGACAGGCAAACATCCGCAGTGTGAAAGGATCTCCAGTTCTGAAACTGCTCTATAATGCCAGTTTTCTTGGGTCAAAATGCTGATGTATGAAAATATAAACACTTTCAGCAGAAGCAGTACTGGTACTCTTTAAACAGACACCAAAGAGTCAGCTCTTTGCTGGCCTGGGAATCTGACTATTCTTGCTCTGAAGGACTGGATTTGACGCAATGCCGGAATAAAGCATATGGAAGAATCTGCCGAAAGGGTGAATGTGTGGAGAGGGAAGAGGAGATAGCACAAATTAAGCAGTACATCACGAACACGGCTGGAGGCAGCAGAGAGGCAGGGACAGTGCAGTCTGATGCGGCGACATAATCGTCCTACACCCACAGGGTTGTGCCAGTGTTTTTGATTAATGCTTTCAATCTCTGCTGTTGCCTGTGTTTCCCAACCATTGCTGATAAATCAGTCATTCATACACCATGGCTGCTTGCTGCATTTCTAAGAAGTGTAATCTGTTAATCTTGCTCATTCAGGGTATTGACCTCTACCTTCCCTGAGCACAGCAAATCAAGTTCAAAGGTGCAGAAGTGACAATATAGCTGTGTTAGTCTAAAACAGGGATATGCACATCATCTTAGATGCTGGTTTTATTGGTACTGGATAGGATAAATCCTTTTCCAACGGCAGGAATTCCAGCTGTTGTTGACAGACATCCAAAATGTGCATGAATGATGCAAGGCTGGCTTGGCTTTGATGCTGTTGTGTGGGATGTGGAGCAAAGGGGATGAGAAGTGAATTATCTCCCTCAGTATGCAGTGGAGGGTGTATGAACAAACTCTTACATCTTACTCTTACATCTTAATGTCTTTATTCACCATCTCGACACCATTAGTATAAAACCCAAGAAAATAAAAGCAAATATTTCTCATTTAAGCTTACAGTTGCCTTGATTTACACCAGTTATTAAAATATTCCCTGAGTAAAGAAAATAAGTAATCTTACCATTTACCTCTCGAGCCTCTGAATGACTGAACCAGTAATACGGTAAAAAACATCAACAGCTTTTAGCTATCTATGTTTTGATTTTCTGTGTATTGCTGTTTCCAATATTATATAGAATATGTATTGTAAAATTATGTTCACTTTAATGATTCTGAGTTAATTTACTAGATCTGTATAGAAAAATGTGCCTGTGGTATTAAAAGCATTTTATTTCCATTTAAAAATCTGTTGCCATAGTGACCAATCACAACTTTCTCAGTAGCTTTGTCTAGGCATTGGATGTAGGCTTTATATTCGCTTCATTTTATTTTTTTCTCCTGCATTCCCTGGGCCAAGTCCCCATTTAACTCTTCTTTTTATAGTCTGTCCTTTTCCAACCATATTCTCAATAAAATCATTTTAACTAAGTTTAAAATTAAGATCACGGCTTGGCTTTTCCTTTTAAATCATTATGTAAGAAACAGAATAATACGGTGCTGTACACTGTGGGCTTTCTTTGTCGTCAACAGATTACCCAGATCTAATATAAGAAGTCCTGAAATATCAAAAGCCCCAGGAGTCTGACACCTTTTAGTATCAGTACAGTCATGTCAAAGATCTGGTGAATTGCATCTAAAACTGAAAAACACAGGGAGAAAACTCTTCAATTTCAAGGTATTTAAAGAAGATTCTTTATAATTAAACCTTTAAAAAAATTAACCCACTTATCATTCTGTTGCAGCATAAATCTTGTCAATAATGTACTTCATTCTGAAAAATGGTAAATTAGAGTGGTGTTTTTATCCCTGATTGAAATATATTTCTCCAAGAGAAGAATGGGCTAAAGAGCCTGCACATTGCTGTATCTTCTCCACCTAAGGCTGGTGGGAGATTTTTTACATGGGGAGAGGCACAAGAACATTTCTGAAGCAAGGGTAAGTGTAGAGAGGAGATCTAGTGGTGATCTGATGGCTCCCTTTTGCCATCACCTTTCTCAAGATGAGACTTCTGTTTCCCTGGTAGGCACAGGGAAGCAAATAAAACTATTCAAAGACAGACCCAAGCCAGAGTGAGATATTTTGGAGGATTATGTGACTCTTACAGCACACCAGTGCTCAGCTCAGACAAGAAAATATTTTTCCTCCTTTGTTCAAATATTTCCCTACAGCATAAATATCTGAGTCTTGAGTTTGTCACGTTGTCTCCTGCAAGAGTTTGTAGAAACACATGTAGGGTGCAATTTTACTTGTCTGAAAATGGAAACCAAAACCAGAACAGACATACTCTGGAAACATTAAGTGTAAAGCAAACCAAATATAATCTGTGTTATAAATCTGGTTGTAAAGTAAGCCAAATAAAAGTGGGCTACAAATAACCCTCTATAGGAGAGTATTTTTAGTAGTAAATGACAGATGTTTGTCAAGGTAGTAGTTTAATCAATATTTAGATGAGTTATTTTTTTGAACATTTTTAATAATAATACGCATAAATAAAAGTTAATTGGTAAATAAGGTATGTGCAATGGTGACGTTAGAAACTGCTTTCCAATACTATGCAGAAATAGAACATTACTGTTTTTCTTCCTTTAATTTAAATTTTTGCTTACTTAACACTGAAATCAAATTGTGATACAAAATCTGTTGTGTTATTCAGCAAACTACATTTTTTCTTTTTTCTTCTCTTAATCCATCTTATTTCTCACCTCTGAGTCAATGGAAAGTGCAGTGAAAGATCTGGTCATCATGCAGATATGCCTGATTACTGGAGGAGAATCCACATAAGAAGACAGAGATTTCCCTTTAGAAAAAAATCCAACTTTTCCTTCTAAGGACATTCTGGTCTTATTTAAAATGACCCACTAAAAGACAAACTTCCCCAAACCATAGTTATATAATTCTGACTTATTTTCTTACAAGTGATATGCATGGTTCATATGTTAAAAACCCTGAGAAAGTTGGTCCTGCAAAAAGTGATATAAATATCCAAATTTCTTGCAATCTTATGAATCTCTAAGGAAACACTTCGAGGAAGATTTCTGTGATAACATGCAGTTCTGTGACTGCTGTTTGATATCCACTGCAGGATGGTTCAAAGAGGGAAAACTACCCCAGGATGAAGAGGCCTAAATGTCTGGGTTTGCCCCAGTTTGGCCACTGATGCCCGTAATCCCCAGGGCATGTGAGGGGTGGAAGGAGGGTTGTGGCCCCCAGCAGTGAACTTCCCCAAACCATTCTCTCCCAAAACCCAAAGTCTGCTTGTGTCCAACACCCTGGGAGACATCCACGGCATTGTGTCTGCAGTCTAGTGGCATCTGCACCTAAAAGTGCCCAGTGTACTCCTAAGGCAAGGAAAAGAGAAGGAATTGGAGACCAGCCTCTGAGCCATCTCCATAAAACACAAGAGACTTTAGGCATTTTAGGACTCAGAGCAAAACTAGACTATTGGCACAAACCTTCGAGGAAGCTGCAAGCAAGCAGCCGTGGTGTGTGTGCAGCTGAGGATGTCAGGGTTAACAGGTGCCCTTTTCTGTGCTCTCTCTGGTGACACCCACGTTCCCTGGCTGCTCTGACCTGCTGTGCAGAGAAGCCCCTAGGCCAGCCTGGCGCCAGCACACTCATCTGTCCATATTTTCTTTTGAGCTTTGCATAGCACTTAGTTGTGTCAATGAAAACACTTTACACAACAGCTGAAGCCCCACCCAGGCTTTAAAGAAAAGTGCTGAAAGTTCCAACTATGTGCAATTTTATTGAATTACAGACTTATGTCACTCTGTTATAAGAAAACATGAATTCAACAAGTTTTGAAGCTGCTAATGGGAAAAAAAACCCCAACCAAACCACCAAACCCACTTATATGGATATAGAATTTTAAAAAGTCAGAACATACTCACTGAGATGAGTACTTACTGAGTACAAGAATGTTTCAACAGGTGGTACTGAAGTGCTCTGCAGCCTTTTGACCACTGTATGTAGGATTGCTGAAAGATGAAGGTACATAGCCTTATTTCTTGTTCATGCTGTTGATATTTACAAGTCAAATTAACGTGGTCAAAAATTAGGAACATGGTCAGCCCTGTGTGTACCTCTATACTTTGATCAGAAATGTTGGGCTTCTCTGAAAGCTGCTAATCTAGGATTATAATCTCTGCTGCTTTCTTATCATACAGCAGGAATCAGCTGCTTGCCTTTAAATTTCAAATTTCTGCTCATGTTAGAACAAAGGTGAACCACAGAAAAAAATTTATGCAGTGTCTCCTGAAAACTGTTATCAGCCAAATTCTAGTGGTTTTGATACCACATGCTCAAGCTGTCTACCTTCTGGAGGGCTGCTGGGACCAGGGTCCTCCAAGGAGATGAGGAGAAATACAGTGTTTCTGGGTGTCAAGTGCACAATAATTTGTGCTGCATACTCTCTAGCTCCACTTTGTTTTCCTTGTGATGATATTAGGCAGAAAAGACAAAGTCTGCCCTCTTCTAGAAGATACATTAGAGCCTAATGAGATTAATACACAACCTGCTCTTGAGCTGTATTATGTTGAGGGTGAGATAAATGTCTCCATCTGACAGTGCTCTATAACATCCCATGGGTGCCTTCTCTCTTGGCCACTCATGTGACACCTCCTCCACAAAAGCAGAGTGAAGAAGGCGGGGATGGAGGGTGTTGTTTTTGGATGCTACAAAGGCTCTGGCACTACCAAGGCCACATTCTTTGCTCTTTGGCACATGTTTGCAGAGGAGAGGCTCTGATGTAGCAGCTCTCAAGGATTTCAGTATGTGTTGGATTAGGTCCTACAGTCTTTTTCACATTATCTGTTCATAGTTTAGGCTTAAAAGAAAAGTTAAATAGCTTATGATTCCACATGAATTATCTCTTTATATGGTTATGTTGGACTGTATTTCACTTTCTGCCCCAAAACACAACTATGTGCAAAACATATATCTGATATATGCACCAATGCTCACACCAGTGTACCTTAGACGGCAAGAGTCTTTGGCAGTGGTTAATATTTGACAACTGATCAAATCTCAGCATTCAGGACATTGACTTTTTGGGTTTTTTTATTTACAAGTGCATGAAAGTAGTGCACATAGAGTGGGCTGAGAGCCAGAGCAATGGTTGTGTGTTGCCTGAGAGTTCTACCGTACAGAGGAGTGATAATGACAGGAACATGCTCTCCTTTACTTGTCTTTGAAGTCAGGAAACTCCTTGCTTTTATACACAGCTTTAATCTTTCAAAAACCACATGGCCCTCTCCCTCAGCTGAATTATCAGTCGCGGTGTTTGAGGAGCTTGCTGCCACGATAGCAGAATGTCACCTGCAAGACTGAAGGATTGTGCTGCCAAGGCACACTACTGGCTCAGCATGCTTCTGGCTGAAAAAAGACAGCAATATTTTCTTTATGCTTGTGACACTGCTGAACTGTGGCAGTGCAGTGAAAACCACCAGTACTATCCTACACACCCAGCACCCTGTCAGCACCAAAGGGCAGATTGCCTGAGAGGACCTATCTGACTTTCAATTTAGTCTGGCATCTCTCCAGTTTAGCAATTCTGCCACCTATAAAATAATTAAAGCAGCTTGCTTTGCCACTGCTTCCAGATGCAGCAACAAAAACTGCTGCATAGAGGCAGTAAACAAGAGCTGGGCTAGGACATAGCCTTGCTTGAGGCTGTTTTTGACAGTGACATGTTCTGACATCTTGTTATCACTAAGAACCTTTTCATTACCTCATATCATCATGAAAGAAGCAAAATACACTCGGAAACTTATTTAGATACCCAAATCTATGCAGGTGCCTCTGGGCTGCTCATGGCTGGCAGTGCTGGAATCTTCACCCAGCTCCACAAAGGCCAGGTAGAGATTTTCACTCACTTTGAAGCAGAAGAGGGCTAAAAGCCAGACTATTTCTGCAAAAGCCTTTTGAACACCCTGATTCACAAATCTGCTGATGTCATTGTGACAGGTATTTTTCTCAGCATTTGAGAAAATCAATATGCTTTGGTGTCACTGCAGGAAGGTTTTTGCCTTTTTCATTGTAAAAGGTACTATGCATCTGTCTCTGTGAATGCATTGAGGTACTAATCTCTTTGTTAGGTGATAATAGTGAACTCATGTTTTCTAACTGGTTGGTGACACTGTGTTTATGTGCAGGGGTAGGGGGTGAGTAGGGACTTTGCCTTGCTCTGTGGCAACGGCCCAGATATTGTAGGAATCTCTGCTCCCAGTTTTTGAATGGGGAGCTGAGAAGTGGCTTTTAACTCTAACAGAGCTAAAGAATGCAAGGTTTAAGAAATTGCTGACATATTTGAGCAGGCCATCTGCAATTTCCCTTTGATCAGCTAACAGGGTTAAAGCGGTTTTAGGCCACAGCATTTGTAGAGAATCTTGTCATTTCCACAATCTGCAGCTTAAGAAGCCTTTTCCCTCATCTTTCAGTTGGCAAACTACAGGCTTTGCTTGTGATTTCTGCCTAGTTTTGTGGGAAACAGCTTTCTTGCCTGCCAGTTTTTATTTTTACTTGAAGCTAGTTCAGCACCTGCATGTCAGCAGCAATCTGATCGATGTGGCCTTTACATTAACCCAGTTTTAAGATCTGAATTCAGCAAAATCTGAATTCAGTTTAAGATCTCATTAGACTCTCTTTGAACCTGTGTTGACATCTTCTGTTTGTTCCTACAGTTAAACTATAGCAATGTCTTTTTTATCCTCACACCCACCTGTCCTCTTCTGAATGTCTCTCAGTACTTGCAGAGCAGCTCTGGGTCACCGAGCACTGCCTGACTCCTCAGGAGCTGTTGATCGGATTTGCCCTCAATGCACTCCAGAGCTTGGGGCTCCCAATGCCCCCCATGAACTGAAGGATCCACTTAATATTATCACACCTGCATTGTAGGCTTTTTATTTTGTCAGATAAGCTCCCCAAAAGTGGTCTAGAATCATATTCTGATCTTTAATCTTTAGTGTAAATTAATTGTAAATACTTCGGCAATGCAGATATCAGTGGATTTACTTCAGATAAACATAGAAGAGAGTAAAATCCGGATAAAAAGAGAGTTTTGGTTTTTTAAAAGTTTGTTTGGCAAAACATATTTTCTTTCAGTAATAACTCAAGAATGATGCATTTTGAAATAGTTGTGAAATCCAAATCTCTGTGTACGTAGCTTCTGTATCTAACCTGTTCAAAAAGATGACGGTACGAGATAGAGAAGCACATGTAAAGGGCAAACCTTTTACAAGATTTATGACATCCAAAATTTTTAGTAGAAAAATTTCCCTTTACCTTCAGTAATTTAAGAGCTTCCTTTTATTCTCTCAGTGAGCAGTCTCATTTCCATGAGTCAGGAGAGACAGGGAGAGAGGAAGCCTGGGCATCTACAGACTGCTGCTTGTCCTACTTCACACATGCTTTCCCAGGTGGAATAAATCCACTCTTGGACTTGTTTACTGAGGGTTTCTTTTCTTTCATTGACTGTACAGGAGTCTAAATGACTAAATTAGCATAAAACTTTTCTTGTCTCCTTGCTCTGCTCACTTCCTCCCCCACCAGGACTGGTACATATCCCTCTCCAGCTGATTATGTGCACACAACTCATTCCTGCTTTTAGTCACTATGCTGTGCGGCAGGAGGTCACCCCCAGGTCTCTCCTGAGTGCCCCAAAGCAAAGACCACAGGGGGATTTGCAACAGACCGAAAAGAAATCAAGAGTTTCCCAGCATTGCTGCAGCCACTTGGCCAGCAGGGGAGTGCTGGAGAGGGAAAGCCAGAGCGGATGTGACAGTGCCAGTGGGCAGACCCCAGGCTGGCTGCGATGTGCTGGGGAGGCAGGCTGCTGAGAAGCCAGAGTCTTCTTTCAGTCAAGGGTGACTTAATAAGCAGAGACTTCAAGGGAGATTCATTCCATCTACCTTCAGGCATCTGCAGAGCAGATTTCTACACTTGAATTAGTCACTGTAGGCTCCTTTCCAATGAATGCAGAGAAATGTCCACTTCTGGGACAGATTTCTTGATCTATTTTAGGCACCTTTTATATGAATTGCTACTTCAAAGTAACTGCTTTCCTGCCATGACCATAAAGGGTGCCTAGGTGGCTTGAGACCAGCAAAAAATACAGTAAAAGCACAATTCACGTCAAAGAAAGACAGGAAAGCACTTGAATGATAACTCTGTCAGGGGTTACTAAAAAGGTAAAGCTCATCATACTGAGCTAAAATGAATTAAGAGCTAGGAAAGAAACTTGGGGGGTTTATCCAACTTGCCCCTATTTCCTTATTCTTCTTAAGCCCATGATTACTGCCTTTGTTAGCTGTTGAGCTGAACCCTTGATCTGACACAGTATGGCCACTCTTGCAATCTCATGACCAGCTCTGATGTCTTCATCACCCCTGCAGACATTTTATCAGATGAATTTTACCCATCTTGTCTAAAAACTGAGTTCTGGACAGTAAGCAGTATCTGATTGTGCAAATTAAACTGCAGTGTAAAGAAAAATGCTGTGCTAGGAAAATGGTCTTGGTGTGAAACCTGAGATAAGAAACCAGCAGAATCTGGAAGTTTTACTCATGGGTCAATCTACATGACAGCAGATCTGTTTGTGACGAACAGGATATGCCTGATCTCAAAGATCTTTGCCCAGTTAGAAAGGCTCATTGGAAGAGCTTTAAACTAGATTTGAAGGGGAAAGAGGATAAAATAAGTCCAGTTAGAGATAAGCCTGGAGACAGTACATCAATGTTTGATGGATGATGTACTAGCATGTTCCTTTAGTCTGCTGCCTCAGTGGCAGGGGGATGGAAATGGATGGAGATCCACATGGCAGCAAAGATGCAGGTGCCATCGAGGTGTTAGAAATCACAGAAGTGTGTGAAAATGGTAATGCAGGACTTAGGGCTTCTACCCTAACAATAGCCCAAATGAAGTGCATCTGCACCACTGCATGCAGCAGGGGCAGCAAACCAGAGGAGCAGGAATTCATTTTGCAGCAGGAAAAACTGATGCAGTTGCCATCATGGAAACAAGGTGGGGAGGCTTTCACGACTGGAGTATTGCACGGCAGTCCTGCCAGCCTGACTTCAGTACCAGGGAAGATCATGGAGCAGATCATCTCGAGTGCTATCAAATGGCATGTGCAGGGCAAGCAGAGGGTCAGGCCCAGCCAGCATGGGCTTTTGAAAGGCAGATCCTGTTTGACCAACCTGGTCTCCTCCTATGACAGGGTGACCTGCCTAGTGGATGAGGGAAAGGCTGTGGATTTGTCTACCTAGACTTTATAAATCCTTTGACATCATTCCACACAGAATTCTCATGGAGAAACTGCCATGGTTTGGATGGGTGCACTGTCCACTGGGTAAAAAAAATGTCTGGACGGCTGGACCCAAAGAGTGATGGTGCATGGAGTTAAATCCAGCTGGTGGCCAGTCATGAGTGGTGTTCCCCAGGGCTCAGTATTTGTGCTAGTCCTGTTTAATATATTTATCTGGATGTGAGGATCTAGCGCACCCTCAGTAATTTTGAGGCACCACCAAGCTGGATGAGAGTGTTGATCTGCTGGAGGGAAAGAAGGCTCTGCAGCAGAAACTGGACAGGGCGTATCCACGGGTTGAGGCCAATGGTACGAGGTTCAACAAGGGCCAAGTGCCAGATGCTGCACTTGGGTTACAACAACCCCATGCATTCCTCCCAGAAAACCTCATCTTTCTATAATTTCAAAGTAATCAAGGACCAGAAAAGGGAAAAGGAGTATTCCAAAACTGAGGGGGAAAGGTATTTTAGAGTCTCTCCTCTTCCCTGACACACTTTACATGAAGTACTACTAAGTGTGGAGCATCTGCTTGGCCTTGAGGGCAAGGGCAAGAAGAGCAGAATTTTGATTTTGCTTTTGATTGCTCAGACGTTCAGAAAAGTGAAAAGGAATGCGTGCAAGTGAAGACATTTACTGTTCAGGGAAGGGAAAGATAACTGCTGAGGGAGGTCATTAACCTGCCAAGTGTGTTCCTTCAAAAAGTAGAAATCACAGGGAGGCCAACACTGAAGATAAAGCAAAAGCAGATTGCTAGGTAGAGGAACCCTGGAGCCCTGAGGTGGCTTGTCCTCCACAGAGGAGAAGGATATTGGTGGAAGGGTGGCAGTGGAAGAAACGTCATTTGGGGGGAAACTTTGGCAGGAGTGTACCCATATTAGCGTGTACATCCCAGCAGAGGTGTACACAGTGTACCCAAACATTCCGCATCATGCAGTCTTGGTCTGACACGCTTTTTTTTGTACAACGCATATATTTTTTTCTAAAGGAGCTGGAAGTTGCTCCACCTGCCTTTCCCGTGGGAGCCGTAGCACGGAGCCTGCAGAGAGCCACTGCCTGGCCCGGTGCCGCTGTCTGGAGGGCGGGCAGCGCCGCGGGCGCGGGCACGGCCGGGCGGGGCGGGGGCGCGGGAGGCAGCGCCGGGCCCCGGGGGCGGGACGGGACGGGACGGGACGCGGCGGAGCCGGGAGCGGCCATGGGGAAGCTGCTGGTGGTGGCTCTCGTCGGGATAGCGGCAGCCTTGGTGGCGGAGCGGCTGCTGGCCTTTCGGTGGGTGAGCGGGGTTTCGGAGCCGCGGTCCCGGTGCCGAGGGCGGGACGGGACTGAGGCGACCCCCGGGTGCGGCGCTGAGCCGGGCGGAGGCGGCGGGCACTGCCCTCTGCCCTCCGAGCGGGAGGACACCGCAGCTCCCAGTCCCGGGCACAACTCAGCAAACACCTGCCCTTGCATCAGCGCGGTGTCAGCCAGAGGGGAAGGGTTCCTCCTCATCATCATCACCATAATTGCCGTCAACATTATCGAGGGACTTGTTTTTTCCTAGAGAAAATTTAGGCACTGTGATGCCCTTTTCATTTGGTTTCGGCAAAAAACTACCTTCGGGACCATTTATGCAGCGGAAATGCTCTTCGTGAAATGATCCCCAGAACGATGCTAGGAGCAAGGAAGATAAGGGGAGAAGGTGCCCTGGGGCTGGGGGTAGTACCTCTGTTTTTATAGAGCCTGCAATTAACAAGGATGTGCCAAAAGCACTGTCTGTGAATTTACCTCATCTCCTCCTGACTGGCCAAACAGTAATCCCAAATCAGTTGGCCAGAAACTTGGGTTATGTTCTACCAGAGCTGAGCTCTGAGGAACAGTAGCCCCTACGTACATGAGTTTTCCTCTAATGGAACACAGACTGGCGATCCTAAACTGTGATCTCATTTGCAGTGAGGTGAAATACTCACCCATGTCATGCTCCATATCACACAGTTTATGCTATGAGGTATGAATGTGAACACTGGTGTTACAGCAGCTTCTGTCCTGAAAGCTCCCAGATGTGTAACTGGTCCTTTCAGGTCACAAAAGTGATGCTGAATTACTGTATTGGAAGGTGACTAAGTCACTGTAGTTTTGCTTACATTCCGAATGCCTGATTTCAAGGCAATGACATCCAGCTAATTGAACTTTGGTTAGATAGTAATTGCATCTAATTACAGAAGGAGAGCTTTACTGCCTGGGCCCTGGTATCTGGCATGGATGATAACTGCTTTAAATCCACTGCAAGTGTTATTGGTTGTAGCCACAGTTGTAATGGGGCCCTTCTGTCCTGGAGATGCATAAGCTGGGATAGCAGAACTGGAAGACACTCCCAGCCTTTAGTGGGGTGAGCCATTTCAAAGTGCTGCGAAGAGCAGGGGACTCCACCTCTCCTCCAAATTGAATGCACAAATGCAATATTGAGTATCTGGTAAAGGAGAATCTCTGTGAAGAAACAGGATCCCCCTGTCTCTGTAGCTCTCTGCGGGTTTTTCCTGTGTACAGTGTTTTTTGCAAACTGCAATGTACCACCGATCTTAAGACAGTTGCCAAGTTTGGAAACACACAACTTCAGATCACAAAGTACTCTAAAAGTAATTTAACACAGTCTTGAGAGGAGAAACTGTGGGTGGTGTTAGCTCTTGCCAAGGGTCTCTTTTATTCATCCCCTACTCAGACAGCAGGAATCCAGCAAAGACTTTCTGCAGTTCCTTCTGAATTTGTAAAAAACCCCAGAATCAAATCCCAAAAGCTTCATGATTGGTTTGTCTAGAGATGAGAAAAACTAAAAGAGAGAGAGGTCTTGAATATGCAACAGATTCCTTCCAAAGGAAAGGGAAGGCCTGTGGTCTGTGTCCCATGAAGTAGGACAGCAGGTGGAGGACTGAAACTGGAAAGAGAAACTGTGAGGGAAAAGGTGCCATGCACTGCAGTTGCACCAGGCAGCAAAACCCTTTGCTTTCTTTGAAGTTGGATCTGGCACATATCGCAGGTCCTCCATATTCCAAGCTGTTCTTAGTATGACCAGTTAGTAATCTAGACCATCTGGCTGCATGGCTGAGGCTGTCTGAGCAAGATAAACTGACACATTTTGGAAAGCCTCTATATATGCTGCAGGCTTGTGACTGATGTCCTTTTGAATTACTCTCATTCCAGCCCATGAAGTGTTTCCCTGGGAATGCTGTCGGGATATCATCATCCCTTGCTGGCTGCTGGCTGAGTTCCTGCTGTGATTTTGGCTCAGGGTGGCTTGCAGCCTTCCTGGGAAAAGCTGATGGGAATAGGGAAGGGAAAACCCCTAAGCAGGCAGCAGTGCACACTTCAGGCAGGATTGCCCTGAGCCACCCTCGAGGGCTTGGTGGACTTGGTTGTGCCAGTGAGTAAGGGGGCAGCTGATCTCCCTCCTGTGCTGTTTTTGGGCTGGGAGCCAGCATGATTCTCTGTCAGTGCTCCTGTGCTGGGAGACAGTGCTTGGGAGGGTAAAAATGCAGGGCTGACATACCATAAAGTGCTCAGCTGTATCACATATTTTTCATATCACTGACCAATAGTACTGTTTAGTTTATGTTTATGCTTAAAACTATAACATAAACATGGCAAGGTTCTGCTATGGGATCTTTGTGTTCAGAATTTCCTGTGGTTGCAGCAATAGCCTCAATACACGCGTATGATAGTCGTACAAAGGAGTTACTACCTTAGGTTAAATGCTTCCTAACGGGCAGAAAAAGAAAAAAAAAGAATATTCTAGAACACTAGAATACATAGAAATGCAACATATTTTCTTGTGTCACTGCAGACCAGTGTGGTCAAACCTCCTGGTTGTGAGGTGTTGTTTGTGCAGATTTGCAAACAACCTGGAACGGAGGAAATGGAGAAATTCAAACTTGTGTGTGGCTGGCTGTATCTGTTTGTCCAGTGAAGTATGAGCCAGAGGTGGAATTTCATGTGCATTCATGAATGAAATAAGCACTGATGAAGGTTAATGCTTGGGGGGGTTACCAGGAGAGAAGAGAAGGGGACAGAGTAATTGCAGAGTAATTGTAACAAGTCCTGTTTGTTGTAAGGAAATGAGTACTCCTGCCTTGCAACAGTGCTATTGCTGCTTTTGAATGTAGATAAAAATGGAGAAAGTGCCTTGCAACAGTGCTATTGCTGCATTTGAATGTAGACAAAAAATGAAGTAAGTGCAACTGCTGATGGCCTGCTCACCAAAAATAGGCAGTGGGTTGCAGTAGAAGATCGCCCTCTCCTCATGTGAAATGTTGGTCCTAACTGCGGGGTGCTTCTATATTTAGGTGTCTGAAACCTGAAGAAAATGTGGTTATGTTATTTTGTCATCTGAGCTGCAGTGGGTCATCAAAGCTTGTTGTTGAAGCTCGTGAACAAAATGAAGTTTCTGAAGTTACTCAGTGTAGAAGAATCACTTAATCCTTGGTCATGTGTAACAATTCCAGTGATTTGGAGCAGTTGCCATTGTTGGTTCTGGAGTTTGCTTATTCAGTATTTTATGGCTGATTTGTTGCTGCGACATGGCAGACAATACAACCGAAAACTAGGAAAGTTACCTGTTTTAAACCTGGCTGTGTGCTGTTTAACCCTGCTCTTTCCTCTTGCAGGAACAGACTCAATGCTTCACGGGAAGTAGCCCCAGTGAGCCTCCCGAACTGCCAGCTCATTAAAGGCATCGGTACGTGCTTAGAATAACTGAGTGCAATTGCTTTTGTCCAGCCTTCTTTTGTAATGGCTTCTGAAAGCCAGCTTCCAAGCCTGATCCCAAAAACAAAGTGCTGATTTGACTTTCATTTGCTACTTGGACTTGGAAATAGGGAGAAACTGCAGGAAGAAAATGGTGCTGAAAAACTAGTTTGGTATAAGATGGTATTTAGCTTGTTTTCCTTTTCCTGAAATTGGGTACCTTGCAAACACTTCTGCTTTGCTAAGCCACTTAGGAAATGGTTTGGCTTTCAGATGAGGGTGTGCTGGCTCTTCAGGCAGGTACCTACAGGTGGCTGTCAGCTGGTAACAGATGGAGATGGGAAGTGCTCCAAGGTTGGAAGCTTTAGGGGAGGGACACAGGCACAAGGTGAAGGAGCAGCTGCTAAATGCCAGCCAGGATGTCCCGCCTTAGCGCCACGTTTTGGGGATATTTAGGAGCCGGCGGGTGCTGTGGTGCCGGGCGGGAGCTCGGCACGGTTGCGCAATGCAGCAGTGCGGCTCCAAAGAGCGAGGGGTCATGTTTGTCATCTTAGTCTGGTTTGTAGAGAGGTTTAACAGAGTGCCTGAAATGTTGACTTTGTACTTTGGGGCATGTGTTTAGCACACAGCAATATTTCTGTCTTGGCTTTTTTTCTTTCCACTTAGGAAAACCAGTTTATAAAATGGATAGCTTTGAAATTGATTGCTTTTTTGTGTCTCCCTTTTTCCCCAAAAAGCTCAACACAGCCTTGATGGCTAAGGATTTTCCCCTTGTTAGTATTTTTGGAAACGTCTTAAATTATGTTGAAATTTGTCTGGATTTTTCATGTGTAAAAAGTCATTGGATGAGCTTTTACAGCCTTGCCTTCTTGTTTCTTCCCTGTGTCAGGATTCAAACATCTTTATAAAGTCAAGTTGCTGCTATGAATGTGTATATGCAGAGTTCCTGTGCATGAAAATAGGTACAGAAAAAATTGCATTAGAAAAAGATTTCCAAGTCTTCTGGATTAAGCTGTAATTTACTCATACAAGACTATGAATGATGCTTATTTGATGGTGATTAATATAAAATAATTTCTGAGTATTTTTTAAGCATATCACTATTGCAATCTTTATAAGACTTTTTTACAACATGATTGTTCTGTTGAGGAAAGAGGGAAATCTGGAGAAGGCAAATAGAGTTGTGTTTCATTTCTGAACAGTATCTTGGTTTTTGTGCCTGACATTTACATGTTGTTGGGGAAGATGAATCAGGGCAACCTTATAAATATGATTGCTTAGCAAAAGATTCTGAAAATATGAAACCTATAATTGAAATAGAAATGAAAGCTTGCTTTGAGTTGTAGGATACTGAGCCTTAGTTACTATATAACCTGACAACAATAGCCTAGCCAGCTGAAGGAGAATCCCTTTGGATTGAACAATACCCTTCTGCTGGCTAAGGGATCCAAAGGTCAATGTAGCAAAAGAGAACAGTCTAAAGAGTAGTTTTTAGAATTTAAAATATAACACATTATGGTAATGTAGTAGTTCTTATAGGCTGTGTGTAGATGCTATAGGATTTTGTGTCTTGTATTTGTTGGTCATTGTAAATTAGAATATTCAACACAAAAGGAGATATAATGTATTGAAACAAGGTCTCGCGCTCTCTCTGGCTCTCTTGCTCCCTTCTCTCTCTGGCGCTCTCACCCCTGCTCTCTGACCCCTGCCACCTCTCTTACCTCTCTTGCCTCTTGCCCTCACTCCCTCCTGGCCTTGCTTTTTTCCTTCTTCCTCTCTCTCCCGTTCGGGCACGCTTATAGATGTGGCTGGCAGCTTAAGCAGAGCTCTTGTACCCACAACCTCTGCAATAAACTTCATGTTTCTAGAGCTGCCCTGGACTGCAGAGATCTCTGCCGTCGACATTCCATCAGCGTCATATTAGCACCTGCAGTATGCGGATTAGGTTATTTCTGAGAACCTGTCTCTGCTTAGAGGCTGTGGATTCATTTACAGATCTTCATTTCTGCTTCTTGCTGGCTCCTCTAATGCTGTCCCTTCACACAGAGAGCTGCACCTTGCCTTGCCTTTGCTCTGCAGTTTGCTCTTTATTAGAAAAATAAAAATGCCAAAAATTAGTTTAGCAGGTCCAGTGTGCCAGAAAGAGAAGTAACAAAGGATTATGCAAACTTCTTCTAAAAACATCAAACATCTCCTAAAACTCAATTGCTGTGACTAGGGGCTTATATCACTCAGGGTGACCAAGGTTACCTAAAGCTTAAATACTGCCTAGGTAGTGCTATTCAGACATGGGGTACTGCTCTACTCAGATCTGTAAGGTGGCTTGCGTGGGTGATTTTGTGTGAGGATGTCTTTGTACATGAACATCTTGGCCTCCTGGGCGTTTTTGCTTTAAAATGCTAGAATAAAGCTGAATAAACAATTTGTCTTTATTTTAATGTTTCAGTCAGTCCTTCTGAACTCTTGTATGTAACATAGGTCCCAGAGCTGGATCAGCTGGATCTGAGCAAAATAATCTTAAACTATCCATTCTTTACATAGAGAAAGAGACCTCTGGTGCCATCTATGAATTATAAGTGATGGATCTATAGTAAGTGCAGCAAACACAGGGTAAATGGAAGACTTATATGGTAGACCCTTTTCTTTCTGCACAGTTTCATCTTTTCTGTATCTTTTTAAAGAATTTGATCTATTCTGCTTTTCAAATGGTGTGCAATAGAAGCACAGATGCAAACACTAAACAAACAAAAATTGCAGTTGTCTGAAGGCTCATTCACAAATACGTAGGAAAGAGTATATTTGTAGAATAAACGCTAGCTTCTGAGTTTTATTGGTGTTTCATCATGTTACTGGTTTCTAATAAACTAACCATATCTCCTGTACGAATTCCTAAAGCTAAAGAAGCTACTACAGAAGTTGCTAGAAATACTTGCATCTTGGAACAATTTGTGGGATATGGGGAAAACATGTCACACTTTTGGACATGAAATCCAGATGGGTTTTTTTTTGTTAGATACACCTGCAGAATACATCATACTAAGACAAAATAAAGAACAATAAAAAGCCAACATTTCTAAAGTAGGCAGCTGGTTTTCACACTATCTTTTAGTTTTTCTTAAATGCCACATCCTCAGATAATCCCATGGACAAGCTGGGCTCAGTGATACAATTGAGCAACACAGTGCATATAAGTGATACCTAAGGAGTCAGTTCCTAACTCTCCTGGCCCAGAGCGTGCCTGCAGCAGCAGCACAGAGCCCTCCCAAAACAGGGTGTGCAGGAGAATCCCTGAGCTTGCCTGTGCCGGCTGTGCCTGCAGCCCCTCCTTGGTGGCGCTGGATCAGCAGCGCTGTGCTGAGTCAGCATTCCGCTGCTCTCCTGACACCACTCGCTTCGGCACATTCCAGGACCTGGCCATGGAGCGCCCAAAATGTGCTTTGCTGGGCAGTTTCTCCTGAAGCATTCGGGTGCGGGGCTCTCAGTGTGCTCCTTCTACCGGAAACGTGTAGTTTTTAATTATCTGCTCCCAATTAGCATGCTTGTCTTTCTGCTTGGCAGCCTCACCGATTCAGTAGCGATAAATGATTATATCTCTGTTCTTTCACTCACCAGTGTGTGCTGCCAATAAAAGCTGTCTGTCCAGCTCATGTCACCATGGCAATTGAGCCTCTCAGCATTTATTTATGCTATTAGCCTCGCAGCAATCCCGGGAAGTGGAGAATTTCCACTAACCCCATTTTATAAATTAACCCAGAGTCGGAGAGACTGGGGCAAAAGAAAGGAGTTTGTGGTTTAAACCAGACTGTAAACTGAGCTGAGAAAAAAAAAGCCCAAATTCAAAACTTTAATGGGAAAATACACATCAGTGCAGTTGTCTCCTGGCTGAGTTAGTCAAAATTCAGAACCCAAACCCAGGAGTGGGATAACAGCTGACTCTTCCCAAAATGCATCTTCCAACTTTTTGCTCTTCAGAAGGCAGGGATACTCTGCTACTTGCTGTCCTGGGATGGAGCAGGAACTTGCTGAGGCTGAGGAGGAGCTGGCCCTGGCCAGCAGTGAGTTCTGCCACTGCATCTTCCCAGGGCTGAGCTGGGGAGGAACTTTCCTGGATGGGTGAATTTAGGGTTCCAGTTTCTCTCCACAGAGGCTGTCAGTGATCGCAGGATAAATTACAGCTCAGCCAAACCATTGCTTGGATAAATAGGAGTTGCTTAAAAGCAAAGAGTAAACTCAGCTCAAATTTGCAGATGCTTCCTTGGGAGGAGGTGTTGAGGTGCAAGGGATTGTGTGACCCATGCAGGCTCACGCGTGTGGTTATGGCAAAGCAGGAGGGAGTGTGGAGACATGGGACAAGCTGGGTGGAAAAACCTTGTGTTGATGGCTCTGATAAAGAAAACCTGCTGAAGAATTTTCTTTAAGCAAATGCTCCTGAGTGGTTTTCCTTATCATCTGAAAAGTGGCTTTGTGAGGAATACTGTTTTTGCTGGTGATTTGGAGAAGAGAGGGGAGGCTTCTCAGGGGAGTGGTGGAAACATTGGATAGCAAATGGACTTCGGCATTGGACTGAAAGCTCTTTGGAGAGTGCTTGATGAAAGCCTAAAATTGCTCTAGTGTTCTTACTAAAGGGTTTTTATTTTACCTTCCTTTCTTAGCAGGGAAAAATATTACAGGAGCTACAGGAACTGGCAATATTGGAAGTGATTACCTGTGGTTGAAAGTAAGGTCTAACTATGAAAGCCCTCAGCTGTTATAGATATAGTAGGTTCTCTGTCACTTGAGAGCTTTAACTAAATATTTGGCAATCCATCTTTGTGACGTGTCCCAGTTCAATCAGGAGAATTGGTGTGCACAATTCTCACAGCTGCCTTATGCAAGCCTGAGGCCTGAGTCACGGGTATGGTTCTGTCCTGGAAATCTCCGTGCCCACATTAATTGCTTGCTGCCGAACACATCCTCAGGAGCTGGTGATTCATCCATGCCTGGTGATTCATCTCACAACATCTAGGGGCACATGGAGCTGGGTAGGA
This sequence comes from Cyanoderma ruficeps, assembly GCA_008694505.1. Taxonomy (NCBI): domain Eukaryota; kingdom Metazoa; phylum Chordata; class Aves; order Passeriformes; family Timaliidae; genus Cyanoderma; species Cyanoderma ruficeps. Next base: position 27,321,540 of record VZDJ01000782.1, read on the forward strand.
GACTGTCTGGCCACTGCAGGGGAACCCCTGGGACGCCAAAAGAGGTGAAGACCAGTACTATTTCCTAACCTGATGTGCTATCTTCTCCTACCACTTTTAATGCAGTGCCATCTTTTCCACCAAACTTCATCCTGTGTGTGGTCATATCAGAAAGGGTCATCCATGAGATCTGGAATTGTACTTAAAAGGAGGTTTTTTCAATAGGAAATACTTAATCTCACCTGAAAACCCCTGTTTATTTCTGTTTTGCAGAAGCTGGTTCAGAAGACATTGATATACTTCCCAATGGACTGGCTTTCATCAGCTCTGTAAGTTCCCATGCCAACTCAGGCTGCAGCTTGCCTGCTTCCTTATCTGCAGAAGCCATAGGTGAAATCAGCAGGAGGGGCTCTTTTCTACAAGTCTGACTGGCTCCCAGAGAATAGGCCAGTCTTGTGTTGGCTTAGCTGTCATTCCCCTCTGTTTGAGCAAGCATGCTTCTTGACACAGAAGTGGTGTTGGTGGCTCTGACATGGGTATCCTATTGCACTGACTTACATGGTCACGTAACATTGACTTTCTTTCATGTTGCTCCATGGAAATGTTGAAATGTCAATCCTCTGCCATGTTAAAATAAGTTAATTCCCTAACTTTAAAAAAAAAAATCAAATTTTATGTATCGATTTTGCTGTTCCTGATTTTTTTAGCCTTTAGGAGATAGGTTTTCAAGCTTTTCATTGCAATGAGGATGCCTGGGAATTATTTTCTAAAACAAAAGCTGATGCTCTCATCTATGTGCTCCAGGGGCACTGAGGTAATGATAATGTTGTAAAACCCATGCCAGAAATCGTGAGCTGTTGCTGCTGTTCCCCATGGCTTCACGGTGTGTGATGCAGTCAGTGGTGCTGGACTGCCAGTTTTTCCCCACAGTGTGTCACTTTGCAGACACACGAGATGTGGCTGCAGTGCAGGGCCGTGGTGCCTTGGGCACAGCTCCTTGTGTCCCCACAGAGCCTGCTCCCTCTGCCAGGGGAGCAGAGCCAGTCCCTCCACCTCCCTCACAGCTCAGCAGGCTGAAACAGAGGGACATCCTCATGTGTGCTTGCAAGTCTGACCAAGGCCCCAGCTTTTTCAGCCCTGTGGTGTTCTTGTTTACGTTTTATCCAGGAATTATTTTCTTATGTTTGGATTCTACAGGGCTTGAAATATCCAGGATTAAAGAGCTTTGCTCCAGATAAGCCAGGTGAAATATTTTTGTTGGATTTGAATGAGGACAATCCCAGAGCAGTAGAACTGAGAATCAGCCGAGGGTTTGATCTGGCATCGTTTAACCCTCATGGAATCAGCACCTATGTAGACAAAGGTAAAGAGCTCGAGATGGTGGCAAATACCAGCCTAGAGAGCACAATCAGAAATCCCTTTGCAGCCTTGCTCTGCAGCCCCAATGGTTGTTTCTTCTGGGAGACAAAAAGGGGTTTTTACTTTTGTTTTGCTCTTTTCTAAATGTCAGTTGCTAAAGAAAACACCCTTGCACATAATTTCAGTCTGTCTGAAACAGAAAGATGCCCTGGATATTAAAAGGAAAGAAAACATGGTAAAAGTTAGAGTTGAAAACCACAGAAAATTTATTTTGCATTTACATCTGTCTCATGCTGGGTTCAAATGTTTTGGGGAAATACATCCTTCACTGACTAGTAGTGCCCAGAATAGAAACTTTCGTAGCAAAACAGTAAATTATCAAATCTCTGTAAATTACCAAAACCTCCTTACCAAAACTCTTTGGCCAAGCCAGGTTCTCTTCTCCTAGATATGTTCTCCTACATCAGGCCCTGATTACCAATAATCTTTTTCCTTGTCCTTTCACTGGGGGTTTTAGCAGGGCAATTAGAATTCTGCAGCTATAAAGAGAACAATTGCTGTAGCTTGACCTGCATCCTCATACAGTCACCCTTTAAGGGAAGGTGTTGGAAAAGTCAGTGGTGGCTAATGCAGGGTCCTACCAGAAGGGCTGGGCAGATGTGTTGCATCCTTGCATAGAATGCAGGAGAAGGCTGCTCCTTCTGCTCTCCCATGGGATGTGGTAGACAAACCCAAGAGCCCAAACTGCCTTGGCCACAAACCCTTCTTCCAGCCGACGGGGGCTGTTTCACAAATTGCAAAACCCAGTGGCTTGGGTATAAGGATGAGGTTGGAAGAAATAGCAAAACACTAATTAACACACGAGTTCCCTGTAGAGCCACCCTGGAAGAAAAGCAGCTGGAGATCTGGATCCAGATGCAGAGGTATCTTGCAGAATGTGGGTACTTGTCCCTCTGTCTCTGCAGAGCCATGAGACAAATGGACCAAACTCATCACATGCTCTGTACTGGAGGCTGCCTCAGGGCTGGGGGTGCTCAGCCACACAAACTATTGCAGAGAATTCAGCTGTTTCCATTTCTTTTTCAAGATGACACTGTGTACCTCTTTGTTGTGAACCATCCCCACCAGAAGAGCACAGTAGAATTGTTTAAATTTGTAGAAGATGAAAATTCTCTTGTACACCTGAAAACCATTCGACATGACCTTCTGACAAGGTATTGGACTCAAATACAGCCTTCCCTCAGATCAGGCTGCATTGGTGAAATCCAATGTAGGATGATGTTTGGGTTTAGGCTATTACTAATTTGAGATATTTTCTCTTTAATCAGCATCCTTGTTCCTCTTATTGATTACTTCTTATCTGTGTAGTCAAAAGCAGTGTTTCTCCAATCTCTTCTCTAAATTAGATTTTTAATAGTTGTATCACTAAATTAGTCTTAAGCACTGCTGTGATTGATGCCAGTGAATTAGCTTGGCATCCATTTCTCCTTTGTTCTTGTAACCCACGCTTAGGTGATTGCAAATATGAGTCTCCAGATATTTTATTCTCTGGATAAAATACTGTAAAAATAAGCATACATTTAGATTTTTCTGTCTTTCTTTTTTTTTTAATACAAAATTTATTTGGTCTGTCCTACTGCAATATGATTTTAAAATAAACAGCCAGATGGGTAAAATTGTCACAACACCTATTTGTTCTCTGTTTTCTACTTGGATGTAATGAAAAGTAAAATAATAATAATAAATCATTTTAATGTACTTACAGTCAGGTAGCTAGATCTCTAGCTGATGCCCTGTGGTCCTGTTCAGGTCTCAGCACTGCACAGTCCTGGCTCATAGAAAATAAAAGTTAAAAGAATCTAAATAATTTGGTGACTACTTGAAGTACATCTATAATTGCAGCCACTTTATGGGTATTGATGACCATGTTCTGACTGTATCCTTCATACCTCTCATTTAATTTTTTTTTAAATATTTATCCATCTCTTTATTTCTTTTTTAGTGTGAATGATATAGTAGCCATGGGACCAGACAGCTTCTATGCTACCAATGACCACTATTTCTCCGACTTCATCTTGATGTTCTTAGAAATGTTCTTGGGTTTAACCTGGTCAAATGTTGTTTACTACAGTCCAAAAGAAGTTAAAGAAGTAGCATCTGGGTTTTATTCAGCCAATGGAATTAACATTTCACCTGATAGAAAGTAAGTTTCTCCTTACATTAGATTTTGTTTGATCACACAGAAATATCTGGAGATCCTCATCTGTGCATGTGGTACCTCTGTGGTGAGGAGTCTGAACTGGGTCATGTAAGGCAAGGTGCTGCCTGTGCAACACAAGTGATGCAGAGTGTTTGTAGCACAGACGTTTCGTGTCCTGGTGTTTAGCAGCAATGTTTGCTGCATGGTGTGGTACTTTATAGGCAATAAGGTCAACAGTTGCTGCATTTTAACCAGCTGATCCAGAAGTTTGTGTGTCTTGCTTGCAAGGATTAATGGGGCAGGGTTTCTGCAAGCAGGGAGTGCTCTACAGTCCTACATCTGTATGACTAAATCAACCAGTCCTGTTGTGTGGACAGGTGATATTAAAAAAAATAAATCGTAATTGTGACTTTCTGGTTCCAAGGCTTATTTCAGTGTTGTAATGGAAAAACTGGCACAGTGTGAAGCTACACAACAAGTAGCCTCAACAGGTTTGCCTCAGTGCCCTGTGGCTGGCTTGCAATGTCTGTCTGTGTGTGGGCTTGCACAGGAGGAACTGTCTGTTTTTGGTGTCTGCTTACTAAGATACATTAAGAGGTGCTTTTCTTTCTCTTGCAGGTACATCTATGTTGCAGATGTATTAGATCACAGTGTCTATGTCATGGAAAAACATGCTAACTGGAGTTTAACCCATGTGAAGGTAAGGTGCTGCGGTTGTATCAAAAAGAGGCGAATGTGGATTTTGGACAGAATAATTTTGGTGAATGCATGAGATTTCAGCATGATTATCTGTAAAGTTCTGATCTGGGTGGCTCCTGCTGTGGGTTTGCAGAGGTGCCTGCACACCCCATTACAGAGCCTCAGGTCTTCCACCCACCAACAATGAGGCAGGAACCCTTCGGTATGCTGTTGAGCTGTAGTGGAAGTCTGCCTCAAGCAGTGTGGGCCAGAGCACTGAAAGCATCCACAGACTGTAGGTGCAAATGAGCTGATGGGGGAAGCTCAGAGCAGTAAGCAGGTTTCTCACAGCAAAGGGGTGGGGATGATGCATACCAGGGGAAAAGAAAAACAGAAGTGGGGGGAAAAGTATTTCTTAGAAAAAAAATCAGTCTAAGTTATGTCAGATGAGACAAGTCTGTTGGTTATGTTGTAGTTTACTTCCAGGATTTCTGATAGATTTAACTTTTTGTTTTTCTTTTGTGTTGGACAGACACTGCAGCTGGACACTCTGGTCGATAACTTGTCTATTGACCCTCACACTGGAGACATCTGGACAGGATGTCATCCCAATGGGATGAAGCTGTTCCACTATGATCCTGAAAATCTTCCTGCATCTGAGGTGCCTTTTGGGAGACATCATTGGTCTCTTGGCTATGTCTGTGCCAGAAATCTGTTTTGTTCAAATTATGCTGGTATAACTTAACTGCATTTCATAGAAAGTGGCTGGCACAAGGTGTCTGTTAAAGCAAAGACCAAGCTGGCTTCTGCTGTCAAGTGAGAGCCTGAACAGCACATACTCACTAACAAACACCTATTGAGATCATTGGGCAACAACTAAATAATTTCCTATCAGTACCTCAGTCACTTTGGACTCCTCAGGCCTCTTTCTGTGCAGCTGTGGACATGCACACAGATTCTGATGAACTGCATTAATTATCAAGCCAGTACCTCTTTGCCAAACTGCACATAACTGACTGAGTACAAAGCATGACCAGAAACGTTTCCACAGGAATGATTAATCTGTGCAAGTGTAGTTCATCTGTAGGTAACACTATAATTCTTGTTTCCATGAAATGAGGCACTGGCATCAGGGCAATAGTGGCTATGAGTGCAGCTGGCTGCTGTCCATTTGATTTCAGCCTTGTACAAAGCTGCCTGTAAGACACTTCTCAAAATTACCATGTTCAATAGCAATAGATTTATGATACCACCCAGTTGTTTACTCTTGTCTGGGAAAAACATGAAAATATAAAGATATTAATTAACTCTTAGTCTGGAAAAAAATGTGCACGGTCCTAGTGGTGGGGATGACTGCCTTACTTCCTTACAGATGTTGCATGACAATTTAAAAAAAAATAAAATATCAGCGTTCATGAACTGTGCCTCACTAAAGGCCCTCTGACAGGAATCACATGAGTGCAATTATCAGCAGTTGGTCATCCCAACTAATTTGTTTAAGTTAACATGCTGATGTTCCCCCTATCCCTGGAGCATTTTCACCTATGACCATTTCAATAGATGTATCCTCCCGTTCTGGCAGGTCCTGCGCATCCAGAACATCCTCTCGGAGGAGCCTGTGGTGACACGTGTCTACTCTGACAACGGCTCTGTGCTGCAGGGGAGCTCAGTGGCATCCATCTACGAGGGAAAACTGCTCATTGGCACAGTCTTCCACAGAGCTCTCTACTGTGATCTATAGCTCGTCATGGGCAAGGCCTGCTGCTGTGGAAAGGATTTAATTCCTTGGGAACTCACTTAGTTTCTGCTAGATCTGCTAACAAGAAGACTGTTCCAATAAAGGTTAACTACAGTAATGGAAAAGTATTTTAGCCTTCCTCTCCAAAATGAGACTTCTATGCAATAGTAAAGGAAATGGAACTGAAGGTGAGAAATTAGTTTATCTGCGTAATGGGGAGGACCCCATGTTGTTAACACAGGGTAACCTTGAAGTTCAATTTCAGATTGCAAATGACTAAACTGTCAGACACTGAACAATGTGCTGGCTGGATTTCTGGTTTGTTGTTTGGTTGTTTTTTTCTCCCATGAGAAAACTGATTTTGTAAATGAGAATTGCTGACTACCAGTGTGGTGTGCATTCTTATCACTGACCCCTGGGCCTTCCCAGGGACTGTGCTAGGGGTTTTTCTTCCAAACCTTCCTGTTGGCTTTCCCTAATGCTTCCAAAATAACTGGAAGGAGAATAAATGTTATTTCAGTCTCATTTATTTCCCCTTTCCCCTTAAAGCCATTTCCTAATGTTACTTCAGTTCCATAAATTTGTTTTAATCCTATGAAAAAAGAGTAGGGTATCACTTTGGATAGATTTCTTACTGGCTCTGAGTTTAGAAAAGTTTTTTTTTTTTTTCTCTTAAAGAGTGGGAAACATCTCCTGCACACCTTCAGCAGAAGTGCATTAGCAATTCCTATTGTCTGTCACCACAGAGGGAGCATTTCTGGGCACTTTACGATGGTCATGCATGTTCTGTGTTTAACTTCAGCTGGTGTGGAGTCGATTCCCACAGCACCAGTCGATTCCTGTGGCACTGCTGTGCACCAGGCAGCCCTTCAGGTTCACCTGGCATCAGTTACTGACATCTTGCACTGCAAAAGCCCCCCGGGTTTCCTTCAGCTAATGTTTTTGGGATGATGTTAGCAGTCATTTGCAATGAACTGAACGCAGTGTCCTTTGAAGCTGGAGCTCATGGAGTGAGCTCTTCTTGCACAGATGCCCTTACCCTCAGAGCAGCTCCTGCTGAGCTTTCTGAGTTCCCACCTGGGATCAGCTCTTCAGTTTTGTGAGAGTTGCTGACATTCAGCTAAAGGCTGTGTTACATGTGGGATCTCTCCTGCTGGGGTTGCCCCTGTGCTGCCTGCACCAGCCTGCACTGGCCCTTTTCAGCATCTTGGCAGCCCCTCTGAATGCTGCCACCAGACAGACATCCCTGAGGGCCACGAGCCCCTCTGCCATCCTTCAGCTGATGCAGTAGCTTTTCCTCACTGCAGTTCTTCCACCACTGTGGAGAAAAAAGACAGGCTGCTCCTGAAGTGCAAGCATGGGAGGAGAAAGAGCCAGTCCCTGGGTGCTGATTGCTAAGCTGGCTTTGCTGTTCCCTCCTACCACCTGCTCCAGCACCAGCTACAGCCCCTCTAATCTGAAGAGTACATGGAAAGTCCAGAAAACACAGGAGTGCTTCTGCCTTTAAGACAGACCAAACAACCTGGTCTGCAGTGGCCCAAAAACACTATAGATAGGATGTGGAGTATGTGCAAACCTTCCTCTGTCTGTGTTGTCCTGTTCTGGCTGAGAAGAGGCAGTTCCTACTGCAGGCTGAGGTTTGGGTGAGCAGTGGCCCTGAACAGTAAATGTGTCTACTGACACCTCTTGGCTCCTGCACCTTTCCTTTCTAACAAGCCTAGTGGCTTTCACCCACTGGTAGGAAAAGAGTAACTGCTCCTTTCCTGAGCAAAAGGGACACATTGAATGAGCAGGAAGCCATTGCAAGGGCTTTTGGCTTGCGGCTGTGTTGCTGTATGGGAAGGACAGGGTCATCCCACTTCCTCTGCACAGCTGAGTGGGCTGTGGGTCTTGCCACATCACATCCTGCCCCCAGAAAGCCTCTGCTCCACCCTAGCCCCCACGCTGCCACTGGCTCACTGGCACAGACACTGTGGCGTAAGGCACGTCCCTGGGCACAAGGAGTTGTGTGAGGCACAACAGCCGGGGGCACGTTGACCCTTCCAAATGCCAGCAGTTTCCCTCTGTTGCCACGGCACACAACTCATACATGCCCCTGTACCAACAGTGGTCCCTGGTATTTGTGATGTTTTGTATCCAAACAGCACACGCTGCAGGGGTCAGCGATGGCTGGAGGGGCAGACTTGGTGTCAGTTAATCACACAGTTAATTGACTTGTCCCTGGGGGGCAGCTCTGCATTAGCAGGTCTGTGCACAAACTGTGCTTACAGCTCAGCCCCAAAATGCCCAGTTGGTCTGGGGACTCGAGCGCTGCCCAGGCTTCACTGTGTGCCCATGAAGGCTTTGGTGACAAGGACTCATCTGTTTGGATCACAGTTCTGAGTCTTTTGCTGCCCGTGGCGTGCAGCCCTTCTACAGAGCAGAGCCAGCCCTGAATGAGGGCAGCTTTTGTCTCATCCCTTTGCTGTACTTTGGCATTACCTAACTCTGGCTTTCCCACTCTTCCCTCAGTAACTTCTCTCTCCCTGCAGGACACTTTCAGCTTCCCTCCTAAGTGGTGCAGCTTCTTACAGGAACTTGTAATCCATTTTCAGCCTTGAAGAACAGAAGCTGTTCCCACTGCCCAAGCTGAAAGAAATGCTCTGAAGGAAGTTCTCAGAGGTTGGGCTATTCACTCATTTGTGATTTGCTATCGGTGGCTTGCACTAGCATTCTAAAGTGATTATTCTAGGATTGTGCCACTTTTTGTTCTGAAGTGCTGTGTTCTAAAGAGTTACATCATGCATCAGTGGCAGTGACACAGCTGAAATGCCAACCAGTCACTCTGTGGGTCGTGGATTTACTCTCTGGTTGTGAAAGGGCAACGGCCACTCCCTCAGCAGTGCAGAAGTAACCCATGAAAACATTATTTTCACATTTTACTGTTGCTTAAAACATCTTCAGATGAGGAAATCTACGTGTTGTTGGATCTTGTCAAACTTCTATTTTTTAATTGGTTTTGGCCTTTCAGAAAATCAAAACTGTCTTCCCTCGTCACTAGCTTTTTTTTTTTTTCTGTTCTAAACTACTCCTGTGCTGACGATTTTCCTGTTGGTCTGCCTACAGACTGAACCATGGGCAAGTGAGGTGACTTGTCTTTTCCTACAGCATTTGAGGGAAGAGACATCATAGCTATCTGCTCTTACTGACAACAACATTTTGACCTGAGGTGAAAAGGGCAGGAAGCCCATGCCAACCTCCTCCACAGGTATCCCAGCCTTGCAGTGCAGAGGTGGGAATTGGAGCCAGGTCACCAGTGTTAGGTGGTGCTGGGCAGGACACAGACAGCAAGCAGGTGTTGTGCAGCAAGAGCCACGCTGGGGTACAGCTCCAGGGTACCTCCTGGCAACCTCAGGGCAGAAACGGCAGCGGTGGAAGAGGCAGCTCAAGCCTGGCCTACCAATTACAAAGTAACCTGCACACAGAAAATCAGGCTTGCAAGCCCCAGGAGAGCATAACCCATCATCTTTAACATGCTGTAGAGACTGGAGCAGTTCTGGGCATTTCTGAAACCCAGCTGCAGCTGTCTGAGACAACTTGCACAAACAAGAAAGACGTATTTACAGATGGCTCCAGGCCTAGGGAGCTGCTGAGCAGACACATTTTACATGTCAGTTGTGGAACTGGAGCCTCTTACTATATCTATTTTAATTAAGATAATAATTTTATGATTTGAGGCTTCTTTTTATCTTCTTACGGCTGGTGGCCATATTAGTGGAAGGTAAGATTTATGATTCAGTCGTTGGGAAACACAAACTGGGTTAGACAGATTAAGTGCACAGTTATTTGGCCTAGATTCTGCCAGATGTAAATCCACTGAAATGACTACACAAATTGCACAGTCTGTGCCCTTCGATTTTCCCTAAATTAATGCTTTACTAAAATCAAATAAATAAAAGACATATTAAATACATTCAGTAAAAGAACTGCTGTACTTTGAATGTATAAAATGCCCATTATAATTAACCTACACTTGACTGTAAAATATTTTTATGTAACAAAACCAATCCAGATCTTTTTAACACACATTGATCAGTATCAATGTGAAAACAGACTATTTTTACATCAACCTGCATCAAAAGACTGCATGCTACATTTCATCTGCATATGAAGAAAAAAGACCATTTTTTTCCTTAATCTTTCTTTTTTTAAACTTCTTTCTACATAGTTACAGATGTAAATGAGACCCACTTGGAACCTTGTGAATCATGCCAATTTGGCCAAAAGCTAGGATCAAAATAATCTTTGGCTGAGCAGAAGGAACCAAAGAATAAACAGGACAAGGCACATATCCCCCTCACCCCCTAGCCTGATCCATGCAGCTGTTCAGTCATCCTCACCATTTATTATTTCTTCTGGAATGACCAAGAAAAGGGCAGAAAAGTGAGAACTCATTACAAATTCTAATAAAGATTCAGGATTTCTCATTTTATTGCATTCGTTGTCTAACAACAATAATACTCATTGGCAAGAAATTTATTTACACTAACAAATTAACTTTAAACCACAAGGCTTTGTTGTTTGTATTTCAACTGTAAGAAAACAAAGGGCCACCTTTATGTTTTCTTTTGATGTCTCCCAATAACTAAATATTAAACAAAGTTGTCTTGGGGAAAACTCAACAATCTAGAGAAGTTCATATCAACCAAGCACAAGAGAACAAGCTCAGACATGGCACTACTGTGTCCTTCATGCAGGTGATCAGACACCAAGATGTACAAAGAAAAAGTTCAGGATAACATGCATTTCGTATACATTTGACTTCTTTAAAAAAAGAACAGAAAAAGGAAAAAATCTGAAGCACAACTATCTCTTTAACCATATAAAAAGAAACTATGTAAGAAGCCAATTGTTACAGTAAGCACAGTGCATTTTAGTCTTTTAGCTGCCTGGTCTCCTAGCAATATGTGTAACACTTGTCAGTGACCAGTGAGATACCTTTGCAACATGACTGGGAAATATGAAAGCAGATGTTGAGTGCATGTTGTATGGTAAAGTATGGAGTCAGAAAATGTTCACTGTGCACTCTTCACTTCCAAATGGGCTGGTTACTCCTTATGTCTGGTGCCCTGAGATCCCCCTTCCTTCAGACACTTCTGCACAGGGCCCAAATCTACTTCCACTGGTGGCCGTGGCAAAGCTCCCGCTGGAAACCCAGCAGGAGCCCCGGGCTCCTGGGTTACGCGGATTTGATCCGATCTCGTGAGCTGTGAGCCCTCCTCACCTCTCTGGAAGAAGAGACCTGCCTAAGATCAGCAGGTTTCACAAACCCCATAGCTTGTTCTTAACACAGTCCACACCTCCCAAAGTAACAGGCAGCCCAAGGCACTACCACCAAATCTTCCTGTAAGATGTGCATTTTTTTAATCATTACTTAATGCTAAAAGCTGGTTGGTAGAGCTGGTTAGTAACAGAAAGCTCATTTTATATTTAGGGTTTGGAGGGCTCAATGCCATGACTAAGATATTACAGCTTTGAAAAATCAGTTTCACAGGTACCCAAAAAAGTCCAGTAAATTCCACAGGGAGGTTAACAAAAGGGACCATGCCATCTGCAGATGACCCACACTCCACTCTAGTGAGCGGGCAAGTCTCCTTGGATTTCACCTGTCATCCTGTTCAGAAACAAACTGCTGAAAGTGCTCCAATAAAAATCAAAGTTGGGGTTAAAATCACAAAAAATGCGTTTCCTTGCTAGAATACTGATATCCAACTACACGATGATCCTTTTCCATACTACTGTAGAAAAGTATTCTGTACTACATGCAAGACTGACATTTCTTTCTCTTTTTTCTCTTGGAAGTGGAACACAGTTCATTCTCAAAAATGACACCGCCCTCCTCTTACCTGCCCATGAGCCAGGAGGTGAAGGTGTAGCAGCTCAGGAGGACAGGAGACTTTGATGGAAGCAATAAACTATAAGGAACCCTCATCTCAAGTGTCAAGCACCTCTGAATGTCAATGACAGCTAAGGCCTGGCAGGTTTTAGAGGAAAGCTGCTCAGTAATTCTAGTAAAAGCTCAATTCCTGTGGTATCCCTGCAGCAGATTACAGTCATAGTAAAGGAGATGCCATTGCAAAAAAATTTTGAGAAGCTGAAAAAATACATAAGTATTTGTATATACTGAAATACAAACATCTAATGCCATTCAGCTCTTTATTACTGGCTTCTGTTCCACCGTGTAATTCTAACCCTAATGATTAATTCTAATGACCTTGAACAGGCTCCACTCCCAGCAGCCCTCACCAGGACCTGCTGAGTGAAATGCAGACAGCAAGCAACTCTCTGTGCATTGCAGTGAAGGGGTACAGCTCCTTCCTCACCCCCTGGCCCTGCTCTCCTTGGGCAGACTGAAACCCAACAGGGAGTTTTAACAAGAAGCTGCCCGGCTGCAGCAACCCACCTGTGAAGAAATGGGAAGATACAAGCTAGAAGTGATTAATGTCAGTATGTTTGGCTGATTTGAACAGAACACGGAGCCACTGCTCTCCTCACAATCTCAGTATAAGCACTAGGGTTTTTAGGACTAAAGTAACCTGCAGTGTTGTATATCTCATTTTCTATTTTTGAGACTTCCACTTTTCCTTAACTCTCTGTTCTTCACCTTTTTAGAGGCTCTATATATTCACAACTTGCAATACTGCAGCAATGAGCAGAATTAGAGTTTACAGAACTGGCCTACTACCACAAGCAGGGAGAAAGTAACTTGGACCAGCCTGCTGCAGTCACCCAGGTGTAATGATGACACAAGCACCTGTCTTGAAGTGTGGAAGCACCAAATTGCCTGAACAGCAGTTCAGTGGTGGCCAGGCAAGTCAGCCTAATGAAAACAGCTTTAGCTCCACAAATAAATACACAAGGTAGGCAACATGATGCCTGCAGGTGAGCCAAACCATGAGAAAGGCTGTCCAGCCATTTAGCAAAGAAAATCTGTTTTTTCTTGTTACATTAAGCCCCACGTTAGTCTGACTTAGCACTGGTTTATAGGAAGATTAAGTTGAGAATGATGAGACATCCATGTTTTGTTTCTTATAAGTCATAATACAAGGGGGAAAAAAAATGCAACACAACTTTAAAGGTCCTACAGAACAGCAAGAAAAGTTTCAAACGTGCTTCACGTCTGTTATCCGGCAACATTTCTGCACTTCCCAAGATTGAATTGCCATATTTCATAAAAGGAACCACATAAATCTTTTATCACAGAAAGAACAGCAAAACTCTTGTCATTGTTCCGTTTCCTTAGTTTTCACATGTTGATCGAAATGCATTTTAATGGTTTTAACTTAAATGTAAGCCACTAGGTTTTTTAAAGTTAAATTTTTGTTGTTGTTTTTAGTCTGAGAATAACAAAATATCATTATCACAAAGCAGTAAAAATCCCCTGAATACTTAAACGACTTAAGTTGAATTAGTTATTCTGCAGAGAAAGAACATGATTTACAAAGAGATTAACTAGGCACTGTTCTAAGAAGCAAGAATGAAAACTCAATATATAATGCCAAGCAGTCTGCTCTGGTTTCTAAACAAAAAAAGAACATAAAACAGAGACACCACCTTACATTATTATATACAACCACTTAAACATTACTACAATGTAAACATAATTTAAAAAGAAAATCTTCATCTAATGTATTTATCAACATTGTATATAAAATATTAAATTTCCAGTTTCTTCCAGAATGCTAGTTTTATGAGGCTGTTAAACATTTGTAATTTTTTTTCCTATGAATGAATGCAGAAGGATTTACTGCAACGTGTAATTTTTGTTAGCAGGTGTATTTTGCTGCTGGTGGTTTATCTCAAGAAAAGTATCACAAGCCTTTAGAAATATCAGCAAGTATCTTTTACGGCAATTTCAATTTTAGATCTGAATAAAATATACATCAAAAACTTGTAGAAATTGGATTTGGAAGGAAAAATAAAGCTAATGCTAAGTAGATCCGCTGTGTATTAATTTTGGATGAATTAGGCTCTCTCAGTTTACAGACCATTTTACATGTCAAAGACATTATTAGGATCAAAAGAAATGTAACTATTAACAGTGCACCCTAAATGTTCCAAATCTGAGCTTCGGAGAACTTTGCAGACAGAAATCTGAATGCCATAAAGTACAGAGCAGAAGAGAAGCCAAGCCAAACTAAAACACACATTTTCTTCAGAGGAATTTTCAGTTCTAGGTTGGCTCATTTTTAAGTTCAAGGTTCTAACTTTGCCATCTTAAACACTTACTGGGTTTGCACAGCTAGATGAAGACTGCCACTTGCAGGCTGCACGAGTGGGAAGTGACGTTTCTCAACCATACACAGTCAGCTTTGACTGTAGAGCAGTCAGCTCATGCCTGCAGCTCCTCACTGGGGAGATCTGCCCATTGTCTGTCCATTCTTTCGAAGCAATACTGTATAGTTCAGTCCTGCTGCTGAGGCAGTAACACCATATATTGCTTCTGTCACAGCCAAAATTACACAGCAGGCTTCATCCATGGCCTCACACACCCCAGAACTCCCTGAAGTATGACCACTGCTAAGCCATCAAAACATTCTACAGCCAGAGCCCAAAAATTCAGGTTTTGGTTGGATATTCTTTAAATATATCAAAACAGTTAAAAAGTGGGAACTTTGGATTAAGTAACCATCACCTCCATGGCAGCATTGACCTTAGCAGCAATGTATTGAATTTAATTTTAACCAGAATCACCCATCTTCCTCTTCTTAAAGTGCACTTCTGTAAAAACTAAAAATCTACAGCAGACTAAAGTTTGATAATTGTTTCCAATATCAGCTTCATAATAGCACAGCAGAAAGCTTATTCTTACAATGCTTACTGACTGGAGAATGAATTTGAAGCTCTGGTGTTTTTCCTGGCGAAAAACCAACTTGAAACAAAATAAACCCAGTTTCCTGTATGAAACACATGAAAAACAAAGCGAAGTGTGCTATAGAAAGTTGCCTACACACTGGGAGCACAATAAAATTTATACAGATTTATATGCTGTGCTCTAGTTAGAAATTCATCCTTGCTCAGACATCTAAAGGATAAATGTTATCCTCAGATTTCTGTGTAAACCCACATAACCATTTAAGGCTTTGCCTCCTTCCTGGATTGACTATTGTACAGTTAACAGAAAGAGTTTCACCTCCTGTCCTTTACCCAGGGAGAGAATATTGACTCTCCTGTCTTTATCTCCAGTGTATAAGAAGTCACTGAACAGTTTTCAGAGCAGTGTTGCTTAAAGATACTGACGCAAGATGAAACTTACTCCAGCAGACTGAACTGAGTATCCAAACACCGTAAAGAAGATGAACTTCCAGTTAGAAAGTTGAGTCAAATCTTATCAGACAGAGCACAACTCCTTTTACCCAGCTGAAGAAATGTCCCCCAACCATATTGACTGGCCATCCTATCCAGAAGAGGTGAAGCAGTGGACATGCTCCTCGGCATCATGCTGGTTACTGAAGTGACCAAACACACAGAGCTCAACAGAGAGAGTACTTTGGAAGGAAACACCACCACACAAAAATGAAATCTGTTAGCTGTCAACAAGAACAGAACAAATGGAGGGGCTGGGATTGCTTCACATGGCAACAGCAACGAGCGTGAACTGGATATGCAGGAAAGAAAACAACACAATATAAATTTCCCTAGTCATTCTATGTACAGCCCCGTCTCTCTGTACACAATCTTGGGTGATGAACACAAGAACGCTGAAGGGGCATCAGAGCCGATATGAGTTTTTCTTTCCTTGACACGCCTCCACTTTCCAAACACAGCAGCACTTCTGCTTATCACTGCTCATTAGTGCCCTCTGTTGCATCTGACGAACACTTTTCTGTTTTCCTTGATCTCCTCTGCAGCTGCTCTTGCTCCCTCTTTCGAAGCTTTTCCCTTTGCTTTTCCATTTTCTCTTGAGCTTTGCGAGCCTTCTCCAAGGATGCTTTCATTTCCTTTAGCTTTCTTTTTATGATTGCTCTGTCCTGGGAAGATGTCATACCAAGCGCCTGAGATGGGGAAAACAAAATTTAAAAGAATTTCCTAAGATTCAATCTATCATGTTTTGCTTTCATATACTAGTAATAGTTCTCCTTAGAAGGCCGTAACAACAAAGTGCATCTGTCACAGACTCAGATACATCATTGGTGTGCAAGTACTACTTCATGCTTTCCATTTCTAGAATTATAAAGAATGAGACATCATTGCTACCACTAATGTTGATTTCATTGATCAAATAAGACAAAGAAACTATTTTATTGAAATCATCTAAATCCACATAGAACAAGACTTCCAAATTCTCACTGCTATGCCTTGGTCAAAAGTACACCTGCAGTCTTCTAAGGCACTTATAGTTAGTGAATCGCCACCAAAAAATTCAGAAGGGGAACACCAAACTTGGACTTTTGGATCTACAGAGCTTCCTGCAACTCCATCCTGTATCTTTGACTAAAGTAGGCTCATATTTTTACTACAAGAAACAATGCATAGTTTATACATCAAAACTGTATCTAGTTCTAACATACTACAACTGGTATCAGCTTATGCCTCCCATATCCTGTTAATCCATTATTCCCTTACTACTTCTGATATATGTCTATCCACTGCCTTCCCAAAATTGCCCTTTCACAAAATAGAGCTGGATGAGAAATATGTGCATGCAAATACCACTTTCACACACTGCTGTATGATTTGCACATGCAAATATGGGTACATTATATGCATCAAGAATTTTCACAAAGCAAATGCCTTGCATTTCTGAAGCTTCTGAATCTAAGTACATATGGGAAGTTCTTAGAGTGTTGCTGTGGCTTTATACTTTCTGTTTATTATTCTGGCCTATCATGACTCCATGCACAAGGATTTGCTGCTTTCTGGATGAATTCTAACTGCCTTTGAGATGATGTAAGGTGATGAAAAATACTATAGTTAATCTTGAAGCCCAGTCAGTTAATTACCTTGAGCTTACTGCCATCCAGCTGAAGGAGATGCTCCCCATTAATGTTCTGGGCACTGAATTCAGAAACATACTGTTCAAGGTTCAGGCTCATCAACCAGTGGGAAACCTGCTGCACACTCCACTCGTGAACAGCACGGCTCTGACACTGACTGTGCTTAGGAGACTGTCCATCGTCGAGGATCTGTGACAAAAATATTCCACATTATCACTAAAAGGTAACACAGATGAGTAACAACATTTTTCTGCACAAATTGCCAGCATCAGAGCACAAGGTATCTGCACTATCTTTGCATTACAATAATAGCAATTTCACACTGCTATATTACATCTCTATCTAACCAGACACCTAAAAATGAGTACAAGGTACCTAAAAATGAGTACAAGGTACCCAAAAAGTCTTTTATCTATAGAATCATAGAAGGAAAAGGAATTGGCATTCCTTTTAACCCAAGCAGGGACTGAAATGGCCAGATGGCACAATTCAAATCATGCATGCTCCCATTTCCTCACAAGATTTTTTCTTTCAAACTAGCAGGTTTCTAAAGGATGCAATGAATTGCGCATTCCACTTCCTGGGCACATTCACAGATCTTTATGATCTGTTTAAGCTATCAAAAAAACCCAACCAACCAACCAACCACACAAACAAAAAAAAACCCCAAAAAAACCCAAACCAAAAAAACTAAAACCTCAGGGGAAAATAAAACCCTCAGAAAACCACTCTAGAGCTCCAAGTGATGATACCAAACAGCCAGTGAGACTGATACTGTCTATGGAAGAAGACCCACAAGATGACACAGAGGAGTGGTACGGAACACACAGCCCTGGCCCTGTTCTCACCATCTTGTGCTGCTGTGGGTGAGAGCACAAGCCTCACCAAAAAGGGCAAGTGTGGCATCAACTGCTGGAGCAGACCCATGCCCCTGCTCTGCCACTTAATTCCACCCACGGGTATGCCAGTGGGGCCTGGAACAAAAGCTATTCTGTCCTGGCTGTAGTCAGCAAAGCAGCTGCTACAGGCTGCAGCAGCTGTCTGCTGTTAGAGCAGCTTTGACATTAGCTGAGATGATGCTGGGAGCTCTCTCAGCTTCTGGCTGTCCAGTTTTCAGGGCTGGACACTATCATTTTCTTCTCCTATTACGAGCATGAGCTCAGCACAGCTGATGCCTGGTCTGGTAGATTTGCTTTGACACTGCCCCTCCTCCTGCTTCCAGCATACCACAAAAAGTGCTGTATGCTGTGGCCTTGAAAATTCTCAGCAACAAGGAGAGGGCAACTCAAGACAAGGAAAGAGGAGCCAGTGACATCTGTGTGTTCTGTGCCAACAAGGGTGTTTACCACAGAACACCACAAGACAGGAAACATGACTCTGCAAAAGAGACAGTACATTGCCACGTGACAGTGACACGATTCACCACAACAGCACACTAGTATCTCACCTCATCATCAATCATATCCAGGCTCTGAGTGAGGGAGCAACAAAGAAATGGGAAAGAAAAGCATTATAGAAATGAAATATCAAACATGTAACATGTAAAAGATCAGGCAACGGCAGCACCAAGATTTGCAAACAGATATGGCTACTTAAAACCAACAAGATTTCTTTAAAAAGAATTGCTTCCAGAAGCAACAAGGTTATGTTGAAAGCTCAGCACACACATGATCTGGCAGCTAAACCTGACACTGCATCAATGAATCCCCTTTGGAGTTCCTGATCTTGATACCCTAGAACTGACGGGAACCTCTCTGATGGCTGCAATTTCCAAGAGCAAAAGCTCCTTAACTACAGGAGAACCAACTGCAAGAACTGGGCTCCCTCTGTATCCTTCCACTTTCTCATCTTTAAATGCTGATGGGGCTCCCAGGGAAGCCAGAGCAGAGGATTGCTTGCAGCAACGCACTGTGGAAGGCTGAGGAGCAGCACCACTCCCCTCCCTGCCCAGGGGGGCTGGGAAGGTTTCCAGGGCAGCTCTTGCTGAACATGCTGCCTCATCTGGAGGCAGCAATTTGGCACACAGCAGAGGATAGAGAAAACATTCATTTTTATGAACCTCCTCAGGCTTGGTATTTTAGAAGTAATAAAGTAGAGAGCTGAACATGCAAAATGAAAGGATTTTCAAGGCTTTAATTCAATACCACTCAGAACAGGACGTTGCCACAATCAAATACATAATATAAGGAGAATTAAATATTCAAGTTATCAAGATAGTACTAATACTAAATAAAGTGAAAGCGATGACTTTGCCATCTTCAGTAATTCACAGCATATGCAGACCTCTGTGCTGTGTCCTTTTGTTATCAATTCTTGCCCTTAATTACCTGCAGTAAAAGCAACTTCAAAAGAATGGCTGGGTTTGTAGACTTGCAGTTTGGCAAATAGAGTTGCACGGAACAGCTCTCATTCTTTAAACCCAAGTAAACCATGCAGGCAGTAATAAAAAACCTACCTATCATTAAAACAACAAAAAAAGGGTACAGAAGGTATAGATACTTAAAGTTCCTCCTCTCTAGTAAAAACGATTTGGCTCAAATCTCACATGAAAAATCTGAAGTTCTTATGGAGTGTTTGTAAAAGAACGAATGCACAGATTTCCTGATTCCACAGGATGTGCTGTCAGCTACTGTCAAATCATAAAATCTCACCCACAACTGAGTTACAAAACTAGTATCTTAAGAAGAGTATTTTCAATAAATTATATTCAGCTCAAATATGTCACCAATTTACAGGGTTAGGAATGCCTTTTTACTTTATCATTGTATGAAAAAACTCTGGTTTGGAGTAATTGACTTCAAATCCACTGTGCAAAGCAAGCACAAAGAATGCAGAGTGGATGAAGACATACACGTTATAACCAATACACAAACATTCAGGTACAGTAACACACAATTACTGCATGTACACGTCATTCTACCAGGGTAAAAACTGGGGTAGGTGAAGGTGCCTTACATCTCAACTACATTTACCAAACCATACTGTATATTTGGTATATCAAAACTCTCCCAGGGCTAGTTTAGTGTATTTATATCCATATCTATGTCCATATGTACATATGTAGAAAAAATATATTGCACATATGAGGATATAGCATCTCTCAGGACACCAACTACATTCCACTTCCCTACTCAGTACCACAGGGCATTATTTTAAGTTGTTATTATATGAACAAGAAAAATCCTAATTAAGATGCTAAGATTAATTTCCCTCTCCAATCCTACTGTCTAAAAGCTTTCCTTGGAGTAATCAAGCGAGATTCCACAGGAAAAAGAAAACAACTATTTCCCAAATTAAACAATTTCATCCACATACCTCATCTGATGACAGTGCTAAGGAGTGCGAGAAACCTGGTGTTTTAGGTTCTGCTCCTAAACCACTCAAATCAGCTGAACTTGTGCTGCTGGGACTGAAATCATCATTGAATGTGAAATTCTGTGGAGAAAAAGAGGAGTAAGAATGAACAAATTATTGTTTAGGTGCATCTAAAAAGGAAATTTGGTTTCTGTCTTCCATGTTGGCATAGATCAGGAGTGATTTCAATCATTTACCAAACCAATCACAATACACATGAGGAAGTCTAACGTTTTATAGTGTTACTATTTATAGAATGCACAGTATTTTTACCACTCTGTACTTCATGAGACACCTTTGCCAACTTAATGCCTCAATGAATAACTAAAGTGTCTAAAAGCAATTTCCAGACTCTTAAGATGTTGGCTTTCATCCTGGAGCTAAATTACTGCTTCTGCAGGTTTATCACTAGCATTTATTGTCCTCCAAATACTCAGGAGAAGCGTAGCACAGGCAGCAGCACAAAGAATAGGACAGAGAATTAATGAACAGAGAGAAGTGAAAACTCCTATTGAAAAAACAAAGAGAACATCCTGTGAATCCACTTCTGAGTCCCAAATAATCTCCTTGAAAAGTGAAAGGATCCTCCCTCTTTGCCTATGTCTTTTAGAAAAAAACTGAAACTGAAAGTAAAAAATATCTTTGGACACTGAATATTATTTCCTGAACTAATAACCATAAAACAAACCCTGTTTTTTCTTAACAATGCAGTGAGACACATCACATGTTACAGCCAGTAATAGCAAAACCAGGCACATATTTTTCAGGAATACAACAAAATCGCCATTAGAATAAGACAAAAATTAACAAGTATTTCACACTAGAGGGAGAACAACGAAAAAACCAAAATATATAAAAGATTAAGAACACCATGGTATTCCATTTAATTCGAATACACACTTGACAATACAGAGACCTCTACTCTCTAACATCTAAATGAGTATTAAATCCAATTCATCTTTGACCTTCACTTTAGAAAGCGAAACAATAAAAACAACACTAAAAGCTATCCTTCTATCTGCCCCCCTCAAATACTTGACCTGTCTTTCCTGAAAACATGAAGACTTCCAAAAATATCAAGTGTTGGTCCTCTTAGTTTTGCTGGAAATCCAACTAAATATTGGTAATCATGGCTGTGCTTTGAAAGCCTGAATAGCAGTACAGAAACTTTTAATTTAAGAGCCTGTGAACTTTACAGAGAACATAAGAATATTTTTGTGATTATTTTTCTCTCACCTACATTTAGAATTCCTGTTTTGTTTTTCCCAGCTCTTTATAGAGGAGAAGAAAATCTGAGCAGCTCCCTTAGCTGCTTCCTTAGCCCACACAGCGTTCTTAGGCCAGGAGTTCAACAGCTCTACCTCCTGTTGTGTGAAGAACATATTTTTCTTTTTTAAGTACTCTGATTTTTCTTTCACCTCTGTTTTGTGCAAAGCTTTACAATGATTTTAAGCTTTTCAAATTTAATTTTCTACAGCAAAACCACAAGATAGCCAAGACCTGGTAATAATTAGGACAGCCCCCACAATCTCAACCTAATACTATCTAAAGGGGTGTGCTTTTCCCCCCACTTGAAAACTATTTTTAAACAATGTTTGTTTAAATGCATAAATAGGATTTACTGGTTTAAATTTTTTTTTGCCCTAAAAGAGAAGAGGTAAGCAAATAATTTCTGTTCAGAGAATTCATTGGTGGTCTTCTCTATCAGTCTGATTTGGACTGCTGTAAGCCTTGTGTTGCTCTCCCTGCCAGGTAACATAAGAACAGCTATGACTTTGCTCAGCCTAGCGCACAGCAGAAGTTATGTATCACCAGCTTTTGGCATCAAAAAGTAAGAAATGCCTGTGGAAACTGCTATTATGAGCATGCATTTAGAGGTAGAAGACAGAGAAATGAGATTTCTGATTCATATTCCTATACAAAGTTGAGAACCATATCTGCTTCTTTTTAGCAGACCAATATAAAAAATCAACCTCTATAAGTCATAAGAAGTTACAGGCAAAGAAATATTTTCCAGAAGTGGAAACAAACATGAAAAAGCTAAGTATGTTACTATAAATAAGGGTTATTTAAGGAATCATCATGCTGAAACATTCATGCACATAGAAAGGAATCACACAGATGTATTAAATTGCAATAGTTCATATTTACAGTTCAAGCATCTTCATACAGAGAATTAAATCCAACATCCAGCATGCATGACAAACAGATTTCTTTACTGGGGAAAAAAGATGACTGACAGCATACAGCATTTCTTCACTTGCAAACACCTCATTTGAACATAGGTATTCCCACTACCAGTCCTGAAAAATGAAGAATAATCTGTAACTGGATACACAAATCTAGCATTTGTTCAGTGGATCCAAATGCTAATTTCCACTGGCACCACTTGCTTTTGTTACGGTACATCACACCACAGTTAGTTTACTGGAATAATGTACATTAAGACAGAGTAAAAAAGGTAGAACAGGGAATGGTACAATGACAGAGATGTTCTGTTTGGATGGGCTGTTACCGTACAATGAACACCATGCACTGTTTATTGTAGTAGTCACATATTGGCCCGTTCTTTTTTCCAGAATCACAAAGCCAATTATGCTACTCAACACAGTGGGAATAAGGTAGTTTTTATTTTCTACCTTTGACCCCTTTTTAGCTGGGCTTAAATTTTCAGAGGAAGGTTCAGTTGAGCTGGTAGGCGACGGCAGGTTGCTGGAAGAATTGGATCCCTTGCCGCTCTCTCCATACCATGTGAATGGTACACAGTGTGGGAGAGAGGAGGATCGCTCTGCTAAAGATTTAGTGTTGGCTGATTTCTGCAGCAGCTCTCTGACAGTCCTGTTTAAGAGAAAGGAGCAGGAATATGCATTAGATTATAAAAGAAGGGGAAACAAAATGCCACAGAGGGAGTTAACTGTAAAGAGTGACATTCCCTGTAGCTGTGACTAAAGAATGGAGTGGCATGCAGCTGGTAGGGGCATGCCTGGTATCTCTCTTCCAGCAAAAGAAAAAATCTGTGTTCTTTTAATTCTTTTTCTAACTCAAGCTTTCTTAAGACAACATACACCCAGCAAATGGAGACAGATGTCAGCTGAAAATGCCTATACTCCCACCATTCGGATGAGAACCAGCTCCTGTGAAGAAGCCACACGTTGTGTTTGTGCATTTCTGAGCCCCAGTGGTATCCCAGCGCGATCTAATCATTAGACTGACCCAAGTGGGCCCTGGTTCCCAGAGAAGATCTGGCTTGGATTTTCAGCACAGGCAGAATGAATCAGATGCATCTGTGTCCATCTATGGAGATGTTCCTTTGTTACAACAGTTACATACACATGAAGTACTATTATCTTGCTTTTAAATTATCAAGTATTAAAAATATTTATATTTTAATATATTTTTATTGATATAGAAAAATGAATGAAACACCTATGGGACTTCATCAGAGTCTCTCTTCATAGTAAGAAAGTTTGCAGTAATCAAGGCAAAGGCAACACTTACAAAGAAAAATGCCTAAATTTTATTTCCTAAATATATCATTAGTGCAGTATGTAAATTAAAAATAATTATCTAAGTATCTGCCTCCAAGAATTTATGCATATGTCATAGAATCATATTATTTACACCAACATAGATATTACTCTTTCAGAGCATTAAAATCCCACTGCTCTTAGCAGCCATGCGTAAATGGGGCGTAGGTAAATCTCCCTCAACATCTCCTTCTGGACAGCTTCTGAATCATTATTAACATAATCACTAGACCACATATTTTGTGAAACCACTTTTCTGTATGGATGAAAGTGAGGCTGTCAAAGGACACCCACCTATGGAAGCAGAAAGACAATCCTACTCCATTTAGCAACTAAAGAAACGTGGATCTGACCGGGTCTATCTGACCCAGTCCTTTACTTCTCACTCATCCTCTAATCTTGTTTGAATGTATTAAGTAAACACAAATGCTGCTGCCCAACTCATCTAACTTCAGACAGGGAAATATATATGCTCCTTACTTAAATGGGGTATTTTTTCATATCTGTAGCATTAGTGCTAGTTTCAGGAAATAATTTTGGATTTTATTTACACATCCTGAGTGCTATTTTCTGGAAATGGCAAAATAATGCATGCAACACTCATTTGATAACATGATTAATTCTACATCAATCAGTTGCTGTAATGGACATAATTATAATAGGATGCTGTCTTTTCATAATTTTTTCTTTCAAAGGGCTTATACAGCTTCGGACTTGTAGAAAGAAAATTTCTTCTGAGGCAAGTGCTTCAGAGTTATTAACAAAAGAAGTGGCAATGGCCACTTTAAAAAGTCAGGCTGAAACAGTTACACTCCAGTTAACAGAGGTTGAGTAAGAATGACAAATGCTCACAAATTTCAACTTTGAAAGCAGTATTAAACTCTACTTTTAGCAACTGTAATTGGGATATTGATCTGTACTAAAGAAATATTAAGTGACAACACAAAGAGCTGATTTACCACATGGGCTAGTAAGCAGCTGATCTCTACACTGAGATCTGCTCTCTCTAAGGAAGACACTTGTGAGATCTCACAAACATCTGCAACATCCTGTGTTGGCTTAAGGGTCATTCAGGTTCTTACAAACAAGTATACATTCGTTTCCCCCACCCTGTGGCTTGGTATCTAAATGCTGCATGTCTAACTCCCTGCTAAGGGCACTAGCTGCCTCACAGCCACATCAAGTGCAGAGATTTGGCTTTAAGAAAGCTCCCCCTGTCACTAGGGAAACCCAGCAGTGAGTATCACTGACTCCATGTCAGCTGCGAGCAGATGCACTGGGACAGGTTTTCTGACACAAGCAGAGAGGTGATGACTGCTGCCTAAGATCACTGAAGATCCTGCCAGATATTTGCAGAATACAAATGTAAAAATGTATGCTGAGACAGAACATTGCACTTCAGCACAGTGTGCCTTAGGGAGTAAGAAAGGTCTCTTTTGCTTTTCTGATTTTATGGAACTGCACAATGTACTTGTCACTGGGTCTCCATACCAGACTGTCAGTAGAACTGCACATATGGCTACATACTGATTTTCCACCACAATGTTTTTTTGAATAATATTCGAACTTTGCTTTCTTCCAATAGCTCTTTTATCGGGTAGGTTTTTTGCATGGTTTTATCTGCAGAGTTTTTGAGTTGCTATGTCCTTTCTAGACTTTTGGAACATATTAAGTTTGCTTAGCACTCCTGACTTTGTCTTGCATACCTGGAACCAGGTATCATGGTGTGATCTCATCAGACTCATAGGTATGTAAGGAGAGGCCTTCAGTAAAAATCTACACTAACTTTTGCAGAGAAGACTGCCTCCTGTCGCTGTGAACATTCATTTACCTATTCAGAGTTCTGATGCTGGTGATGTTGTCTCATCAGATCTCACAAGGAATTCACGATTCCTTGCCTGAAGTTGTTGATGTGACATGCAGTCAGCATTTTTCCTATTTTTCAACTTAAGATGTTTATCTTCAGAAAAAAAAACCTTCTGAAAGCATTCCTAGTGTGGGTGCTGCAAAGCTGCAGTGAACAGCTGCTGTTCAACCTCACTCTGGGGGCTTAAAAAAGAGTAGAATTGTGTCAAGGTTTCTGGTTCACGGATATTATTAACTGACTGGGTGCATCCTGTAGGGCTGCTCTAAAAATCTATTTCTGCAAATCCCATTAGTGGATGCAACAGCAGCAGTGATCGAGTTGGACTTGATGATCCTTGTGAGTCACTGCCAGATTGAGAAATTCTCTGATTCTATGACATTACAAACCTCCAAGTATCTTTAGGTTATACGTTAGTCTTTTGTGAGCCAAGGAATCTACGTTTGTAAGCTCAGGTTATCTCAAAGCTTAACACTTATTTATGAAGTCAGTGGGACTGTTAATATTCCATCTGCTAGGATGGTTAGTTTTTCAACGTTTCTGGCACACAATTTCTCGCATCCTCAATCTCTCACCCATACCTACTGCCATAGGTCACCCTAATAGCTTCTTTCTCTTTCCGCTTCTTGCCCTTGCTTGAACTCCTTCTCAAGGGAGCCCTATAAGAATATTAAAAAATATCAGGAAACATCTTTGAAATTTTACTTTCAATCCTTTTAATGATGAAGAAGTATTTTAAATAACAAGATGCTTACCCAAGATCTGCAAGTTTTCGCTTTAGTTTTTCTGTATGCCCTATAGTAGGGCTAGCTGTTCTTGCTGCCTGAGCACTTGTGGCACCATCTAGGATACATTTGTACATGGAAGAATGTACATTATTAATTTTAATTGGTACTTTCCATCCAGAACACTTTGTGTATCTTTTCATAATTAGATACCCAAACATGTACATGTGTGTGAGTACACAATTTAATTAGGGGAATTCCCGTTTTTAGGAAGATGGTGTGAACAGGAATGAAAATAAATCATTTCAGAATTCAAAAATACACAAAAATCTTATTTTAATTAAAGAAAATAGTAAGTTAATACTGAGTTTTAATCAATATGTAATAAATTGAACAGATATATGTAATTAATAAAGTATTTATAGGCAAATATTCCAAGGAATCCACTTTTACACTCAGCAGTAGTTTGCTTACATTTATTTTTACAGAATTCATGTGGTATGTATGCTTTACTTCCAAAATGATTACAAAAATTCTTTTTTCAGTTTTCGAGCCAAGGGTACCTTTCATGATGGACATGCTATGAAATAGTTAATCAGTTTAGCTGAACATCTTTGTTAAACTGAACATGTAACCTAAAATTTAACCATTCTGATTTAAAAAACAAACAACAACCTCCCCCAAAACCTAAAAGTAGCTTCATTAATGTATTTGCCCTGAGGCATCTATCAATTTTTGATCTCTTCTACAAATGCTATTAAATCCTAAAGAGGAAACAGGCTGCAGAACCTATAAGGCCAAAACAATGAATCTGAGTCTGGCAAACATCCTGTGAAATCTATATGGAAGCTAAAAGAAAACACACAGTAGTTTAAAAACTCAGACACACTGACTCTTGACCATAAAGAGTGTTCCTGAATACCCTAGAGGAAGCAAATGAAGGTCAGTCATTCATGTCACTTGTGGTTTGGTGGCTTTTGCAACATGACCTCAGACATACACAGCTTTTAACTGGAAGCACTGCTGGATTTGTGGATTTCTCCTAGTGCTGCTGACTTAAATTGAACCCTCAAAATTAAACCAAAGTACCACAGCACTATCACAGGACAGTCAACTGTGTGTATGGAACTTCGTGCACTGATTTGTAGATAATATCTGACCAAGTTTTCATCTGAGCAAAAAATTTAATATGCAGTTAATTGGTTCTTAAATCCTTTGAAAAGTAGGAAAATAAGCAATACCCACACTAAAAGCTATACTATTTCCACCAACACAAGTCCTGATGTTAAAAAAAATAATTTTTTTCAAGAACAACTGACAAGCAATCTCATTCCAAAAATGCAAAAAAAATAAAGTAATGAGAAGAATGACAAGAGCTAGATAAAGTCTCTGAGGAAGAAATGCATTCCCCAAGGAGGCAGAGGAGAACTTTAGGCAATGAACACTCTGCATCAACCCTGCACTGTGCATACTTCTTTCCTGTTTCCTCTTACAGTTCCTCTTTCACCCTTAGTGCAAACTTCTTATTTAACCACAGCCAAAATTGTCACAAGAATTAAAACTGCTACACTTATTTCAACACTAGCTATTCACAGGCCAAGTGGGGCTTCAGGGCAAGAGGTAGTGGGTTTTTTGGGAAACTTCTTAATGAAAATCAAGAAATTATAAAGTACAGTGGTTTTGTGTTGGGCAAATAATTAAAGCATTTAGTAGACAGAAGTTTCGCTGCTGTAGCAGAAAAAAATAGCCTGGAGAGCTCAACTGGAATACACAGAAGCTACTTGGAATGGCAAATTTGTGTTTGAGCTCTTATATCCCTATGATTCCCCTCCCACACTGGTGGGGCCAGCCAGGGCCCTTTAAATAATGACGACTTGCTGAGGAAAATATTTGTGCTGGCTATGGGACGTAGTGGGGGAAGGATAGGCCAGGTCCCAAAACCAGCTTCAGTAGCAGTGTGGATCTGAATCTACAGGGACTTGCATGCAGGAAGTTCTCAATGCTTACACATGGCAGTGACCAAGAACCAGAGCCACAGGTCTCCTGCATGGGCAGGAGGGGACTTTGGCCACCCTGGATGGGTGCATCTTCCCAGGCTCCTTGCAGTTCTCAAAGAAAGTAAGGGAAAGCTGGTTTCTCAGAATAAATCACACAGAAGCTGTTTAACCCACCACCTCCAGCCCCCAGCTGAAAGCTGCAGTAATGTGTGGCTGATGGGTGTGGAAGACACCAGACCTCAGTCCCCTGCCCACAGTGACAGAGCACGCACAGCAGCCTCACGTCAGGGAGCACTGCCCACCACGGTCACCTCACTGCCTTATCAAAGGAGGGTGCTGCTGCACAAAGCAGGCAGAACTGAAGGAAACAAACTCATCCCATAGATATGATAAAGCTGTGGTTATAAGCCAATCATTTTGCAATGAAACTAATCTCATGCCACTTCAGCCCTTCCCACAACACTGCAGGATCTCATAAGAAAGAAGAAAAGACAAATGTGAGCTTGCTAATGTTCACTTCTGCTACAGAGAGACTAACCCATGGCCATATGAGTGTCCACAGAGGAGCTCTCTTTCCATCTCTAAAAAACCCCACCCGAACACAAAAAAAAAAAAAGTGCCTCTTTTTATTTTCTGAGCTGTATTAGTTTAACAGCCAAATTAACAATCATTTAAAATAACACTGCTGCAGCACTTGTTGCCAAACAACTACTCTAGTATGTTTCTTTTCTTTGTAGGACTTATTAAATATGATTTTTTTCCACTTGAAATTATATTGCTCTGGTTAATTCTAATGTATTACTCAGCAGAACTGGACACACCCAAAAGCACTGGTTGTTTACTTAACGGTCACAGGAAGAAAGCATGACAGCAATATTTGAACAGAAATTGTCTCTCAAACCAAAAATGGAAAGAGTGACACAGTGGGTGGAATGCAACGCCCTATTCCTTGCACTACAAGGTTAGTTTCCAGCAATTTTTTATCGAGGTATTTTTCATACATCAGTTGGAAATGCAGGATTTAGGACTTCCCTGACAAACCAATCACACATTCAAGCTGAGTTTGTAAAGTCACAATCTTATGCTCACACCCTTATTTTTACTGGCAAAACTCAAATATTGAATTTAACTTGGAACCCTTAACAATTTAACATAGTTACTTCTAGCAATTTCAGAAGTCATGTAAAAATGCTTGCAATATATAAGCCTATCCTAAATTCAGTAAAGTTTCATTGCACTGTCTTTTATGAGCCTGTGTGAAAGCCCTGTATGAAGATGAAAAAAAAACCCAGGGTTTAAATCAGTAGCAAGTATTTTCAGACACAAGCTGAAGTCTGTTATGAACCTACCTAGACCTCCCCCTGCAGCTCCCTTATGAACAATTTTTATTATGTATTTTTGCTTACATGACAGTTTGAGAATGCAAGGTGCATTGCTAAGAATGCTGAAGTGGTCTCAAATGCTAATTCTGACTTTGAAATGCATCTGAAAAGGACAGCTCAGTATTCTGTGACATATCATATTGTTAATTCTTATAAGACACTGGTATCTGAGACATATACCTGAGCTATATACAATTGCATCCTGTTTTATCCACCTAGCATTTCAAGAATCTGAATTAAATTAATAACAATGAGGCAAATCTCCCCAAGAAATTGCCTTTTTTTTTCCTGTAAATCAAAAATCTCCAGACACTAACCTCTCATTAAACCTAGACTTTGCCCCCTCTCAGCAATTAAAAGCTACAATCTGTTGTTCTTGCTTTACACTCCTCTCCACGCCTTCCAAAAAAATCATCTAGCAGTGCCAAAATCACATTATTTGAGTGAGTGCCCTGCGTTCTGCATGTTTCTAATATGGAGGTGTCTCAAGGTCAAATAATGATTTGAAAAAAAAAACAACAAACCACAAGACATAATTTTCTTAAAGGCAATTTCCCCATTTTTTCAGTGAGTTCCAAGAAAGCTAGAAGAAAAAGAAAGTAAGCAGTTCCCTATTCCATTTTAAACTTTGTCCTTTTCTTATACCATCACACATGATCATTTTAAAATTTTTGACCTCCAGTTAGGCAAAGAAATTACAAGATGATGACCTTCTAGTTGCTAAGGTACCACTGCACAAAAAAAGTTCATAAAGTAGATAGCTGTTAAGTGAGCAAAATGATGCATCAATTTATTGTAAAAGAAACAGTAATACCTTTATCCTGTAAAATATTCCTGCCAGCTGGGTGATGCAAAGGAGATGCTTCAGAGCTGTGCCCAGATTTTGAAGGAGAGGAAAGTGGAGTGTCTCCCCGAGCATACGGGGAAAGGACACCTCCTTTGTGGTGCTGTTCTTCTTCTTGGTTTTCAGTTAGGTTGTCAAGTGAGATTGCTGCACTGCTAGCCACGGGGGAGAGGGAGGAAGCACCAGAATCTGATGCTGGTGAGGATGCTCTCATGCATAAGGGCAGTGGTGATTTTGAAATGTGCATGGGACTACTGTAACTGTGTGATGGCTGTTGGTATAAGAGATTATAAAGCACGTTATACCACTTAGTAAGCAAACAGAGCAAGATTTACTTTGAACATGCAATTCTTTTATTCATTATTTAGCTTTTTATTTGTATGAAATGCTGTAGCAGTTCAAGGCATTACCCTTTGATACCACACACAGTGTTTATTGGTATTTGCTTTCAGACGAGGTCAGATTAGGACAAAACAATGAGCAAATATTGTATCAATTGTGGTAACAAATTAACAAATAGAGAAATGCACAATTCAAGCTCCTTTCACCTCCTGCATAAATGAAAAGACCCGCTCTGCATTATAAAGCACATGTAAATCAAAAAGACAGGATTCCAGTTAAAACACAACAGAACCACAAAAACAGGTTTGCTGACTCAAAAGGAGACTGGACTTGCACATCACTCAAGGACATTCACAGCAGACTGGTCACAGAGGAATAAATACTGCCTGTACTACAATGAAAGGATAAAGACAGAGGATGAAATGACTTAGAGGGGCAATCTAGCACTCCACAGGAATCCTGAAAGAGCAGGTAGAGTCTCTCTCACCTTTCGTTCCAGGCTGTCCTCCCCGTCAGTGGAACTGATGCTATCGTACAGCCGTGTTCTGGAAGGCCTCTGCCGCTTGTTCTTCACTGAGAGCTGAGCTCGAGTCTTCAGTGCTTTGGAGTCCAGTCTCTCTGTTTCTGGAACTGCTTCATTGAAATCTGCATGGGAACATGATTTGAAACCGTTTAACAGAAGGATCTTTCATTACATTTTCTAAGAGAAGGAACTGATGAACAAACAACTGCAAGTGCGTGCATTTGCATAGAATCATAGAATCATTTAGGTTAGAAAAGACACATTTTACTTGTACCTATACCTTCATAATTCCTGTAGTACCCCCAGAAAAAGTTATTTGCATAAACAAGTTTATCTGTACAGATTCAGCTAGGGCACAGCAAAGAATCAACTGCAGACACTTAAGGATTCAACTAAGTATTCCCACTGTTACACAGCTGACCACACAAACCCAGCTGTACCAGCACAGAAAGTAGATCCACTTAGATTCCTTCAGAGGGAGTTGTGTGTGCTTGGCCTGCAGAGAGTTCTCCTCCACCAGGGCATAAACATCATTGTGTGATACATGAAAACTGAAGAAGTATTTAATATAAAAAACAGAACAATGAAACCATCTTACTTGCCTGGCTTCAAAGACACCTGATCCTGAGTGTCTCGTGAGCAAAGTATACTGAACACTTCATATATGACTTACCTTTACAGCTAAAACTGACATAGCTGTACTTGTCTTTGCTATAAACCAACCATCTGCTCAAATGAAATCTGAATGTTGCAGCAAATTTAACATTTTACAAAGCTGCAGTGACTAAGACTAAAAATATTTTAAAGGTGTTTTTGTATTTTCTACTAGAAAAAGGATATAGTCGTACGGTTTTAACAATTTTTTTCAACCTTCATAGTAAAAATCAAACCATAAGGCATTAGATAAATTTGCTCGTCTATGTATTGCATTCAGAATACACTAACTAATTAAAATCTGATCTTACAGATATTTTTGCTTTTTGTCTATGTGTAAGAGCTAAATTTTACTTCACATGATACTACAGAATAAATAGCATTGCCTGGCTTGCAATGATGCTTCTGCCCACAGAACTCCACACACACTGTCATGGCTTGAACTGCTTGTATTTGTTCTTTCAGCTGTACACACTTCCATACATCCCTTCATTTCACTGCTGAAATTGTGCAAACTATCAACATAGGACTGCAAACGGTGTTCACAGAAGTTCTCATATGGGCCCTCTTAAATGGGCCTGGAGCTTCCCACCTCCTCCACCCCACCTTGGCCTGCTTTGTTGGAGTGGAGCTGGGCTGCTGTCAGATGGTCTCTGCCCCAGCCACATGTGCTGCCACCCCCAGTCCCAGCTCCCTCTTCTGCACAGTGGCTGGCCCTCAGTCCTCCCAGCACAAACCCACAGCCTCACATGATGCTGTAGTAATCTCCCAACCCACTGGAGAGTCTGCAAAATCTCTCATATAAAAGTCATAATAGTTCTCATTTCACTCTCACAGTCAATGTAATGAGGTTTTCTTTCACCAGACGTTCAACCACTTGACTCCAACGTTCTTCCATCTGAACTATTTCAGTACCACTGTGAAGCAGAAAGAGCCTGCCTGTACTCCCACTGTTTTTCCATTAGACAGGCTGACAGAATTGAAAATCTCCTTCTGTGAACTGATGCATCCCTGGGTATCCAAAGACACCCAGAAAGTAGAGCCACAAAGTGGCTTGAACAGGCACTTGCACAGAGATGTCAGAGTCTGAGACTGTCAAAGTCGGCCTCAGCACTGAACTGTTTAGATTTCAAACCACTGACTCCTGCCAGTAAACAGCTTGATTGTCTGCTGCAGACACAGCTCGTGATCGCTAAATCAGAAAGCTACAATGCACTTCTGGACTCTCAGAATAAACCATGTATTTGTAAAGGAAACACAATCCATAGTCTAGTATTCCCTGGCAGAGCAAAGGAAGAATTATGTGGGCCACAGTAGTTTTGATTTTCTCTTTCACTTCCATGGATGTTACTGGCAGCCCCTTCAGCTCAGGGTGAGGTTATGTTACAGCCTGAGGAGTCGTGCAGTCTGGCAGAATGCTGAGCACGGCCACAGCACTGGCAGAGTCAGGAACAGTTATGCTCAAATGTTTGCAACCATCAGGTTGCATCCACCGCTTCTTCCCAAGTCTCCCACCATGCAAGAATGTAATAAACACCTCAGATCACACTTAAACAAAAAGCATACTTGGTACAATTTTAATTAAAATATTGTATTTTTACATACCCTAATTTTTTGATGGAAGACAGACCTGCAAACCTCTGAACAGAATTCTGGGATGTGACTGTCTACATGCAGTCCTACCCCAGGAACCCAATGCAGAGGCTAGATCAAGAAGCATGCCTTATACTTGCCAAACATGAGCCAGAAAAGAGACTGGAGGACCTGTGCGAACGTCACAAAGGCAGTGTGCATGACCCACAGCAGCCAGAGGACTCTACTCACCTCCAAAACATCATGGACATCCTGCCCTCTGTATGGAAAGTTCTTTTCTTAAAAGGCTTAAATGAGAGTGATACAGAGATGTAGGCTCTTTGCAGAGCAAGTATCACTATGTTAGAGTCTGACAGAGACCTCAGAAACTGACACAGAGTTTACTGGGAAAAGTAAATGGACGTCAAGGAGTGCTATAGCATATATAAAGTTATCCTTATTTTTAAAAATTAGGTTTTTTTCTCTTGTTAGAACCACAAATGCAGACTGGAACCTAAGCTCTAACTATGCTGCTTCAGCATTCAAAAAATCATTGTCAATTATCTATTTTTGCTAGCTAGTTTGTATTCATGTGGTTAAACTTGGGCATATAAATTCAGAGATCATCTAGTCTTAACACTCAGAAATAATTAACACTGGCAACATTTCCCCAGGAAAACATTTCTGAAACGAAAGAGGCAGCTCTTTGAAAATTTTCATGCAAATACATCGATTGGAAAACATAATTTTGAAGCACTGACATGCAGATTTTTAATGCTATACTAAGCACTTACAACTGTTAGAATGAATTTTACAATTTTTCTTTTATTTTTTTACATGTAGAAATTCCTGAATTTTAGCTCTTGAGCCATAGATGTGTGTTGACATTGTTACAACAGTACATGTAAGCATCATTTTTCTGAGTCAAGTGAAGAAAACATACTTTCCTCTCCTGAAACAAACTACTGAAAGGGTTTGTGTTTACATCACTTCTAAGTATTAAATGTTTTATAACACTTACTGAGCCTCTACGGCAGAAATACAGACTTTCTTGTCATCCTGGGTGCTTTTCTGAACTTCAGAGGTTTCATTACAACTAACACTTGACAGAAAAAAAACAGGTCTGTGAAGATTTGTGAAAACCAATTGCACAAGGTCTGCATATCACCTAATACCGTTGCAGCAGGACTAGCTCTTTTTTATACACATATTTTTATACACATTTTTAAAAATGTAGTTCATATTGATTTGAATATTGTTGGGGTCCGCACATGAAACAACTACTAAAATATCAATTTCAATAAAACACCTCTGTGTTTGCTAGAAATTAATTTATTTCATAATGTATTGATTCTTTTTCAACAGAGAAATAAGTAATAATATGGTTTCTGGGAATCCTGGGCTGCATCCAAAGCAGGTCAAAGGAGGTGATTCTGCCCCTCTGCTCTTGTGAGACCCCACCTGGAGTGCTGCATCCAGCTCTGGGACCCCCAGGCTAAGAAGGACATGGAACTGCTGGATCAAGTCCAGAGGAAGACCATGATGTTGAAAAGGGGACTGGAGCACTCCACCCCCCATGAAGACAGGCTGAGAAAGTTGGGGCTGCTCAGCCTGAAAAAAAAAAATGTTGTGCAGAGACCTCATAGCAACATTCCAGCTTCTGAAAGGGCCCACAGGGAAGCCGGAGAGGGACTCTTTGGCAGGAACTGTAGTGACAGGACAAGGAGTAATGGTTCAAACTGAAAGCAGGGACATTTAGGTTATAAATGTGGAAGGAATTCTTTACTGTGAGAGGGGTGGGACACTGGAACAGGTTGCCCAGAGAAGCTGTGGCATTTCCATCCATGGAAGTGCTGCAGGCAGCTTTGCCAGGCCAGGCGAGATTGGAGGCAGCTTTCAGCAACCTGGTCTAGTGAAAGGTGCTTCCGCCCATGGCAGAGGACTGCAACTAAATGATCTTTAAATTACTTCCAACACAAACCATTCTAAGATTCTATGATTCATAGGAGTTATGGTTTGGTTCAAACAAACCTTGACTTAAGCCATCCAGGCTGGTCACGTGCTTAGTATCTAGATTTTCCACTGGATCTCCTCTAGAAACTTCTCCAAAAGATGTCTGCCTTTCAAAAATGTTGTTGTTATTGTTAACCTGGGTTCCATTTTGCTTCATTAACCTGAAAACTTCTGCTTCCAAGTCTTGTATCTGAAAGAAATACAAGGCAGTATTACCAACAATATTCACTCCAATACACCCTCCCCATTAGAGACGTTATTTTTCCAGAATATCAGACAGAATTGTGTCATTCTTCAAATATAAGGGTAAATGCTACTCACACGAGCTTGTAAGCCTTGAACCTCTACAAGGTGTGCTTTCTCCAAATCTTCTATTTTCTTTCGTTCAGCTTCCTGGCGTGTGATAAAGTCAAGTTCTCTTAGGGAAAAAAAAAAAAGTATTTGCCGTCATCAAACCAATCCGAGTGAAACAAAAAATAAAATGTTTTGCTACTCATCAGAAAAATCTGTCCTTAGCAAATAATTTATCACTTACTTAGTAAGAACTATGAAACTGCAATCAGGACAAAACCCTAAGCAATTAGTCTAAGTGAATATGCTAGGCAATGATATAAATGGCAAGAGAAACATATCTGGAAAAAAAAAATCTCTGTTCTTACCAATAATCAAAACAGTCAAACCAGTTTCTTTTCCTAATCTGTGTTTACAACAAAAACAACACAGCTTAGTTTATTCTGTTCTCTGTTGTAGGAGCAAAATCTCTGTTTACCAGAGTATGACTGTGCTCCTTCACAGAAAGGACAACCTGTAAGTCTGCAGGTACAAATTGAATTTTCTAAAGGAAATCTGTTAGGACAGTTAAAGAGTCTGAGGTATTTAAAAACAACTGACTAGATCTTTCACTAATATAATTTTTATTTTGAATACTAAAGAAATTTGTGATAAAAAGCGCACAAGATGCAAACTAGTTCTGGAACAGTCACAAAACTCGAAGATAGGTAGTGATATTTTGACAATCTAACCCCCTTTTTAATGGGACAGGATATTAATTTCTGCAATCCCAATCATCACTTGACATGGCTGTAAGGTCTTTGAGTTTTCCTCTTCAAATAAGTATATTTCAGCAGAAAATGAAAAAAGCTGCTGCCAAAGAAGAAATAAATTGGGGAATAGAAGCTGTTATAGAAATGTAAGATGTTATTATTCTTGCTAGCCACCAGGGAGAGGGGACCACATGAAACAGAGGGGGCCAGGAAATCATCAGTTAGCTCAACTCAGCTCAAACTTTCTTGGCATCTACAAGAAGAAGAAAAATAAAATGTAAAATATAACAAAACAATATTCTTTTTTGATGTTACATTACTACACAGCAGGAATGAATCCAGCTGATACAATACCCATATAAATTGCTGCAAACTTTGTTAATCAAATGTTTTACTGTGATGACTCTTAGTTGTTTGCAATTACATTGAGCTATCTCCTAATTCTGAAACATACCAACCTGATATATTACAGACTAAGTCTTTATTTAGGTACAGTATGACTACAGCTTGAATACTAGCATTTTTCCATAATAAAGAGTCTATACTTTTCATGCATAAAGAAGTGGAAAATAGCGTTTACCTTACAAGTGTTTAACAGTGGGTTTCACATTTCAAAATATATCACATACATGTTTTCTATCTGGCTACTAAGTCATTAGCTGAGCCTGGTGTAGCTGCTTACTTTTGCTGAAAGTCCTTGATTAATTTCTTTGCCTTGTTATATTTCTTCTCCAGAGCCTGATACTGGGTTTGCGTCTCCTTGAGGTGCTCATTCACTGTGTGACACAGGGTTTGTGCCTCAATCCAGTAACTCTCTAATTTCATCATCCTTTCCTTATTCTCCTCAATGTTCTGCTGGAGTTGAGTCTTCTCCAATTCCCACCTCACCTTCTCATTCTCAGCAGCCTGCAGCTGAACAAAGGAGTGGAGATGCAGTCCATAAAAAGCTGCAAAGTGCACCCTGATAGTTTAGGATTGATTCAAACAACGCGAATAGAGAGAATCAGTGAATCAGTAACTATGACAGCAATATGCTAGCAGTAGAAAGAGTGTTCCAGGACAATGAAAACAGCCTGATACATGTATTATTCTTCCTCATAAAACCAAGCACAGTTTTTGCTCAGTGTTCCAGTGCAGCCTCTATGTTTCTCTGGGTTATACTAACCTATCTGACTGGCCGACATTTAAAAATGTCAACAGTGGAGTACTCAGGCAAACTGCAGGGTTAATCAGCCAGCACATGGCATGCATTTTGCTTTGTGCATGTGACTCAGGGGCTATAAAGCATTCACACACTTTCAGAAAATTATGACATTTCTTATTTTGGGAACTGGGAATTTGATTTCCAGATTTATTTTTCTTTTGTGCTACAGTTCTCATTTCATAACTGAAGCTACCTGCAGGTTTCAGTGTTTGGTCCTGGATAAGGGTAGGGTTATACAGCATCTTGTGTGATTTAGCTCCTAGAATTTAGTGAACAAAAAAAGTCTTAACATCCCTGTTCATTTATCAAGAGTTTTTAATTTGCTCTAGGCAGTTCTGCTAGCATCATGGATGATACACATAAAAAAAAATTAACTTGTTTGCAGTTTCATTGGTAATATACCTAAATTAGTCACATTTTCTCCAGCTCTGCTGAAAGGATGAGGTAAAAAGGTCCAACGTTAAAAGGCACATTAACCCTGATTTTGCAAATGGATTTGCACAGATGAATGTTTACACCCACACACTGATCCCATCAAGTCAATGGGCCTCAACACAGTCCCAAGGGATCGACTGTGTGGCTCCAATTGCTAGATTGGAACTCGAAAGCAGTGGAAGATTTTTGACTTTCTGGACTGAGACAGGACAACAAAAATTGTCCTTACAGAAAACAGTTGCACTCTAATTTTTTTTTAACAGTAATTTATGCAGATTTGATAAACACTATGCAAAATACACAGTGAGTGCAAATGCTGCTGGAAAGAAATAATAATCTAAAATCTTTTTCTGAAGTACAATTTTTTCTTTTTCTTATTTTTTTCCTTTATAATGTACTCAGACTCAAGGAGAAGGATGTCATTATAAAACCTACCACTGCTGAACAACTGAATAATTAGGTTCCCATAAAGGTTACCCTACTACAAAAAACCCCAATTCTTTTTTATTGCTATAGCAAATTTAATTTATTAACTAGCAACTGATTATGAGATGTGCTCTTTAACTGATAATATTTTTCCTTCCTAGACTATCTTTTAAAGAGAACTGCAATAATATGAAACAACACTTTTTCTTCTGTATAAAAAATAATTTCTATTAAATAACTAAAGAAATCAGGTTTTTAAAAAATGTCGATAATGGAAAGTAGTGCAGGGATACTTTAACTTTAACATCACTGGTAAATAAAAAACCTACTAACTTCAACTTGGATATTCAATTCAAAAATAATTTTAAAACCTGAAAAATGCATCAGAATTTTAAAACTAGCTATCTGCCATTTAGTCATTATGATAACCCTTAAAACATATGTTTAATTAAAGCGACAAAAGTTGGCACTTTCTTGTAATAGCAGTACTTAAGATTTTTACTTGAAACTTGGAATAAAGAATATACACCAAGAGAAGATTTAGCTGAGCCACTGTGCTTCTTAATCAGCCTTTAATAAGGATGTTGACTTCTCCACCCACATAAAGATACGTCTTCAGATCTGATTTTGCATGAAGAAAAGAACATGTATTAACCATATATTGATTCTTACCTTTGTCTTCAGCTTCTGAATTTCAGCTTCTGTAACTGCATGTTTGATTTGTAACTAGAATTGAAAATATAAAATAAACAAGTGAAGTCACAGAGAGTACTCTGGTATTTTTAAAGCCTGTGCTGCAAGTTGAATACCTTATTACACAGCAGAAGGCCCCGAAGAGTGCTGCAGTGCAGTAGATTGTAAATTAAAATGTCTAGCTTGCAAAATGACTCAGTCTGTGCAACCTAATTAAAGATAGGATGCCGTCTAACCACTCATAATTTCAAATCAGAACATCCAATCTGTTTAGCAAAACCGAATGTCTTATGTTTAAAAAAACAGAGATATTATCCTGCTGGGCTTTGCTCTCCTCTGATATGAATGTGAAATACATCCCAGTGCTGAAAGTCCCACTGCACTGATTAAAG
Organism: Cyanoderma ruficeps; assembly: GCA_008694505.1. NCBI lineage: Eukaryota > Metazoa > Chordata > Aves > Passeriformes > Timaliidae > Cyanoderma > Cyanoderma ruficeps. Next base: position 27,361,460 of record VZDJ01000782.1, read on the forward strand.
CACGCACATTACAAATAAGCAAATATGGAAATAAGTGATTTAACAACTCAAGAAGTCAGGAAAACCTTGAGGGAAGATTCCACACATTTATTTCATGCAAGAAGAAAGGTAAACTGATGCTATCCTTCAGCAATAGCTGCAGTTACTCTGCTCAAGCCAGCTAATCTCAATTGAGAGCAGCTACACAGGGAAACTGTAAATAACAGCAACAACATTCAAGCAACAAAGCGATTGCAAGCAGATTAACAACCCAGGCAGTGTGCTAAAGGTTGTAGCCACAACAACAGGGGATCTGTGCAGGGAAAGGGTTGGTGTGGAGGACCTGGCATCCACCTGCACACCTGCTGTGGGATTTCTTCCATACTAACCAACATTAGTCTGTTCCTGTGGAGTGAACAGTCACTACTCTGAGTGTATTAGGCCATGTCCTGAAACACCTTGAGTTTTACCACAATGGTCTGCTATTTACAGGCTCCAGGAAAGCTCTGAAGTACAAGCTGAACCACAGCTTCAACAGCATGACCCTAATCCAAACGGAAATGATCACGCACATGTACCTAAATACTGGCCTGCACCCCAATCCCTGCTGCTGTACTATTTCAAGTAGGCAGCATGGACAAACTACTGACAGGCCCCAAAACCTTACACTGAATCAGTTATTCGGAGCTGAGGGCAAGGGCATAAAGTGAGTTACAGCCTGAGCCAGCACCACACTGGAGATAAGGCATCACCCATTATTTATGAACAGAAGGACTAGCTATGGAAAAGCATGTTTTACATGCAGGTTACTTCTCTTACAAGACAAACATGAGCTTTTGGGAATAGTTTATGTTGAGCTAATAGAGTATATGAGGTCATTGTACTGAACCAGAAACTAACATCTCTGGTGAAGCAAAGGCTATATTCTTAAAGAACCAGCTGTTAGTAAGAAAATGTGCAAATCAATCAAAGGAGAAGTTCTTCCAGAAGACAGGAATATTTTTTTAAGTAACAGGACGTATTGCTGAGCTGACCAGTACAAGTATTTCTGAAAAATTCTAAGCTAATTCAGAAATTCCCTTTTCATGAAGTCTTCTTGTGGCACAGGAAATACACACTCTCTGATAGAGTTTGGTTTGCAAATCAGCCTTAACTAATCTACTGAATAAACCTAGTCGTTTAAGGTGGAGAATTCCTCAATTTATGCTGGAAAGAATAAAGGAGACACCAATTCATTGGTTCATTTAGGAATCTTCTCTCCAACACTCATTTCTTGGTCACGGTCTCCAGAGGAGCCTGTAGGAACTTCCCCACGATCATCTGTTACTTACACTCACTTTTTGACTTTGCACTGAAAAGCATTACAACTGTTCACGTGCTTCATGTGAGAGCAGATGTAAGATTTCATTTCAGATGGAACCAGGCACTGACTACAGCAGCTTGCAGACACACAGGTAACCCATGGATCACGGGGCTCCTGAGGAAGTGCCACAGGGGGGAAGGGCTATTGCTCCAGGATGGAGAGGTGCCAGTGCAGCTGGGAACAGGGCACTTGGCAGCCCTGGAGTTGGTGTAATGGCAAGAATTTGCCAGTGAAGCTACCGCACCTAGTAGGCCAGGAAGCTGAGAAGGACATACACCTTTTTATATACATATTAGAAGAATAAAAGATGCTTTAATTAGCATTTGCAAGAGGTTACTTGCAATTTTTGAGCTTAATCATTCCAACCTCTGATTTACAATCTTCAGAGACTGGGAACTGTTTTTTCTCCCCATTGCATTCCTGTTAATAATAAAAAAATTATTAAGGAACCATCTCAAAACATCATGGTGTTTATAAAATGCACAACCCTTTGCATATTTCTGCTACACTGTTCTGGGATGAGATAAAATCAGGGGAATAATGGATAAGATATATTTTCCCATTTCAGACTCAATAATGACATTGAAAAGCAAGACTCAAAGCCTTAGGCTAACTGCTGACAGTCCACTCCCATCTCTTCTAAAACCCCACAAATCCATAAGGAGCACTTAAAGAGCTTATTATTACATACAAATAAACTCCAAATTGTTGCATAAACGACAATCTGCTCAGGTACAGATGGTTTTTAACAGTTATTTTTGTGCTCTCTGTTATTAAGTTAAAAAAATGAATACTGAGTACTCAGTCAGATCATTGAATCAGTACATGGTACAGCAGATCCCACTGAGGCAGAAGAAAGAAGATACTTTTCTGCTTAACAGAAAAATGCGTAGCTGGATCTGTACTTTTTTCTAAAAAAAAAAGACCCAATTATGCTTGTAGAACAGATGAGAAATACTAACACATGTATAGGTTAGACTAAACAACAGGCAAGGTCAACTATTCGGCAAGAAATATCTGGACTCCATAGCTAAAATTTTTTAAGCAAGTTTACTAACAGGGGATCAGAAATCTTTATTCTGTGTCCTATTTAATGCCAGACAAATTCTTGGCAGATAGTATTTTGTACACTTTTTGGATATAAATCAATATAAAACTGCGAAGGCTTCGCTTTAACAAAGACATTCTGAGTAACTTTTGGAACATTTCCTATTCAAATATGTCTTGAAAAGCTGATTAATTTTCTACAAAACAATACAGTTTTTAATAAAAGGTCTCTCTTTTAGAGAGAAAATGGATTGAATTCATTAAGACTGCAAAAGGTAGAATGGGATGAAAGTCTAGCAAATGTTAAAATATTAGCAGTACACTGGGAAGGAAAGTACACAATAGAATCTAATAATCACCATGACAATTTTTACGTAATCATTATATATTTTTTGCATATAATAATCATTATCCATTCTTCATATATTTCATTAAAACATGAAATAATGAATTCTTACATAAATGTCCCTTCTCCCTACAGATCTTGTCTTTCTTCAATCATCACAGCTAAAATAAAGTTTCTAGCTCTTTCTCTCAAAGCAGTTAAGAAAAATCAGTCCTATTTTTCCTGCTTTACAGGCAGGAAAACAAGACTTTCAGAAGTACAGTGATTCACCAGGAATGCCCATATCTCTTCTGACTTTCATTCCAAAAGCAAAGCATTTTAAGTAAGAGTGCCCTCAAAGTATGGGAACACATTTTTTGTTGCAAAGACTGAATTCAACTAATTAGGTCAAACTATTATGCTTAAAGATTATGTCCTACCCACTTGCCTAATACTTTCATTAATCTCTGGAGTAAGAACAAGAAAGAACAGTTATTCTTTAAATACAATTCCAGAAAACACTGTGTGGGCTTGTGCAGTGTGATCATGAACAAGTCCTCTAGTGTTGAAAGAATTCAAGGCAAATACCAAGAAAAATACATGCACTCACTTGGCATCAGCCAACAAAACGCAGCTGTGTACTCTTAAAGACAATCAGTGAAACAAAAGTGGTATGCTCATAACAGCAGTAACTGCGTGGGCTGCTGAAAGAGTCCACTCTTAGGCAGGAGCATTTCATGTTTTCTTCTCAGGCTCTCATCTACACTTACACTCGAGGATCCCAAAGTACCTTCATCTGGTCTCTAAAACAGCGTTTTAAGGCCATTACAGAAGACAGGTCTGGAAATAACTTCAAATGAGTCTGGACAAGCTCAACTATGGCAGTAGCCTGAGTTTATGGAAACTGTATTCAAGCACAGGTTTAAAGGTCATTTATTCAAAGGTAAGTTTCTCGCCCATCACTGCATCTGTGTTCTGCACAGCCTTGGAAAACTTGCTGACACACGGAGAACGGCAGCATCTTCCCACCACTCTGAGACTGTATTTCTAGGTATGATGTAAAGTATCAGCAAAGGAAGTAAAATGTTCTGCTAATTCGTGTAAGAGCCTGAAACTCAAAATATGGAGTGAGAAAATCATAACTAAAGTAATGTAAAAAACTTTCAGGAACCAACAATGAATAACAGTAGGCACCCAAAGGCTGTGAGGGCTATCAGCAGAAAAGAGGAAGATCCGGTTGCTCATTGACTGATTACTTTCCACATATGACTCTCACGAGAGGGTAGTAACAATGTATTTATACAAGATAAAATATCTGGTTTGAGTGAGGGCAATAGGGTAAGTGGAGAAGGATAAAAAGGGAGTCCTGATATTTTAAAACTCCTATCTGGGCCCAGGTTCTGCTGCTTGAATCTCCTGTGAGGTTTTCTGGCTACTTTCAACCCTTCCATCTGCCTTTGTTAAAAAAAAAAAAAAAAAGTTCTTTACTGCCATCACTCAGCCCATTACTGTAAGCTTAGGTACATCCATTGTTTCATATCTTTACTTGCATGAGAATTCAGGAAAGCTTAAAAAGAAGCCACATCAAAAGCACAGCCTAAAATAAAGAAGAAATGTCCCTCCATACTTTGGTATGTGAAATTACATTAATTCAATGACCCCAATGAACACCACAGTTAGTGCAGGTGGATGCTCTATACTGCCTAATCATAAACTTTGTATGGTTTTGGTAAAACACCATCTTCATGTAGGGCTGCTTCCCCAATAGAGCATCTTTCTAAACACATAGCCAAGCGTGACGCAGCTGTACACTGATGAGTTACTGTGTAATGGTAAAGGATGAGTTTCACATCATTCTTCACTGAAATTTAACATTTGTTGTTTGGTTTTCCCAATCACCTTTTATTGGAATATCACAAAACCAAAGCAAACCAAACCAAACAAAAAAACACCAATCCCAAACCCCAGCATTCTGCTAGTGATGAATTAACTTTCACTTTGTCTATGTGGTCAAACTAAGTGCTGAGGCAGAGTAACTTCTGTATCGAAAAGTTAATTTATAAATGGCCCGCATCAATACAACAGTCACCTGAAAGCTGATGCCAAAATATCTTCAAATGACAGTTCTACTTCTTTCAAGCATTTTGAGCCACTTCAAAGTACTAAGCATACAAAAAGCTAACAACCACTCCAGTTTTCAAGAGGAAAAACCCAAGCACTGAGCGCTGAGATAACTAGAAATCTGGTCCAGTGATGTATTTCAGGAGTATTTTCTGATATATAACTTACTTCTTTGAATTTGTGAGCAAGTTTGCTGGTGTCCACATCACTGGGGGAGAACATGTCATCATTTTCAGGGAGATCGAAAACTTCAATAGCCATGTCACCTCCTGGAAGGACAGGTCCCATGTCTTCATCTTCTTCATCTGTAGCATATTCCCCTGTCTTAATTTTATAGCATTTAAGAAATTCCAGTTATCCTCTTATTGTGCAGAGACTATTCAAAGAGTAATTAAGATACTGTGCAATCACAGCAGTCTGCATACAAAAAAGGTTATCTTTGTCTTTGACCCCAGTATTGATGAATTCTACCAGACAAAATATAACTCCATAGTAGTATTTCAGTACATTAAGAGAGAAAACAGTGTCTTAAGCACTAATAATTAATTTCTCAAGCATTAATCACTCTGTATTTTGATGGTTTCATCCTTTTCCAAGTGAGACCTCTTTTCCATTGGAAGAACTCTCCAAATTTATTTCAGATTTAACAAGGAATCTTTTCCAAACAGAAAAAAAGCAGACTACAACCAACAATATCTTGATTAGCAGTTAGTAAAGTCATCTGGATGAAGTAATTCTCCAGTGATATTCCATGTTGAATTTGAAAATTCATCGGTTTGTTCTTTATAAACAAATTAACGAAAGAAAAGTCACACCCACGCAGAAAGGCAACAGTAGGAAAAAGAAACCAAGTGTCAAAGACAAGTTCAGAGTCTGAAGCCAGAGTTTACTCAATTTTCTTCCTGAATAAAAAGCTGCTTTGAACTAGTTTTGAACAATAAATGTGGGTGTTTCTTGGGCTGGTATATCATGAAATGCAAACAATTTGCTGACAAAACAGAATTTTGAAAAATCGCAAGCTGCAACCAGTATCTCAAGAACAAACAAAACAATAATATTGAAAAGAAAAAGCTTGCAATATTGAACCCCAAGCTGCCTACTTAGTCTTTTGCACATATGTCTGTGCTCACCTCTCCCTGTCCCTAAGGTGAATGGTACCACCTTACTTCTGTGGGACTCCCTCTGGAAGCTGGAGTACAGCTTGTACGGATCACAGACGGCCCGCTGGCTGTGCAGATGACTGTGCAAACACGTTAGAAAGCCAACACTTCCCTCAGGACCACATCTGGATTTATAAGGCTTGGGACTAAATAAATACATGGAAAAGGAAGGGCGGGGGGGGAGGGCAGCACAGTCCTTTTCATGTTTATACAGTAACACCACCAAAATTTTGACAAAACTATTCAAAGTTTTTCTTCATGAGCTTTCAGTTCCTGAGATGAAGAAACATAATACTATTACCAGAAGTATATTCCCCACAGTGCTAAAATTATCTATTTTTTGAGAAAAGGACTTTTCAAAACTAGAGGTAAGAATTCAGATGTTTGAAACAGTTCAAACCTCAGTTTCCTGCCTTAATTCAGGTTCTCAGCTGTTTAGGCTTATGCGAGTCTCTCAACTAAAAAGCAGTGCATGCAAGATATTGACTCTAGGTGCACAGGTACACACAGACAGCACACAGAATCACAGAATGGTTTGGGGTAAAAGGAACCTTTAAAGATAATAAAAACCCACATTCTTCTTTTTTTAAACCACTGAAGTTTTCAAAAACACAGCCAAAACACATAGAAAGCATAAAATAGTTCAGTAAAATTTTATGATGTTGAAAGAACTACTGAAAAGAAGGTAAGTCACCAACATGCACATCCTTACTTTAAATTAGTGACTGTAAAGAGAGGCACTTTTTGGTGAGTTATTGCTGCCTCTATAAATAGTAACATATTCTCCAATGAAATAAACAGTAGTCATTTATTTTAACATACTTCACACCTACTAAGCATATATGCCTAAGAATCTCAAAAGTCTTCTATAAAAAAAGGTAACAGCTGGTTTTGTTTCTTATTTCCTTATTTAAGAGAAGCAAAGAATATGTAGTCCATCTCACTGGGGTTTTCAGGCATGTAAGCATTTTAGCCAAACAAAGCAACACCTGAAACTGTCATTGTGTATGTCTACATCTCATGCACACCCAAAAAATCTTCCGCTGAACTACACGTGTAGCAAATTTCTCTACTTGTAGTAACTTGTTTCTACTTTATTGTCCCTGGCTATGTGCAGTAGCTGTCTAAACTGAAAATGTGGCTAACTCTCCTGGCTCTTTCCCGGAGCATGTAATGCCACCTTCATACACCATCAGGGCAACCAGAAGCAGAATGACTAACTCTTAAAATCACACTGAGATTTCGGAGAAATTAACTTTTGTGGGCCCAAAATACTAACAGTCCATGTACTTTCCATTCTGCAGTCACTATCCCTGAAACAAATAAGGTAATTCACAACCAAAAAAAATCCTGGCAGGTCCATCAGCAGTGGCAAGGAAATCTCTGATGCGTGCAAAGAGGAGGCAGAAACAGGATCATTAACCAGTAAACTCACGCCACGCTTATGTAAAACAAAACAGATCTGGCTCAGCTACATGTGCATTTAAAAGGAATATATTAATACGAAATCCCAATTACATTTACCAAATCTGGCAAAGGAATAAAACAGATGAATTTAGTTAAAACTGATTTCTCCAAAGACTTAAGCTAAGAAAAAGTACTGAATACAAGAAGAAAAATGAACACACATGAAGGAGTAAATTACTGCAGGAAAATTGAAGAGCAGACAATATTATACTGGCCTCAGGAGCCAGAGTGTTTGAAGAGGAACATCAGGCAGCTAAAAATGAACACAAAGGAAAATCTTGCTTCAAACTGTACATAATGAGTATCAATGAGTACAGTCATTTTTGCTTCAATTAATGAAAAAAGTAGCTGTCAAAGCAAAGCACAGCTCAAGTAAACAAGACACCAGGATGACAAGAACACATTACAGAACACAGAAATAAATGGGACTTCTGCTTTTGTCTTCAAAATAAAGGGATTTCATCTTACAGTCACATGAAAAACAAATTACAGGTTCAAAAGAACCAATGTGTACATTGGGGAAATATACATCATAAACTGCATGAAACATACTTTCCCTGAAAAATTCTCTCTGCTTTTGCACCACATGAAACAACCAGGAGGTAGTTGTTCAGACACTGTGCCAGTTAGCTAGAATGTAAAATTCACTATTTTACAAGGAGCAGCAAAGCACAGGAAAAAAGTTGTATTACTTAAAATAACAAAGCCCTGTGAGGTAAGAGTTGTCATTGTAACACCCAGAGGTTCCCTGCAATACATTTTGTTTCCTTAGCTGGCAACAGCAATAATTTTTTTACTCCATAGTCAATGAAAACTTGCATGATCTTGAAGGAAAATCTTTGACTCTTCATTCTGTGTTGGTGAGCAGAATTCATCCACGTAAATTCCCTGTTTCTCATTTCAGATGCACCTAGGGCTTAAGCTTGTCTCTTCCAAAGCAACAGCTTCTGATATTAGCCATTCCATTTTGCTACATGCTATCACAGCTAATAGCATGAAATTACCAACATGAGCTGCAATTTTCCACTTCTAAAGGGAAAATGTGTTACTTGCATTGTTTAACTGCCTTTAACAGTAAATTTCTGAAATGTGCCTAACACTCCCAACCAGAAAGGAGCTACAGCACCAGCCAAGATAATGCAGACAGACCTTTCCCAAATCACCATAACAATGGCTGCATTAAGCTACACCTTTTATTCCTGCCTAAACTCTCCCACAATCAGAGAACACCATTTGAAGAACTATAAAAATAACTCAAGCCCATCTCTTAATTTGATTCTTTCTTTGATGGTTTATACTTAATTGTTTCGAAAGAGTGAAGAAATACATAATGGTACAGTATTAATCATTGCTTTTACAGGAGTGCATCATATTAATGATGTTGGAAAAAACGTACTCTGAAAGATTTGGTTTAGCAGATGTACTCTTTGGGTGTTAGACATTCAAATACATTGCCTTTTTTGCACGTGTCAAGATTTTCTTCAATGGTTCTAAATGTTGCTTTGCTGTCAGCATGTCCTAATGAATGATAATTTAAAATGAAAAAAAAATTCATTTGACTATTAGTGACATTAAAATAGATTAAAACATCGCTTGCATTAAACTACTTGTCTGTGGCCACAGAATGAACAGAATCCTGCAATATATCATTCATTTCACATTTTGCATTACCCCGTGCAGCCTTGTGGGGAACAGGTCATCTGCTTTATGTGACTTTTGTCATTTGCTGTAGAGCATGAAGAAGATAATAGCAAGTTCAACTCAAAATTCCAAGAAATCTCAGAATTTGACTCATGTGCACAGAACACTATGCTAACACAGAAATTCAAAAGGTTTCAGTCGAGGATGCAGATCCAGGTCATACCTAGCACACTAAGTAGGAAATACAAAGACAGTGCCTACTTCAAAGCCTTTGAGTTTTATTTTCTGGCATGATGCTACAAATTAAAAGGATGAGGGATTTTAGGAAGCTAGACAAACTGGTGATGAGCAAACTCTGCAGTAGGCTATCCAGAGTCAATATACTCTCCCAGCTTTACTGTAATTAGCACAGACTCACTAGGAAATGCCAGTTGTAGGTAACACCTGAGAAATAGCTGATACTACTGGCTCAAGTGCTTGGCTTGTGGGAGCTTAACAACAAATTGTGAGCTGATGCACACTTATCCTGCTAGTCTTTGCATGGACTCCACTGTGAATATCCATTTTCTTTTCATGTTCATCAGTTCTGCACAAGGGCTTTATGTTTCCATGCAAAAACTTAAATGAAGGAGAATTTGAAGGCACCCTGCAACCCTGTGATGACCTGCAGCCCATGGTAACAGCAGATTCTGAAACACAGGGATGTAGGGCATTTTTATAGTAAATGATGAGTTTTCAGTATTACTTACACAGTAAATAATACATGTTTTAGAAACACTATGTATTAGTGTAAATCTTCCCCAACAAACAGCTGTCAGGCAACATTCCTGCAAGGCAATGGAATGGTAAGGCAGTAGGCTAACACTGCATCTCTAAATTTAGTATCTAACTCAAGTCCACTGCCACTAGCTGGCAGAAATCAAGACTGTCTCAGAATCCCGCTTTTTAAAAGAACTTGGATCCTTCTAACATACCTACATATTCCTTGGGCCATGAAGACTGTTAGAAGTTCCAAAACAGAGGAAATCCAGTCAGCTGGTGACACAGCAAGATAAAACACCAGAACTTGCACATGCCTGGCACAAATTCTCCTCCTGTGATTTAAGCAGCTCTAACAAACACAAGTTGTGTGCCATGACTCCAGGACTCAAACAAGATCACTGACTTCTCGCTCTGGAAAACTTAAAATGTTATTGCTGTCCTTGTGGTAAAGTCTCTGAGCCTCAGAATTTGGCAGTCTCAAGATCATTTTCTTGTTTATTTATGCAGCATTGTACCTGGAGATCCATGTTACCATATTTTAAACGGTGTAGGAAAATGAACAGGATGGTTTGAAACTCTGAGACAGGGAAACTCGTGTATAATGCTGTGCTGCCTCAATGTCAAAGTCCTTACCCTGGCAAACCAAATACTCATGAACTCCATGCAGTCAGAATCACTACCCCTTTGATGAAATGGACTCAGAAGTGTAGCAGTGGGTTTTGTACACATGCAGAAATTCATTCAGTCAGTGCAAACTGAAGATTTTCTTCCCCAAAAGGTGCTCTGTTTACCAGAGCCAAAGAATGCAGGGCTGGTGGTGGTGTCTGGCATAATATAAACCCACCAGACTTGTCCACACAGAGTAAGGTAAGCTCAAAATAGTAATGCTTGTATTTGACAGTAAATGGAGCAGAAGTGCTTGTGGTGACCAAAAATGTCTTTGAACTGTGGTTAATGTGCATTAGATCACAGTTTACATTGTGTCAGTTGTCTGGGAATGGCGCAAGTCATGTGAATAGACCTGGATGGCATAGTCAGGTGGTCACAGAAATAGTAATATTCAGCATTATTGCAGGTATTCAATAAAATCTATTTCTGTTAAGTCTCTTAATTAAGAAAGTGAACATGCTACATTTCATAAACCTTAGCATTTATTCTGAAAATGTTTTCCCGTGCTCCGAATATATGCATGGCATCAGGTAGGAAATGGGTATGACCTTCAATGATGGCAATGTAGTTTTTAAGAACTGCATTTGTTCTCAGGCCTAATTTCTTCTCCTTCCAAAAGAGATAATTGATGAGATCATCTGGATCTCCCCTGGTAGATGTCCTTTCCTTTCTTCCTCCTTTCCTCATGTGCAACACAAAACTCTCCTCTGCACTCCAAAGGCCATTGCCAAAAATCATGTCATGGTCACAGAGATGGTCACCATTCTCAGTGTAGTGCTAGAATAGGAAAAGATACCTTTAACTCTCTTAATTATGGAAAAATCTGGGGAAAACTTGCCCAATTTTATTTTCTCTCTGTGATCCAAAGGCACTACCAACAGAAAACACTTTGTGAATTTAGTATCTTTTGTGAAAAATTTATGCAGTTAACAGGACTTAGGAGTTTGCAACCACCAAGCTGCAAGGACAAGACACATCACAGAAAGTACTTGGTGTCTGCTCATACCTACTCATCCCTATCCTCTTTCAGTACTGTACTGAGAATCACTTGCATGGCCATCAATGTGACAGTGTCACTGTCAGCACCTGCACAGCAACAACCCCTTCTGAAGCCTTTAGTACTACCAGGATCAGTATTGGTCAATACGGGTTTAACAACATTTTCTTTATTGCCAGATCTTGAGTAACACCACCTGTGTGGCGTGTAAAGGTAAGAAACACAAGGTAAGAAACACAAGGTGTAAGAAACACAAACATTTGAGATTTTTTGCAGGTGGATGTGTCCCACAGACAAAAGGTGTAATGTATCAATCACACAGGTCAGCCACACACCACTCTATGTGCAAGTACACAGTGAGAAAGATTTGATCTTCAGGTATGTAGGACACACCTCTCTTGCCTATATGAAAGGGATCAGATTATGCTCACATGGTGCTGAAAGTCCTCAAACCCTGACATCTACAGTGTGCTGTGATGAGCTGTGAGAAGTCTCTTTTCCCAAAGGCTAGTTCCATTTCGTTTTTGAAGAGATTGTAAGAGAGTTCCTTCAAGAAACTTCTCTTGAACTTAATTCTAGACTAAAGAGAAGTTAGAAGACTTGCATGTTTCTGTAATTTGAGGAGGGAACAGAGAGGATATGGATTTTTCTATCCTTCATGGTCTCCCACAGGCATGCATACATATACATACATGTACAGCTCTTATTTATATGAGTTACATATGTCCCTGTGAAAGGATTAATTCTAAGACATATTGAACTGTGTTTCTTCTTAATATCAATGGAAATTACAGTAAGTAAAAGAATTACTGGGGCTAGATAGGATTTTTACTTAGTCTGTGGGGACACTTCTGTTTGTTCTGACATATTGCTATTTTAAGAGTGTGTTTCAAAATCTGAGTATCTCCTGATTTTACATCAAGAGGTTTTTTTTCTAAAAAGAAAAACTAACCTGAAATAAATGCATATAATGAATTCTCTATGTCTCCTTATCTACTCTTCCTTTACACACACATACACAAAAAAAATAAAAGTGGCCCAGGATGAAAAAACACTAATACATGGAGTCTAGCATTTCAACTAATATTACTCAAGATGATGTGATATGATAACAGTATGCTTGGGCTATATGGAAGCAGATTGTTACAAAACCCAGCAGCTAATTTAGGGAGCAACCCAGACAGCAATAGTCTCTGAAAAAGCTCTCAAAGTAATCTTCCCAAATATCTTGGTATTTAGGCATACTAGGAATTTTAGGAGAATGGAAAGAAATTATGAAAACTTTACTGTACAGAGTTGTTACTTTCAAAACCATGATGTATTAGGACATCAGGCACTAATTGTAAGCATGAATATACACTTCAGACAAGGTAGGCTAATTCTCTATCCTGAGAATATCTGTTCACACAGAAATAAAATCACAGTGTGTGGAAGGCGGGGTCTTACCCAGAATGTTCAGAAAACATTCTGACTTAAAAAGAATATCAATTCTTCTAGGAAAAAAACCCCAACTTCCTCAACCCCTCTAAGAGTTGAGGCAACTTTTACCAGTTTTCACAAAACTTTAACATTTCAGTGCACATACAGAAAAACTTTACTCCCTTATTTCAGTAAGTTATATGCTTTCAAGAAAGAGGAATGCTTACAGAAGCATCAACCAACTCGTTATTTGCTCTTCTGGAACAAAACAAATACTTTCAATTCATGACGAAAAGTTTTTCTATAAATTTGTTCTTTAATTAAAATTTATCATCAAAATCTGTAAAAATCATCAGCAAAGTTAATGGAAATGTCCAAAAGTTGACCTCTGAGTGATAAGTAAGAAGGAATTAGGAATAGAAAACAGAACATTAAGAAACACCAAATAGTGAGACACTGGACAGTCTGTTACCTCGTCATCATCTGCATCATACTGCGCATAGTGCTGCTCCAGCAGCTCTCTCTGGCGGCGTTCTTGCTCTAGAGTTTGGCTAATCAGCTGCGCAACCTCACTCACTTGGCCTGGTTTTTCTCGTCCAATTACAAACCTGTACAAAACAGTGAAAAAATATTACTCCTACTGTTTACCGAAGTCCTCTGGTTTTAGCCATTTCTAGTATAGAGGGTAGCCTTTTTCTCCAAAGATGTGTAGTTTTGATTGTTTCAAATCTTGAGTGCTCTGCGGATGAGATCTGTCACAAGGGCACTGTGCGCAGGAGTAGGAGAGACCAGACCATGACAGGTCTGGTCACGTGACAGGAGGGGCAAAATAGAAGGGACCATTACAAGTCTTCACTCCAAGTTTCAGTAAAGTATAACCTCTCCCATTTCCCTTAGAGCCACGTATTTTCCAGACTACAGAAAACTCTTATGGATCCACAGTAAGAGCAACAGCCCACTTATGGCAGCTCATAGTGAAAGGAACATGCACCAGAATAACTCCTTCCCACCCTGACTTAGAAGTTATCTTCCATTTCTGAGCTTTTATATTTGTCTTCCTCCCGTCTAGAAAACAGAATCTATTTCCACATTTTAAAATCTGACAGACGCTATTTCCTTAATTTAAAGCTGCATTTAAATTTGTCTTTTCTTTCATGAACTCCTGTTGCTAAGGAACGTTTCCTCCACTGTTAGCTACTGCAGAACGCAGGGCTCACACTTCCTTGGCTTAACAAAACACAAGGGAAGTGCCTCTTTCTTGGTTGAGACTTACAAGAATGCTTCTCAGTCTTGCTTTCAGCAACTAGAACTCAGAATTGGTTTGGATTGTAACCTCCTTTTTTTTCAGCACAGTGGCATAATCATATTTAGATATGTTGCTATCTCCAGAACTGATCACAAACACCCATTACAGAGTACCAACACACTGTGAACTACTGAACAAAAGCACAATTTAAAGATGTCAAGCAGAAGAATTATTTTTTAGAAGGCTAGAAAGATAATTAGGTAATTACAGATGAAAGAAGTATTGTGTTGAGCTCAAAAGCACAATAAGGTGACATTGAGATACTGGGTATAGTAAATCATTTGCTTCACAACACTTGGCTCAAATGATGAATTTAATTTATTATTTGAATGAGAGGCAGAAATGTGCACTATATCCCATGAATGAATTGTTTTTTCATTAGTACTGCCTATCACTCTTAAAATCCCTTGGGATTTCTCATCCACGTGTAGGCCAACTTCCCAACAGTGGATGACCCTGGGTCCATTTCCTATGACAAGTAATTTTTCAGATTCTATGAAGTCTGGCACTACAGAAAGGATTGCAGTTCAGAGATTATTTCAACATCACCAAAATATCCAACCTACTAATTACTTCCAAAAGGATAAGAAAAGTAAGAATGAGTGACTCCATTTGAAATAATGACACAAGGTGTTCTGAAAATAATTTGCAAGAAAGTGTCTTAGCTTAAAAACATCAATAGATAATACAACAGAGAGTAGAAGAGAATCAAGGCAATAATATCAGCATTTTAATCCTGATCAAAACAGATCACAGTCTGGCACTCATATCCCACTATTACAAAATACGACATTAGTTCTCAGTAATGATAAAGACCTTGGGCTGAAAGAAAAAAAATGTTTCTTCATGGCCCCTACACTTCATCTGTTCTGCATACTGACTCACAGACAGATCCTGTTTCCTCTAAATTTTGATTTTAGAGCCAAGTATTACAAAGACTAAACCAGTCATGTTTTCAGACTCAGCTGGGAGGAACAATGAACTTTTGAAATCACTAAAGGAAGTGAAAAAGGATTTAACCCATATCTGCTACTTGTTTGTCCCCTCTAAAGTAAAAAAAAAAAAATTAAAAGTAAATAGGGAAATATATATATATTTTAAAAATTTAAGCAAAATGATACATTAATATATTACTTACACATAGTAGAGAGAGCACCACATTTGTAAACATGTGAGGGAGATCCTCAAGGTGTAAAGTTATGAAACAACATCACAAAGTGATGCATCACAAAGTGATGCAAATACTGGATTCCCTCTGGCCCTCTGCCTGGTAATTCACCTTCCTTGGGAAACACAAGACTCAAAATACTTCATACAATCATCTTTGTACACTGAAAACTTAGATAGGCAACATATAATGCATCTGAAGTCTGGTAATTCCTGATAATTTAGAAGTGTTTTTTGACACATCAGATGTAATGCAGTAATATTTTCATACAAACAAAATTAGGTAGGATGTAAAAATAGGAAGCCTTGTTAACTGCATTTTTCTTCTCATGCCAAAGCCACTTGCACTTCACAGTGATGTGATTTTCAAGGCTTGAATCATATGTAAAAATGAGGTTACTCAGTGATACCTGAAGCTGTCAGATGACATATGAATAAAAGCTTGCAAGCATTGACAAAGTTTAAAGGAAATGTTTTCCAAAATAGAAATATACTAGTAATGTTCTTTCTTCCTAAAATTTATTGCTTTAGAGTGAGACATATCCAAAATGTCTGAAAATATTTTTTAGAAGCATTCAATCTACAAGTGATGTCAGTTCTAGACAAAGAATTGTAAATTTGGAAAATGGAATACTATGTTCCCAGCAATTACAGCTTTTACAAACGAAACCAAACTTTTTGGCATTTTACAATCCATGATTTTAAGAATACCATGCATATAATTGAAACAAACCATACATTATGAAGTTAAATTTTAAAGAGAGAGCTGAATAAAAATAACTTTAAAATCAGAAACCAGGGGCAGATATTAAAACTCTAAGCATGAATTAGATATTTATTCACAGAACAGCTTTAAATACAATAACTACCATAATCTGAAGTGTTTAAATATGAGAAAGAGACATAAGGCTGTGATTCACTGACCAAAAAATCAGTCACTGAACCATAATACACACACTTCAACAAAGTGGCTGATTATATATTTCAAATCACTTTGGCTCAACAACATCAATCACATGCATTTCAGACTTCATTAATTAGTCTCAAAGGCTAGAAGTATTATAAGAAACAACGATACATTTTGTCAGCAATATTTTATTTGAGAAGTTGGTCATGTTTTTTACATATGAGATAAATGAGCATTTTACAGCCTTTAAACCACATCACAATAATATTCCCCATGATTATTAATGACAGCAAATGCAAAACTAACTCCAGCAAATCTGTGATACAGCCATCACTGTACTAAATCTCAGGTCATTACTGATTTTTTCTGAAATCTTCATAAAAGAAGGAAGGAGAAGGAGAGAGGCAGGGCATGAACTGCCCTTGATATTCAAGAGTTACAGGCAATTTAGCTGAATTACCAGCTGTGAAATATTCTTTGTGGTTGTGGTTAAAATGAACAGGGATGGAGTGAGAAATATAATTAATATTTTACTCTATAATGGATTTTAGAGTATCTAAAAGAATTATGTATCTTGAGAAATTGAAAATTAATTACAGTAGTGGTGGTTAATAAAAACATTCTACTGAAATTGGAAGCAACTCCTACATCTCTTGAAATCCATGATTTAAATATTTTACAGCACACCTGATACACAGCCTTCTGCATATGTCCAGCTTTTATCAAAAGAGGATCTGCAGACCTGTGCTTCTTAAAACAACTTATTGATTTTTTTAATCAACTATGGGAACCAGAAACATTATTATAAGAAGTGATTAAATTAAAAAATATTTCCACTTTGAAAATAAGTGGTACTTAAAAAAACTGTAAAGACACCAAATCTGTGATGTGAAACTGAAGTTCTGCAGCACACACTTTTACTGAAATGAGTTAATGATTTCTTCTGAAAATACTTCAGGTATTAAGTGCTCGGTTAAAAATACATTAGCATGGTGTCCCTAAATCCAACATAAATCAAGTATGAATACAGCAAACACATTCTAAGAAAGAATGGGGGATTTGCTGCAACAGTATTCAAAATCTTTTCTTCTAGCCTTTCCTAAAATACAGTTTGGTCCATAAAAATGTACAGTAAAATTAATTCAGGGAGTTTCACAGTCAGGTGCCTCATCCCTGGAACTGTTCAAGGCCAGTGTGGATGGGGCTTTGAGTAACCTGCAGTAGTGGAAGGTGTCCCTGACAACAGCAGAGGGGCTGGAACTAAATGATCTTTAAGGTTATTTAAAAACATTCTATGGTTTTTAAAACCAAACCATTCTATGGTTTTTAAAATGGTTTTCCTCTGAGCTTTAAAGTCTGAAGCTGCTTCAGCTCTCATTTATTTCAGGATGTCTACAATTACCTACTCTGGCTGCTTCCATTAGGTTAACAGCCACATAATTAATCCAAAGTGCTAAAAGGGGTGTGAACCCTGTTAAAAAAGCAGTTTTAGTCTCAGCAGCATAAGCTGGAATTTATGTGGTTATAATGAATAAGATCAACCTCTCCCAAACAGCACCCTAAAATGCAGAAGTCATTGACTGCACATAAGGAGTTCACAACCTATGAGCTTCCATTACACTTCCTGGTATGAAATGATCTGAAACTCATAAACACTCTTTGAAAAATTTCAGTTGGAAGGAAACTTAGGTACAACCTAAGCCCCTGACTTGAAAAAATGGCCAACTTTGCCATGGCCTTGATCCGAGCTACCTACCCCTGCTGCAACTTCTGTTCATTGTCTGTTATTTTGTCCCTTTGCACTGAGAGTATGAAGAATCTGCGTTTATCCATTCTACATCATGGCAGGCAGCTGAGACAGCAATAAGACACCTGACATCTCATTCTTTTCTTTCAGCTGAAGATGTTCTTTCCACCTCTTCCCAGGATGCTGCCTGCACATCTACTCTCTAGCTCACAGTGTTGCACAGGGATGCTGCTCCAGATGCTGGACTCCCATCAGCCCTTGCCTCATAAGGTTTCTGCCAGCCCATTCCTGCAGGCTGTGGAAGATCCTGTGATTGCATCCCTGTGTTACCTGATCTACCTCATGTGCAAACTCACCTCAGTATATCCACCCAGCCCACCCCTGCACCAGAGACAGGCATGTGCACAGCAATCTTTAAAGCTACTAGCTGGAACCAAGGGGACTGGTAGACGGAAATAAAAAAGGTTTACCTGGAGATAAGTGATAAGTGACCCAAAACTAAGTGAAGAACTTGGAGATGAGCATGCAAAGTAACATAACAAAGTGACGACCATCAGTGAATGAAAGAGGCAACGGCTGAAGGAAGCAATTTAAGGTCACATAAGAAACATCCAAGAGGGCCATCTGTGTAGTATCTAGTGCAGCATGCTGCCTGTGCGAAGCCAGCACAAATAAGCAGACTTTGGGAAGAGCCTCCAAGGACCCTGGAGATCGAGATGCCAGTAAAATGAACTGTTGTGCAGAAGTTCTCCAGCCTCTATCTATCTTTGTCCCCAGACTCAGGATGAAGTAAAGTACTCTGAATTTAAAGATAGACAACAGGACTTCAACTTACCACTTTGGGTTGGAAGGGACCATGCCATGAGCAGGGCCACCTCCCACTAAATCAGGTTGCTCAGGGCCCCATTCAGCCTGGCCTTGAACAGTTCCAGAGATGAGGTATCCACAAATTTTCTGAGAAACCTGTTCCAGTGTCTCACTTTCCCATGAATAAAGAACTTCCTAACCTCTAACACAAATCTCTCCTCTTTTAGTTTAAAATCATTCCCCCTTGTCCTATCACTACCTGTGTAAAAAGTCACTCTACCTCTTCTTTATAACCCCCCTTTTCACTATTGGAAGGTACTATAAAATTTCCTCAGAGTATTTGTTTCTCCAGGCTGAACAATTCCAGCACTCTCAACCTGTCTCTAGGAGAGGTGCTCCAGCCCTCTGGTCAACTCCATGGCCTCCTCTGGACCCACAGCAACAAGTCCACGTCTTTCTTGTGCTGAGGACCCCAGAGCTGGATACAGCACTGCAGGTGGGGGTCTCACAAGGCAGAGAGGAGGGGCAGAATCACCTCCCTCACTCTGATTCCTCTTTTGGTGTTGACCCAGGATGTGGTTGGCCTTCTGGGCAAACAGTGGTATCAGTGGTACTGGTGGATGAGCAGCAAAATCACACATCAAGCAACAGAAAAGCCTCAGCAGACTCTCCAGAGCACCTTAGATAGAACCCCCTGATAAACTCTACTGCTATCAACACTAAATGGATATTGAGTCATACAATTAGGAAGTCATGTAAAAAACCCACACAATAATATCAATGCACTTAGATTAATTATTCCTCCAGAAATCAATTGTAGTCTAGGGCCTCACTGACACATTAGCTTTGCTCAAGAATACTTCAAAATTAGCCGAGGGATTCAATGTTTTGGCACCTCTCCAGATTCTGGTCCTTACATTGCTCTGTTCTTCTGAGAGTGCACATTAAGAATCAATTCCATCTCTTTCCAGACAGCCTGACAGTGTTCCAACACAATCCTTGCTTAAAAGGCTTCCTTGAATACAGGGTGATAATTTAATCAGCATTTTCTATAGCACCACATGATTCTTATGGGAATAGCCACTTCAAAGAAACACATTTGTAAATCTGTGCTTTAACATACCTGAATGCAGTCACCTCTGTTCAGAAGGTACAAGTACTAGCAGGCCATGTTTCTAAAAAAACAGATTGCTTTTTGAGGTGAGATCTGTCTTCCCTCACCCTCACTGGCATCCACAGGAAAGAAATCCAGGAAGAAAATACAGATAGGTCACAAGTAAGCTTCTGAGCTGAGACCACGTCCTTAATCTGGATGATTACATGATCCAGATTCTAGCCAAGACAGACCACCCTCACAGCACAGTCCAGCTAAATGCTCCTACAGCACCATCCATATAGTTTGGTGAGTTATCCTGCAAGGATGAACAGCAGGTATTTCTGCCCAGCTGTCACAAGGTTGTATCCCAGTAATCAAGGTGCACCAAAACTGTGGGAGCTTCCACAAAATAACATCTTGGATGAAGGAGTAAAAGAATTAGCTAAATCAACATGGTATTTCAGTTGCAGGCTTAGTAGTTTATGTTTAGATCCAACCAAACTGAGGATGAACTGATTCAAAACCTATCAAGTTGTTCCATTTTCGAGGAAAAGAAAAGCTGCTCCTAGTGATATCCAGACTCACTGAACCTTACTCATTCTTGTTATACTTAATTCTAAAAGCCATGCTCCAATACCTAGAAAAATAGTTTATAATTCAAAAAAATATTTAAATGAAGATTTCTTTATATATTTCACATTCAAACGTAATTTCCTGCCCAAAGGTGTAAATATTTTGAGAAAAAAATAGCCATAAAATTCAAATTAGCAAGAACTCAGGACACAGGGGCTATGCTTATGCCAGTAAATTACACAGTGCCAGAGAATGCTTTCCAAATACTAGTAACTGTTCATCATATTAAAATCATATTACATCACTGAAACAGTCTTGGAAACAGTTTGACCCAAGTTAACTAATATTCTACTAAAGAGTACTCAGACACAGTCCAGGAGTTGGAAAAGGCTAGGAGTCATCTTGGATGTTTCCAGTGGACAAGTTGGATATGGCCAGCCTGCTCAGAAAGGTACAACTCTTAAAGGATAGCAGCACTGACCACTCTGGTGCCAGCTGGCCTCAGCACAAGGAACAGTCCAAGGCACAGCTTGTCTACTACACAGGCACAGCCAAGGAATATAAACCAGCTAAGCAGTGATGAATGCAGTCTTATCTCATCTATGCTAAGGGGTCAGAGGACTTGAGTAATTTTTCATGTTCAGCACACTACTCCTGGTAGTCACACAGGGCAATTGCCAGTGCTTGTAGGAGCACTTTGCAGAAACCAGAAATAAAATGTATTATGGAATCTTTAATATAACTACAGTGGGTTGAACAGGAGAAATTTATACTACTTTGGCATACAGCACCACACATTTAGTTTCTGCGGGATCCACAATTCAGGTTTATCAAAGAAGCAGAAAGTGCACCAAGCACACATGGATTCTGAAGCAGCCCAGTGTGAAGTCCCAGCTCAGCAATCAGCATTGCAGAGCAAAGGGCTTTTCTTTCCTTCTCTTTTTATCTCCTCAGCTCTTGCACTTGGATTCAAGGAAAAAGAAACAGACAAGGAAAGGAATAACAAAACCACACCCCCCAGGCCAGAAAACAGATAACATAACCCAGCTCTCTGAAGCAGACAAGGAGTGTGGTATCCTTTAATTTGGGTCCTGTCTCATTACCCATTAATTAGCAGTCCTGCCTCTACCAAAATGTGGATCTGCACTATGGAGAATGCCTGTAAATTTTAAAGGACCCAGCTGTTTCACGGGGTAAGAGCACAGGCAGGCAAAGTCAGAAGGAGCAAAAGGAAATCTGCACAGGCGTGCACACTTTTGGTTTTGGTTTTGTGCTGAAAACAGTGCTGATAATTCAGAGCACTGAAGAGAAGAGAAGATTATTACCTAGACAAAGGAATCAGAACAAAGGCATGCTGTCCAGTGTTATTGTCAACAACAGCATTCCCATCAGGGCATACTGCTGCTGGTTAGGTCCTGAGGCAGATTCATCTGTCCCCTACAGTTTCTTGCAAAGACCTGACTGTATAAACTACCTTTCCAGATGCGGAGGTGGCAAACAAAACTAACAGCAGGCATGCAAATACTATTTTTGGAAATAGTGCATTTTTCAGAAAAAATTCAGCTCAAGATGGGGTGAGGAATTAGCTGAGGAAGGAATAAATGACATTTCAAGTTGATGTTAATGAACAATCAATTATTTTTACTCTTCACCCTTTAATTGTTCCTTGTATAAGAGCTATATAGAAGTAAAAATTTGTGTGAAAGACTACATTTTGAGTTTAGTACGAGATTAAAAAAATTAAGCTGTGATCTAATCGGGAGTTGAGACTGAATCCTACTTTGAATTAAAACTTTCCAGATAAAAAAAAAAAATGGCAATAAATTATGCTTTATTAGAACAGACAATAGTTAATAGTAAAAAGCTAGAGAGCTGGATAGCTGCACTGCTGTTGTTAGAACATGCTCTTTAATGATCCAGAAGATTAACTAGACACGGCAAAACTGGCTAACCAGTTGAGACGGAAAGACTTTGATGCATTTTGGCAGAATTTAAATAAACAAAAGCAGGTAAACTCATTGGCAGGTTAGAATTAATACAATTAATAACTTTCACAGTGGTACAAGTCACGATAAACCAATCAGGTTTTGCACAGGTTCTGCGTGGTTCCCTAAAAAACCCAAGAAGTGACTGAGAAAGCAGCAGGAGAGCACCCGCTCAGTGCCTAGCAACAGTCTGGAAAGACAAGAAAATGTTTAGCCACATTCATACAACAGGATACGGAAGGAGGACACAGAATTTAAAATTTGCCTTTCCAGTAAAACGCTGAATTTGGTTAACTTCCTTAAAAGAAACCTTTCAGAGAAAAATAATAATGCTAAAAGCATACAAGCAGCATATGAAGGACTGGGATTTTCTGATGATTCTGTCATGCAAGACTCTTTCTCCTTATCAATGCAGTAAGTCTTCCAAGAACCATGTCCTGCTTTCCTGGGACTCTGCCTCTCCCAGAGCTGTGTGAGCACAGATATTTGTATCCAGTAAGTATGACAAAAGGATAAAGTTTTCTCTATGAAAGAACTAGATTTTTTTCTCTTGTGGGTATGTTCAAGAAAAAAAAATAAAATTCCATGGAGGTATACAGCTTTTTGAGTTTTCTCTGGTGGAGACTGTAGGGTCTCCCAAAACCCTTTCATTATGATCAACAGGGGAAGAAAGTGCGGTCACAAAGGCTTAACATCACCTAAGCAGCTTCAAAGAACAGGTCTGATACTCAACATCACAGTCCATGTGCAGACTGCAAGCAAAAGAACAAAGGAGAAACTCCATGACAAGATAAGATTCCCACTGTCAAGCTCTCTCCTTATCCTATCTTTTATGACTGCAGGCACCACTTGAAAACTTGAAGCTGACAGATTACATCCTAAATGGGGTCAAAAGAAGCACAGAACAATTAGTGGTATTAGTGTGGCACTGCCCTCTGATCCAGTAATCTTGAAGCAGCAGTAACACTCAACAATATTGAAAACAACACACATTTCAAATCCCTCCTGTATATAATCAAATTCTGAAATCCACTAATATGAGATATTAGCAAACTAAACAGTTATGCAAAATTATAAAGACGACTTGACATTTACATCAATTGAAATAGCATTCATAGTTGTATTTGCCTGATTAGAGTCAGGAGGACACTAATTTTCATCCTGAAAAACAGAAGCTGATTGTCAGCTGGGATTATGAAAGAATTCCATCTCTTTCCTTTGCCTCACAGGCTACCAGAGTAGCCTGTGTACATCTGCTGGGTACTGATTATCTTCCCAGAAAACATTATAAGAAAGAATCATTTAATTTATTATCATTGTAGAAGTCAAATTGGTTGAGCCAATGATCTTTCACTGTGGTGTGATGACCCTCCTGGATAATCCAATACTGCAAACAATGGATAAAATAACTGTAGATGCTTACGTTTGTTCTTCTTTCACCTCCTCTCAGCCTCACCTAGAACAGTTCAAAAGGTAAAAGCCATGTCTCCATTTTCACAAATTCTTTACTGTGTCAGCTACAGACAGTCTGGATACATTTTTTCTGGTAGAAAAATTGCAAAAATCTATTCTAGGTCAATGACTTCCACTGTCAGTATCATTCAAAGTGTTCAGAAGTCTCAAAGAGGAAAAATAAATCACTAAGTATTGGTATTATGCAAGCTCTCTGAAGAGGCATTGACTGCATTTATTGTGAAGAATTAAGAAAGCGGCTTTAATGTCATTCTGTTCATGAATGTCCTTTCTTTACAACTGATCTCACATAATAAACCCTGCTATAAAAACCAGCATGCACTTTGACTAGATTAAGCACAAAACTACTTCAGATACGTAATGCTGTGGGATATAAACGTGAAGTAATGCCAGTGAAAGGCACACAAATCTCTGTATGTACAGGACACCAGGCAGAAGAAAGGCACAAATTTAGTATGCTACGATAACAAAGAGAACTATGCTTATTAAAGCAGTTCTATAAACCCCACCAAGCTGACACTATTGAACAGCAGATAGGCGAGTAAGTGTGAACACGATTCCTCCTGTGAGGGAAGGATTGTGAAGCTGCCTTGCCTTGGATCAGGTGAGGTGTGCTTGTACACTGCCTACACACTGGCAGCTCAGCTGGACATCCTCCACAGGAGAGGCAGGAGGGGTTTATAGAGCAGTAGCCTCCTCCCCTGCCCCTGCCTCCCGCAGTGACATGAATCATTCATGGCAGCTGCCACAGGAATGGTACACTCAAAGGGCAGGAGCACTGCTCCCTGCACTGCCAACAGGCAGGAGGTGACAGCTGGGGGCAAGGAAGCCATTCTGCCCAGCAGACCCTCCCATGTTGGCCCTAATGTTCTGGAGCAGTTCAAGTGCAGAGGCTGTCACTGTCTGCCAAAGAGGGTGAAGATGAGGGATTCTCCAACCTAGCCCTAACAGAGCAGGAAAGAAGATCTGTCAGAAACCAGTTGTTCTCTCCACAAAACAAGCAGCAGGCAGGGCTCTTGCCACGTATCAAAAGAAAAACAGTCAGAAAGTTAAAAATACCTTATTTCCTTTCATATCTAAATTCATCAATATTAGCTCTCACTTTCTTTACAAGCAAATGTTCAAGCCTGTATTGAAGCCAAAATGTCAAGCATGCTGAAATATCTGTCTCCAAAAAACAGCTTTCTGGAACCATTTTTCATTTTGTGCAACTAAAACCAATGTAGAGCATCAGGCAACAAAACCATCCAGGACTGGATCAGAAGCTAAGTAGGAGCCTGTGCCACACAATACCTTGTCAAGTCTCGCTCCCAGCCTACAACAAACCAGGATTTGTGGTTTCTCAGCTGGCTTGCATATAGCAAAAAGCAGTCTTTCTGAGCATTTTTTCCATGAAGTTTAAAATGAAAAAAAATTAAGGAAGTTGCACCAAATTCTACCCATTTCTTTCCTCTAATTAGAAATACATATCAGTAAGATACTGCCAACCACATGGTATGTTCTTTATGTATACATTCTCTAATATTTTAGTATTATTTTATATTGCAACTCATACAGTGTTTAAAAT
Source organism: Cyanoderma ruficeps (assembly GCA_008694505.1). NCBI lineage: Eukaryota > Metazoa > Chordata > Aves > Passeriformes > Timaliidae > Cyanoderma > Cyanoderma ruficeps. The sequence continues at coordinate 27,387,038 of VZDJ01000782.1, forward strand.
TTATTATTAACTGAATATTATTTTCTGCTTTTTTTGGTGTAGTTTTGACACTAACACACTGGGTCATTTTCTCCATGAAAACTCAGTATCTTAATCTTAAAAGGAGAAATTTAGAAACTCAAATATCTCTCTTTGATAAATGAGACCTGTCAGAAACCAATGATCCCAGTGCACAGGAGACACAGTGCACTTGACAATGTGAGCTCAACAACAATGAAGAGATACTTTTTTCAGCTCCCTATTTTGTGACAAGGGTCTAGATTGCAACCAATCTCACTGTAATTTATTTCCTGAGAGAAGATCGTGAGAGCTCTGCGTGAAAACAATTTTAAGTTTTTTCCTTCCTCCATTAATTTCCCATGGAAGCAAGTATTCTATTCTATAACTTATCCAGTAATAATTATACAAACTAAGCTGATTCTAAATGTATAAGTACATATGTTTTATGTGAGCGCTTTCTTTTTTCCTTTCTCCTTTTGAACTAGAACATCAAAACACAGAATTACACATAACATTTGCTCTGTGTACCGGAACACAGGAACACATTATTCTCTGTCGTAAGTATTTTATGTTTGAAGGTCCCAGCTGTAGAAAATCTAATAAAGTATATACTCATTTTCATAGTTTAGTCAGTAGGAACACTCACAGCATGTGTGAGTCTTTGCAGAAATAGTAATGGGGTAACTTCAAATGTAAATGTTACACAAAAATATACTCACCTATAATTACACTACAATTTCTAATTTTTTTTTCCTAAATAACCATTCTCAAATAAAAAGTTGATCGACCACCCCCAAGATTGTCTGCAGAATCCACATCCCAGCATTACTTCTCAATGTCATGCAGGATCAGCTATGGAACTATAGTGGAAATGTGCACGCCAACATATAGCACCACCATCTGAGGGGGTCTGTGTATATTACCACCCATAGTTTAGTCATGGTTCAAAAGAAGTCAGCTCTGAACTCATTAATTAAAGAATTCAGTTGTACCCCCCAGAGAAGATTTTGAAAGAGGATCAAAAGGTGAATACAGAATGGTGGCTGCTTTTACAATATGCCAAAGATATTTTTGGATTTATTTTGCCGAGTTGAATCTTTTGAAAAGCTATGTGACTGCACAGGTTTTTAAATAGCAAACCAGTTCATTTCTAGGGAAACAATGTTCTTATCAATGACATTTTATAGCTTTGGACTCACATTCACACAAGTTCAGAAGCGTACTTGCAGTATATGTTACCTTTTCTAGTCTGTTCACTGTGTTATGTGTTTTTACAGGGACACCTTTCAATGAATCACAGTATAGGTGCAGAGACAAACCCTCAGATGGTATGGGAGCTCAGTTAATTAATACTAGTTACTTTCCTCAATTTGGTAGCTGCTATCACTACTGCATCCAACAGTCTCCTCTGTGCTGAGGTGGCATCTGAGGGACCAGACTGCTCATCTCCTGCTCCAACCTCGGAGCATGAACATGGTCAGTGTCCCCATGGGTGGAGCAAGGAAGTGATCGCTGGCAACTGTTTCCATCTGACCAACACCCGTGACGTTCATCTTTCCAACTAATACAAACAGCTTGAAGCCCATGAACACCTAGATCAAGAGTACAGTCATCATCCCTCTGCAATTTCAGCTTGTCTTGGTGGTAATATTTTGAAAATCTAAAAAGATCTAAAAATCTATCTTAAAAATCTAAGCCAAAATGAAATTGTAATACAGTATTTGATCCCTCTCTTGGGATCAAAGCGGAGAAGATACAGAGGTCAGAACCCACTGATTCTACCTGGGCAAACTGAAAGGCCTGTGAAAGGAAGCCAAGTAATCTTAAGTATTAAATTAAAATTTCTTTTTTCCTTCTAAAATACTCACCTGACTTTCTCTTTGGTGTTTCTAAGAACAGTTGCAGCAAAATTTTGTGTAACACCAACCAGACTGATGCCATCAACTTCCACAATTTGGTCATTCACTTGGATCCTTTCAGGGGAAAAACACAAATGCAAAAATAATTGAATGAATTCATGCACATTTTCAGCAAAACTCAGCATAGAAAGATTTTTCTAGTTTGACCTCAAACAAAAGCTCAGTCATAAAATGATTGAGCCAAATATAAAAAATGCATTATTCCTTGCACACAGACATCTCATAAATCCAACTTCAAAGTTAACATTACAGTTAATATCAATTAATTTTCCAGTCTCTTTCCTCATATAGAAATACAGCAACACAAACTCTACAATTTGTCATATGAATTAAATTAAATGAGATACTTGAACAGCGTTTATATCATTCTTTCCTAAGCCAATCTTGAAAAACAGCATAAGACATAGCTCTGGCATTTCATGCTAATGGAAAAAAAAGGTAGTATTTAACTAAAACAACCTGCTCATCTGTGGAGAAAAGTACTTATGTATCAGATCCAATTGTGACATACTCTCTTAAGATATTTCATCTAACTTCATCCAAGGAGATGAATTCACAGTGTAAGTGTGATCTTGCTGCACACAATCATAAAACCTTGGACTGTTTTAATGAGGACTCTCTTTTTGAAACCAACCAAACACCTATTTACGGCTGATACACTGTTTAATGCAGAAAACGTTAAGACAGAATGAAAGCCATGCTGCTTTTATCTAAAGCAAGTACTGCTATAAAGTCCCTAGAGCAGGCAAGGCACTGGACTCATCTGGACTACAAATCCTTGGAACTTGACTGCTATGCTATTCTTTTGAAATGCACGATTTCTGATAGCTTCAAAATAAAAACCAAACACACACACCCAAAACTAGTCAAAGGGAGCAATTTTCAAGTACTTGCATGGATACTACTGATCCAAACGACACTGTTTACAAAGCAACCAAGAAACAGCTATGAAAAGATCCTATTTAAATGACATGAAAATACCTAAATTAACATATTTAACATCTTAGGATATATTAGTGATAAGACTTCTTTTCAAAGAACAACAGAGGCTTGAACAGAATGCTGAAGCATTTGGACTTGGAGCACTAATTTCTCTGTCAATTCTGAGGAAATGCTTTGCAGTTTTATGTATGTTCAAGCAGAATCTTCTGTACTTTGGATTCCGGTAGTGAGTAAGAAATACAGTATTTATTCTTTGGCAGCCTCACATCACAGAACCTCACTCTGTTCTGGGCAGAATTTCCCTTGAAAAAGGCATACAAACTCCTATACTGAAAATCATATTATGCATTTTGATCTCAGAATTTTATTTCAATTTTCACTGAAACATTTGAGAAATACAGCAATCACATTAATATTTATTTAATTTTTACTTCATTTTTTTTTTTAACTTCAGCAAACACAGGGTGCAGTCAGATGGCCACAGGAGTTCCTGGTAAAGAGCTTTTAAGAAGTTGGTGCCTACTGAATGGGAAACTGTCACCCTCTTGGCTGAAAAGGGTGGAATAACAGATTCCTTTTAGGTGACAGCAACAGCACTGTACATCATCACACAGTGGACTAGCAGTGTTCATAAAGATAAATAGGTACAGTATTTCAGGTGATGAAACACCATGTTAGAGAACTGTTGCCTGCAAGTTTGTAAGGGGCTCCATCTTGATTCAGTCTAATTCTATTTGTCCTTTAGGCATATTTTGTATCTCCTTCTTTTTTGTTTGTATAGCTCCTAAATTAACTTCCAAATTTTATTTTTATGGTCACTGCTCTCCAAAACTCCTTTCTTTCTATATACACGTATTTTAATTACATATGAACACACATGCATATCAACATTCAAAGGGCACCCTTCCCATTAGAGCCCGCTGCAACAGGAGCTCCAGGCCTCCTCTGTCTCTCAAACCTGATTTCAAACATCAATGAGAAATTAGGCTCAGGTTGCCAAAGCCTGAATTATAGACATTTTATTGCTTTCATCATTAATAAAATTGGTACTTCTTCTGACAATTATTTTCTAATGTTCATGACTAAACTCTGCCTGCAGATTACAATGAAGTAGCAACTACAGAAGTGAACCAACGAAAGTTGAACAAATTATTTGCACAATTGTTCTGTATGATGAACTGAAAAATTTAATTTGTGCAGAGACAACTTCTAGAGTTCAAGTAAAGAACTATGTAATGTTTCAAAACTGTTGCTTCCAATGCTATCAAAATACTTCAAAAAGTGAATGACTCATCACCAAAATAATTTGAAAGAAGCAGCTATGGATTGATTGATCCAGGAAAAGATTTTATTATTCATATTCAATCTAATGACTGATTTATATTTTTCACACTATTAATAACCTCTCCTAAAACGTATCTTGAAAGACCTTCTTGGTTAAATATTGGCACACAAAACCTTTAGATGTGACAACTAAATGCCACCTGTTTGTCTACAGCAACATGAATCAAGCCAGTGGTGTTACATCACTGAGAAACCCATTTGCACAGATTTTGTATTTCCATGGGAGACAAGTACTGTATATCATAATTTGATAGGTGTTTCAATAAAAAATAGAACTGTCCTACAGATACTGTAACATTTTGAATTGTAGCTTGAGAAGAACCTGGTTGACGACTGCTATGTGATTATTCAGAATATCCGATGCAACTGTTGAAATAGTTTTATTCTCTGGTAGGAGGCTTTGTTTTGCTATCAGTGTTAATGATTAAGTAGGCCTTTCATAAAGATGAAGTTAAAAGGATCTTTTACAGTTGATGCACTTTATTATGCAGAACTGTTTGGTCCTGACTGAGAGGATTATATATCCCTTTCCCAAGTGAATGATCAGTCAGGCTCTCAAAGAGAAAATCAGAGTCCTATTTCTCAGCTGACTGAACATTCTGCCAGTTGAAAACCAACACAAACATTAGGATGGTCAAAGAAAGATATTATTTTTTCTCAGCTGACAAGTTCCTTTCAGATGCCATCTAGGGAAATGAAAGAAGAGACTTGTGATGGAACATTAACTTCTATAGCCCACTCAAACATGTGAATAATGAGCAGAAAAGAAATTACACATCATGACAGAGCAGCAGTGAGTGACTGATTTTCAACCAGAGAATTCCACAAAGAATATCAGTCGTGAGCTTAATGCCTTCTAGCTGAAGTCAAGCATACCCTTCAGAAAAACATTCACTTGAATTTGAAGTAATGGATAAAGTCATGACATCTTGAGGTGTCAGCGTCTTCCCTTCATAATTTTTAAGCCCATGATAAATCAGTACTTGGCCTTCAACTTGATATCTTATTGCCCAGATCTGTAAAGATACCTCCAAGCCCAATCTAGAAGACAATATACTTCAGTAGTTTCACAGCAAGGTTTACTAAACTTTGCAACCCCCTGCCTTCTAGAGTCTTTTGTCTAAATTTTTGTGGCGTTTGCACAGCAGAACAACTTTTTGCCTGGCTGAAAAGTTAGAAGTGTTCAAGAAGGAACATGCTACTGCAACATATTTTTTAATAGACAGCATCAATGCCTTAAAAGTTTATTCCTACTCTTAGATATGAACAATATTTTCATATTGTTTAGAACTAATATAATGACACAATAATGGTTAAAAGTTGAAAAGGAGAATGCAGATAAATTGATTTAATTGCTTACATATCAGAGAAATAGTATTTTATTGGAATGGAAAATTACAAAGTTAGGCACTGGGACAAAATAAAAAATTGCACAGGTTGGAAGATATTTAAGAATTATTTTCATTATTAAATGATTCCATAGTAAAGTTTTTTTCTTTTTCCTAATGAGAAGAGATTTGCTTGGTTTTGGCAGCTACTGTATAATACACAGATTAGCAGGTGGTGTATAATACACAGATAACTGTGCCCCATATTATAGGAGATATTTTATGTTGAAAAGGAATGCTTTAGCCTGTGCATACCAAATAAGCAATTCTAGAAGCAAGCAGGTTTTATATGAGCATTACATAAGACTACACACACCAATTCACTTATTTAGCAGGTAAAATTTATGGTACAGCTTCCTTTTCCATTTAATTAATGTACTTTCAGTGTTGTAGGTGTGAAAACTAAACTCCAGAACAGAAGACTATCCCAAAGTAAGAAATATAAAGTAGCAATCTGTGTTAGTAAAGTTGAAAGGAGTGTATTTAGTAAAAGTTTAAACATTCAGATACACTAATTATTTCCTTAATCAGAGAATAATCAAGGTTGGAAAAGATCTTCCAAGACCATCCAGCCATCAACTAAGCAGCTCAATCACACCTAAACCACATCCCAAGTGCCACATCCAGATGCCCCTTCAACACTCCCAGAGACAGTGACTCCATCACCTTTCTGGGCAACTTATTCCAATGCCTTTCTCAGTGAAAAACTCCAATATTTGATCTGAACCACACCTTCCAGATCTTAAGGCCATTTCCTCCTATCCCTTCACTTGAGACATGTCAGAGGGGACCAACCCCCACCTGGTTACAACCTCCTTTCAGGTGGCTGTAGAGAGTGATAAGGTCTCCCCAGCCTCCTTCTCTCCAGGTTGAACAGCCCCAGCTCCCTCAACTGTTCCTCGTAAGACTTGTGCTCCAGACCCTTCCCCAGCTCTGTTCTCCTTCTCTGGTCACATTCCAGCACCTCAGTGTCTTTCTTGCAGTGAGGGCCCAGAACTGGACACAGCACTCGAGGTGTGGCCTCACCAGTGCCCAGTACAGGGGGACAGTCACTGCCCTGGTCCTGCTGGCCACACTATTGCTGATACAGGCCAGGGTGCCATTGGTCTTCTTGGCCACCTGGGCACACGCTGGGTGATATCCAGCTGCCTGTCAACCAGCACCCCAAGTCCTTTCCTGCTGAGCAGCTCTCAAGCTGCTCCTCCCCCAGCCTGTAGCTCTGCCTGGAGCTGCTGTGACCCAAGTGCAGGACCTGGCACTTTGCCTTATTGAACGTCATGCAGTTGTCCTCAGCCCATTGATCCAGCCTGTCAAGATCTCTTTGTAAGGACATCTAATGTAGAGAGACCAAATAATCAAAAGTTGAACAGAATTCTTTTTTTAAAGTATTGCCTATATAAAGCTGCCTTGAAGCCAATAGAACAGGTGGGAGCTCAACACCTTTGGAATCTAAACTACCTTCAAAAGTGACACAGAATTTGGAATCAGCAGCCTTACTCATGCTAAAGCATCTGGGTTCTCAGTAGTCACAAACACACATATTTGGCAAATTTGTTCTTCTTTAGAAGTTTAAACTCATGGTACCAATTTAGCATCTTCTCATAACCACATCAGGTATCTGGACCTTACCAATGAAGTTTAAAAGCTTTACAGCTTGGATTAACATGACATACAATAAGCAAACAACTATTGACTATGAAAATTATAATTTATAGGAACTATTGCCGATAAAATTTCCAAATACAAAGTCTAGTTTACCTGCCATCTCTTTCTGCTGTCCCACCCTCTGTTACTGTTTTGACAAATATTCCCAGTTTTTCAAGGCCTGCATCAGCTCCAACTCCCATTCCAATAATGCTTATGCCAAGTCCATCTTCATCTGTGAAAAAGGCAAGAGAAAGCAGAAATTTCTTACATTTATCTGTACAGTTATTTGGTAGGTAAACATTCATGCTTTGGTTCCTCATGGCTTTCTGTGTCAATAACACTAATATTATTTTGCTTTCTTTTAAAAACCTATTTGACTACCATTTTAGTTACACACAAAAAGTATCATCAGCCTTATGTGGAGCTTAGAACAACAGACAATATTTTTACTCCTCCAATGAAGAATGAACATATCACATCAAACACTGGGTAAAATCATGATGGAGTGTCAAAAAACCAATTCTCTTAAGAAGGCAAAAACTACCTGTCTCTGAGCTGCTTCTTTACTTCCTCACTGAACAATTCCTGAAATCCAAAAAGCCAAGGTGACTACAACAAATCCATGGAAATTCAAAATAAGGCATGTGTAGACTTCTCAAACTTGTAGGTTAGTGTCACAGGAAGTGGAAATGGCACAAGGACACGATACCTTTTTCTAGTTCTACTGGGAAGAGCTCCAGCTTTTCCACACGCTTCTCAAGTTCATATTCAGCTGATGCAGCCACTGGGTCAACTTCATCATTTCTCCTATCATACTCTTCATTAGAGTATGTATTGAAAACCTGTGGAAATAGATCAAAAATCATTCAGCTACCCACTCCAAAAAGACTTCCAAATTACTAAATTAGCTACTACTTTTGTCCTGTGATATTGCAAAGCTTGAAAAGGTTTTTAAAACATACTTTTGTTCTGTTCATTCAAACTTCAGGTTTTTAAATTTGTGGTTTTTTATTCAAGGAAGCACAAGTATAGTTGCAAAAGTCAACTGAGTATAAGTTTCTATTCTTTTTGATTATAAATTGAAAAGGTGATCTTTAATGTCTACATTGGTCTATGCATATAAATGATTAAAATACTTCATTTAACTCATTAAAATGCACTATTAATAAACATTAACAGAATTAAATACAATGAAATTATAAACTGTATAGTGTTTCTGTATTAGTCTTTAGGCCTTATGAAGTTCCAGTTCACATTCATCCAAACAAAGCTCAACCTAATGTACTGATCTACATTTATATCACCTATGGATATCACAGAGATTATGTCCCATATTATGTGTTAACTTTTTTAGAAAAGCAAAATACACAGCCATGGGTATTTTTTTAACTAACCAGGTTTACAGGTATATTTCATCTCTAAAGCAGTAATCTAACAGTGATTGCATCAACCTGATTATATAATTTATGCTATTTACTATCATACTTTCAACATGGCCTTAAATCAGTGATTCTGCAGACCTTCAGAAACATTTGTCAGGAAAAGCATATTTTCATGGAGATCACAGAGTTTGCCAGAGATCATAGAGAGATCAGAGTTTGCCAGCCTAATTCATTTAACTGTCTGCACTTGGCAGTAAGGAAAGAGTATGTATTACTAGTGATAATAATTTTACTGAGCTTCAGTCCCATGCATGTATCATATTCATCACTCCAAATAAAGGAAAACAACTTTCCACATTTCCTCTTTTACAGACAACCTACAGAAGACATAGCCACGTCTTCCTTTATCTCTGTTCCTCTTACAATGTAAAACACTGCACCCTGCTACATAGCTACACAAATATTCCAAAGCTCTCCAGAAGCCTGCTCTTTTACAGCCCTGCTTGGCTGTGTCACGATGTCCCTGGATGGAGCACACATGCCAGCTGACTGCCCAAGGCAGTGACAGGAGCTTGGTCACTGCCACCTAAGGTTTCACCTTCCTGAAAAGCTGTTAGTACACATTTGTTTCTTTTAAACAGTAAATATATTGAAGGTGAAATACAAAAATACTTTAAAATACTATTGTATGTCTATTAACTATATTATGGCTACCACAAAAGTACCATAAGCCCTCTCAGTTTACATAAAGTAGTGGTTGAAATAGAAAAGACAGTAGTCACTCAATGGGAATTTTAAGTCTTGTATTTCACATCAATGTGAAACACCTAATTAATTTCTTCTTCCAAGAAGACTGAGATGATAAATGTTTCACAAGAATTCACAAACCAATCTCACACTGATTTTTAGTCATTATGATGCAAGAAAAAGGCTGCTTTAACTAAATTATGCTCCTAGAAAGCCTCCATAAATACATGCAAAGCCTAAGTAAAATAAGACACAAACATAATGCTATCCAGTGCTGCTAAACTTTCTATGCTGCTTTAGTATCTGTAAGACTGGAGAAAAGACACTGATGCAGAAACAAGTAATGAGGAGAAATACAATTCAAGGGCACCATTTCTAGCCAGACTAAAGAATAGACAAAAGCAGCTGGAAGAGTCCACTCAACAGCAATGAAAATGTGGTACAACCTTCCTGGCAGCTTCCCTTCTCTGTGATTCGGTGTCAAAAGGCAGCAGTTTTTACCCACTAAGGGTTCTATGTTCAAGTCCAACCTCATCCATGTTGCCATCAACCAAAATAAGGATCAATGAATAGAATGAGAACCAACTAAAACATTACTGAGCTAAGACTTGACCACAAACCTTTAAGTTTGAACTAAGCAAACACAGGTTAAAAACAACAGCTGTGCATTTAGCTTGAATCATCTCATTTAGGATGAGAAAGACCCATGTCTCAAATGTGAAGAGAGATGAACTGCATCAAGGTAAAGGGAGATACTGCTTGCTGGAGATAACAGCTGAGAGAGTGGTATAGGGGAAAATTGTAACAAAATGAGTATATTTATTTCTGGATTTCTTTTCATCATGTTAACTGCCACCATTCTTTTCCTTGTGTTCAATGACTGGTATGAGAATATTGTGGCAGAAGTTTTAGATTTGTTGCAAAATCACTGGATATGTTTCAGGATAATTTTCCTTGAAAGCATCAAATCATATACTGAATTTGGGTTTGGGATGATCTTTCTTGAATCAGATTAGACAAAAGAGGCAGCTTCTTGGATTGTGCTCATTGTTTTGGAGTATTTTGATAATCCCATTACAAGGAAACTAAATATACTGTTGGTGATGAAAAGTTATCATTATGTCCCCAAATACATCATGCCACTCTTATCTAGTACCTCACCTAAGCATTCACTCTCAGATTGTAGATCACTGATTGCACAAAGCACTGTGTTTCCCACCTGGCATTAACTCACTGTCTTTTCTACACCAGTCATATAATTCTGCCCACTGCCTTCAGCAAGGCAGTTGTCTCCCCCTGACTAGGGGAAGAAGAAGTATATTCTTGTATGTCATTTATTTAATTTTGTGCCATCGCATTTCATGGTTGACTGATTCTATTAAATGAATCTCTAGGTGTTAAACTGAAGAAAAGAAAATTTATGCTTGGAAATATTCTTTCTTTGTGAAACAGTCTATACACCAGAGTAATGAACTACTTGCTCAGTAGTCATGAGAACTGTCACTCAAGATTTTACTGCACTGAAAATATGATAAACATTTATAACTCTTCCTCAAAGTATGGTTAACTTGATTTAAGTAAAACTATTTCACCATGTCTGTTGCTGTTGTGTTTCCCACAGTGTGTGTGGGATTTCAGACTCATGGGAATTCTCTCATTCCCTGCCATTTGACAGATTCGGTTTTACTGCCACTCTGGCCAAGTATCCAGTACAGTAAAGTCACAGTCACAGAATATGTTGAGTTGGAAGGGACCCACAAGGATCACAGAGTCCAACTCTGGGCCCTGTACAGGACCATCCCCAAGAGTTACGTCATAAGCCATTACTTACAAAGCAAGCTCTTTTTCATGAAAATCTAACATAGTATCTTAATCTCTTATTTTACCACTACAAGTATTAAGAAAAAAAAAGTTTTCATAGAATTCACTTGTGACATTTTCTAGGATTTACAACAGCACTTGTGGAAAGTGAAAAGCCAACAGTGGTGACATGTTGAAACAAGCCCCGAAGAACTGCTGTTAACAGAACATACTTCTATGTTCTCTAAAGTGACAGAAAAAAGGGGTCATCAGTGATTCATCCAGCCCCAATATAGTAACAAACTGCAAAATCAAGGAAGCAGACATAATTGTTAGGCACCCTGGGTGGCACACCCAGGGAAATCATACATACGCACACAGATGATTTGCTTCTCTTTGGTAGAGCACAAGCTAGAGAAGACATGTCACTAACTATAAAAATATATCGCTGACTAATTCAGAAAAAAAACCTACGTTTTTGTTTTAGCACTTCGTCTTTAGGAGTAAGATCAGAAGGGTGAAAACTGATTATTCTTGAAAAAAGGCAAAGTTGACTAAGTTTGGGGTGTTTTCCCACAGCTCTTAACTACCAATAATTTACAGAATTTAGCTAACAGTGCCCAGTAGGAAATGACAAGGGTATTTTGATTTTTTTAAGCAAGTCAGAATGGAGACAACACTAACGAATCACGAGGGTTATCCTCCCCATGGGCTAACCGGCTTGGTGCCACATAAACCACAATATTAGTGTTGCATACTTTAAACTTTGAAACATAAAAATTGTCATATCTGATGTAAGGCTGAGAGAATTGGTGTTGTTCAGCCTGGAAAAGAGAAGTCTTAGGAGTGACATAACTGTGGCCTCCAACACCTGAAGGGAGCCTACAAAAAAGATGGAGAGAGATTATTTACTGTAGTGACAGGACAAGAGGGAATAGATTCAAACTGCAAGGAAGTAGATTTAGATTATCTATAACGAAGCACTGAGGATAACCTCTCTGGCTGTGCTGAAAAAGCTAAATAAGGAAAAGAAATCACAATTTGACCACTACCTGCTGCCCTAAAATCTCTCTACAGCATAGCTTCAGGGAGGAGAGGAAGCTCTGGCAATGTCTGAAATTGGTGATTATTTTTATAAAAAGTTTTTTGTCTGCAAAGCGGTTGCTTTGTCACAAAGGCAGTGAGTCAGTGAGGAGGCTTCCTCTATCTTTCCTGGCTTCATGCTCCCCTAAAGCCTGTGTGGGCATCTGCCGTCACTAACGCCTCAGCAAGGACGCATCCAGGAGACAAATCTTCCCAAGCAGCAATTGCAGGAATGAGACACAGATGGGAATTAGACATCAGCAATATTGAAAGAAACAGCATGTCTAACATCAAATCCGTGCCTGGGGTTTCCCTCAGAAAGCTCTGTAGGAGAAAGATCTGTTTTCAGTGTCCTGAAACTCTGGCACAGAGACCTGCACAGCAGATTTATATTTCTAAAATCCTAAAAGTATCTGGGCCCTAGACTCCTCCATTCCAGAGATACCTCTTCAGACATATGGCAAGCCAGGAGTAGTCACTATGACACACAGACAAACTGTTCAATTTGTTGAGGCAAACTGGAAAATATTATCTCTATATACTCTTGTTTTATTTAGGCAACTGGAACAAGTTATCAAATTTTCTACCTGGTGGAACATTATGAAGACCATTTGTAGTAGAAAATCACGGTGCCACTGTCCTGCAAGAGTGCCAAAACATCTAATTTTGGATCCATACACCTCTATGCACTGCAGCATGTCCTCCTAAGCCCAAACTGTGCCACAGTGGCATTTCCTGGCGGGACACATGCACTAAAATGCATGGGCTAACCACAAACATTCATTAGTCCTGTGACATGAAGGTGCATGTGCTTCATGGTATAAGTAGCTAAAGAACCAGCCAGACTCCGCTGTAAGGTTTCTTTCAGTGAAACTAGTATCTTAAATTTTACACACTGAAGTTTTGGGCCAAAACACAGAACCAAAATTGCCTAGGTGGTACTGCACTAGGATCATCTCCCCTGTTCCTGCTACTTGGCTCACTTTTGGTGTGAATTTTTTAAAGCACTTTCATTTTCATGTTTTCATTAAGCAGTTTCCTAGAATCAGTGAAAATTATTGTTTATATCCACTTATTATTTATCCAGTGTGTACTGTACTTGTTTTATTGCTGATGTACTGGTTTTATTACAATTTACATTGCTACTTGTCTACATAGCAGAAAAATACAGAATCACTATAGCTGTAAATGAGATGCACACCCCACGTAAAAACTTCACGCTGTTACTCTTAGTTAAAACAGGGCCGAGTAATTAGCAAGTAAAAGTAAGCCCTGTTACTGAAGAGTAAACCCTCAGCTCACATGGAACTTGTACCTCTATTAGGGCTGCTGTGTGTTTGTTTTAGTAAGTGAGTAAAATAGCAAAGTGCACCGAAACCTGTTCTGGAGATGACAAAGGTATACAAACAGACTTATCTGAATATTCTTGCCTTTTTTTTTTTTATACCACGACAACTTACAATTTCAAGAAGATTTTTCTTTCTCAGTTTTTTGGCATAACCATTAATACAAATGGGAAATTGCAATACTGTCCTGCTTTATATCAATGGTACAGGCTAAACAATTTTCACTCAATTCTCTTTGATGAGTTTTGCAGACCTGGGTCTGAATCTTCTCTAATGGTGGGTTGTTCTTTCTAATGCAGCAGCTTGGATGAAACAGTGTAATGGGAGGTATAAATGACTGGTGAGGTGACTTCCCTGAGTCTTACTGATCGTTTAAGAATCCCAAGGAGATTTTGTAAGTGTTGTGTACTTCACAGGTACAATTCATATGTAATTCATCCTTTTGCCTGATCTTGCCTTTTTTTTTAACTCTACTTTGCACTACTGTAGCTTACCAACAAAAATATACTTTGCAACTCCTCCTGTCTACTTTTGGACAGTTATCTACTATATAGATATAGAGAATAAAAATCACCAACAAAAAAAACTTTGTGTTTTCCAGTACAGTAGTTTGACAATTGCAGGGAAAAGAGCCCAGAGACAATCCTGCATCCCCATTAAGCTCAGGGTTCCTCCAAAGGTCCCTCCTGCCAGACTTTCACAAATCCTAGAGAGATTAGAGATGTGGGCACAGCAATTTAACACCTTAGTATTTACAGCAGTGTGGTACTGACCTACAAGCATGAATGTCTTTAGCTGACTTTTCCTGGTTCAGGGAAAAGTGTAAACATTTGCCTACACCTTGAATGTCTCCATCCAGCAGAACAAAGAAGAAGCTACAAGAGCACTCCAATAGCGTTCTATACAAAAAAAATTAAAAATATGAACAAGAATATTTAAAAAGAACATGAATTTCCAATATGACAGCAGATATATTTTACCAATCTTTTGGCAGTTTCCTCTATTGCCAAGGTAACAAACTAGCATGCTCAAGAATTCATTGTATCTTTGAACATTGAAATAAGCATGCATAGGAGCATGCTTGAAGTGAGCAGAGTTTGACAAATTAATTAAACACAGTACAGATTCAAATCTGGACTCTGGTGTCCAAACAAGTTTAAACAGATAGGACAGCACGAAGCAAAGTTCTAGTTTCTGTCCCTAGATATTTATTCCTGAATCTGCTGCAGTATTTCTTCCAGATCCTAGCACTGCTGCCAATCTGCATCCTAACTGATGGTGCTATTTTTCTTCTGCCTTTAAGTGTGACACTCAAGCTAGCCAAGAGTAAATGATGCTTCTGGTACCAATTAGTACAGACTGCTATACAGTAGCAAAGTCACCATGAATCAACAAATCAGTGTTTCTCCTCCCAGCAGTCTCACTCCCCCTCAGCCTACAAGTCAAGAGGCTGAAATGCAGAGTGAAAATGCCACAAATGTTCTCAGAGGCAAACACGAAACAAAATATTGACTATGCATAAAACATTCTATCTAAAATAAATCTCAGCAGGGATAAATCGTGTAACCTGCATATTCACTAAAAATGACTCCACAAAAAAAAAAAAATCATAAGCAATTCCTTTTATTTCCTTACAGATGCTACATATGTTAAGAAAATAATTCAAAGAAAAACAAGGACACAAATAAGTAATTGCAGGCATTAATTCAAAACATTTGCTGTGTAAACTATAAAGAGATAATTTATTCAATCTGAGTTTTATTGTGAAATTAAAATATTTTATAAATAGAACAAAAATTAATACAATTCTCCTATATATACTTACATATAAAAATGTTTTAAATGTGCTATAAATGGTACACATTGCTGCCTTTCTCTTTACTTAAAGCAGAGAAGAAAGCAGAAGTGAAAGAAAGACTTACATGGAAACAGTCTGCCATGGTGTCTGATTTTCTCAATATTACATCATCAATGCAAATCCTATTGGGTTTTTTAAGGGTGCAAAATTGCAAGTTTCCCAAAGGCTCACATACCTTGTCTAATTCCTGGCAGTTATGGCATTTGGCACTAATTGCTCACCTTACAACTACTCCTGCAGACACAGCAAAGGCTGCATGGGAGAGGAAGAAGGATCTCCAGTGACAGAAACCAGAAGACTTTATAGCCTCACCTCAGACCAAAGGATAAAAAGCAAACATAATTCCACACCAGACCGCAGCAGGAGCCCTTATGTATCTCTAAAGTTGTCCCACCATTACTTTCCACAATATCTAAGTTTTCATGAAAATCTTAAGAGAGGCTTGGATTTTTTTTTTTAATGAGAAGTTCTTAATGAATTCCTTAACTGAGATGAGTTTAATAAACACAGTGCTTACAGTCTTAAGATGAGTGGGGGAAATTCCAATATATTTTACTAAGAAAAACTCAGGAGATGTAATAAACTCTTCTTTAAAAATATACTATTAATTATATAAATACACGGCTTATGTGTTAAAGAATAGTGTACGACATTCAGTATTAGACAACCCTTCAAACAGTCTTCTGTACAGTGTAAACATATTTCCACAATTTCAGATGGCACATGTCACAGAGGGTATCTCTTTAGTTTCTAGTACAAGCAGATATTCTTCAACAGTAACAAAAACGCTTATGATTCTCTGGCATCTAAAGCCTTCAGTAGCCTATTGCTACATTCACATTAACATCACCATGCAGTGATGTAAAAGAGACCCATTAGCGGGGTGTTGCATTAATTTGGTAGGAGTGTTGCAGCCGTACAGCCTGTTAATGCCGTTGCTTGTGTATAAAAATGGACAAACAGGCGGAGTGTAAGAGGATTAAGGGAAAAGCTTCTGTAATACAGAAAAAGGTTTGCTGTGTTTTGTAAACATCTTTCAAACAGCCAGAGCAATGCCATGTTCTCATTGCCAGACCACTTCTCAATTACTTCATATTGTTGATTTACCAATTCCTTAATTGCACCTGCAGGCAGAATTCATTTTGGCTGACCGCACTTTTGCTAATGATAGTTTCACGTTTGCACTGTTTAGTACCATGAATTGCATCCTAGTAAGATGTAAAACTGCCTAGAGTAAGCAAAAGAATGTTTATCCATTAAGCATTCATACCAAGTGTATTACATTACAGTTAATCACATCAATGCTTCAAAAACGAGACAGTCTGTATTTCCAGAGGAATTCAGCCTTCCTAATGCCTCCTAATATGGTAGGTGGGGTAACAGACTAACACAAGCCAAGAACAGGCGTTCCCAGGTCTGACAGCATAACTGGTTCAAACACACCAGCTCTAAGAGCAATTTAAAATATGGTATTAATGCAGCAAGAAACAGGTTACAAATGTGCACAGAAAGTATATCCAAATGAATAGACAAAGAAAACAATGGATCAGGGGGATAAGCCGGTATTAAATAAATAATGCTAGCTTGGGATGAGACTATAGTAATAATGCCACAAAGTGAGGATTCAAGATAAACACTTTTAAAGTGACTCAATTCAACACTATTTTTGGACATTTTTCAAGTTCAACATTTGCTATGACATCAGGCACTAAGAAATTACCCCCTTGAAAACAATAGCAAAATAAACTTCATCAACCCCAAGGAAGTCTCTATTACAGCTGGGTTTTACTCTACCCTGTGGAAAAATTAAATGAGCAGAGAAACAACGAGTTTTGCTCACCTGAAGATTTTACACAATTCTACTCTTCATGCCCGAATTTACTGCATAAATTCAAATTTATTACAGACATTTTCTATACACAAATTTGTGACAGATTTGAAATTCTGGAGAACCAAATGCAAAGTGTAGCACCCAGTGCTGTGGGAAATTGGGAGGATGCACTTATACATGTGTATTTCGGGATTGGGGTGTTTTTTTAGAGAGTTTTGTTCTGTTTTTGCCACAGCAACACCTTGGTTTACTGTTCTGGAACCAAATATCTCCTTCTGCACGCCCTTAATAGTCCCTGCATTCTGCATTTGGGCAGAGTGGAGGTAGGGCACCATGTCCTTAGACCTCTGTTATTGGATACAAAGACAGATATGGCATTAAATGTGAGCTCAGTGCTGTTCCTGCCACATGCCAGCAGCAGAGATGGCTGCGGAAGCTGGCAAACTCCCGGACCTTTAGAACTGATTTGAGCCCTCTGAGCTTTCAGTTTTCCAGATGCAACTTTTTGGCCTGCTTCACACAGAAAAGTGAAGCTTGAGACAAATACTCTACCTTTGTGATGGAAACTGAAATACGGGGCATAGCTTCCTGTCCAGATTTGCTCAAGCAGAGGAGGGAAAGTGCTGCTTCTCCTGTGCAGTGACACAGAACTATAAAAGCCAGAGAAGAACCTCTCTATATGTTGTGTCAATGCAGGGAAGAGAGCAGGGGAATCTCTGAGCTCAGTTACTCCAGCAGCTGAAGTGTGCAGCACACAGCTGGTATTGCTGTCACTCACAGTAACTGTATTTTGGCTACAAACAGCTGCACATTTCTTTTAAAAGTAAAACAGACACCATTTAGCAGAAGCTGGACATACTCCAGACAGCAGATTAAAATGGGTGTAATCTGTGTATGACAGGCTATAAAGCCAATACTGTAAGCCTTTCAGTTATCTTAGCATGATTTTAATGGGTACTCCATTCTAGTACAATGAATGAAGAGAATATACCCAATATCTCTACAAAATAGTGACATTTAAATATTTTTCAGTCAGCTAGTGTCCACTGTCTAAGGAAACTGGCAAGGCTGTGACTCTTGCTGAAAATAAGAGCTGTGAATAACCAACTACAGGAAGACAGCAAACTAATCTTACAGAACTTCGCTGGAATATATTTACACATACAACCTTAGATATTTTTATGAATCCCTAAGTAAAAAAAAAAAATATATGCACACACCAAAGTTTTTTGGAAGTCCGTTTGCTAAAATAGTATTTTATAAGTATGGTTTCAAGAATACCCATCAATACCGAAAGGCTTCTTTTGTTGGGCATGACTATTGCTCTTAATCAACCCTCTGTAGATCAAACTTAAGGAAAAACAGAAAACAATATAAGAAGCCCTTGCAAATCCTTCTTTAATACTACTAACAAAAGGCTAGTACTGTCAAGAAAAATGTAAATGATAATGTTAACATTCACTGGAAAACTGCAGGACAGACAATTAGTACAAAGTATGTGCAACTCCTGGCTGCTTTTTACTTCTGAAAAAAAAAAAGGGGAATAAAATCACTATCTTGGATGAAGGAGTTAGATACAAGTGGTGTGGGAAAATAAACATACAGCTGGACATCAAAACAGCCAAGCTGGTAAAACTTCAATCTTGCAAACTTTAATTTTTACCTTACTGTTACTGATTAAACAGTGAAAGATTCTAAAAAAAAAAAA
>VZDJ01000782.1:27406042-27583929 GCA_008694505.1 Cyanoderma ruficeps
AAAAAAAAAAAAAAAAAATCTTAATAAAAGAGCACCTTTTCCTTGCAAATAAAATAATTGGAAAATAGCATGAAATGACAATTTTTAAAAGCCTTTTCTATAGAACTGGTGAACTAAATAAAGACAAACACAGTATTGTCTATTATCAGATAAAGTTTTATCTTTCAATTCCTTGCAGTAAAGTGTTCACAAGGATGTTATCAACCATTTTAGTCTGGACAGCAAGAAATACTTTCAAGATTTTTCAAGAGTAAAACCAATAAAAGTGCATGCCAGAAGGTAAAAAATTATCCAAATATGTTCATTGCTCATGACCAACGGCATCAGCCCCAGACACAAGGCAGGTGTACAAAGGCATTCTTGCAGCTTGAGCACAGGAGTCCATCCACCCTCAGGTGTCGAAGCTGAGACCAAGAGCCACACATGGGCCGTGCAGGCAACCCTCTTGGGTCAGGACCAAATACATAAAGTGTTGGCAGAAGGATAGGGCAAATATAAAATGGTTTTCCTCCACTTTTTTTTTTTTCCTCCAAAGAAAAAGGAAAATCTTTCCTCTTAAGAATTCAAAAATCTCCACAAGTATGAGCACCACTCCAACTTCAAGAAGCACAGAATTACCATAAAAAAGAGGAACAGTTACGGGAGGAAACAGACAGTCAAGCTTTAAATTGCAACTGCAACTCTGGACAATATAGGCCTTTTAAAATTTTACTTAACTTTGCAAATGACAATTTCACTCTAATGTCTAAATGGTTTTGGTACCATACAGAACATCAGCAGTAGGTGATTGTCACAGAAAGGGATGCAGAGAACTAGTAATCTTATGACATTTAACTGAAAACTGTCAGACAGTTCTTTGAATTAAAAGCAACTGGAATATATCATGCATGTTATTGCCTATTTACCCTGAAAGGTACATAGCTTCAAGTCAAGTTCTAAAAATTATTTTATCTGATCAGGCAGGCCTCATAAAAACAGTGTTAAATTAATCCTTCTTTACTTACCTTTAAGTTAAAAGCCCGACTTGCCACAAAGGACCACTGTCAAAATGTGCTTTAAATTCAAGCTTTTAAATGGTGAATATACTCCATCTTCCATGCCCTAAGCTCATTTCTGATAAATGTCATAATGTAACTCAATAAAAAGGCACAATAAAAATACAAACAGTAATTGTTGTGTCTTAATGTTATGACTTCTAAGAAGAGGCAAATTTATGGAAAAGCCATCACGTCTCTGTTTAGGAAAGAACTTGCATTTTATTATCTCAGCAGACTTTTTTGAGATTTTTCTGGGGTAGATGGTTGAAAACCAGAAGCACAAAATAGCCTCCCTGACATGTACGCAAAATGCATTTTAGAGACAAGAGTGTTCTTCATACTCAAGGTATGTTTGTTCCTCTTCAGTTGTCTTACAGCTTATATTGAATTCTGCTAAAACAGATGAGGATAAAAGTCCTTCTACCAAGTAGTAAGAACAATGTAAAGGTTGACATTTTGCCTTTCAAAAATGCTTCATTAACTAGGGACTTATTTATGGAGCCAGAAATTAGTCAGCAAGGGACTACTGCTACATGATAACCATCTAGATGAAAAACCCTCTGTGTGCAATGCAAAATAATTAAATCCACCTTAACCCTCCTTTACAGAAGGTACCTCAAACAGCTGTCCTCGTCCTATCATAAGAGCTCACCACTGACAGCTACAACAAAATAAATCTTCCCTCTACCATCTCCAAGGCCCATTGCTAATGTGTAAGAACCTTAATGCAGGCCACCAAAGTGATGACAATATCCCACCTTCTCTGTGGCTTTAGATGTGAACCTTTTGAGGTTCATTAAATGCTAATGATCTCACCATACAAAACCAAGAGCTCAAGTTTTGTTTGAGAGGGCTTTGTTACTAAACCAATGTGGTGCAAGTAGTGCACCCAGGACAGTCCCTGTGCAGGGTTCTCAGGTGCTAGAAACAATGTAGAAGAGTGGAAAAAGCCCTTCTCAAATAATGGCTATGAAAAACCCAACAAGATAATAGAGAGTAAAAGTAACCAGCAGTTTTACAATAGACTATTTCCTTCACTACTTTTCAACCCATTGCTAATAATATGGTAAAATGAAACATACACCAAAGTATAGTGTAAGAAATGGAAACCTCAACTCTGGCAGATTGCAGGCATTGACTAATAAGGTAAGAGAAATACTGGCATTCTCCACGGACTCAGTCCCACTTGTTTCTCTTCAATAAAGTGTCAGATTATGTTTATAAGAAAAAAGAACATCTAATTTGCCCCAGGGCATTACTGCAATGGTCTCCTAAACGCTGAGAACACTACAGCATGACTTTGTGTTTTTAACTTTTTTTTTTTTGATGGCAGTTTGGTTATTCAGGTAGGATGAAGCATCCCAGTGTTATTCAGGTGGGATGAAGTATCCCAGTGTTATTCAAGTGGGATGAAGCAGTCCAGTGATGTACTTTTATGAAACACGCAGTAAGTCATCCAAACTCTGCCTGACCTCACCACAAATTTCACTGAGGACAGATCCAGCATGTCTATCAGGGTACCAGCTGAGACTGAGACTGAAGACAGACAGTTAGCACAGGGTACACCTTTTGCAGGATGGCTCAGTACCAGAGAAAAGCAGAGATCGCAGCTGCAGAAGTCAGTTTTGGCCAGAGGGGATGTAGCAGCTCAATTTGCTGCATGAAGCTTAAGATCTGAAAGCCAAAATCACAACTTCAAAAGAAGAAAAGTAGTAGGGAGTTTTTTGTGAGATATAGAAGTACTTCTAAGATAAATTAAATTGGAGGAAAATAGTATATAAGTCTAGCAAAGTCTAGCAGATGGAAATGCTGGGCATATCAAACAGCAAAGTGACTGAAAGAATCAGACATGTCCTGACGCAGCTGAAAAATCACACTTTGGATTCTAGGTCAAAACTGTGTAGATGAAATAAAAATAGCTAGTTTTAGAAAAATAGCATGAAAAACATATGATATATAATAATATTATATAAACAAACAAAAATATTATTTCCAAAGTAAGTATATTTCAATTATATTCCCTACTACTTGAAATCCACGGTGCTACGTGCTATCTTACCCATATATTCACTGGTTACCACTATATCCTTACCCAGATATTCTGGTTACAGAGGGTACATGAAACAACAGTGATTTAACTAAAGCACAGATCAAGAACATACAAAGCCAAAGGACACTCCTCTACTCGCCTGGAGACCCACAGCACTCCTTCCTCAGGGAAAGGGCGGGCAGATCATGAGCAGGGGCAGGAAAGCAATGCTCCCCAGAAAACTGGTCACAGCTGCCAGCTGCCCATCCCTCCTGGTAGTTATTTCAAGTGTCCAAAGTTCACATTTCAGTCAAATTTAAGCCAAATTTGAGAAATGAGGAAAAACAGGAAGTGAAAACAGAACAAACTGTCTTTTCACCCCTGAATTCTGATATAGGCAGCAAACTCCAAAAGTAGATGTTCACCAGTTCTACAAAACTTCAGCAGAAAAATGACAAAGTTACAAATTTGTGCCAGATCATTATGACCTAATAACTATTAGAATAGTTATTGTAATACATAATATATGTTATTAGTGTGTCTTACTGCTGAGGCTCAGCCTTTCCTCCTTTCAAGGAAAAAGATCTCAAATCTAACCTTTCTGCTACACTTCAGATGCATCAAAATTTAATGCCCAATGTCTTTCACTTTTGGAAAGAAGCATTCCACCATCCCACAAAGAACACAATGGGCTCAATGCCCCTTGTGCTGCACAGAAAGTTAACCAGGTAGGCAGGCTGGTGGACATGCACACCAAGAACCTCCATTTCCCTGCAAGTCCCTGACTGTAAGTACAGAAATAGGCAAAATGGTATCAGAAGGACTTAAAAATATAGTCATATATTATACACGTATGTGATATATAGTTGATATAAGTTCAGCTTTGATAAAAACAAAATTAAAAGTGTCAGACACCTTTGTTACATAAATTTTGCAGTGAACTAAGAAAAATCAGCTACAAAGAAATGGGATTTTGGAAGCCACCAAGGGCACACTGAGAGATTCTTGGTTTGATGATACTCACTATGTTCCAGCATAACCTAAACTACTGCTTAAACTATATGCAAATATACACAGATCATGTAACACCCCATTTTGGTCCATTGGGACCTCCCAAACATAAACCACCACTGTGTAAAGTGAACACTTCTTCACCTGTTCCTCCAAATCCCTTCTAAGAAATGTAGGCAGCCTGAAGATGCAAGGTGTAGGTGAGATGTCTATTGGAACTACAAGGCAAAAGAATGAATTACCAGAAAAAAAGTCCAAATTTAAAAAGCAAATTTAAAAGCAAATTTTCAGTGGTGCATACTAAATTAAAAAATTTACAGGAATTTGGAATCAATAAGCTTCAGCTGAGGGAAAGCCAAACTGGACAAACTGGAAGATATTTAAGAGCTCCAAGCTTAGCCGAAGAAGCCAGTATTGTTCCAGAGGATGTCACCAGCGCCCTGACTGGCATGAAAAGGGACAAAAAGGTTACTAGGAATGGGTAAAACAGGCAAGAATGCATAGATCTGATACCTCCTTTTGTTGCCGTTTTGCTGCTTCACAATTCATTTTGCTTACCCAGCCAAAAGTATAAAAAAAGACTGTAACTAAATGAATGAGCCTATTAATTAACCAACCTAGACAGGTCTTTTAAGGAAACAAATTGAATGGGAAGAAACAATAGATCAGGGAGATGTGATACTACCGAGCAATTGTTTTAAAAAGTCCTGTTCGGCCCATATGGATTTTCCACTCACACAATTCCAGGGCTATCTCATCTTTGTCCATAAAAAACTATAACGAGAATCAGGTATCTGACAGAACATCACCTAATCACTGCTATTTACAGCCCTTGGGGTTCTCAACAGCTGAGTAAAATACAGAAACTAGTCCAGATGTAGCAATGAGAGTGTAAGGAGACTTTCAAACAATCATTTTTCTCTCCATCTAAAGCACTCCTGTACTCACACAGGCACACTGAAACAAACTCAATCCTCTGAAAACCCAGTATCATCAACTCAAGTTTAAAGGCACTCAGAGCTACTTTCTAAACATGTCACAGAGACTTCCACAATTCATTTCAACACCATCAGTATCAGACTAATATTCAGAGGCTGAAAATTCCTGCTAAACTAGCAGAGGTTTTTTTCTTATTCTGGAATCACAGGTAAACACTGAATTGGAAAATTTTGAGGCTCTTCCAAAGGTTCATCGCCAGCATCAAAACTACCCCAAAGGTTTCCAGACATAAGGCATACCTGTACCTCTTTCCGAGGAATGTCTCTTCTGAAGTATAATTGAGCTTTGCTGGCTTATGAATTTCCCAATTGCTAATATATGAACTGCAAAGAAAAGGCAATGATTCTCAGGGAAGGAAAAAATGTTGGTGCACAAACAGTAGAGGTACAAAGATCTCCACAAACTCCTTTTTGCCATCTTGCCACATGACCCAAGCACGCAATGGGACCATGACAAAAAAATACTCCTGAAATTATCAGTGACTGCTAATTAAGAATTCTTTCCTGTATTTTTAACAGAAAGATAAATTAAACAAGGCTATGCCACTGCTCATTCTCATCAATAAATAAGAGGAAAAGGTTGTTAGACTGTAGATGAGGAAACCACATGATTTCCTCATCTACAGTCTGACACAAGAACATACTCTTACCTCTTTGACTTCTTTTCTTAAACTCTTTTTTTAACACAAGTTAATATTCATTGATTCAATTTAGAACAGATGCTATTTCTGTTCTTCAGTTATCCAGATAATCTCTTAATTAAATAGCTGCATACAGTACCCAGAGAATTGAATTTTAATCACATATTCCTCCCCTTTATTATTTTGCTTTTACTTACTCTAGCAAGTGGGTTTATTGCACACAGCTGTAAAAAAATCTGCAAGGCTAAATTCTGTAATGCAGACTTTTGAAAGCAACCAAAGAATAACTCAAATACAAACAGTTCTGATTCTCAAAATCTACAAAATGCAAAAGGGTGTTACAAGTTCATCATTTAAGCAATTATGCTCGTATACCCTGTATATGTTGTATATGCATTTACATATTACAGGTGAAACAAGCAATTTTTCAACTATTTAAACAGTAATATTTTCACAGTCATAAGTGGAATTCCCAAAAGTCATTCAGAGAACAAAAGCTTAAATGCTGACCAGCAAATAACCCAGATATCCTGAGTCCTACACTCCCATTCCTTATTCAAGGACTTTAAAAGAACAGGCAAAAACCAGGGGGTGATGGAGTCCTTTAATTAAAAAGTATCATGTGTCTGCACAAAAGACTGATGATCTCTATTACACAAACATTCTTTAAAATATACTCCTAGTAAGACATTACTCCATTTTTACAAACTTTCAATAAAAACATTTTTTCAAGACATAATTAAACATTCATACATTATGGAAAAATAACCTCAGCATGGCCCGTTAGAGATAGAAAAGTTATTTAGCCTTCATGTGGGAAAAAAATTCAGAACTCTACTCACCCCTCAACATGCTTCTCTAAACTGGATTAATCTCCCTTGACACATTTTTATGCAAGAAAAGAAGGCTGCAGGATTAAGTTATCGCTGCACACTATCCGTATCCTTCTCTTAAGCATCAGACATTAGCTTATCCTAATGCACTGACTGATTTATTTGGTGTGTTAAAAATGCCGTATCACCTTTACTTACCAGGGAGGAGTCTATGGCAATCTGTGCGTAACTGTTTATGGCACTGACCAATTTTTGACTGTAATTTCATGTTCACCAGTTACCCCACATTATAGCCTATGAAGCAGTATATTCATTAAATGGAAGAAGGACAATTACATACATCATGTTAAACTTAAAAAATAATCTCCCCCAACAAATGAAACTTTGTTAAAAAAAGAATACTGAATTCATGTAAATATAATATAGGTTTCTCATATTAATCTCTAGAATAGTTCAAAACTGTATAGGTATGTTTATTTTTGTGCTTTAACTTCAATTTTATATATTTATGCTTTATGTATAAACATTTAACATTTTATATTGATACTTACTATTAATACATTACATGTCTACTAAATATTTACTGAATATTTATTAAATAATATATTAGACATATTACTAAGTATTTAAATAAGCCACACATAAATATAGCTAAAAGTGAAGGAAAATTTGGATAAAAAACTAATAAATCAGTAATGTATCTGAAATAAAATATGCTACACTGATTAGATTTTCTGTGGTGTTTTATTTTGAGTTTTGGTTGGAGATTTTGCTGTTGTTTTCTTTGTTTGTTCGGATGGGTTTTTTTGCTTAGAATGTGGTCATTTGAAGAGCTTTCCAGAATGTCCATACAGATTCCAAGATGGAACAGAATGATCCCTCCAAGCAGTGCAGTGAACTCCCAGCAGGTCAGACCAGCAGCTGTGCTGGACGGTGTCCCCCAGCACCCCATCCCTCCCACGCATGGGATTACCTCTGAACCACGCCAGGGGTGACAGCAGGCAAGGGCAGACCTCAAAACCACCCTCAGCTGCCTTCCAGCAGGGATTAGAGAGGGATTGGGGCTCCCAAAGGAAAGGACAAGAAGCCACAGATACAAACCAGCACATAAGAAATTCTTGTCAGAAGTAAGAAATATTCAATGTGGCAATGCTCAAATGTGAGAAGAGGGCACCCAGAAAGAAGACTTCAGAATATCCCTGGCTTTGGGAAGATGCAAAATTGGAATGGGGTGAGACCTGAGCAAATTAGGCTACCTCCACCTGCCCTGAGTGAGGGCTGGATAAAATGTTCTCACATCCCTTCTAAGCCCATCTGCTATGACAACATTCTATGATCCTGTGCATGGGCACAGGAAAATTCTTTGTCAATGCATCAGGTAACAAGCATTTAGTAAAACATTGGTTATCAAGATTGAGAGAAATCCCTGACCAACAATTTTAAAATACTTCTTTGAAGTGTTTCCTAGGAGTAAAGGAGAATTACATTCTGTAAGTTTTTATCACCTAGTTCCTATCATCTCTCCACTGCTCAGCCCCTTCAGCTTTTTCCCTGCCCCTGCAATCAGGGTGGCGAGTTTTGGCCCTCACAAACATTTTGGCCCTTGTTTTGCAGTGGGGAGTTCTCCTCTGAAACTGCTCATTTTGAACCCCTTAGTGCTAGTTACAGGATTGCTAGCAAACAGAAAACTAGATATATAAGTACCTTAATTGTGACAGAAATTAAGCAGTCAGACTGCAAATACCACATTGGTGCAACTGGAAAAACAATTTATACTGTAAACACTGGAAGTCCATCTATAAGTAGAAAGTTTAAGCTTCATGAACAGCTGCAAGGAAGGGAAAAAAGGCATTCTCTGCACAGAGAACTCTAACAGTTTCACATTAAAGTAAACGTTATTATTACTTCTCCTTAAAGAAACTTCATACCTATACATGTATTCTGTTTTCTCTTTGCACTACTGTGCACCAACTTCCATGCATAGTTCCTGCATTACATTCAGTGATAAACGATATGTCCTAAAGCTGCTAAAAATGCACATCTGTCAAAAACATTTAGTGCTGCAATGAATGGAACTCATCAACTATTATTTGACCCACATTTCCTCCTGTGAGCCCTTGGACAATCCCTTATTGTGATGTGGGAGCTTTAATGCAACGTAATGACAGATTCCTAAGCACAGAATCTTGTCTCTTTTTCAAAGGCATCCTGCAAGTAGTTCTAAAACACAAGAGTTAAGCAAAACTCTTCAACAACATGTATCAGGAAACTTACACTCTGTCTTAGGGAAGGTTTTATGACTTATTTCTGAAACATCTGAAGCCTGTATAAAAATTCAGTGTGCCAGCTCTAAGTTGAAGGTTACAGAAATGGGACTATAAATAAAAAGACAATCTTCCATGAATTTTTCTTTTGTGTGGTTCTTTTTGCTGGAAATTCTATTTAGGAAAGCAGTATTTAGAACATGTTTTTAAGTTTTGTTTAGATATTGTTAGAATGATTCAGTGAGTGATGTAATTATTTAAATGTACCTGAAAATGACAATGAAAAACAGGGGAAACTGTGGGAATTTTATGTTTCAAAAAAACCATATTAGGGATTCACACAAAGAACATTTCACATTACAGACAGATATTGCCCAAATCAGAAGACTGATCAGCACTAGAAAAATTTGTAATTGTGTCCTGTAGCTTACTGTAATCTAATCAGACACATAATAAACAAAAGCCTATCTTTAGTCCAAAGTGAACCCTATTTGTTCAGTGAAAGGCTATGATATATCAGGAACGGTTTAACCTACTCTCCCTCTATCTGTTGAGTACCTAAGTGGCTTAGCAACTTAGTTCTTCCCACAAACGGAATCAAATATCGTGTACACAGTTCTCATTACAGTCCCCTATACTCAGGAATTTAAAGATTGCTAATGATTTGTAATCCAGCTATAAACATAAAGAAGTGGATAATCTCTTTAGGAGGTACTCTCCTAAACATTAACAGATGAGTAAACTGCAGGAATATTAAAAATCAAAAGCTCAATGACAGTACCTAAGTAAAGGTTTGTCTGTTTTGCCTTCCTTTCTTAAACAAAGGGCAGTGATACATTGCTTACAATTAATTAGCACTATTTCTTATGAGAGATTTAAGTAACAAGTTGAAGCTATAGATCAAGTTCTGTCAAGAAATGGAAAAAAGGAGTTTCTCACATTTTTCCTGTGTCTTTACACATAGAGAGGACAAAAGAGAAGAATCCAGGTCACTGTTATTCTTAATTACCCTGTGCAGGTATTCCTTCCTCTTTTCCTCTGGCTGTTTGGGAGAGCAGGGCTATGTGAGGTTGTGGTTGATGGCAGTATTCTCAATTACCCTTCTACAGTCTCCTAATCTGCATTTTACATTATCACTGCTCAGAGAAACACTGTGCCTTTTCAAATGTTACTGTGGCTGGCTTCTGCCATCCCAGCCGGATGTCAAGAGACACTTGCGGGGGAGTCAAGTGTTTAGCATAAAATTTTAAGCATTTATTTTGCATCATCATTGATGCACTTTCCCCAAGGAACACGTAAGAAAAAGATGAGCTTTAATCTCTTTCACTGGTCTAGTCCAAAAATGACTCAGAAGCCAAAAAAAAAAAAAAAAAAGGGANAAAAAAAAAAAAAAGCCAGAAATACCCTATCCAGCCTGAGTAGGATATTCACTGTGGATAGTGGGAGAAGGAGTGAGAGGAAGTACAAAGGAAAGGGAAGACTTTAAAATAAAAACTGGATGTTGACTCAAAGGACAGAATAAAACCCTATACAACATATTTAAAAACACATTTAGAATACCCTCTTTAATCTCACATTGATAAAGATTGTCCCTGAACAATATTTTGTTTTACAGATTGACTTTTCTGCTTAAAGCATCTACCAAAGTGCAAAGGCAGCCATTCCAAATTTTCCAGTGTTTTAAGGTATTTCAGCATGAAAAGTCCTTTGTGTAGCAAAGACTGGTTAAGCGCTTGTACGCTTTACACTTTCCCCTTAGCACAGCATTTCTGCTCCTTGCATTATCACAGCTTTTTCCTCTGCTACTTCTTGGGGAAAATCCTCCCCTTATGCAGAAAAGACTCCTCCTCTCAAAATACACAGGAACAGCACAAAACATTAGACTCTTAAAAAGAACAGGTCCTCACATTGTACCTGTCAATTATCCAATGTGCGGAGTTCCTAGTTTTTTCTGCCAAGCTATAAAAAGTGTGTATTTCAAAAAAGTTCTTGTACAAAGTTTATTGTGTGCCTGAACTTAATTTCAGAAGAATAAATGAAACCTCTTTCATTTTGTAAAAAAGTATCTACTGTCCTGGGCAGATACCACAAAACAAAAATAACCTTGATTAGAGTTAATTAAAGCTGCTACTCTGGATCTTGTGACCTTCTGTCCCAGATATGTTGTTAAACCAAAGTGCAGTGGAAGTTCTTGTGCTGCAACTAAGATTCAGATCCATTAGTGGAAGTTTCACATTTTATTCAAAATTCTGAATACTTATGATGGTATTCTGTCCTTCCTAAAGCAGTAACAGAAGACTGGAAGCAAACCTGCAAGCCTGCAAGCTCCTCACGGTGCTGCAGTTCTGGCACCAGTGCCAAAACTGCAACCAGTTTCATGGACAGTGCTGTTTTCCTACACCATCACCAGCCCAAGGCAAGGATGACAGACAGAAGGTGGAGAGAGGAAGAGATTTGTGAGGTCCCTCTCCTGTCTAAACACGAGACTGCCAGGAAAGGCAGTGATGGGACAAAGGACAGCCTCCGTTCATTTTCACTTCATCAGTTGTCATGTGAACTGCCTCTTCTTTAAGACACCTCTCAAAAAGCTTCCTTTATGTCCTTCCCTGTAATACCCCTTTCTGGACCAGACACATGAGCCCCTTCCCCTACCTGTCAGCTCTCAAAAATCACTGCAAACATAGGCTGGTGACCTGAGATGCCAGTGCTCATTACCAGAGCTGGTATTCACAAAAGGGCTGAGATTTCAGGTTGTATCTATAGTAGTATATAACTAACCCTAGCAATTTAACAGTAGCACTGACTGCATCCCTGCGCTCACGCCATGCACAGTTTCAGAGGGCAGACACAGTTTTGTGGAGAAATGTTTCTACAGACATCAGAGCACGGTCATTTAAAGGAAACAAAGACGTAACATAAGTCTGCTTAAGACTTGTAATAACAAGGGATGTGCAGGACAGAAAGTCAGATCAAATGCAATTAACTTTCATAAAAGCTCTATAAAATAAAAGAGTTGAACATATGCAGAAGAAAGAGGTGCCATAAAACTTAACCTTGAACTGGAAAAAACTGAAGTCTCTAAAGGACTTTTCACTCTCTACAACAGTCCACGGTAATTGTCACAGGGTAACCAGATCTCTTGAGTATGCAGGAACTCACCCTCTTTCAAAATGTTACATGCTTACAAAGGATTTTATTCATTAGACAGATTAACAGCTGTTCTTTGAACTCCCTCTCCTTCACCCAAGTCTGTGTTGAGTGTCAGTGCTGCCTGCAGGACATGGAGAAGGATTTTAGGAACTCACCTGTGAGAGGAAAAGCAAGCTCACATGAAAAATCTTACTGGAAATTGTAAATGAAAATAAAATTCTCAAGCTAGCACGAGTCTTTTAATTATTAAAATAGACTAACCATAAAAACAAATTCTCAGTAGTAATACAAAAGGAATCTGATTTTGATCTTACTCATCCTCCATTTCCCCCATTTCTGGATCAGATAATTCTGGTTTTGAAGCCTACATCTAGCAAACTTCTTAGGTACCATGATAAAAATACCACAGAAGTTTCTGCTACAGACAAGTACATAAATATCTTGCGCAATACACAAATATAACCTAAGCACAGGTAATCCAACAGAAAGCAAGCAAGGGCACACTTATATCATGTTGATACTTACTCATCATGTGCTTTTAAGAAAGGGTTATTAATGTAGATTCCTTGCGTATATGTGAGATACTTAGTGCTAAAAAACCACAAAAATGCTTTGCTGCTTTTTATGTTTTGGCTTTATGAATGTTTTATTCATCAAACATCTTAAATTACATTTTAAAATCATAAATTACAATTAAAATCTACTGGAGGACCCAAATATAATAAATTTTCATTTATTATATTATTTTATATACATTCTTATGTTCTTCTTGTTATTAAAAAGAAACTGAAACATTCATTGCAAGCAGGTTGAAGTGCCTGTATGCTTTGTCATCTGTATTGTGCATTTAAATAATGCATGAAAATGCCAGTATTTGTAACTTTCTTAAATGTTTTTAAGATGTTAAATTAATTTATTCTAAATTCAAACCCAAATAAATGATGATTAATACCAGGGCAAACTTGAGAAATGTTGTCCCAAGGCTGTACTTTCCCAGGGATATTTTACATCTGAAAATGATAGTTTTCAAAACTAACAGTCTGCTGAAATAATTTTCTTCCCCCTTCCTCTACCTGTAGTATTGCTACTCTGATTTTGCTTCAACATTTAGGGCAGCCTGGGACTCTCATTTTAAACTGAACAGTCTTGAGAGATCAAAAGGTTACAAAACAAAAAAAAAACCCAACCCCATTATTGTAAATTCGTGGCATCTAGTTTAATGGAATGCCATCTGTGGTTTTATTCAATTAATCTTTTCCATAGTTTTCATTAAAGGCAATGAAATAGATCCTGTGTACATCACCCTGGCAGAGCATCACCAAGGGACATCTGCACAAGCACACTGAAGACTTGGCTCAAGGCTTACAACAGGAGCTACCATCTAAATAACGAATTCATCTAAGATAAATATAGGCATAACTGTGTGCATGGACACAGTCATAACTATGTACGAAGAAATAAAACATCTCCCTGATCTGTAGCTGAACAGCTCATGACAAAATAAAAGCAGCTACCAGAGCACCAACAAACATGTAAATGAACATGAGAGCAAAACTGCAAGCACAACGCTGTCAAACTCTCAATTCTGTGATCATCCTGCTAGACCAATTTACACAGCTTGTGCCATGACCAGAAAAATGTAGTTTTTATTTGCCACAAAAAGTAAAAAAACCCCACAAAACCAAAACAAACAAACACCCTCCCCTCCCCCAAAACCCCTCAAAAAACAACACCAAACAAAAACACCAAAACAAACATAAAAGGGACTTCTAGGATAACTTCTAAAATTGCAAGGATCTTTCCTGGCAGAGCAAACGGAGAGTAGTCTGAGGTGGTACACTATGGTGGCAGGGTCATCACAAGCTCTTTTAAAATTGTTTGAACATATGGACTCCAAAAGAGAGCCTGCATGGTCTCATTTCCTCTTCTTAAGGGACAATAGCACATCAGAATTAATATTCACAGTACAGAAGTAAACAGCAGTCAAGGTATATTAAATGGATAAATCACATTACAATTAAATTCAAAGCAAGTTATGACTTCCAGAATACTTACAGCAATGAGCAACAAAAATAAGGGCATTGCTTCTACTTCATACAACATATACATGAATGACAGCAAAGCTTTACAGAAAATTTCCCATACGCATTACCAGCCCTTTCACATAGAAGGAAGCCTATCCTTGCAAACTGTGGAGTGAGCACAGGGCTTGCACTCCTGGGCAGGGCGGCTGT
This sequence comes from Cyanoderma ruficeps, assembly GCA_008694505.1. Taxonomy (NCBI): domain Eukaryota; kingdom Metazoa; phylum Chordata; class Aves; order Passeriformes; family Timaliidae; genus Cyanoderma; species Cyanoderma ruficeps. The sequence continues at coordinate 27,420,240 of VZDJ01000782.1, forward strand.
GGAAGAAGAATGGCTGCTGGCCAAAGGAGGCAGAAAACCTCCTTATGAAAGAGAATCTGGGAAGGCAAAAGGCAGACAGGACACCTGTAAAGTACATTTTCTCCCCTGCAAAGAATTAATTCAGCTTCCATTCCAAGTCAGTGAGAGACTTCCGAGTAAAAAAAGCTTGCTTAATTTTTTTTCTGTTTTTAATGTGTTTATTCTAAATTAGTCCTCAACTTCAGAATGTTTTTCTCCCTTGAGCACAGAGAAGGAAGTCTATTGATTCCTCTTCAAGAGCAGTAATAGATACTCAGTCTCAGAGATGCAATGAAAGATAGTTTGTGATTCAAAAAAAATACGAAGTTAAGAGGAAACCTCTCTCATGTGATGAACCAGTAAACCTTGCTATAAACACTATACATTAACTGCACTTCACTGAGAATTTCACTTAATATCAAAACAACCAAAGAGTGGTATCCCCCAAACTAGAAATCGTTCCACAGACTGTGAAGATCCTCCCAGTCTCACACTCCAGTGCAGGAAGGACCACAATTATGAAGAACAATTTCAGCAAGACAACCCACAGTCTCCCCATTGTTTCACCTTATGTCCTCTCCTCATGCCTTTCCCACAGTCTAGTTTCTTTCTGCCTTTTCTCTTTTAATGATTTTATCCACCCAGGGACAGAAGTTGCCAGTCAGGGATGCTGCTGAGGAACATGTCCGGATGCCACGCTACCGGCTGCCATCTTAGAGATGGACTTTGACTACAGTCCCTTGAATACTGGCCAGACTTACCCATATTCCAAAGGGAAGCAATTGATTTTAAATCAAAGGTCTGCATAAATGTGCCATTCAGTCTTAGCAGCAGCAGTGCATAAGGTTGAACAAAAACTTTCGCAGGTCTCTGTTGCACCAAAGGCCTGTATCAAGGTGGTAAGCCTGATCCCACCTCTAGACTCCAGGAAGCTGATGATGCCACCAAGCAGGGTTTTCCACAATCATGAAAACCTTAACTCAGAAGAGCAGCTAATTTTCTTCCATTAAATTTGTTTTACTGGCTCTAATTTTCCACCTGCAGTTCAGTATCTCAGCCGAGTGCTCCAAATTATAAAATCCTGCTGACTCCCATGAACACAATAAACCTCAAGTAGCTGACAAGTGCCATAGCTCTACTCACTGTTTCTCCTACCCACCCTTCTTCTAAAATCTTTGTTGTTTAAAGTCAGTATAGTCACGCAGTAAACATCCCACCACCCAGCCTGACAGACACGCGAAAATGTCTAGGAGCAGCCCACATTCGAATTACTGTAAGTGCTGCAAAATTGCCGAAGGGTTGGCTGGATGAGGCAAGGCTACATGCCCCACATTTTCTTTCCTTCTATTGTCAGCCATTAAAAAAAAAAATAAATTACAAAACCAGAAACACATGCCAGAAAAGGGTAAGGGATATAATTGGGCTTTTAAGGTAGATATAAAAAGAACAAGGAAGCATAACACACAACAGAAGGAAGCAAACCAGCAAAGACATCTCAAAATCTTTAACAATGAACTATATGTGTATTTAAGGTGACAATAAGACAACCAAGACATCAGGTAAAGATGTAAAAGGCTGATATAAAATTGCCAAAATAAAAGATGCCACTAAATCTTAGTCAGGAAGGCAAATGGCATCTATAAACACAAGTAATTATACTAACAAGCAACTTACACACTAGAAATACTGAATAAAGACAAATAATAATTAATTCTTTGTGACAGCTGTCGCTAGATTATAGCAATCACATTAGCATTCGGAAGCAAAACTATGAAAACAGTCACTAAAATGGCCTTTATTTTTCAAATGTTTTAATTAACATACCAGCTTTGGGAGCTGCTCAAGTCCATTCCTAAATGAATTACCATTCTGAGCTATGCATATTTCATTGAAGGCAAATCTCACACCTCTCATTATGTCAATGAAATAAAATTAACACACTTAAAAGCTAATTTAGAAAATCCATTCCCAGTTTAAAAAAAAAAAAAAAAAAAAATAACCATTTGGAGGAGTTAACTTCCCATACAATGTACCTTCAAGATCACATATATCTGGCCTTGGCTATGCACAAGTCCTGTATTTTCCCAAGCAGAGCGGATTCTTTTTTCCTTATTTGAAAATACTAAATGAATTTCACACATATTTGATGTTTTTCCTTAACACACACAGAAAAGGAGCATGCCATGACCTCTGCTGCTGTTCTTGAAAGGCATTTTTTACAAGGTAATTGCTGTACAATGCATTGAAATTTCATGTTCTGAAGTTTAAGAGTGTTAATAATTAGTTAAACTTCATTGCAAAAGCCACTAGGAAAACTTATTGTGACAATTTACTACAGGCAATCTCTAATAAAAATAAACTATTTTTTGTGCTTCCTGTACATCCTGTATTTGGCTTCTGCTCTGATGTTGGTGAAAAGAGGGAGTTACTGCAGAAAAGCAAAACAAAACAAGACTCCCCATATAGATAACACATCAATGAATACATTCAACACTCCTCTTCCCTAACTAACAGTTTTGTCCAGTCCATAGGTCTTATGGGAAGGCTGTGAAGAACAATTAAAGCTACCAAATCATCTTCTGAGGCAGAGGAGGCTTGATTAGATAAAAGGAAATTCTACAGAGGAATCCCTTAACATCTTCAGTTACACTGATACCACTCCTACCTTCTGAGGACTTGACAGAAAATTGTGATGCTGCAGAAGCATCTACTATGTAGAAAACATTCATGGAAAGAAACCCACAGACACATCCTGAGGGAATGAATTCTAGCACAGCTGTCAGAATCACTGTTTTACTCTAATGCAAACCAGCTTGAAGTTCCCTAGCTTTACTTCTAACTAAGGACATTGTTAATTTCTGTAGTATTTTGGTCTTTTTCCTATCTGCTAGTTCTTTAAATAGCGTTTGGTGGCCTGGAAAGATACCGAGTCAGATTTCCTGAAAAGGGACTGTGATTTTAACATTGGCAGGATCTGATCCTGTGTGTTTCCGGCAGATAGAGCAGGAACGCCACCTGATTTCTGCAGTTGTGCTCTGGACTTTAAGAATCATCCACAAGCCTAAGAGAGCAGGAATTTGCTGCTTTGTGCCAGGTAATCCAATCTCCAAGTGTCTGTACTAACTCCTCTTTTTGCAAGGTTACTTCTTATTCAGGTGAGTTCAGCCTGTCTTATTCAGGTCTGCCTGGGTAGCTAAGAGCATGCAGCTGCAGCTCTAAAAAAATGAACTAAAAGGACTGCCAAAGTGAAGGGAGAGAAGAAGCAGCTCCTTCCAGCCACGCCAGCTGAACAGCATCTGCAAGAGCAACCCAAGCGGTGCCTCCATAGCTCCAGGGTCCCACTGGGAAGACCTATTTGCATGAAAAGAATTGCTATTTCTGGAATAGTTACTGAAGTCTTACACAACACCTCTTACCAGTTGCATTATCTGCTTCAGAAACTGTAACACTGTGCACTACAGTACACTTGGAGAAACAGGGAAAATGCTTTTTATAGTACAGCATAAACCTTAAGGGGCCATGCTGCAGCTGGGACAATGTTCATGAGTCAACACCGTGCCTGATGCCTAAAAAATAGTGACAACGGCAACACAGAGATGATGATGGATTTACCCAAACCCTTGTGTAAACAGGATTCAGAAGAACAATGTTAAACTGACTTATATGACTTGATACAATCAGCACCATCCAAAAGACAAAACACTGCAGCATTGAGTGGCATTCCTGAGTTCATACACAGGTTACTCCCTTCACCTCTAGTTAAAATACCAATCCTTCGGAAGGTATCCATTTCCTTGGCTGTTTAAACATGGTGTTAAAAACAACTGAGTACTGAAAGACCTCAAGTGGTCTTTCAAAATCCCAGCTGTGAACCAGTATTACAACTGGCTATTTCTGACAATTAAAGTTGCACATAAGATTATCAAGAGGTTTTTGGATATTAGTGTGCTGGGACCAGAGAAAGAAAGACCCTTGTGAAAACTGCTTTGCTTCCCTTCTGCTCGTGTCTTCCCTCATATGCTTTCATCTGCATTACCTGTACTGACTCTACAATCCTCCACCACTTAGCCTTGACTCAGCCTTGCTGAATTCCTCATGACTCTTCTCTTTTATTCCACATTTTCCTCTTCTCCTTATATGATATTACAGGGGAGGAGTGCTCACAGCACATCATTTCAGGTAGGAAGCTGACTTTCCTATTTGAACAATGGCTGTAATATCTCCACCCCACAGCTGAGAGGAGAAACCTCCTCAACAGCAGTGCAGGAACCCACGCAGGCCCCAGCAGAGGCTGCCAGGCAGCCCCAGCCCAGCAGGCAGACGAGCCTGCTTTCTGATACCTGAAGGCAGGCAAGGAAACCTCCCACACTTCAAGCCCACTCTTTGAGCAGGATTGAAATCTTCTTGAACAAATAAAACCTAAAAAAGGAAATACCATTGAAATATACTTTTTTTTTTAACTACTATATAACCCTTCAAACAAAGGACTCACTTTTTCTACTGCCCAGAAGTGGAAAATGGCTGAATAAGCACTTGCTTTCCTTATGGCATGAGCACTGTATACAAATGAACACAGGGAGGATACTATGCCGTTCTCCACTGGCTGCACTAAAGCCAACATGTGAACATCATCCTGGTGCAACAGCAAGGAGAGCTGTGGGGCTAACAGAAGGAAAGCTCTGTATGGAACTGCAGGGGGCTGTACTGCTGGCAGGAACTACCACCAAGATGAGGGATTTCTATGCAGACATGAACACTGTGTGCTGAACACACTCCTGTTTCTCCCACAGGGCAAGAAGGCAGGATAAAGCATACACTACTGCTGAAAACCACAGCTAAAGAAAGCAGAAATTTACTGATCACAGTGAAAGATACAGATATGGAAAATGAGCCCAAGCAAACCATTATTTATTTTTTAGGAGGGGAAAGAAAATTCTGATCAACCCAGATGCTCCTACAAGACTCACCCATCTGTATAGTACATGATCAGTGGCAAATTGATTCAGAACAAGTCAAAAGGCTGATTATAAAGCAATCACAAGAAAAATCAGTTCATACTCTTCCAAGTCCATAGCAAGACACTCCAAACCATAAGTAAAGCACACTGGAACAGTTTACCCAGACTCTTGGACTACTAATGTAAAGCTAATTTGTCTTTCCTAGCTGCTTCTCTCTCATGCTGAGCAAGCAGTGCAGCACCTCAGACTCTGACCTTAGAATACATTTCCTGTAGCCTAGCATTTGCTCCACAGATTTATCTGAAATCTTAAAAGATATATTACCTGTTTTTTAGTTAAAAATTATTATCATCTGTTCATTTGTAACAGGTCTGAACTGAAATATTTTTAATGCTGGATTGTATTGACTTGCAGCCAGGCTTTTATAGATTTCCTGATGTCAGCGGCTTTTGTAACATTCCTGAAACTTAGAACCTGATGAACCAATTTCTGTTGGTTTTCACCTTGACACACTGTATTAAAAAAAAAAATAAAATCACAGCTTTGCAGCATGAAGCAATTTCTCACAACTAAATTAACAGCTCCCGGATAGAACTTAAAATGAAAAAAAACCTGCCATGAGCTACAGCATCAATATCAAGGTTAAGTTCAAACCGCATCTAAGCCTTTCAGCAAAGTTTTTGCTCACAAATGGTTTGACCATTTTTTCAATGTCCAGTCATTTCTGAAGCCTGTTTGGTACAAATGTACTAGTTTTGGACAGTTATTCTCATACGAAAGTGGTTCTTAAACTAACATCACCATTCCTCTTACCACCACTAATATCTTCTGATATTTTAAAGCCAAATTTGCTTGGATTCAAAATCAGAAAGAAAGGAACATTGTTTCACACAGCTATTTTTGTCTTCATTGACAATCACAGACAAGTTTTTTGCAACACAAACTGCAAGTTTTACATATCAAAACAGAAAGAAATAAAAATGCAAAATATTTTCCTCCTGTACTGACACTTTCCTCCAGCTCTTCTCCCATACTAAACAAACTTCTTAAAGAGAAATCCTCCTCTATCCACCCTTGCCCCAAAAAGTGATAAATGTTTACCTTGTTGTGAACATAATTGCCTTGAGTATATAGGAGTGTTTTAATTTAAGCAAGATCATATTATTTAAATATTATTTAAGTATTAATACCTACTGGGTTTGCCCAAAGACATTTTCTCTCCATGCACTTCAACGTAAAATCCATAAGGACAGAACATCATCATGGTTGAGTTCCACAAACAGCAGTAAACATTCAGGCTTGAGTTTAATGCAGAGAATTCTGTGTGATCTATACAGAGATTTTCCACTTGTTTTAAAGCATAAACTGCATAAAGTTCTTTACTAGCAGATACATTTGCCCAAAGGATGCCATCACAAATTGTTCTTATTTAGGTTTCACTTAATGCTTCAATAAATCCATATATATACATTTATTCTACAATGCCTTCCAGGTATTTATGTATAATATACAACTATCTGTGTGCATGAACATATACATTCTTCCTATCCTCAATTCTGCAATGTAATTCTTAGCGTTCCAACTATGGTCTTAAATAAAAGAGAAAAACTTCTATTGTTTCATGCAGTATTCTTTCAAATGCTCTCAGAGACTTATTCAGTACTTTTTCCCCCCTAAATATATAAGAATTATTTCTTGAAATTACTATTTCCCAAAATTCCTGGAAGGTTTCCAACAACAAACTTCTCTCACTTCTCTTCAAAGACTGCATTACTACTTTCCTTTGATACTAGCTTCTCTGCTACAGGGTCTTTGTGTTCATTTCTCCAGCTCTGAATAAAATGTATCAGGGAATGGAACAAATCTTCATTCTCCTTGGAGGAAAGGCTTTACCTGTTTGATCCCAGCAGCTCACCCCACCTGGATCGTGGGATAGCTCTGCCACAGCACCACTCACTGCTGATCAGCCTCCCTTCAGCCCTCACCACATCCACGCGTGCCAAGGGGCCTCAACGCCAACTCACAGCACAAAAGACCTCCCCGAAGGTTTTGTTTGGCAGGAGAAGGTTTAGAAGAGCATGATACACTCTTCAGTACAGCATGTGGAAAAAAAAGGGTACTGTTATTTGGAAATTTCCAAATGTTATTTAGAAAAATGTCAGTGAAAGAGCTTCTTCGGCTTCCCACTGTGCCATCCACAGCATTTGAAGCATTTTTCCATTTCGAACAATTAAGATATCAAGGTAGCAGTACATCATTACAGTGTCTACTCGAAGCTACTAAGAACCAGCCAAACAGCAAAAGCCAGGGAAATACATCTGATTCATATCAAGAGTCACTCTTGTATTCTAAAATTGGCTGTGTGTACTTATAAAGAAATTCAGAATTTTTCCTCCTTCTGATATACATTTTAAAAAATTCACACAATTTTTTTTTTCCAGATAAAGAGCAGAAGATGTAGCTTCATTTGATTTAAAAAAGCAACTTTGGACAAAAATAAACAGCCAAATTCATTTTTGCTTTTTCAGTTACTGGAGGGATAGATATTCTAAAAGAAAAGGATGTGTTTCTCAAATGTTTAAAGAATACTGAAAACCTCATTTAATTTATCTGAATTGTCACTTATTAAGCCAGCTGTAAAACCCAAAGAATGATGAATAGCTGCACTCTTTGGGATTAGTTTTGCATTCTACTTAGCATCTATTTGTCTTCTTTATCTCCCAAAAACCATGGTGACACCAAGCTAGACACATTTTTCATTGTTTGTTCCTTCTTTTCTTAAATGGAAAGTTTGATTTAGAGCTACCTTATTTCTTTTAAACCAACACACAGTAACATCTTTATAGAGAGTAGAAGGCAGTTTGGGGAAAATAAAAAGTAAAACAACTTTGTCTTGGTTTTGCTCTTTTTTTTTCCTCAGAAACAAACTCAATGAGGGGGTTCTGACAGCAAATTCTTCTCTCCAAAACTGCCTGCCCTGACAGAGAAATATTCTTTCTTGAGAACTTAAGACACATTCAACAAATCAACAAACTCCCCAAATTCCTTCTGCAGAGGAATGAGGCTGAGGCTTGTGTGATGCTTTCAGACAACCTTGATGAACCTGCTGGAACCTGCAGGTTGCTGCCAATGGGATGTGTTCTCTTTCCCGAGGCTGTGTTCTTCTCACTGCTTCCTTCCTTTCCTAGATTGGCAATTATGGAACTGTGTGATCAGTTATCAACAACTCAGAAAGAAGTATGACTTCACAAGGGGAGAAATTACAGTGCTTGACAAACAGCCAATTCTCTTTCAAGGCCTGATCTATTGCAGTTTAGGAAGCTGAGCTGGTTTTAGCACCTCCAGTTACTTCCTCCTGCTGAGCTGTAACTTTGGAGCTGGACATACTGAATAGTCTTCTCCTTTTCTTAGTTACTCTTCCCATGTTTTCCAGAAAGTTCTCTCTTGGAGGCTTACTTGCTTTAACACTTCTAGGTGACAAAAGAGCAAGTGCCAGTAGCTTGTCTACTATCATTTCTGGCAAATGACAGCTGCACTGTTTAACATCAAGAGTTGTCACCAATCTGTCTTCAAACCTGCACTCTATCTCAACCCCAGGGAGGGTTCAAGACAGAAAACATGGCCTTACAGTTCTTGCACGCAACTTTTATCGAGTCTGATACCAGTGTAGTTCAAATAAAACAAAGAACTGATGAAGATGTTAGGCATATGTGGCAGTTGAAATATAAATCAGAAAGCATTCTGCTGTCTAAAATAATTTAAAAAAAATCCCAAGGAACTAGCAAGGTGTCCTTGAAAGAAAGAATGAAATACTACCCAAAACCCAGAAACTCAAATAAACTCATTGTATTCGAACACACTGAATTGAAAATAAACCTGAAGACATCCCAACAGACATGTTAATAGGAGTTTTAATGAAACATTTTAAATTCAGCTCCCAAGATAAACTCATGGAAGTTTCCTTCTATTCTGTTCTTTCTGGCAATATTTGGGAGTTGAATTCATGCAACTATACTACTAGCAGTAGTAGTGGGAGATGCACCCACTTTCTGCTAACAGAAATCCCTGCCATCAGCAACTGGAAAAAACTGCTGCTGTCACTGCACTTTGGAGCTATGAGAGCAGCCAGTTCTCATGGTGTGTGATAGATGCTAAGTAATAATTACAGGCACATGCAACGATATAGTTGCTTCTTATAGCATTTTCTCCCACAAGACAAGAGATAAACTTCAGGGTTTTTGATCAATCATGAATTTAATGAACTTTACTTCATGTTACCTTCAAGACAAAGCTGAAACAGTAGCAAGGTGCAGTGACACAATTCACTCCTCAAAGTGTCTGCAGCAGAGCAGCTGCTCTGAACTCCTCGAAGCAACTAAATCATGACATAACATTTTATACTCGGTCTTTTATTTACACGTAATTATAATTCAAGAGCTATATACTATTCTATGCAGAGAGCTTGTGAGCATGCTGGCCCAATGAGACAAAGTACCATTAAACTAGGTCTGCAGAAGCATGCAGATTCAGTAACCATCATCATAGACTCCCCATTTATTACACCTAAAAAAACTTTTATAATGCCTACAGTAAATCAATTAACCTTGCACAAGTTTAAGGATATCCCCACTGCCCTATGAACAGAATAGTCAGCCTGAAGTTTAATAAAACAACTGAAGCCTTTTACATACACATTCAAGAATGGAGAATCTGAGCTAAAACACATGCAAACCCAAACTAGAACCAGGTGGATACTCCAAAGAAAGAAGTCTTGATACTTTATTAAAATAATGCTGTTTGTTTAAAAAAAATACTCTCCCTCAAAATACTGTTTTAAGACCTTACATTTAAATACATACAGATTGTTCTAAATTGGATTCCTCTTGTGTTGCTTTATATTTAAAAAATATCTTGAAAAGAGAGGGGAGTGAGAACACTTCATTTTGTGCCAATGGTATTACACCAATTTTGTATCCCTGCCTATTTTAGATCCCATTTATTATCAGTGCTCATAAAAATTACCTTTCTCTATGTAGATCAGTAAAACTTCTACTTCTATACTGCTTCATCTGTAAATTTGGTACCAACTGATTTTTACTGAAAAATACATCCACACAGTACATTCTGTTTTATTTGAATTTGCAAATACTCAAGAAATAACGGAGGAAGAAATTACTAACATTTTTTTTCCTTTTATATAAAGGCCCAATACTGAGAATGTATTCCCCTCTGCTATTTGAGACCTTATACTCAGTAAATTCCTGCTTTCCTAAATTACATTTTCTCATGATTCAAGTACATAACTTCATTGTGTAGGCTGCAAATATGGTGGGGGGAAAAAAACATTTTTTAAAAATGTTGAGTACTATCAGATTATTATTTTGTGGCAAGTTTTCCACCTACATTAAAACCCACAGATAGTGAAAGTCAAAGGGAGCTGTGTTACACATCAGATTGGATCCAGAGGGAATGGAATTACAGGTTTTGTACTGAATTTAGAGGGGCTTTTTAACCACTTCACATTTTCAAAACTGAACCTGGAAACAACTGTACTTTAAACTATCTGCGCTGTATTAGAATAGATGCTTCACGGCAGCCAAATTAAAATGGTTTTAATTTTCCAAGTTACTCTGGATCTAATATTCCCAAATGCTCTACACATGTAGTACTATTTTTGGTTGATGATTAGTGCTTGAAGATATCTAAAGAACTCCTTTTTTTTTTTTAAACATCAAATACCATAGGTCCCTGAAATAAAATGTAGATGTTTTAAAATGCAGTTTCTCATATGCAGCTGAGTTCAAAGTATGCATGAACTTGCCCTAAAGGATTTTATTTTTAGGAGATCTGGGCAAACTATCTCTGAGAGCAAGCTTCAGGGTAGAGTCTTGCTTTGACTTCTATTATACAATGTGTTCTCCTGCAAATAATAGCAGGTTTTTTCTTCAAGGCAATTATACATGTTTTAAAAAGAAACCCTTATATAAGCCTTTCACAATTGAGGAAAGAGTAATTAACTTGCATAATTGTTTGTTGTGACCTGTAGTTTCAACAACACAGCACAGCAGGCCTTAAAAATGTTCAGGCACAGACTGCTAAACAGGATGTGTGAGGAAAGGAAAGGATACAAACAGAGTTTCATCCTCCTTTTCATCTATACACATCCCTGTCATGGCAGCAAACAGAGGGTAGATGTAAGAGGGGATCCTTCAACAATAGATCTCAGATACTAATTTTATTTCATAAATTTTATTCCTTCCCTCAAGACAGAATATTTCTCCAAGGTATTATGGTTGGCTGAGCAGAGCAGGAGGAAACACAAATTAAAAATCCCTTTAAAGTGGCATACATATGACTCCAGACAAATGAGAGACAGGAATTTCCATACTATGTATGGCTAAACAAACATCAAGAGAGGTTATAAATCCAAGTTAAAATGCACACATTAATTGCAGAAATAAAACAGAAAGTTTGAATGAAACAAACCTGAGGCTTAAAGTAACTGAAAAAAAGAATAACCATGTGCAACTTTTGTGAAAGAAAAATCCTTTTCCATTAGTTCAAAACTGACAGATGGCTAGCATTGCAGTTTACATCTCAGAAATGCTCTAAGCATGATGCTGTACTAGTCCTATTACCTCCTCTCCACTGCATCTTCAAGCAGGAAAGAAGGCTACTACTGCCAGACCAACTCCCCTGGCCTCAACTTGCTCACTAACCTCACATTTCTCAATTCTACACTCACTACTCTCCTTTTGTTCCTTCTCTTTCCAGCACTTAAAATTTGCTTTATTTCAAATGACATCTAAATACATTATTTAAGTGCCAAAGCAAAACTAGCAGATGCATGCTCTTGCCTAGTAACTCTTCTGTACAATTAATAATTGAAAATCTGGTAAGTAAAAGCAGGAAATCCCAGATATCAGCTTCTTACTTACCTTTCTTGTCCATTACTGAAATCCTCCTTTTGATAACTACCTTAAAGGATCATCTCATGTAGGCATGCTACGGCAACACCAGGCAGGATTTTAAAGAAGTGCCCTTCCCTTGCAACATTACCAGACTCTGGTGCCCAACAAACGTTGCTTTGCACTGACAAAGTCAATCTGCCCAAGGAGCTCATCCCTGTAAGTGCAGTTACCAGAATCTGAATCCTAACATATACTCAGGGCTCTGATGGGTACAATTTGCCAAGAAAACAAAAGCTGACCCTAATTTGAATGCATATCACCTCTACACATCACCATATTAAGATATGGCATCTTAAATTGTTATTTATATTCACCTTTGCTGTATGTAAGGCCATTGCTAAAACCCATCTGCAATGGATCAGCCTGCACAGCCAGAGCCACAGGACGCTGCTAGCGAGACACCAGAGCAAGCAGTCATGGCCCTGGCACTCCTCTCCCATCCTCCACGCTCTCTTTGGTGCAGCCATGCCTAAAACCCACCCCACATACCCCACTTCTCTCAGTGAAGCTGATTCAGAATCAAACTAAAAGGGAGCAAATTAACGCAGCAGAAAAACCCACTTCAAATATAGGACTGTGTTTCCAAAAGCAGCCTTCCATTTTTAGAGCAACAGCTTTTAAGTCCTCTGCTTGAGACATCTTGACTGCTATTTCCATGAAAGCTGAATGCTTCCAGCTCCCATGGAAATTAGCAAGTGAGGTGGGTGCTCAGCATCTCAACAAGCCATGGCAGTACTTTTGTAAAGGAAAAATGTTAAACCTGAATCACTTTCAATTATGAGGTGCTATTCAGTTTTAGAAACCACGTAAAAAAATAAGCTATTGGAAGTAGAAGAAAAAAAAAAAGAACAATTAACTCAAAAGATGTAGTGAAAAAAAGCAGCGTTTGAAAATGCATTTAATTCCTGCATCCCCAGACTCTCGATTTTTCATAGCCTTGGGGATGTGCCAGCATGCTGAAAAGATGAAAGTTAACGTTCTTCCAAAGGGGTTACACAGATGACATGCTACTAGCCATCAACAAAAGAGTAATTACAATGGCTTTACATTTATTTGAGAATATTTTTGACTAATAGAGTTCCTTAAAAGACCACTAGATATTTTGTATTGGTGACATTTTAACATTGTGCGTAATTTGTACCCTACACAAGGTCTAAGATTTTAACACACCCAAAGGCTCCACTAGAACTGGGTATTTAGGTCATTTATATTACTGCAGTGAAGCGTCAATTATTTCGTCTGATACTCCTCGCCGTTCCGTAATTTGCCAAGAGTAATGTTTTCCGTCAGGAAACTCTGGCAAGTCAATAAGCACAGGCTTGATTTGACTTGAACTGGCATCAAAGGTTAGAAATGGAGAGGGTGAATGTGAATCCTCACTGTAAAACTAAATACTCTCTTTTGTGGGTGGTTAGCCATGCTTTCTGCTCCTTCTCCTCACCAGCACAGTTCTCTTAATAGATGCAAGAGAAGAAACATAAAGAAATTTCTGCTTGTCAATGAAAATGTCTATTTAATAAATGCTACACAGTGAAGTATGAAGCAACATATGCAAAATATGCTGGACAGTTAGCAAAGGGTTTCAAGCGACAGGAGTGACCACTGAGATAAACTCTGAATACAAGAATGGCAACATTTGGTTTACATACACAGAGAATAAATCAGGATTTTTCTGACTCACCCTTTTCTTCCCACAGGGACAGCTTGGTCCCTGTTAGCTCCAGGGTATCTCTCAGTACTCAGTTCTGCCCTTGGTAGCTGTTGAATTGTTGCCTAATACCTGTTAATTATTTTGTTCCTAAGCATATAAGAGGAATAGAAACCTCCAGCTGTCACTTTGACCTTCCTCTTCCCTTCTCAGGGAAAAAAGAGGATGGAGAGGTCACTGACACTGATGGAACCCTGGAGGCTGAAAATTTCAGGCTTTCTGAGTTGAGGGGTGCTGACCCACAGGCAAGCACCGCATTTGACTTGAGACCTTGGAACAGGCTCCAGAGATTGGGTGATAGCATGGAGGTTGTGGGTGTGTAGTTTGAATAGTATTGTGTGATCTCACAGGGTGAAAAACTTAGATTTAAGATTTTAGTATATAGTAATGTGTGTGAGTCAAGATGGAGTATTTAAGGCATTCTCTAAGTCCTTCTTCTTCACCTTCTTCTTCCTTTTTCTTCATGGGTTTGGGTGCTTTTCTGTAATTGGGTGAAAAAGACCTGCATTGAAGGCCTTGGGTCATCATTATTGGGTCAAAAACATAAACAATAGAGGTGTTATCTTGTTATTGGGTATTTGGCACTTAAATAACCTTGGAAGGAGTTAGAAGCATTCCATTTTACCTTCATTTTTTAACTTGCTAATTGGAGCTCACGCCTCATGAGACTGTACATAGCTAAGAAACAAAAAACATCCAAGTCCGAACTCAACATCTAAGTTTCCCATGTCTTAATCCTGACCTCAGTAGAGAAAAAGAAAACATGACACCATCCTCTTCATGCTGATCTTGAGACCAGCAGTCATTGCTGGATGAACAAAGAATAATTAATTTTTATTTACTCCTATGGATGAGGTATACAGAGTTTTGAAAAAGACATGAAGGCTTCAACATTCAGCTTTTTTTAAGAACTTATGGCAATAATAAACAGCAAATAAAATCAAAGCCAGGAGTTTGAAAACCTAAAGCCCTAAATGTTAACAGGTACTCAGAACTACAATACTTATTCTAAAAGCCAGTGACTTGTGTATTGTGTAATTTAAGCAACAGCAACTAAATTTGATTCTGTCTGCTTTTTTGGGGTACAATTTAATGTGCCAATCCACAAACTGTATCCATGTAGGACATAAGCCTAGAACAATTAAAAAAAACACAAACCAAGTAACAGCACATACATTTGTAACAGTTGGCCTACAGTCCTCATTTTCATTACCCTCAAGACTTGACTGTGTGTAGATGGATGCTATTTTTCTTCTGCTTTTTGTTTCTTCTGTCAGTATCAAAAGAATGTCATCATCACAATCTGCCTGTATTTTCTGTCACTCTCTGCTAGTGATCAGACCAATCTATACTGGCATTTCAGTTAGCAAAATTACTGTAAAGTCCTTTCATTATTGGACAACCAAATAACCATTTCTCTCAGGTAGTCGTACTTCTTGTCAGTTCCCAAGAAAAGGGAAAACAACGATACATCCTAAACGGTTAAGAACATTAATACTCTTAATAGTCTTCAAACTGCTTTCTTTTGAATAAGACAAACAAAAGAAATCCATTTGCTTAGAGCTTTCACGAACTGCACATTTCAAAATTTCAAGTCAAAATAAGGGGCACAGATGCTACGATCAAAGAGCAGCTGCTTGCTTAATCCATCAGGAAAATGATGCAAACAAAAGCTTAAATGAGCAAAATGATGAGAATTCAAATGTTGAGGCTATAGTTTTTATTAACTGAAAAACAGAATGTGCTTTTCAAGTAACTGCAGAGAGGTAAAATAATATGCAGACATTAAAATGCTGATGGACTCCCAATTTCAAAATATTGCGTTGACAAAGCCATTAAAATCTACCATATAGCAAATATAGTGTCTTCCTGCTGATTGGAGCTCCTTTCACTTCACAGCTGCTACAGAAACTGTCAGATTGTTTGGGTTATAGAACACAGAGAGTGTAATTTTTTATTAAATGTCTGGTGCATCTAATTAGTTATTTAATACAACCAATGGTGCAAGCAGCCAAGTGGAACAGGTCTTATTTACTAAATTTAATGAGGTAATTTGTTTGGAAAAGTTACTGTGAAATGCCTGAATGAAGAATGAACTAAAATTACGGGGCAAGGAAAACAGGTTATGCTCAGCTCAGATATATAATATTACCAGATAAACTGAAGACTTTCCCCAGGCTAGCACTTGAATTTGTGAGCTGGGTCCATTGCTAAAATATTAAAAAAAAATACTCATAGCAATAAAAAGTTCATATTTGAATTGCTGCAAATGTAGTTACATCAGCAAGAACCTGACACAGTCAATCTACAAAGCCAGGTCATTTCTGCCAGCTCTGTTGAGTCTTTTATGTTGTCAGTGCAATGTAAAGTACCTGCCAAAATACAGAAAGAATTCAACCTAAACTAGTGTTTTAAAAATTCCTGAATCTTATGAAATTGGCACTGTAACAGGAGAGAAACCTTTACAGTGCAAGACACAAGTCTTTTCATCCACAGGCATGTTAAGCACAGAGCAGGAGTCAGAAAGATAATTTGAGGAATATCTCCTTAAATCAAAAGCACTGAAGACATTGAACACTGATACGTATCTTGTTGAAGTATGCTGCACAGGGAGTTTCACAAATTACATACAAAACTACAGGCAAGGATGCACCACCAAGAAGGTCTCCCAAAAGAGATCTAAATTGGTGCTTGACATTTTGTCTTCCCTGTGTACATTCAATGTCCATTCCTGAAAACAAAGTAGCATGTCCAGCACAAGCCCTAATCAGTAACAGAGGTCAACAAACAATAATTTTAACTATTAACTAGACAGCGTTTGGATCTTGAGCACTGGAAAAAGGAATAAATATCAAAATTTCCCTAGTGAAGATTATGCAAAGTACAACCATAAAAATTGATTTTCACCTAAACATAATAATTCATATGTAAAATTCAAAAACATAATGGGTAAATTAACATTCCTTGGCAGAAGATCTCCTGTCATACTTTGGTCCTCCTACTTCCTGACTTGCTGCAACAAAGGACTCGCTTGGCAGCAGTGAAGTATTATTATACATATAGTCCAGGTGTGAGGCTTAAGCCATAATGGAAGAGAAAGACATGAACCATCTAACCAAAGCTGCCTTGGGATACTAAAAAGGCTCATTTAATACCAAATTGATTCAAAATACTTTTAACTGGAACTAATACAACGTTCTGATATTTTACATCAGGACTGAATGTTTCAGTATCTCCTGGACACTTATTTTCAGCTATATACTATTTTCACAAAAGCTAACCGCATATTATTTTTTGTAGGGAAGAGGAGATTATCATAGACAAGAAAGGAAATACTAAATTTATCATTTAGTATCATTTAATGCATCTCTGTATCATTTAATTCAAATATAATTAGGCATAGTTAAAAACAGCAAAGCAATGAAGTCTTTGATGCACAGTAAATAGCTGCTTTTATGACATCATCTAAAAGTAGACCAGCATCCTTACAAAACTGATCCAAAAATGATTCACCCTTCTAAGATCAATTCTCCATCAATTTAAAACTTACATTGAATAAGACTATCAATAAGCACAAGTGGCCTTTGTCAGGAGAAACCTGTTGTCCACCAGAAGATACAGCTGAAGAAGCACAATCTGCATTTTACAAACCTACCAGCAATTAACAGATTATTCCAGACTGCCTCTACATTGATGGTATTAATAGCTGCCACGAACAGTCACATACTGGCAAGTTTTAATGGCTCTTATTGCTCAATATGCAGAGTTTGTAGCTTTTTGGGGCACACAAATCAAATGGATTTATACTGAATTTGCTTTATGTTTCCATGCATCTTTTATTCTTGCTTTTTCTTCCATTGTCAGTGCTACCTCTATTGAGAGCCATCTGCAACTAAAAAGGTTATTTTTTCACTCCACTCAGCCCTTGTGAGGCCACACACTTGGAACACTGCGTTCAGGTTTGGTCCTCTCTATGCAAAAAAGATGTGAACAGGCTGGAGAGGGTCCAGAGAAGGATCACAAAGATTATCAAATGACCAGGATGCCTGTTCTAGGAAAATGGCTGAGAGAGCTGGGCGTGTTCAGCCTTGACAAAACAGGGCTTAGTGGACACCTTACCACCATGTTCCAGTATTTCAAGGGTGGCTACAAAGAAGATGCGGATTGAAGATTCCCTTTCTTCAAGGAGTCACATGAAAATTCCAAGGGGTAGTTGGTACAAGATACTCCTAAGGAGATTCTGACTGACCAGAAGAGGAAAATTTTTCATAATGAAAAAAAACAGTAATTGGAATAATCTCTCCAGGGAAGTGGTAGATTACTCAACACTGGACACCTTGAAGATCCGGCTGAACGGGGTGCTGGACCATCTTGTTTAGACTGCGCTTTTGCCAAGAAAGGCTGGACCAGATAATCCTTGAGGTCCCTTCAAAGCTGGTATTCAGTGATAATTCAGTACTTAATTTATTCAGACATATAGCACTTTGCAAGAGAAGTAAAATAAATGAAGTATGTGGTAATGTAGTAGACAATACTAGTAACAGAAAAAAGTCTCTCTCCAACTCCTGAAGCACATTAAAACAATTTTAACTTACTGAAGACTGAAGAGGTGAAGGGCTTGTGACATATTTGAGAGAAAACTGCTCCAAAATTAATTACGCTACACTAATTTAACAGCAATTTTTTCTCTTATGTCTTCTCAAATGCCATTTTTAAATTTTAGAATGTACATTTATATATACTACTTTTCAACTACTTTGGTGCTTTACTGAAATAAAAACAATGAACAGTTCTTTACTGAAATAAAAGCACTGAATGGTTCCAATTACCTTGAAGTTCTGAAGTTGTGCAGAAATGCCATTAAATACCCTGTATAATCATCCCACTGCTGAGATTGCTCTGAAAAGCAATCAGCTTTTAGAATAGTCCAGCAGAACATTAATTCCATTTCCTTGTGAATATCTGAGCTAACTAATCAGATGGTTATATGCTGAAAAATACTCTTCCAACAAAAACCTAGGAAATTATTAGGCAGAGTCCAAAACCAAAAAAGATAAACTATCCCTTCAACACAGCTGTGATGTAAGACCCAAAACCAAGATTCAGAATCACTGATGACGTAATTGGAAAAGTTCTCAATTTTGAGCTCTTAAGTATCCAGATACTAAATCTAAAAACCCAGGAGAAAGAAGATGTTTGTATACTCACTGCCCTGACTGCTCTGTTCTCAGCCTACACACTGACATGACCTGTTTGCCCAATTTGCTGTCTAACTTACAAGTTTACTGGCAGAAAAAAACCCACTTCACTGTCACATATATAGACTACAGAAATGCTCAAAACAAGTTTCACAGAATTCTTTATGTTGGTAGGGGCCTCTGGAGGTCAGCTGGTCCAACCTCCCTGCTCAAGCAGAGCCAACCTAGAGCCAGCTGCCCAGGACCAGTGTCCAGTCATCTTACAAAGATCTCCAAGGACAGAGACTTCACAATCTCTCTGGGCACCCTGTACCAGCATTCAATGTCTCTCAGAGTGAAACAGTTTTTTCCTTAGGTACACACAAATGACACATCACTGGCTCTTGTTCAAATCTGTGCTTTCCAGGCCCCCAGGTCCTCTTCTACAAAGCTGCTTCCCACTTGGGCAGCCTCCAGCATAAGCTGCTTCATGGGGTTGTTCACCATGGGTGCAGAACTTAGCATTTTTCCTTATTAAGCTTCATGAGATTCCTGTCCACTCATTTCTCCCCTTGAGGTCCCTCTGGACAGCAGCATGATCGTCTGGCACATCAGTCACTCTTCCCAGATCTGTGCCATCAGTGAATTTGCTAAGGGTACACTCTGCAACATAATCCCAATCACTAATGAAGATGTTGCACAGGATATTAACCACTGGGACTAGTTACCATTCTCCAGCCAGGCTTTGTGCCTCTGAGTTCGTTCAGTCAGCCCATTTTCAGCCCACATTTTGTCAGCTTCTTTGTGAAGATGCTACAGGAGACTGAAGCCTAAATGAAGTCAAGGTGGACAAGATACACTGCCCCCCCACACCTACCAAGCGAGTCATTTCATCACTAGCAGCATCTGGCTGCCTGAGCATGACTTTCCCCTGGTGAATCCACGCTAACTACTCCTGATGACTTTCTTGATTATTTTAAATGCTTTGAAAACTCTGGAAAATATACCATTCATATCCAGTACTTCAGTAGTTAAAAATTAACACAGTTAAATCTGCTTTAGTGTAAATCCGCACCAACTGAAAATCTATCATTTCAGTGTATAGCATGTTTTCTTCTGATTTCAGACATCCTGTTTTTTTTCCAAAGAAACAGAAAGTACGAGTCTTACAATCCACACACATTTTCCCCGAGAGGAATATGGAGGAAAAGAAACTGATTCATCACAAAAAAATCCATGCATACTTGCCATCAGGATCCTAAGTTAATGAGAGATTTTCTACGAACCCTAACAAAATTCCCTCCAAAATCCTGTCCCCAAATCTTTGGTCTCTAATTATTAGAATCTTAGCATGTAACCATAAGTAGACTAATCAAACAAGAAAAACTGCATTTCTTTTCAGCTAAGTATATAAATGCCTCTCTCTCGTGTTTTTTCTCCCAATTAAGCAGTTTGCAAACTTGCTAAAGTTTTGGGGCAAAAAAAAAAAACTATTAAAAATTCTAGAACTCTTTGAGTTTACATAAATTTTCAGGATGAAAATTTGTCACCCAAACTCTGGAATAAACATATCTAACAATCTATGAAAGCCCTGAGCACCCTCAGGAAATTTTTCAATGACCTGAATGTGTCAAAAAGAGTGAGAGGCAGATGACCATACTGACAAAAAAATGCATGAATGAGAAACAGTAGACCAACTACTTACAGTATCACTGCAAAGAAAATATTTTAACCACAATTCAGTATATGCTTAAAATTAAATTACTTTCTAAAAAATCATTTACAAAACATCATGTATGATTTTGCTATATAACCTGTCAAAATCTGAAACACACCGGAAAAGAAAAGCATTGAGCTCTGTTTAGAAAACATGACACCACAATGAACTCTGGTGTCAGATTGTGCTTTCTCTTATGAACAGTTTAATTTTCAGGAAAAGTACCCAGAAATAATTAATATGTAAGTACACATGGGACATAAAATATTGTTCTGGTTTTTTTCAGAATAAAATTATTCAATTTTCACATCCCAGATAAATCCTTAAAAAAAAAGTCTCAATATCATTACAGTAAATTTTCAGAAGATAAGAAAAATCTGTGGTTTTATGTTATCATCAAAAAACTGAATACAACTTCTAGTGTTTGTTATATAAGTTAAAAATTGAAACTTTAATAGTGTGGAGATGAACACAATACCATGTGGAAAACTAAAGTAGGAGGTAAAGGGAAAAAGGTATTATCTTTTTGTTACTTTATCTCCTCTTTGTGATTGAGCAGCAGCTATGCACAACTGTACAAGGAGACATTCCTGAACCATCACCAAGCAGTTAAATGCTGCTGCTACACTGAACAGCTGCATAAATTAGCCTCACCATTAGTAAACAGCTTTGTGCCTCTTCATATTTTTTTTTAATTTTTACTTGCAAGCAGTTGGTTTCAAGAGATACCTCCTTCTTTTTCAAAATACAATAAGGCTAATTCTCTTTGCCCGGTTTCCAAAGACCCCAAACAAAAACAAGTACAACATTTTACTTGAACCTGAAAAAAACCTTCTGAAATTCTGGCAATTTTGGAACGAAGAGATCAACATTCTTCAATTAAGAAAAGAGAAAGCTTTCTTCAAATTCATTTGCAAGCACTACATATTTTTTCATCAGTTCAGAGATAAGATATGCGGGTGAACCTGTTTCCAAGGTAACTGGGCTAACCATGGGGAAGTCATCAGGGTGATAAGAACTCAAAACATTTAGGAGGTACCACACGGAAATAGAAGAGAACCTGATGAACCATAGCTGTAGATAAGCCTAAAATGTACTCATTTTACACAAGTGAAATAGGACAGATTAGAGCAGTGTTTCTAATGTTTAAACTGCAAGTTCATTAACAGTGCCTGAACAGCGGATGTGGAACCAGAGCAAATGGTGCTTCTCCCTGAACACCACAAGCAGGAGCAGATGAAGCTCTTCAGTGCCCATGCAGCCCAGGCTGGCTCTCAAGTTTCTGCCGCATGGCTGTTGGGTACAGGAAACCAGGGACATGGATCCCAGCAGCAACAGGAAACCTGGACAGTGTTTAGAACAACTGAGATGGCACAAGTATGGGGTTTAATCTCCACAGGTTTCCCAGTTTAGTTCCACTACAAATGCCACTAAAAACAGGTAAGCTCAACAAATCAAACTTAAGAGCTTGTTAAGGGGAGGGGGGGGTTAGGTTTTAGAGCTTTAGGCAATTCCATTTCTAGAAATATAGTTAGGTAACAATGCAGAAAAAAAAATGTTTATTATTGTTATTATTTTTATTTATAAATAATCTCTATTTATTATTTCTGTTATTTAAATTATGTTTATTGTTACTATATGCAAACCTAATTATCACTACATACAGTACTTGACATTTACAATTTTTTTTATCTGGATGTCATGATTCAGCAAATCTGCGAAAACTAGAAGATGCAAGTGTTTCAGCCACAGAGAAACCCATAATTAAGAGCAAATTAAAACATAACATAGAGAAATAAAAATAGCTGGCCTTCCATGGTGCCTTCTAGGTGTTGTTTGCCTTTTCCTCCTGCACAAATTGCACAACATACAACATAAATCCATTTATATTATCAATCCACACTGAAATTTGAACTCAAGCAGAACACAACCAATACACATTTGTAGGCAAGGGTTTTATCTGAGGGCATTCACATATGCACGCAAGCAGACTGAAAAAAATTATTTTGTATGCAAAACAGGCAAGTTACTCCCAGACTGCACAGGAAGGAGAAGACAGTTTTCTTCTGCAAAGGTGGAAGAGAGGCTCTGTGGAAAATATGCTGAGTTGCTGCTAAGCATCTGCTGTTTCCCAGATGGGGCAGAAACTCTTGATGTATAGCCAGAGCCCAAGGACACAACAGAGTGGGCAGGAGGGACAGTTCGTCTCTAGACTGGGTAGTTAATTTCATTTATGTTAAATGTATCACTGTGATGTATTATATGCAATGGATTCACTTTGCTTCACTTTTACTAGTCTATACTGTGGGAAACTCTTAAGTTTTCTTTTTCAGTGCTCCAAATAGCATTTCTGAAGGCTTCTGAAAAAATCTGGGAGAGGAAAGACCAGCTCATAATATCTGAAATACTTTACAGAGCTCAATCCTGTAAGCTGCTTCTCAGCTGGAAACACCATCACCTACTGCAAAAATCCATGGAGTTTCTGTAAGAATACAAACTGAAAGATTAGCACTCAGTGCAGATAGTCCTAGATCACACAAAGTTCTCATATGCTTTTTGTGCACTAATCTCTTCATTTGCAGTACCAGAAAAAAAGTTTGACAGACCAGTAAGATAACTCCATGTAAAAGCAAAAATATCTTGTGCAGAGTCAAAGACAAAATCCTTCACATTATATAATGCCTCTGAAAACTACTCACAGAACACAATACAGAGTAACTTCCTTAAGATATCCACACAGAGGAAAAAAAAAAAAGGCAACATCAACCTCTAAACTTTTGGCTTGACTAAGGAGAATTCACTGCACTGGGGAAGAGTTCGTAATTTGTGTAGCTCACTAACAGCAGGATGCTACTGTCCTATATCTGCCCACAGTTTAGTAAAACAAAGCAAAAAAAAAAAAAATCAAATCTGTGGAATACAGTAGCAAGCACAAAAAACCCCTCTAGGTCTTATCATCCCATAAGGCACTTAAAAGACTGGCAGTCCAAAGAGCTTCAAGTGGGATGGAATAATTATGTCAGCTTAACATGTCTGCATCAAGCCTCCCAGCACCCCAGTCTTAGGCTAATACAGGAAGAGTCACCACACGCACTGTAACATGTTTTAAACACATTACATGCAGTGTAAACATGCTTTAAACCACCACAGGAAAAAGAAAAGGCCACTGTCTGTAAATGACATAAAACAACATATAGCTGCCTCTACAGAAGGACATAAAAGTGAACCAGCTGTCACCTCCAAATTTAAGAGAAAAATCTCTGATTCTTCAAATATTGTATTTTGAAAAACAGCTTACCAGAAACCTGCATTTGAACCCAGTGATATACAGAGAACAGGCATTTATTTAGTTGCACACAGGATCCTACATACTCCATCTAATCATGAAAGGAATTTTGTCTTCTAATTGGAAGCTGTCTAAACTACATACTTGAACTACCATAAATACAATTCTGGGAAAGCACCAAGTAAGTTCATAACTCTTGTTGTGAGTAGTATATAATTATAAGCAAATTCTGTAACTATCCACCAGCAATTAGCATTTGGAGAGGCAGGCTCAGTAAGGAAAATTTACATGGCTTATTTTATTTAACACATGAAATAAGAAAAAAACACATCAGTACACTGTAAAGTAAATTAGTCTCTTATTGGGCACCAAACAGCTACACCTAGACTGCTTTTGGTACCAACCTGTTTTATTTAATTTTAATTCAGGTACACCTAATTTATACTGCTGCCTGCACACATACTCCACATGACAGACTCCCCATTTTAAATCTCTAGTTTCCAGTTCATAACTTGATAGCGTTATAACAATGAAAGGAGAACAGATTCTGGGAACTGTAATTTGTTTCCAACTTTTATTGGCCAAGCATATAATTACATCCACAAAAGACAGTATTTGCAAGGAAGTATCGAGTCACATTGGACTGTTGCAGAGAAGAAAGCACAATCACAAAACACTAGGAACTCAAAGCATGGGTTGGAGCCACCCTCTTTTACTTCCTCTATATTAATTTCAGTTTCAGTTCTGCTGAAGATACCATTGACAGAAGCCCACTCCTGTCAGTCAGTTACATGTGAGGTACAATTGTGTCCACAGTACATTGCCTACCTTTTCATCATTTCTGAAACCTGATTTCAAAAGTAGTAAAGAGCTATGATAAAGTGGGAGGTGTGTTTTGGAGACCCTGAGGACCACACAGAAGTTCTCCCAAATCACAGTGGTGCAGGAGAGAGCAGCAGTGCAGGCAGGAGGCAAGGGCTCCAGCACAGGGGGCTGCAGGTCAAGGCTCTTTTCCTCAGATTTCACTTGTACTTCATTTACTTGTAAGTATATAAGCACATATTGTAAACACTGAGTAGCATTTTCCTTCTGAACTGTAGTATTGTGACATCAATTAATCAGTATCATAAGACTCCCCAAAAGATGTTTTACAGTTTTTATTTTCCATTAAAACTTGAAGGTCTTAATTCTATTCCTCTCTCTTCCACTAATCCCTGTTGCCGAAGTAAGCACTACTACATCTTGCTCTGACTGTTTCTCTCCCCACTATCTGTTGTGCTCATTTATATTCATTATGCAAAGAGACATTCTAGCCACGAAGTGGCTCGATAAGGCCCTGACTGTGTCTTCAAGACACAAATAAGAAAGCCTATCCTGGTTAGCCTGGTTTTAAAATTATTCTAGCTTCTTTATTCATTGGTGTTTTATTTATCTCTCCCCCATCCTAGCCCTGGGGGAATGCTCCACACTGAAATTGCTTTAGAGTAGTGGAGTTAAATGTTAGCCTTCCTCACCTCCCAGCCGCCACCTTCAAAGAGCATAATGGGAGAGACAACAACAACAAGAAGAAAAGACAGGTTTCAACTGATACTGTGACTAAAGAAAACAGGATGGAGAAGCATCCAGAAGATTATTCTGGTTTGAGACACAAATAATACCTGTTATTACTAACTGGGGACTCTAATTCAGTAAAGTACTTATATCCTTATCAGTTGGCCAAAGAAAAACACAATATTTACGTAGAGGCTAAATCAAAAGCCTGAGGTTGATCACTTAAACCCCCTCCACAAAATCCAAAGGGAAATGAAGCTGCGATGAGGTGGCGCTACACAAAGTAAGCACAAACACTGACGAAGGGCCTGCCTAGGGTCAGGAATCAATCTATTGAGTACTACAGTCTCTCTGACTTCTTCCAGCATAAAGCCCAAGTAAAAGCTGCAAACAGATGCCTCCTTTACTCAGGGCTCAAAGCCTACAATTGCCTTCTGAAGGCAGGAGACCATCATATCTGATCAAAAACCCAAGAAAGATCTAACTCTCTTTGTGAAAGCCTATCCAGGAAACGAAGATGACAGTAGTGATCACCATATAAAATGCCAAGTGCCTGTAATGCTCATCCACTACACGGCAGTTAAAATTTAATTCCCCTTACATTGAATCCCTTCTTAAATCTAACAGCTCCTTATAGTTTCATTTTAACAAGTCTTTCAATACATCTCAGATCCCAAAGCTGCCTCCTCAGTGCCTAAAGGAACTAGTCTAAATATTAAGCTATGCAGTCATGTTTGCCCTTGTGTTCTTTCTAGTGCCAGGAAATGCAAAATCATCTAGTACAGACAGTACTTTTGGTCCCACATTCAACTCAAATAATGTAAGAACACAATGCAACCTAGAGTGCAGTGTCTAGGTAGTTGGTCTTCTAGAAAACTATGGAGGTCCAAGACCCCTTCCTATGCACATCTTCCAAAGATGGTTACCCCTTCTCCATGCTCTTTTATGAACTGTATGGACCAGCCAAAGTTTTTACTAAAATGTCACTGCAGATTTTCAACGCGTCTGAGAAGTCGCTAGCCTTCATGAGATGATGTACATTGCACTCCAAGATCAGTAAGAAATCCATTAAGTGCTAGCAAATAGCTAAATATAATATTGATCAGTTTAGAGGTGTGGTGTGATCACGCAGAGGAGACTCACTGGCTAGTAATTAAACTAAAAAACGGCTTTCAACTGAAAGTACTACAGTCTCTTCCATAAATCTGTGCCACTTGTAATAAAATGTCAGGCAAAAACTACAGGATTTTTTTAGTCATACATGCAATGGACTGAGAATTATGAATTGTAAGTAATTTCCTTTTTTAATAAAACAGTTTTGCATCTCTTTGAATATTAACAGATATTGAAACTATTTCCAGCAAAGCATCAGTTCATGGTTTCATTAGAGATCTACCTGAAGCACACATTTTCTGACACAATTCTGTAAGCGGATGAAGAGACCACCCCACCAGTACTTAGTATAATTAGACAGCAGACTACATGTTCAGTGCACTGTTTTAGGCTCCTTGCATAACAGACTACAATTCCCAGGGGTGGTTGCTTTGGGAAGGCAAAGTCAAAGCACAGACTACAGGCCTGCAATTGTTTTTATTATCTTAGCTAAAAAATATCCTACAGTCTCACTGCTAGACTTCTAGCACAGGTGGTGGCAAGTCCACTGACAACTCATGCAATGGTTCTGCCTCACCTTCTAATAATCATCATCATCATGCTTCCAGTTATAAGAAAAATTCCCCTAAATCATCTCAATTTGAGAAGCTTTTTAACCTTGTCACCTGATTTTGCTGTATTACACCACTCTTTGAAGTTCTGTTTATTCCAAAGTTTCCCATTCTGTAAAGTTTACTTGCAGTCACACATCCATGAGAAAAGGAAGCACTATCTGTTTTGCAACTCTCCTAATGTCTACTCTGTTCAACAATGCCGAATGTACCATAAGATCAAAAAAATTAGTGTCTGTGAGTGACTTTAGGTCACTGCCATCATCACATCTATCAGGTGCCCTATTACAAATGCACACTTATTTTTTATTCCAAATGGCGCAGAAAATGACAGAGGACTCAGTGACGTTGTAGTGACAGTCTCCAGCAACTTTGTCTGTCATTCTTATGCAGTATACTTTGCATTCTATAGTATAGGGGCACTCAGGAATTCTTGCACGCAAGCTCAGTGCTCTGAATCAGAGTCGGTGGCGTAATCCCTGGAAATCCGTTACCAGTACTACTAAACTAATTTACTGATCAAGCTCCTGATAGCGGCATGACGAAGGGCTGCACAATGTCTAGGAGTCCTAAAAATATCTTATTTCTGATGCTGACACTGGTGTCTACACCAAATATACAAATACAAATGCAAGCAGAACCAATTCATTTAAAGAAAGATGTTTCAAATATAAGTTATTGTACAACTGCTTTTTTTTCCACTTTAAAAATCTGAGATCTGAAAGAGGTATGAAGGACAGTCCTCCTTTTCATCCACTGCTGGTGTTTTTTTCAGGTAGTGAGACAAAAGATAAAATTTTGACCTTTATTTTCAAAGTAATTCTAGCCAGTCATTCAATGACAACTATTATTCATCAAGTCACCAAGCAAGGTATTTTGGAATTCCAGTGGTAATAAAAGACAAAGAATTTCACCTAGGGTTTCATGATTATAGTACCAGTCCTGTTTAAAAGAGAACAAAAAATATCTAATACCAGCGAGAAGTCATGACATGCTTACCTTTAACAGACTTTTGCTACATCCTCCTAGCAGATTTACCCTGCACTGCAAAAATTCCTGCAGCTAAAGCAAGCCCCACACCCTTGGGAACATTATGTTTGTAATGTAAGAATAAATTACAGAGTTTTTAACACAAAAATATATCTTTCAAAACATTTTGATGAATTACTGCTACAATATTTTATTAATCAAGTATCTGCATACACAAATAAGTTTGTTCTTTTAATTCTTATTTTTCTAGGTGCACAAACGTATCCTCTAAAAAGCGGTGGCAGTAGATGTGCCTGTAAGTCAGTCAGATGAAGCAGATACTCTACACAACAGACCAGAGAAAACGCTTGTTCTCCTCCCAGGTGTCAGCCACAGTTTTAAGGAAAACTGTGATAGAACATATGGCACATCTAGATTTTGTTGTCTCTCACACAATAAAGAGGCAAGTTATCAAAAGCAAAGCCTAAGATCAGAACAATCTGTGGAGAGTACAAGAAGCAGGCAATGAATGGCACTCATAAAGCCTCTACGGATATGAAGCTATATATTTCACACATTATTTACTCATTATAAATTATAAAATACAATAAACAAAATCTACATATAATGCTGCAACAAAAACTCAGTGGAGAAGGTACCACAGTAAATTCTAGACTTGAGTGCTGAATGTGATCTGCATAAAACAATGAAAAAATTATAAACTAAATGATTAAAAAAGCTTCCTGGTTGTCTTTTCAATTTTTAATGCAATGCAAAATGTCAAGTACGTAGTCCTAGAAAAGAAGCAAACTGAGGCTAGAAGGGGAAATTCTGTCCTAGGTCATCACAAAACTGCAAAAACTGCAGCCCAGGAAGTGTCCAGAATCAATGGGGGGAGGGGGGGAGGTGGTGGGAAGGAGGAAGAAGAGAAAAAGAAACAGAGACCACATTTCAAAACCAAAAAACCTCTTCAATGCTCAGGCAGCATCAGGTAGTCAAGTGAGGCAAAATGGTGAAGAAAGAGTTCAACTGCATATTTTGGATAATGCTGTAATGAAGGACCACTGATACAGCAGGAAGCGGCTAGCTCTTTTAAAAAGGCCAAAAACCTGCCCCGTGGCTTCTTTGAGTCCTAAAGGCTGCAGGTGCAGCCTTGCCAAGTCCCACTGGTTTATGAAAGCTGGAGCAGGGCCCTGTCAGGGCACAGTGCTGAGTACTGACCTGGCTCCCACCCACCCTGCACTCCCACCCCAATGCCCAGCTGGGCCACGAGACCATCACTGCTCCCTCACCACCCCCACCAACCCCCTGAGCTCCTCACTGCTGGATTTAGCTTCCAGCAGCACAGCATTCTCAAGCTAAATCCAGCCTTCTCAAACTCAGAAACTTGGAGCTCTTAATGGAATGGATTAACTGCAGTGGCTCTTCGGGGCTTAGAGACACAAGTGACCCTTTGCACTAGGAAAATAAAATGAATAAAGTAAATCATATATGGGCACAAGAGGCTTGCTTTAATAGAACCACTGTTAAGCTAAAGGAGTGAAAACAATTTATACAATTTGCTATCTTTTATTCCCTTTTTTCAAAGTAACATTCAAAAAACTTCTCACTAACCCCTTTCATGTTTCAGAAATGTCTGTTGGTCATCTCCAGACATACGTTGGTCTCTCTTCTGGGAGTTCAGCTTTGCAAAACCAGAAAATGCCTCTCTCCTTCACTACTGCAGAGATATACCAGATACACTAGACAAAATCAGAACTTGGTACATTTCACAAAGTGAGTAATTCAAAGATTTCACTTAAGGTGTACAGCCCAGGATGAGATTATTTATCAGTTTAAACACAGCTTTCGAGCATCTGGACTCAACTGGGCACTCAGATCACATTCTCATTCCAATCAAGGCTTATCCCAGCAACAGCCAACCAGACTTCTGCTACTGCAACATGCAAAATGTTGGTGGGCTTTGCTGCAAATGAACACTACTCCTCAACAGTTTTATTTTTGTATAGGCAGTTTTAAATTTTTCATCTTCATCATAAATATTAAACTCATAATATTTGTTTAAGTATTTCCTCAAAATCTTTTGCCTTATTAAATGTTACTTAAAAGGTCAGGTCAATCTGCTTATGTATACAATAAAGTATGTCCCAAAAACCCACTTAAAATCCCTTTTTAGCTGTTTCAATCAGCTGTGGTGGGCCTAGCTTCTCATTAACAAGAAACATTAAAACTCTAGTATCAATCCTTAAACTTAACTACCAGTAATTACAAAGTAAGAATTCAAGCTTTATGCAATGAACTCATACTAGAATACTCATATAGATTTAAACAACATTAACTATTACAATCAAATCTAGTGGAGCTGCTGTACCATCTTTGGATTTGCAAAATCATGCAGTCTTAAAACCTGATAAATAATACAAGAGGTCACTTAGTGTATTTTACAAATAAGAAAATTAAGAGAATTTATCTTGGATGCAAGTTAGCTGCTTCTTTTACCAAAGTTCACTATCAGGAAACTAATTTTTCTCTGATCTAAATGAAGCAACAGAACCACAAGATGACTCAAACTGGAAGGGATATACAAACGTGATCTGGTCCAACCCCCCACTCAAGCATAGTACTCCTTGCCCAGCATCATGTCCAGACATTTTTGAGTATCTCCAAAGATGGAGTACCCATAGCCTCTCTGGTAACCTGTGTCAGTTCCCAGTCACCCTCACAGGGAAAGAGTTTCCTGATATTCACAGAGAACCTCCTGTGTTTTAGGTGGTGCCCACACTGTCACTGAGCATAACTGGAAAGAGCCTGGCTCGGTTTTCTTGGCAGCCTCCCTTCAAGTATTTATATACATTAATGATACCACCACTGAGTCTTCACTTCTCCAGGTACAGCAGTCCCAGTACTCTTAGCCTTTCCTCACAGGAGAGATGCTCCAGACCTATAATCATCTTAATGGGCCTCCACTGGACTTTCTCCAGTCTTCTGTGCTGGGGAGCCTGAAATAGGGCCCAGAACTCCACATGTGGCCTCAATGGAATGGAGGAGGGATCACCTCCCTTGACCTGATGGCAGCACTCAGCCTAACACAGCCCAGAATACAATCAGCCTTCCTTGTTACACGAGCACATGGCTGACTCACATTTCACTTGATGTGTTCCAGTGCCCCAGAGCCTCTTCTGCAAAGCAGAACAGGATCCACCCTCTGGATGGTGCCCCAGAACATAATGGTGCATGGGGCCAGGCACAGGACTTTGCACCTCTCCCCGTCGAACTTGATGAGGTTTGTGGTTTCCCACCTCTCTGTTCAGCCAGTTTCCAATCTACCTCACTGTCTGCTCATCCAACCCATATTTAACAAGCTTTTCTACGAATATGTAGAAAAGCTTATGTCCAAAGCCTTACTGAAGTGAATGCAGACAACAGCCACTGCTCTCCCGTCACCTATTAAACCAGTCATTTCCTTGTAGATGGTTATCAGGTTGATTAGGCACAACTTCCCCTTTTTAATGCTTAAGACTTACTGGTAATGACTGCGTCATCATCAAACCACAGTAAGTCTCAGCAGTTATTCTGGATCTACAGCAGTTAAGCTTGGAGAATTTTTCACTGGCCATACACAAAGCAAGAGAGAAAAGAAATATTAACATGAAAGAAATTTGCAAAACATCAAGGAAGTATTTTTTAGTCAACCTATTAAATTAACAAAGATAAAACTGAGCAACTACTTCAGAGGAAAATGGCTGTGCAAAGGGGAATAAAGAGCTACATGGTCTGGTAGTCTCTTCCTATCAACTGTCATACTGAAACATTCTCGTTTGTGTTAGTGCATTTTGCCACACTGCTAAATTACCAGCTTCTTTCAAGAGCGCTCTAAACCTCTGGATTAATGAGTTCTCTCTGGTTTGCTCTTGCAAAAAAATACAACACTAACATATTTTGAGTATTCTAGATAAACGGTCCATGCACAATGAAATCTACTGGGCAATCACTCAAGCCAACATTAATGAAAAAATATCTTTGAGCTTTTAAGAAGGCAGAATTAATAGGTATGTCAGATCCTAGACATCTAAGGAATCTAGAGTATGTCAGTACCTAAATATATCACCATCCATCTTAAAGATGACTGCAAGC
The DNA here is from genome assembly GCA_008694505.1 of Cyanoderma ruficeps. Classification (NCBI taxonomy): domain Eukaryota; kingdom Metazoa; phylum Chordata; class Aves; order Passeriformes; family Timaliidae; genus Cyanoderma; species Cyanoderma ruficeps. Next base: position 27,452,453 of record VZDJ01000782.1, read on the forward strand.
TTATAAAGATGCAAAGACGATTACAAGCTAGATAAAAAAAAATCCTAATGCTCTATCATAAAGGTCATGATGTAGATGAATAAGAGGGGAGTTTGACAGCATGACTTTAAAAGCCTCTACAGTTTATTGCTTTCAAACAACTAATGTGCAACACAGCAATTTTATCAAATGGAAGTCCCTAGGTATACAGGCAGCAAAGACTGAATACTGGAAGATATCCTTCCAATGTGAACCAGCATCTTATGCCCTCGAGATTATTCACTGAATATTAAGGCAGAAGGAAACTGCACAGTGGAACATCAGAAGTTACAGATGTGCACAGACTAAGAAGTGCAGTTTTATGCATAACAGCACAAGGCAAACGGGTCTTGGAGATAAATTCTGCATTCACACCTTCCACTAACTTTATCATATGAAACTATCCAAGTGATCTGATGGATCTCTTGAATCAATTCCCACAAGTAACTCGAGTAAAATTAGCTTTTCCCAATAGAACACTTTCTATATAAAAAAATTACACCACAGAATAACATACATTGCTTTGTACCATTTAATTACAGGAATGTCTGGCGCTCTTTTTAATAGATTATTTGTGGCCTTCAAGTTCAACAGAGCTAAAGGTAATTGCAACACTTAAAAAAATTAACAGACACCACTAGACAACACAGTAGTCTATCAGGAACCTAGGGAGAGGGCCTGCTATTAAAATTCTTTAATCTTAGTTGGAAAACATTTAATTCCATCTTAAAAGTGGAATGCTGGCCATTAGTTTTCAAATGCCTTTTCTTCTGAATGCAGAAATCCAATAATGATCCTTTTCAGGCCTTGTGCATCACTCAATGAGCAAGATAAATTTCTTAAGGCCCCTGTTTTATGACAGAAGTAACCAAGAAAAAAGGCACGTAAGAGCATCAAGTTGCTACAGCTCTTCCTGCAAACTCATTTCCCTTAAGCAGAATCCATCAGACACGGTCCAGATGAAGTCTCCGCGGTGAGTTATAAAATGACACCCATAATTCCCTACTGCTTCTAAAATATTTTGCTTCATGTTAATCAGAACGCCATTTGCCTTCCTCACAGCTGCATCACATCACAGGTTGCTGCTGTCATGGGGGAGCAAGTCAGAGTGGCTTTCTCCTTAGCTGTCATCCCCTACAAATGAGTCACTAGTTTACTGTGAAAGTTCTTAGCTCATAAATCCATCTCCACTACTCAAGTCCTCTCAGTCCCCCATATTTTACTGTAATCCTATGCAATGATAAGGCTTCCCCACTTTCTGCCAAAAGCAAGTGCTACTGGTGTACTCCAACTTCCTGAGACAGAACTACTGAAATTTTTAACATGGTCTTTTATCTTATCAAAGGCAGATCCTAATTTAGTCTGACATATACTACCTCTGATAAATCCATTTACATGTATTCCATTTGCCTCTCTGCCTTTGATTCTTTAAAAAGTGTTCTCTGTTGCTTTGCTATGGGGGAAAAAATTAATAATTTTCAGGCTGCCAGAACCACCTTTTTTCTACTTTCTGAAAAACAGCTATTAAATTTGCTCTTCTGCAGTTAAATACCATTTCTACTTTGATAATGCTCTTTTAGTTTTGAAATATTTGCTACAAGATTTTGTAAAACAGCTTCTTTGACCCAGCCCCATACAAACCCAAGCACTAGGAACCTGTAAGTTTCTTCTTCATTTCACTATATGAATTTCCACAATAAACTGGGGGTGATAACTCTGACCATAACTTCATACTCACTGCATAACACCCACCTTCCTTTCCTGTCAAATTTTTAATGGATGAATAGCTTTTTACTACTTGGACTATTTTCCTTTACAAGGTCAAACTCAGCTTGACTTCTGGCAACTTCTTAGTCACATCTAAGACTTTTGAACTCTATGACATTCTTCATTTTTTCAACAACCACTTCTGCCACTCCTTCGAAGTTCTTGGCTAACTTATAATGCTCTCTTTGGCTGCCTTTTCTTCTGATTAGGTCTGCAATCATTCTGCTTGTGTAGTCTGCTTTTTCTTGGGATGAAAATCCTACGCACTTTTTCTAATTCTGAATCAAAGAGTTCCCTTTGCTCTTTGGTTCAGCTAATTTCAAACCACTTCCCTACAGTTTCTCAGTCTGCATTCTTGAAATTCAAAACCTTTAACTGGAAACCCTTTTCAATCTAAACCACATAAAGCTCTGATGCAAATTATTTAATTCAAATTCTGTTTCTACACACAGTCCTTCTAGATGCCCTCAATACTTATGAAACTCAGCTTTTAGGCAACATTATTTGTTTTTAGTTCAAGAACTACATGTGTGAACAATGCACCCAGGAATTGTTGATCCCTAGAATTCGCAGTGAAATTATGACTTTTATATAAGAGCTAGACTCCACAGCATATTGTGACAGGGAAATACTTTATTCCATTTACTGCAGGCCAATAATTCCATCTATACTTAATACAAGAAAACCTTTTTGCACCTGAAATTGTGTGCAAAAGACTCATCAGTGAAGGCACAAAATTCCACAGCAATAATGAGGCATCTCTGTTCCCTCAGTCAATGAATCAAAATAATAACCTCTGAAGTGCTTTATCCCTTCACTATTTGTTATCTGAGTGCATCCAGTCTTTGAATCCTTAATATTTACTTCTCATTCCTTTCCTTGACAAATACATATAAAAAGTTCTGCTTTTTATAAAGCTCTTTCATAAGAGCATATTACCAGAGCAAAGAACCTGATTTTTTACAGTTATTTTTTACGAATGATCCAAGTTAGCATGACAATCCTTGCAGTACAACACATTTTATTATTAAAGTCAGTAGAACTCCCCATATTTCACAGTACCAGGAAAAAAGTATAAGTTCATTTTATGCAGCAGAATAGACATGTTCTAAGCTACCCAACCAATAGGTCTGTATGCCAAACTGTTTCACATGTCGAGATGAATGAAATTAATTACCAGCTCGCTGCCCATTTTATGAAATTTGAATATGAGCATAAAAGTTCAGTGATATATTCAACACTACAGGAGTCAGAGACTAAGACTAAGCCTATCTAATACTTAGTTTCATGCTTTAGCCAGAACTACCACCCACTCCTAATGTTGTAAACAAAGCATGGACCATGGTATCCCACCCTTATGGGGAAGGGAGTGCCCAAGATTCAGAGATGCTCATGGCCAAAAGGAACAACAAATGTCAGAGGGTCTGCACGAGCTCACAAAATCTTATTAGTAAATTAATGCCACCCTGGAGATATGTTTCTCACTTTCTATGCCAATTAGCTATCATGGGTAGTCCAATCTTCTAGACCTCCCTGGAAATGGGTTGGAGGGCTTTACCTGTCTTTGGTGGCTGTCTTTATGACCACCAAATGATGACCAGTCTTGATGACTGGGGTGGCCTTTGGTCAACATTTCAGGCCCAATTCTCAACCTCATTTCTGCATTTGTGCTGTATGGTGTTGTGCTTATCTCCAGGAGCCCAAACAAGAACATCTGTCTCAGCAAAGTGCTGCCCTTCCTCTGTACAGCGCCTTCTTCAGAAACATCCTGATCTTTCTCACAGAATGTTATTACCAACAGTCCTTGGCTGGCACCACAACTACCCAGCTATCAGTGTTTGAGGATACGTATTAGTTCTCTTATCTTCTAGGCTTCTACATGGACACAGCAGCTGAAGTAGTAAACCAAATTTAAGGAAATCAAAATATTCTTTCATTGATTTCAGAAAGAGCTACACATCTTTTTTTATCTGTAAGCTTTCATAGTTAACTTATTCAAAATCAGACAAATTTCTCAGATTTTGTAACCACTTAAAATCTAACAAAGCCTCAGGATCTTTCTGCAGCTCCTGTCTTCCATACTGGCCTTAAACAAGTGTCCTAACATGACTACTTCATTTATAGAATCACAGGCTCACTGGGGGTGGAAAATGTGGAGATCATCAAAAACCAACTCTGTATTCATTTAAGTAAAACACGCATAAAAGTGACATCTTTTGGACTGTACAGTGCTTGTGGATGGGTAACCTTCTCTTATGACTCCTATGATCCAAAATAGTTCATCAACATTTTCACAACAAGTAAATACAATACTGAGCACTGCATCAGGCAAAGAAACACTTCTTTTTACACTAAGACTTGAAAATGTTTTCAGCATACTTTATTATGAAGGCTATTATCTAAAGAATAGTGATATTTTAGATTAAATATTTCCAGTGTAATTAGCACCAGACTGTTTCCAATTCTTTCTCCACTACTGTTTACATTCCTGAATACATTTTGTTGGGGCAATCCCTGGTGTCAATATAGGGTGGGGGATGAAGGGATGTGGAGCAGCCCTGCCCAGAAGGACCTGGGGATGCTGGTGGATGAGAGGCTGGACATGACCTGGCCATGTGCAGTCACAGCCCAGAAAGCCAAAAATGTCCTGGGCTGCATCCAGAGCAGTGTGGGAAGCAGGGCAGGGTGGGGAAGGTTTTCTGTTCTGCTCTGGTGCAAGAGACCCCACCTGGAACACTGCATCCACTTTCAGGGTCCCCAGCTCAGGAAGGACATGGACCTATTGGAGCAAGTCCAGACCAGGGCCACTACATTGATTAGAGTAATGAAACACCTTTCCTATGAAGAAAGGCAGACAATTGGGATTGTTCAGCCTGGAAAATGGAAAAAGCCTACAAGAAAGATGGAGAGAGACATTTTACAAGGGCTTGTAGTGACAGGACAAAGAGGAAGAGCATCAAACTAAAAGAGGGTAAGTTTAAACTACATATCAGGAAAAGATTCTTTACTGTGAGGGTGGTGAGACACTGAAACATGCTGCCCAGAGAAACTGTGGATACTCCACCCCTGGAAATGTTCAAGGCTATATTGGATGAATTGAGCAACCTGGTCTAGTGGAAGCAGTCCCTGTCCACGGCAGGGGGTTGGAACTAAATGGTCTTTCAGATCACCTCAGAAATGAGGAATAATTGAAAGAAAGACTCATTCCTTGAAACGATTTTTAGAATAAGTTTGTAACAAAATGTAGTTCACAAAAAAATATCAAAGCAACTGTCAAATACAAATTTCATTTATGTTCTACACTAAACTATAATCTCAGCACTTGTAAGTTTTCTTCAAAGGTGAGAGAGAGTACAAGTTCCAATTCCTGAAGATCATTTGAACAAGACATGATCTGGAAAACTGAACTGTTATGGGGTATAAAATTCAATCACACTGTATGACAAAAGAGAGGAAGCACAACAGGAGGCACAGGCACTAGTGATTACATTCTCTCCAGACAGAATTAGCTGAAGAATGGAAGAGCCATTTGCTATATACCTTCCTTTCATGTTACCCTCTCTCCCCCAAAACTCAAGAGAGGTCTGCAGAGATGTCCCTTCACCACTACACCCTAAGGACCCTTTACAGAAGGCTAAAAACTGCAGCAGCAGCTTGGGCCAAATCCCTCACAGGACCACAAGTCCCCTGCTGTCTGCCATATGGCCTGATCACATAATACCCAACCTCTTGGCTGGTAGGACAGAGCCAGTGGAGCAGAAGGTTGCAAAAGGAGGCCCAGCAGGAGACACAAATTGCTGTTAACAGCTTTAAATGTTTAACACCTACCCGGTGCCAGAAATCAGGCACCAACTGAAGATGCAGCCATCAGCTTTCAGGGCAGCAGAAACTCTGGACTTGAAAGGAGAAAAGTTGAACATTACTCTTCATCCTAATTCTATCCAGGATGGAGTAAGCACGGCTCAAAAAACAATTTAGGATTTGGACAACCAATACATTTCCATTTGTTAGGGTGTGGAAAGCCACGAGCTAATGAATTCTGCATTACAGGCAAACCTTGCCTAACAAGCCCACAGTGTCTGGGAAGTAGTTCATAACCCAACCCTCAGGAAACCCTGCAAAACCCAATGAAAGACCAATAAATCAGTAAGTGCTGGAAGGGGTGGGGGGGGNAGGTGGAGAGGGGAGTTGTCGTTTTGTTTCTTTGGTAGAAAAGTACCCCTGAAAAAACCAAGGTATGTTTTTCCTTATCTCATTTACTTAACTTTTTTGCCTCCTACACTTGCCCTGGTTGCCCTGGAGAGCTTCAGCTCTATCCCTGAGCACAAACACAATACCTCAACCCAAGAGCAGGCTAGTGCTGATAAAGGCCTCTATATCACTACATAAACAGTCATGTGAACAGCTACAGAAATGTTCACATCCTTTGTTTAGCAACACACTCTTGTCCACTGCCACTCTTGAGCCCTTTTGTACTCGTTTTTATTAACAGCAGCAAGCTGATTTAAGGTCCCACAGATGCACACAACTGCTCATGTCACCAATACCACACTCCAAACACCTAGAAACTCTTCAAGCCTGCAGTGACCTCTGGGCAGTCACCTACTCCTAAAGGGATTTTCAAGAGAGATGAAATCAGCAAATATATTCCATAATCCTAGAGCAGAACAAATGGCCCATGGAGCATGGGATCTGTGATAGCAAAATTACAGACTGTAACACAGTAGAATTTCCTGCATGCATTGACTTGACTCTTCCTCTTGATAGTGAGTTTCTCAACAACTGAGTCTTTTTCCTGCTTGGGAGACAAGCAGAATTCAGTCTTTACCGGTTTGGTAAGATTTTATTTATTTATCCTTCTGCCTAATCTTCACTGGTTCTGATAGTCCTCAACGTTTTCCTTAAAGCGACAAAAAAGTCTCTAACACGTCTGCCTGAAGAAATCACATAGAAAAATAGTCCAAAGATTTTTACTTAAACCTGTTGAGATCGTCAAGTAACAACTTTATGGCAATAACTACCCACTGACTCTACAGTTCACACATTCAAATGCCAACTTTGTCAATTATTTCAGAGTTCTCCTGTAGGAGGAGAATGAAGGTACAATACTGAAATCAACACTAAATATCTAGAGTTTGGGTTGGACTTTGCACACCAGTATCTAGCAGAATAGTTAAGTACAAATTGCACCATTTTCATAAAGACAACTCAGTTTCCAACAGTTCATAAAATACTCCTATATTGCTTTGTATTTTCCTCTCTTGCAATCACGCCATGCATGAGATGCTGCTCAGCTAAGTATTAATGAAACCAGTCATGCCCACTAACACACAAAATTGTGTAGAACAGAAAAATCCTTAAACAGTTGCTGTCTATTCAGTCAGAAGCAACATCCCCGAGTAACAGATGGGCACAGGGAGCAACTGGGTAAGTTCATCTGCTGGCACTGTGTGAGGGGACAGAACACAAGTCCGCCTTGCCGCCTGCACTGCTCACTGATAGCTGTGCTGCATGGAAACCTCCTGCCAGAGCCAGTTCCCAGCCCCCCAGCCATGGGCAACTTCTGGGGAAGGAGTGCAGAAGCCCAGAGACTCGCGGGCCACAGGGACCCTCCAGGGGATTCTCCAGCTGCCCGTCCTGGGTCCCTGAGGCGGCATGGCCGGGAAGTGACCTGATGCCCCTGGCAGCCTGCCCCGGCTCACACAGCCTCACACTGCCGAGGGAACTGCAGAGAGAAGGGAGGACAGCTCGAGAGGCAGCTTCTAATTTTCCACAACTTTTGCTGCAGTTCCTCCTGTTAGGGCCAGCCCTCCACATGGTCTCACTTCTGCTTCCCCACATGACTAACAGATTGCATGCACTGGAGGCACCCAGGACAAAAAGCAGGGGATCTCCCAAACCTCCCAATCCCTCCTGCACTGCTCTCTCCCAGTACAGCTTTTATTCTGTTTTCTTTCCATCTACAATAAAGATGACAGAATAATTAAAGCAATGATTCTTTCACTTTAGATAAGCTTAAGAGCGCTTTATGCTTAAACCCATGACAAATGTATTATTTACAAAAATTACTTTTAGAGCATTTTCCTGATAGACTGTTATTATTACTGTACAATATGTAATCTGAAATGAACATAGCATAAAAAACTTGAAAAGAAAAAATACAAATAATTGAGAAAATATGCTTAGTGTAGTTGGCATGACAGCATGATTCAGAAAGACAACAGCTATATACTGAAGTAAAAATGTCACTATTAGCTCTTTCAGAAACAGTAGAAAAGTCTGACCATCTCAAGAATAAAATCAGTGGAGTCACTTCCTGGATTCTCATTTGTTGGAACCATCATAAACAACTGGTAGATCTTTCAGAAGAGAGAACATCATCTTGTCTATCAGTACATCTTATCTATTAGCTTGAGCAGGAAAGCAGTGGAGGGGACAACTTCCTTTCTAATCAAAGTTTTCCCCACTTCACCTCCCCCCAAGAACTCAAGACAACCAGCTACTTTAATTACGGAAATAATCAAGAAGGAACAAAAATACTTAGAATTTTTGGTTAATGATGCAAGCCTGATAAAAACACTAACAAACTAAAATTAAAAGAAAAATCCATGATCTTGTCTTGAAGTATTTTCCTTCAGCGTAAAAAATACTCTTTTCAATGCATGAAGAAAGACCACTCTGTTCCTTCCATCCCATGATAAGCAAATATGAAAGCCTGGTTGTCTTATTCAGATGAAAACTTCAAAATACAACATACGTCGTACCCTACTTTAAATCACAGGCAGTGAGAATGCAGATTTTGTAAATCATATTAATTCATGTTTAACACTGGAACTTCTGTTCATTGACTTAGAAATTTTCATTACTAAGATCACACAATGAAAACAGTCACTTTCAATTAAACATTTTTAATTTTAAAGTATTTACATTTCAAGTACTCCATGGCATGTTTCCGTTTCAAGAAGCCATTTCTGCAACAATTGCTATGGTTTTGAATTGTCCATTAGAAACATGTGGCACCACCAGCCAGGGTCAAACCACCACACACAATGCACTAAAACCAACGCAGAAGTAAAATACTTTTAAATTTAACCCTGAGACCCAGTAGTGAAAATCTGGTACAAAAAAATGTAACAAGCTATTGACCAGCTATTCCTTCTTGAAATGAAAAGTACTGGACACTACATTCTTAGTGGTAATTTCCAGGTACTTAAAAACAAATCATTACAGCTCTGCAAAAAGCATACTCATCACTAGGTATCTCAGTCTACTGCCTTCACCTTTCTGTAGCACTAAGATATACTTTCTCTCTAAACATACAAATGCTTTACGAGTTTCAGATGATACTAATTGAGATGTGAACTATTAACAGTTCTCTACTACAGAATCACACTGTACGTCAGGACACAGTCTTTAAATACAAGTACTTTCAGAATACACTGAGAGCTGAGGAAAAGCATTTCAATCTAAAGAAGCTGTGATTTCAAAGGAAATGAAACAAGCAGCACAAAAGTCACAAAATACCAACGCTGACATCTCACAACATGGTTAGAGTTCAGTCATAGAAGTCAAAACACACATGTTAAAATTCTTGAACTTCACAAGCCCAGCTGCCATTCTCAAATTCTGCTGGTTTAGTCAGTCACCAAGAAATCTAGGAAATGACATGAGATCATCATAGCTCAATCGCCTTACTTCATTTTAAAATATGTTCACTGGCTGACTGCAATAAAAACATGTATCAGAAGATCTTCTGAAATCTTTTTAGAGGCAAGATCAAATGTCAAAATCTCCTTCAAATAAAGCTGCACTTGAAAACAAACCGAACTGCAAAAAACCAAAAAAGAACATGAGAAACTTACCTTAATTGGGGCCCGGCTAAACTTTATTTTTCGGTTGGCTGGGATTTCATCCTCATCTGGCAATCCATTAATTTCAGAATATTCCATATCAGGTTCATAACAGTTATTTTCATCACTGTCATCAAGATCATCTTGTTCTGTACCTGTCTCTCCCCAGTCAGAATTATATCTGGATCGTACCCGATACACATTGTAGTCAGAGTGCATGTACACATGGGAACTCTCAAAATTATTCATATCTTCATGCCCATCTTTTTCACTTGCCTCATCATAATGGGACTCATTAGCATCTGAAATTGCATCCGTGGCAAAATCACCACCTGAAGCTATATTTCTTGTTAACTCTGCAGCTTCAGGCTGCTCAAAGACACCTTCTGTGTGTTCTGACAGTTCCTTCTGCTGCACCAAAACTCCTGTCTCTGTTTTTGACTTACTCCTAAGACAGCTGTCCACAGATCTTTCACTGTCAAGCACACCAACCAAATCCTGTTGACCTGTTGCAGAACTCTCAATAGAATCAGCACTTGCCTCTGTGCTCTTTTTTATTTCTTCAGTTGTTTTTGAACCCGCTGAAGTGCCTGTGGACACTTTCTGCCTCGGTGTTAAAGGCGTGTTAGTCTGCTGAGAGTTCTCAACAGACGTCACACCTGTACTCTGTTTGGCTGGGGGAGACCACGTGCTGGCCTCTTTCAAAGGACTGAAACCCTCAAGGTTTGCAACTGGGGAGGAGATATTTGTGACAGTAGATGAGAGGTTTAATGGATAGTGACCAGTTACAGAGTATTCTTCATTGTTTTCTGACTTTTCTACGATTACATTGTGTGAATCAGTGTTTTCAAAAACTGCGCTGAGCTGACTCACAGTTGGAGAGACAGTCTCTGTCCTTGGGCTAAGACTGTCCAGAGAATCAGTGCTGCCTCTGTGAGACTTGGAGCTGCACCACTCATCTGGAAGTTCATTAGAAATGACTTTCTCTTTCTTTGGGGAATAGCGATTTGAATGTCCCATTTCATGAGCATTTCGCTCAAACATCTTCCGAGTTTCAGTAAACTTGGAATAGGAAGGACCATCATGGAGAGTGTCAAATCTACTTATCCTTTCAGAGACGGATGATTCCAGCTTTACGATTGAACCATCCGCTTTTTCTACAAATTCTTTGGGCCTAATTCGTCTTTGAGGTGATGGAGGACCACCCTTTCCCCTGGTTTTAGGGACAACTCCAGCACTTTCAGTGGGCTCCATGCCCATCTGCATAAATAAGTTCTTGATCCTATTGACATTTGAGCCATATTTCCTTCCCCTGCTCTGTGAGGCCTCTCCTTCCTCTTTTGCTTTTTGGTCTCCATCTGATTTCGGTTTGTCAAACGTGCTTTTCAGCGCCTGGAACTCAGTTCTGTAAGCATTTCTGTGAGGAGAGGCACTTCGGAGGGTGGACCTTTCTCCTGAAGTCTCTGTTTTCATCATGTTTACTTCAGGAGCGTGAAACCTGCTTGCATAGTTTCTGCGGTACTGCTCTCAGTAGTTTGTGACAGCAGAGATTCTGCTTGAGGAGTGGTTTTCCTCAGGGGCGACTGCCCTTCAGCGGGGCCATACTTGACAGATCTGGAAGCAAATGTCTAAACGCACACGGTCAACTGTGACAAAGCAGCACGACCGAGGACTCTCAAGAACAAGGGCTGATTTAACCTGGAATAGAAAGGAGGGTTTTCTGAAACCATGTCAGGTATTTTAAATCTGTCAAATTTCCATTTACCATTTTCTGACATGTTTACAAAAAAAAGTAAGAAAAAAAAATACAAACCAACACTGCACAGGCATGTGAAAACTTGCCATTACAAACTTTTTCAAATTGACTGTTGCATAATTTACAATCTATAACATCGTAGTGAAAGAACAAATAATATCTTTCCATTCACAAGAACAGTATCATGGCACAAATATGCATGCAAAGGAAAGGCAATGTGACATGAAATATGAGGCACTGCAAGACAATCCTTGCTCTCTCAGAGAAACACAATGGTAGAAATACGATCAAAGATAACACGCCTAGAAAGGCAAATTAAACATCAGCTCGAGGGAATACAAAAAAACTACACCCAAAGTTAACATCTTGATCTGACAGGGTAAAGGGAGTGAAATCCCGTTAGAGATAGGTTGCCCCTTGTCACGGGCAGCGGTTTTATCGTCTGAAGATCCTGGAGGTACCAACGAGGAGATGCAGAAACGGAGCCAGGGGCTGGACCGCTCCCACGCCCCGGCCCCAGGGGCTCATCGCCGGCCCCCGCAGCCCAGCGAGGGGCACCACGGGGGTCTCCCGAGCCAGCCCCTTCTCCCTTCCCCTCCGTTCCTGCTCCCCAGTCCTCGCCCTGCCGCGCCGCGGCCGCCGAGGCGGGGACGCCTCACTCCGGCCGCTGCACACACGGTGCCGGTACGGGAGCCCGCGGCCGCCGCGCCGAGAGCAACACGCCCGTCCCCGCGCACCTCCCGCTCCGCTCCCGCCGATCGCAACGGGCGACTGGAAAGACCACACGGCAGAGACCCTCGGCGAGCCGTACAGCCCTCGCGGAAGGCAATAAACTCAACCCGAGAGGTCAGCCCTGGAGCCCCCGCGGCGCCTCCTCCTCGGGCGGCCGTGCCGCCCCGGCGGGCTGGAGCCGCGGGGCCTCGGGCAGCAGCACCTTGCGGCGGGGCAGTGCCCGGGCAGGCGCCCGCCGCCCCCGTGAAACAAAAGCCCGGTGCCAGCGCTGCTCCCCGCGGAGCTCGGCGCCTCTGCCGCCGAGCGCGCACGCTGCCTTACCCAGCCGACAGCCGCGACGGACTCCCCCGGCCGCCCGACTCAGCGCTGCCCCCGCGCCTCCTCTGCGCAGAGCGGCCGCTGCCGCCGCCCGCCTGACAGGAGGCAGCAGCCGCCGAGTCGCCTCAACGCCATTGCAGGCAGCGGCGGCGGCGGCGGCAGCGGGGGCACGGACACGGCTCCGCGCGCACACCCGCGGCGGCGGCGCGGGGGAGGATGAGGTGCCGCGGCCGCCGCGGCCGCGCTCCCGCCCGCCGCCCGCCCTCCGCCGCCGCGCCCCCGCCGCGCCCCCGCCGCGGGACGCGCCCCGAGCCGCCGCCGCCCCCCGCCGCCGGGCCGCCCGCCGCCGCCGCTGCCCGCGGGTGACAGGTGCCTCACCTCCTCGGCGAGCCGCAGTGGTTCGCTCCGCCGGCGGGGCGGGGGAGGCGGCCAGCCCGCTGCAGTCCGGCCCCGGGCGGTGACTAACGAGAGGCGGGGGACGGGCCCGGTCTCGGCCACGCTGCCGACGCCGAGTCCCGCTGGCTGCCCCTGGCCCGGTTTATCCCCTTCTTTCCTCCCCTGGAGCGCTCGTTTCCAGCCTGACCCCCGCGGACCGGGCCCGCCCGGCACCCGCCCGTTTCGGAGGAGGCAGCGTGCCCGCCCCCGTGCGGGAGGGGCAGCGTCCCGGGTCCCGGGAAAGCCCCCGTTCCTTCCCGCTGCGGGAAACCCGCGGGGCGCGGGTGGCACCGGGCGCACGGAGGACTCGCCGGATCAGGAGCCGGCGCGTTCCTTCCCTCGCTGTTGATCCACTCACCCAGGCTGCCCGAGCGAGGAACGTGCTGCTGACAAACCCCGGCAAACTGCTCACAGCTCCGTGGGCATGGCTTGTTCTGGCAGCTGCTGACAGGGACGGAGGATCACCCTTGAAGCTCAACCACAACCACAAAGTCTTTGTTGTTTGTTAGCTGGGCGAGTTCACCACAAAAATGGTTTGGCTTTATAAAGGTAATTAGAAAACTTAATTGCAGAACATGAAATCTCTAGGTAATTTGTAAAATGGGCAATCCGGGAAGGTAATGACTGTTAATCACATAGCAACTCCTAAGCAAAGTTCGCTAAACTAACTGCCTAAATATCCAGAAAATGGCCTGGGGATGTACACCGCAAAGTCTGAAGACTAATTATTATGTATACAGAAGCAAGACAGTGAGGTATATAGATCCACAAACTTAATTCATGACTTTTAATGAGACTGAACCATGGGTACCATATACCATTGAAGCGTTCACAGGCATCGGTCTCTGGCTAATTCGTACCAAGAGGATGCAGCATAAAACTGTTTTCCTCAATAAAGTTTAAATAACCCAGCATGAATATTGACAGGCAGACAACAAAACTTATCAGATAAATTGAAAACCAGCGTTTTGATAAATACATATGCCAGAGGCCAGGAACAGAAGCAATGGTGTTTCAGAATTTTCCCTACTGCTGGCAGCAGCCTGTCCTGGCGCACTGCACGGCCCCTGGATGCTCAGGGAGGAGGGGGGATTCTGGGCGCCCTGCAGGCTGCTGAGCACGGCCGTGCCAAAGAACGCCAGCACAGCAGGGAGAAAAGAAGATCAGATGAGATATGTAATGAATCAAGACATCGGCAGCCCCTGAGCTTCCAAAGCAGTCACAGAAAGCTCCCCTTCCAAGACCGTGTTCCAAAGGAGAAGAATGGACTACTTTTTCACAACTGTTTGCAATAAGGAGTCCTACAGGTGATTCACTGCACAAGGACAGAGAATACTGCAACTAAGCAGGACATCACCTATTAAATTCTAAACATCACATATTACAATAATTCAGAATTTCTCTGTCAATGTCTTACTACTGGTATGATTTTGTAGACATGAAGTTCTAGGAACACCTAGAGAACCGCTTGACTTTTGGAAATAAAAATACATTAACTGAACTTCAGGTGTTATTGAAGAAGAATAGAGACATAAGGCAGAAATTTATCTTTGTGATTTTTTGGCTAAGAGTATGGGGTGGTTGAAGACCCTGGCATGTACCAGATATGTATCCTTAAGAGTTTTATAATTCTCACACACAACCAAAAAAAGGGACACAAGCAAACATTAAAAAAATCAAAGAAAAAATTGAGACAATCTTAAAGAAACTAATTCACATCTAATTATATAAAGATAACTAGAAAACTATCCTCTACCTTATCTGAATAAGTGAAGCCACAAATATCTTTAAATTCAATTTCTAACAGAGGTTATGCAAACAAGATGGTCACTTCTTACCCATGAATACATGTGAAATAACGTACCCAAGAGAAAAGTCGTATTATTTCATGGCAGAATAGTGCAAACTACGTCTATATTATACTTTAGTAGAAAGTAAGGAAATGAGACAACTCAGCGATGCTGATAGAAACAATGCACACTAAATCTCAAGTTTTCCACAATGACAGATAATACATTACATTTTTGTTTTCCTTAAATGCGCTGTAAGTAGACAACATGAATGTTCAGCTTTGAAACAGAATCTAATGCCAAATTATTTTAAGTAATGTCATGTTCCTTCAATACCACCTCAGGTTCATTACAGCCAAGATGTAGGGAAACTACTGGAAATTTTGGCTGCTTTATCAGAGACAGTTGGGACCCTGTTTGACGTTCAGCTTTGATTGCTGACATCTAAGCTGTTCAAACTTACATCATAATCACTTACAAAAAATTTTCAGTCTACATCCTCATTTACACAGTGCCAATGTGAAACAATATTATAATGTCTAGGATAATAAATTGTATTTCGTTTCAATTGTTATATTGCTTTTTTAAGACAATCTCTTCATATATGAACATGGCCATCCATCTAACTATAAAAATCAGAATTGTGTGTCCTTTCACATTTTCAGTACATTTGTGATAATACATTTGACTAGAAAGTATTTTTAGGCTTTGCTAAAGTATGATTGATATTTCTGTTAATTCCTGAGCAATATTAAAATGCTGCACAGCATACTATAGAAAAGATAAGAGACTAAGGGCCTCCTTACTATGTTAGTATATAATCAGAGTAACTTCACTGGAGTTAGAGAATTACTCCATTTCCCAACCAATGGGAATTTAAAATCTGATCAGTTTAGTATTACATATGATAGAGTATGACTGTCATTTTACTTGCAATACAGTAGCAACTCCATTCAAATGATTCTGAATTCTCACATCTGGCAGGAAGAGACCCAAGTTGTTCAACCTTATTGGCATGATTTTAAATTATATCCAGGATCTTTTAAAACCAGTGTTGGTGCAGTTCCACAACACTGAAAACAGTTAATTTTTTGTTTACTGTAGATGTGTGAATTATATTTACTTACAATATTTTACTCGCTATATTTACTTTGGATATCAGTGATGGGTTGTTTCAAGTCACTTCTCTGCCTTTAAAGCACTCGGTTTTTGTGATAGGGATTTATTTGCACAGCAGAGCAGCAATGCAAGTTTTTCCACACAGCTCAGGCAAAATAAGTCATTCCATCATTTGTCTCCTGTCTTTCAAGTCTTACAAGATAATATTTATCTTTTCCCATAGAAATGGAAACTATTTATTTAATCTGATCTTTGGCCAAGAAATCCTCTCTCTGCTATCCTGCCAAACCATTGGTGGGGAGGAGGTTTTTCCTCTTTATACATATCACAACATAAACAGAATTGAGTTCTACTTTTTCACAGCTCCCAGGAATTCTTATTATGTAATCCAGCTGAAAGGAACAGATCTGGTCTGAACAAAATACTTACATTTTGGCAAATAAGGTACATTCAAGCCAGGGTTCCCCTGAACTGGAGTACCAGAGACTTAAATATACAACAAACAGCTATAATAATAGGTTGATGACCTGTAGTTTCAAACATGAGCAATCTGTGATTGCCGTAAGTGCAATTCTTTTATATAGGAAGCCATTAATAGTTAAAATTGGGAGCGCATTAATATCACTAATTTGGCAACTTCAGAAGATCGTGCTGTTTTTACATAGAACATGTCAAACTACTTGAAAGATCAAGAATAGCATCAAAAAAAGAACTTTGTCCTGAAAGAGCTGAAGAAAATCTGTTAATGATAGCAAAACTGCGTATTCTAGCAGTTTATCAGAAAGGCAAATATTAGCATATGAAGGCCTAAACTAAGACTAGCAAAGCCTTTTCTCAGTTACTCTGAGGAGACTTTCACATCCATTCTTAAACATTCTGCTTTTAAATTATTCAAGAAATGCACAGCTATGGCTAGAATAAAATCAAATTTTCAAGAGGGGAAAACATGAATTATACACTGCGTACAACTGCTTACTTTGAAATAGTAGTTGTGCCTTCATTAAAAGCTAGAAATCTTAAGAATGGTCAAAAGAGCTGTATTTCACACAACTTTCCCTCATGAGCCCTCAATATTGAACACTGCATTTACACCACAACACAGACAACCAGCCTAACTAGAACGATGGCAGCTAGTTGCAGAAAATACATTATCTCATGGAAAAGGAAAAGAAAAAATGTTTCACCTGCTAGGATTTGCTAAGAATCAGTCCCAGCAAAATTAATTTCATGTTAAACTATTTAGGTGGGAAAACTGTTAGGAAGCATCCCCTAAAACAGATTCGTTGACAAAGTAAGTGAGATCCTCCAAGGTGAGGGGTACCTGTCACATACCTTGATTCAACAGGTAAGTATCATATGTAGATCCATGGTATAAAAAACTCTGCTTTCCAACGTCATTGGGAAATATTCAGACTTGGAAATGTTACTAATTCAGCTACTTAAAACCAGAAGAGCAGAAATAAGAGATAGTCGAGAGCCTCACCATAATTCAATGATTATCTCCTAAAGAAAATATTTTCTTATTGTAAGGTTAATTTTCTGTTGAAAAGCCAGTTTGCCTTTACAGTCAGAATCTAGAATATAGAAAATAATGGGGTTTGGCAGTCTGTGCAAAAGCAATCTCTTAGAGTATTTCTTGTGCAGTAGATATCCATTGTTACTCTTAAAGCCCACTTAGTGAGCCAAACTGGGAGAAGAGAGAGAATTGTACTAAGAGGGAGAGATATACTTGATGATCAGAGCTTATGAATGTACTTGACACTGTCAGTAAATAACGATGCCTTGAGAGGCTACCTAGAACAGAGGCTAGACAGTGTTAAAGGAATAAAGTAGGTATTTATTAAAAGGCCTTCAAAGGATACACCTTGGGCAGTACAAGAGCCCAGCTGTAGCTCCACCCAAGATGAACCATGGATCACATGTTTTCACATTTTTATGTTTTGGTCCATTTACATCTTGGGGTTAATTGTCCAATTACAGCTTCAGGTTATGAAGTCCCATCCTCCCAGGTCACCCTCCTCAATTTGCTGTTTATACTTTCTGGGCCTGAAGCTGCAATGGTGCCCTTGGTTCTAGGGCTGGAAGCTACACTGTGAGGAGAACTTGTAAACACTTTATATGAAGTTCAGAGTTATATACTAATGCAGTACAGAATCTGGAAAGTATGAAAGCTAAAACTTAAGGCATCAATAACACAGAAGCAAATCTGATTACTGAATTCAGGAATTGCTACCTTGGCAAATCAGGTCACATTTTGGTCCATGGAGAAGAGGACAAAACTGACGCAAGTTCAGTTTTCCAACTCACTGTTCAAACTCAGTTACACTTTGGAGCCTATAACTGACATTCTAGAAAGAGCAGAAGATGACTTCTTGGGGAGAGAAACAGAGGCCAGAATTCACAAAAAACAGCACATCACTGGTGCTTTGCAGCATGCAGTCTATTGCCAAGTCAGAAAAATTTGTCTGGATTGCTCCACCCTGAAGCTGATGCTTGTGCTTCCATTTGAGTTTACATTTTAGTAGTCTCTGCTCCACACCCTCTTGGTAACATAAATGTAGGCTTGTTACAATTGCATTAGTGTAATTTGTTTCTCCTTTTTCCCCTCACAAAAATCTAGTAATTTGAATAAATAAAAATGAGAAAACAGATGTTTATCTCAAAACAGCTGTCTGTCACTTATAGAATGTAACCCCAAATATTGTTTCCCATACCTTGATTACCTGTCATGTACTTTGATTCTCTTTTCCCTTACCTTACAGGTATTGTCTTGTTAACGCACCATCAAGTGAAAGTTCTCTTTTAAAGCTAGATTTGGTAGCCAATTTAATTTAGTGCACAAAACCATTAAGTACTTAAATATTACATTCTGTATGGCATCAGATAATGAACATAGGCCAGCCAAAAATATTCCATTATTTTGGAAAAGCTGTGTTCTTTGCCAAAGCATGGAAACAATATCACAGTGCTGCAGTCACTGTAGAAATACAGCTTACATTAGTTCTGTACTAACACTAAAGCACTGGAGTAAAAGAAAGAGAAATCAAGAAGGGATCATCCCACTGAAAAGAAAAATGAGAACACTGCCGTCAGGTTGAAACACAAAACATAAGAATTCATGAATCAAAGTCTACAAATTTAACTACGCCATGTTTAAGAAAGGATGGAACACTCCCGTTAATCGGTATAGCATTACAGAGGAAAAGGATTACATAAATATTTGCATGAAACGGAACAAGCAATTGCATGACACAGAAGAGAAAATCTTTTGAAGGGTCTCGGCCACAGTCCAGGATGAAAACACCCAGCAATAGCTGTTATAAGGTAGCCGGTTTTGCACAGGCAGAACCATCAAGCCGCGAGGGTAGCAGAAGGGCAAGCCCCGGAGTGCAGGTGCTGAACAGCGGGTGTGAAACTGAACCTTGGGGGACGTTTCACAAAACCCTCGCGGTTTTTACACCCGAGCCCGGACGCGGGGCTGAGCAGCGGCTCTTTGGCGCCTCCTGTGGGCTGGAAGGGGCGGTGTCCGAGCCTCCTGGAGACCCCGTGGGGGAAAAATGCGGGCAAAAAAAGGTGGAAGAAGTACTGGGTTTCTATTGCTCTGCTGGGTTCTGTTCCGTTAGCTCTGCAAGTACGTTATGCATCTTTAGACAAGGGAAACCTCTTGTCATTTTACTGTCATGTCAATAGCTAAATCCACACAAGATGGCTGGAAAATGAAAGCTTCCACTTTTTTGGGAGCTCCACTTCCTGTCCTTCGAGAAAAGGGCTGCATTCTGCAAAGCTGCATTACGTTAAGAAAACTCTGTTGCAACACATATTGCTGGTAAGAACAAAATAGATGCACACTCTCTCAGAAGGGGAGCAGCCCTAGAAGAACGTGAAAAGCTGTAACCTGTATTGGCAAGTGTTTGCTAAACGTGCACAGTGGGTTTTGGTAATGGATCCTGGACACCAGGAGGAGAAGGTTCTGTTGAAACCCGAGGCAAACAGCACTCTTGCTACCAAGGCAAGGTATATTTACACACAACCCATCCATTTTCACTTAACAAATAATGTCTGATTTGGTCATTTGTATCTTAACTGTGAAATGACAAAGAGGCCAAAGAGCTCCAGGGTGCATCAGTTGAATGGCACTGAGGCCTGAGGGATTATTCCAGTACCCGCTGTTAAGGGTGAGTGTTTTCATTCATTCAGGCATAGAGTCATGCACATTTTAGCAGAATAACAAGATCACTTACTAAATAAACTGATTGTAGGGTTTGGACCTAAATATGTTTATGTGCTGGTGTCTGGGCAGTAAAAGCTGCAGTACAGTAGAGCAAGCAGGCTGCCTCATAGCACAGTGGAAGCAAACATACCAAAATCAAGTTCAACAAGTGAACAGGAGGGTATCCAGAATCAAGAAGAAATAAGATGCAGAATTTTAACTGTTTTACCAAGGACTTTACATAAATTCAATTTATGGGAAAATTCTGTGTAATGAAGTCATGTTACTAGTTTCTCTTCTGTGTTGTGTGGCATTGCTTTACATAATTCACCTTGTACAAATGCCCAACCTCTCTTCCAAGCACTATCTTGTCATCTAAGAAAAATGTCTGTAAAGGTAGGAGGAGAGGACTGGACTGAAGGGTGAATAAAGGAAAGTGAGATTACAGAGGTCTAAACTAGTTTAGACCTACTACCCAGCAGTCTGCATTAGGTTCAGATCATGCAGTGTGAAAAAAAAATCACATTTAGGAATAGCGGGTGAGGAGGGAGAGGCAGAAGGGAAATACAGATGGGTACAAAACTGCCAACAACCTGTCAGATCTGAGAGAGAAGTCATAAAGAGTGCATGAGGAGCAAAAGTACTTGACCCTTATTATTTATCTATTTTGGATGTAGTGGAATTTTCAGATAGAGAATGAAATGACAGAAACAAACAAAAAGTTAGCTGTATGTGCCCACACCTCTATATAGGCATCTTGGAGAGATCTACAAGTGCCTTGACTGTGATGCCTGTCAGGCATGAAATCACTGGCTTTGGTTCATGTAGGTTGTATGGCAGAGACACCATCTAATCAGTCCCAAATAATCCCAGCTATAGGTAAACAGTTTTGCTTTATATTTCAGTAACTCCAGCTTGTCCTGTAATTGGAACAGGAAAAGAAGTTTTTGAAAATAAAAAGGAAGGAAGCAGCTCAGGCAGAGCAACAAGGGAGTGCATGGCAGTGCTCCTCCCAGACTGTGCAGAGGACTGGCTATGAACCCAGAAACAACAGGCAAGTAACTGGGCTGGAGAGGGGGAGGACAAGAGAACATTTTCCTTGTATCCTATACTTGAGAACTTACTCAATTAGCTTGGCACATCTGCTCTACAAGAGCATATACAGGCAGTGAAGAGACTAATCTCATTAGACAAAGAAATTCTTGCATTATTTCACTGCAAGGAAAGAAAGAAAGTGGATATTTAATATAGTATGAGGAAGTAGTAACTCATGGTGCTACTACTGGTTATGCTCAGTGCCATTCAGAGAAGGAAAAAGAACACAGTGCACCAAATTTTCCGAAACAGCTGAGAGAGTGGGAGTTTAATAAATCCCAAATTCACTAACACTACAGTTCGCCCATGCATGGTGTTCTCAGCAGTTTAGTGCTTTGGGGAGGCCATCTGAAGCTATACATAGATGCCTGCCTGCAAATGGGTACCACATTACTATTTTACTATCTTTCTAAAAAATAAGAGAATGCTAGGCATAAGTTTAACTACGATCATTTTTCACTTCCCACAATTACAAAGCTGCCAAGTCCGTGCCAGATGCCTGAAGATTTGTAGATTGCTGGAGGGAGTCTGCACCTAGTAAGCGAGTTTGAGATTTTGCTGTTTTTCATTTTCATTGCTCTCAATCCTCCCTGGACAGCAGATGGTGGCATTATAATGAATGGATCATTTGTTAGGAAAAAACTTCTCATGACTTCTCAATATAAAAATCATCTAAATATCAGAACACAGGACACGGTAGTGTATTACCTGTTTTAAGTTTAAAAGGACAATTGAGACAACTTACCAGAAAAAAATGTGGGAAACATCTTTTCCACAAAGAGAAAACACCAAATGAAATGCTGCTGCTGTAACTGCTACAAATTTATATTGTATCAAGACACTAAATCCTGTGATTTTTTTAATCAGGATGAAGATTCTTAAATCATCAAATTATGGTACAGCTTTCTTGAATTCATTATGTTTAAAAATTAGTGGTCATTCAGTAACACTCTGAATCACTAAAGAGAATGGGAAATGTCCTTCTGATTATACTGAACTATCCTGATCACTGGAAAAGGAAATGTCTGCAAACCTACCAAACTGCAGAAAGCACTGGCTTGATCGAAAGTTAAATTTAGGACTCTGAACCTGTACTGTAAAGGTAGAAATATGGACAATACATGCATAAGGCTAAAATACTTATTTTTAGGCAGGCCTTCTGATTGTTGTCCAGAGCATTTCCTACTAGTCTTAAATGCCCCAAACACTTCTTATTTACCTTTTTAATAGATTTGCTGAAGCTTGCATTCAGTACTGCTATAATAGTGAACTCACATAATAGTCAGCAGAACTATGTGTTGGCTATAGAACAGAAATTGGGAAATGTATTGAACAGTGGGGGGGCAAGGCAAAAGAAGAAAAAAGATATTTTAGGGAAATATAAATGTATATATTACCACTTAAACCTTTCTTTTAATACGCTGACTAAAACTGGGATGCAGCAGTAATACAAAAGGATCCTTCCAACTACACTGTATTTCAAGTTGCTAAAGAAAAAAAGAAAAAACTCTACTATGATCAAAAGACAGGCTGGACGAGTCATTTTAGGATCTCAGTTAAACTAATCAGCTCCCCTCACCTCCTTAATTTTTATGGGCCTGTTCATGCGGATAAGTTTTAGAAAAATTGCCTATACTATTTCCCCATTTATATGTAGCACTCTTTCTGCCCTTGTGGTCTGAAGTCCAGCAACCAATGCTAGCAGGAGGTTCAAGGATTCAAAATCGCAAAATTGAGGCCTTTATTTTTTTCTGCCTTCTTTCACTGAAGGTTTTGCTCTATCAAACCATCTAATTGCAAGGAATGACTTCTGCAACATTGCTCTTTGAAAAAGTCAGCCTTCTGCCCACTTCTATTCTTTCTCCTTCCTTGTCAAACTGTCTTGGTAGATGTAAACCATCTGCTTCAGCACTGATGGAAATCACTGACCATGTAGCCTTGTATAACATTTTTCCTTTTCCCTTTCATTTGTAGTGAGCTTGAAAAGCATAAACTTGAAATCAAATATCCAACCATCTGCAATTAATACCATTACTAAAATACACAGTATTTCTCAGACTAAAACTCCCTGTAATACTTTGTACCACAGAACATGTGATTACCCATGATACTTACCAGCTGTGCTTGTAGTCAGACTGCAATGCCAGAAATCTTGAGTTTGATCATGCCTTCCATTTCAGCAATAACTCAATAACATGATCCTTGTGGATGCAATATCAAAAAGAAAATTAAGAACTTCTTGCTGATGAAATGAGAAAGCTGGCTAGGACATAAGTTAGTAGGGGTATGACCCTCAGGCCATATAGGTGGGGAAGTTCAAGGAATTTTTTTCTAGGAATGAATCATAATTTTTTCACTAACTGATTAATCTGTAACACAAGAAATTTTAAAGAGGAGGCATAGAGAACAGTCTGTGTTTTTCATGGAAGGCTCAAAATTGGAGAAGAAAAATAGATGGTTCAGAAGAGAACTCTATTTTTTAATTAACATGCTAATCTTGGGTATGATTATGACAATGTTTATTTAAACTTTTTGCCTTCTGGGAGCTGAACATAACTCATCACAAAACAGACTGTTTTTAAAGAATAATTGTTGCAGGCTATGCTGCCTTAAAATGTTCTAATAGTAGCAATTCATGTTAATTAGAAAGTTGTTCATGTGTCATGAAGTACCACTCGTTCTGTGTTGCTTTTTGAGAAGGGTGTTGGTTTTTTTTTTAATTTATTTTACATACCTTATGTAGGTGTAATTGATTCTGTTATTTCAAATATGTGCAGAATTATGTGCATAAAGTAACAAGGTAATATGAGGTAGTATTTTCTTAAAAATACAAAAAGCAGAAGACTTAAATATTGGGGTAATATCATAATTGTTTCTATATATACTTTGAAAGCTGATTGTGTACATTTAACCAATAGCAGCCAGTGGAAAATTATTTTGATGATGCTTATTTTTTATGTTCTTATTTCATTGTTTAGCCAAGCCTGTACAAACAAATTCAGTGAAGTCCAGATCAAAATTCCACATACTTTTTTTTAAAATCTTTTCAAACTTACTGAATGAAAAGACTATCGACCAAAATCAGGCATTCTGCTGGAGTGTTGTGGCCATGTAGATTGCTACAGTATACTGAACCCCCCTGCCCCCCTTCAATAACAAAACAGAAGACATAACCTTCTTCACAGTAGGTAGAAATAGAAACTCTCCTTTTCCCCTGCTTCTTAGTTGAGTCAGTCACAGTTCATAATATACACACAGAGGAAAGACAACTCCTAAGCCTTTCCTGTGGCATAATCTCATCCTACCACACAAGCTGTGGTCTTTTCTTTACATGGTTACAGAGCGGAGAGCAGCATGCAAAAGGTTTCTGCACCTCCCACGTTAGAATGCCATGTTTAGATACAGAAAACAAGGAGAAGGCCATCTCCATCCCCCTTGACTACAGAGTCTTAGCTTTGCTTGCCCAAACAAGCAAACGAGCAGAGCAGAGCTCCCAGTATTGTTCTCTTTATCCATACACAGAGGCAAGGGTTAAGTACATGGGTACATAGGGCCACTGAGGGAGGGTATGCAACCAGAGTACGTTCCCTGGAGCCATTGTTTTGAGAGGTCAGAAGGCCTGAAGCATAGCAGTACAAGTCTCCCAAAATACTGCCCCAAATTCAGTGTTTCAAGAGCCTGTGTGAGCGTGCTGGTGACTGACCCTGGCTGGACACCAGGTGCCCCACAAAACCACTCTATCACTCCCTTTCTTGGGAGCTGGACAGAGAAGAGACAATATAACAAAAGGCTTGTGGGTCAAAATAAGGGCAGGTAGAGATCACTCAGCAGTTACAGTCATGGGCAAAACAGACTCGACTTGGGGAAATAAGTTTAATTTATTACCAATCTAATCAGAGTAGTATTGTGAAAAAATAAAAAAAGAAATCTTAAAACACCTTCCCCTACCCCTCCCTTCTTCCTGGGTTCAACTTGACTCCTGAATTATCTGCGTCCTTCTCTCTCAGCACAGTGGGAGAGGGAATGGGGGTTGTGGTCAGTTAATCACACGTTTTTTGTGACACTCCTTCCTCCTCTGGGGAAGGACTCCTCATACCCTTGCCCAGCTCCAGTGTACACCCCTTCCACAGGGTGCTGTCTCTCAGGAACCGCTTGCCTTAGTGTGGGTCCCCCATAGGGCTTCCCTGCCAGAAAAACTGCTCCAGTGTGGGCTCCTCTCTCCTTGGGGCCATAGGTCCTGCCAGGAGTCTGCACCAGCACAGTGTTCCCACAATGGGAGGTTACAGCCTCCTTTGGCCCATCCTTTGGCTCTGCCATGGGGTCCTCCACAGTCTGCAGGTGGATCTCTGCTCCACTGTGGATATCCATGGGTTGCAGGGAACAGCTGCCTCACATGGGCTGCACCACAGGCTGCAGGGGAATGAATCTCTGCTCCAGTCCCTGAAGCACCTCCTCCTCCTCCTTCTTCTCTGGCCTTGCTGTCTTGCAGGGATTTTTTCTCTCATACATTCTCACTCCTGTCTCATCTGGCTGCAATTGCTTCCACCAATAATTTTTCCCCACTTCTGAACTATGTTACCCCAGAGGTTTGACCACCACAAGTGATGGGCTCAGCCTTGGCCATCGGTGAGTCCATCCTGGATGCAGCTGACATTGGCTCTGTCAGATACAGGAGAAGCTTCTATCAGCTTCACATTGAAGTCACAATTGTAGCCCTCTGCTACCAAAACCCTGCCATGCAAACCAAATACATTGTGGGGATGTTTTCCCCCTTGAAAAGAGCACAGTGTAAATCCCTGTCAGATTGCTGTGTCACAGTCATATTACCAAGGACAAAAACATAACCCTGCTTATTAGACTAGATCCTCTTTTAGCCTAAGTCAGTATTGCTTGAGTCATGCTGCAACAGCCTAACTTGTGTATCACCAGGGCATCTACTGAGTTCTTGTGAGCCTAACTCCTCTGCTACAAAAACTGAGCAGAAGACAGCCTTTCATTTTAGTGAAATCAGGAACAGATCAGTCCTGGGGAAGGTTATGCTTCCAACATATTGAATTATAGCTGTTTCTTGGGTGCTGCTTTTACTCGGTCCTGAACAAATTCCTTGCCAGTTGCTCTAGGATCTTCTGATCTAGCAGCCCTTTCTTTTGTCTAAAAAAAGTGACTTCAGTAAGTTTAACTCAAGAAACGGGATGGTAAAGGGAATACCTGATATTATTTCAGACACAAACAGTATGATGCTTATGTAGTAAAAATAATCCTAGGCTATGTCATAAACATTGTAATATCTGCCTAAGAAATGAAAAAGGAATGTAGCAGTTCAAGCAGTAGCTGGAAATAATGCTAAATGGATTGTAATTCATGAGCTGCTCCCCACCATTGTAAAAGTAGAAGTGAAGCTATTTTGACACTTAGTACACTCTTTTGAAGCTATTTTGACACTTAGTACACTCTTTTGTCTCTTATTTGATTTTACTTACTTATACTTTAAGGTTTACTTTTCATAAATTTAAAAACTTGCAGAAAAAGAGACATCTTGTTTGGATGACTACTTAGTGGTCATTAAGTTACTTCTTTCCAAGTTATTGAATAATTGCCTGAAAGGTTTCCGTACAGTAAAATATATTTGACACACATAATTGGAAGAGACAACATAAAACATACATTGAATCTTTTAAATAAACAATTAAAATATTTTTGGTTTACACAAGACTACATAAACAAGTAACAAAGACTTTGCTGGCAGAATTTTCTCACTGGGTCATTAAAATAATTCTGCTTTCATGCTTCTGCCCTTCCCTGGGAATCAGATTTTTCTTTCTTTTTTTTTTTTTTTTTTTAAATTTGAAATTGCTACCATTATCCTTGCAGATAAAAACTTACCCCAGCATACTGATTTTAGACATGAATGTCACAGTAACAAGCTTCTTTTAAATGACTCTTGTGACATTCTGAACAGCGTTTTTTCTAACCTAACCTACATTTTAAAAGTACCTTCAAGCTTTTCATCTCATAATGCAGTTCAAATAGTAAAACACAATAAAACATAGATCACTGAGGATCAAGTGTAATATTAGAGACTAAGCACACAGTGGACAGATTTTTAGTGATTTTAAAGTATTTGATGCTTGTATTTCTTCAATTAAAAGCTTACTTACCGAGAAAACATTCATCCTTTCCTTGGATGTGTAAGAAAAAAAAATGTAGATCTGACAGCTTTGCCTTCTGCTGGAATTCTACACTTTACAAAGGAGTGAATTATCCATTAGCATTGTTCTACCAAGATTCTCAACAATGAAAAGGGCTACATCATGAACTCTGGTTTGTACCATTTCAAACTGCTGGATTAATTCCAGCAGTGCAGCCTACCTTATGCAGTTTGAGGAGAGTATGGCTGTACATTCCACAGTCAGGACTTCACTAACCTCTAGGCTCTCCTGGGAGGGGAGAAGATGCCTGTTGCTTCACTGAAAGCTTTCCTAAAGCACCTACATTTTTATAATAACAGAGGGAACCGAATGGGTTCAATATAAAGAAGACCCCAGCATATAACCATAGCTACTGGAGAAAGTCACAGTAAATTTGATGAGATTTCAAACCAATTGAGTTAGCAGCACACTAATCTGCACAAAACATTCATTTCAATGAGTGTGACAGCAATATTAACAAAAAAACGAGTGTCTCATGCAGGTCTGTAGATTAGGCTGATTACAACAAATTAACTTAAAGTTCGATTTTAAGTACAATTTTCTCATGAAGACAAGCCCACTTTCTTGGAACATTGCCCACATTTATCACACTTGGACATTTTGTTCAGAGCAGACATAACATTTTTGATGATATACAGTATGTAGGCTAAAGCTGCAGTAGTTTGTCATGGGTAGGCTGATCCTCGCCCACTCGAGTTAGACAGGTCTTGGAGGACTTGGGAGAACAGCAGAGAGCTTCCCTCGTGATTAATAGGCACGCAGCGTTGTTCCATCTCCCAGGAAACGGTGCTGTTGGATTGGGGCATGCTGTGATGAAATGGCACTTGTGTCAGCCCTGTCCTTTGTTCCACTGTCTCCTGTCAGATGTTTGGGAACCACCACCATTTCTGCTGTTCCCATATGAATATCATCTCGTTCTTCCTCACCACACCACCCAGACCTTCAGAATAAGCAGCAGCCCTGATACCTTTTTCTCCAGAAAAATAAGTGATTGAAATTTATGATTCATCAGAGGTAACAGTCTTCAGTTTCTCCTCTAATAATCATCTTGCCTACTGTCTGTGGTCAGCAGGGGATCCAGCTCAGAGAACAGTAGGGAACAACATTAAGCAGCCTACCAATACTTGCATTTGGTGGCCTGTTACACACCTCATCCACAACACACCTGTTTTACAGACTGTAGGAAAGAGAAGGAGCAGTCTCTTTCCCAGCATAACTTCAGTTACGTCACCTGGTCACAGGAATGAGGAATTTTTGTGATGTTCTTCTCTCCTCGAAGATGAGGCAGGCATGGAACTGGGTGAACACAAGCAGTAAGATGTGAATAAACTCTTCTAGGCATTAAAAACACGAAATAGTCTTTATTTGTGTTTACCTTTGATCACCAGAGCTGTACAGGGCAGTAATTTAACATGAAGACATTATAAAACACACAGTAGGAAATCTGATATTAGAATTCAAGGACAAATTGAACACTACTTTGCACATTCAAACTGCACAGTTCTGGCTTGCAGGGTCTCTTTGTGCATGGCTAAGGGGGCCAAAAAAAAGTGACCCAAAGGCAAAGCACAACTGTGCTTCATCTGCCATCCCATCCTCCTCCTGTATTCTTCTATATTACCAGTAATACACCTGGGGTTTTATCTCAGAAGCCCAACAAAAGGCATCTTTAATGCAGAAAAATCCTTATCATGCTTCTTTTTTTTAAATGCAAGCACCTTGTTTTATCTTAGCTTCATGCACAAGCTAAGAAAAAATATTTTAGAATTCGAGTCCTCATTTTTCAATACAGTAACTGCCATTGGTGTTTACAACACAGTAATTACTGGTAAGAGACAGAAATGGGATTTCTTAATTTAATCTCTGGATTGGATCATTAATCACTTCTATATCTGATAAATTACACAATACAAAAATAACAATATTCTCCCTCAGGTTCTATTATTTCAACTAATTGCAAAAGAGAAAAAAAAATCCAAGCGCTGTGATAATAATCTATGTGCACTTTTCCTTTTTCTCTCTTTATGTTTGTGAAATGGAGATCAAAATAATTACACAAAGGCATATATTAAATACTCAAACCCAAAACCACTGGAAAACCAAATGATGGCAAAGAATATAAAAAATTAGTTTAAGATAAAATACATTATTTAAAAACATACCTTGACATTTTCCTTCCTATAATACAAGTTTAAATTGTGCTATATTAAAATTCAGCTTATTGGCCAAATTTAATTCTCTGTAAGGAAATACTTCTGGCCTTTTCTGTGCATCAGCAATTTTAGAGAACTGCAACTTGGCTGCAAATTTGTGGAACCTGCTATCTTCTCCTTTTGGATGTCATCTTTCATAAAAATATCACAGATCTAAAAGAGGGCAGAGATTTTTCTATCTTTTCCATATTTTTTCTCACAGGAATGAAATGCAGTGTTTCCTTCTCAGTATTTCAGGAAAATAATCCAAATAACTATGACTATGGCAACCAAATAATGGCCAGTTTAGCAGAGCACCTCATTAGACTTCAGAGTGACTTTATTCATTGCCTCACATCACTCTTGAAGGATTCTTCTCCCTCCCATCACTTGCAACAAACAACTCCCCTTGTAGCTAATACTCAGGCATGGTAAAGGGCACTCAACACTGTGCAAAAACCAGCACGGTTCAGTTCTGGAGACAGGTCAATGCCAGCTCCTGAGAAGCCTTCCCCAGGGATGCTTTCTGCAGGATCATTCAATAGCCTCTAAAATTTTGCATTCATGACATGACTGTATCTCTGCCACACATGTAATTAACTCACCTTCTCATGACCACTACTCCCTCCTCACCTTCCCTGGACTATGAATATTTATATTTAACAGAGTGTTTCCCTTTCTATCATTCAGGATCTACAAGCAGAATAATGGACTACAACCCAGCAAGGAGAACATAGCGGTTTTCCCTTTTAATACAGCAAGAACGAACCCGTCAGGTATACAAAACAGACTTGATCTCCTTTCAGATGTCTTATTTTCCCCCTTCTTCAAAACATAAGCTCTACTGCCTTCCATTAAACGGTGGAGAAGTAAATCTTTGCCCACTGGTAAAAAGGAAAATTATTATTTGACTGTTTCAAGACTCATCAGTTCTCACTCTCTGGTTCCCATGGAAACTATCCCCAGTGAAGTTTGAGAGGGGCTTTGTGTGCAGCAAAAATGACAATAATTATGGAGAGAATTAGGCTTCTGCAGGGGAAAATCTTTAATTTTCAAATTTTGTTCAGACCTTAGACAGCAAATCACCCACTAGTTTCACTTTTGCCAAATAATAAAGTATTAATGAGTATTTTGCCGCACTGATTTTTAGTTCATGAGGTTTCTTAGGAAAAAAACATACTGGCATAAAAAAGTATATTTTATCTGAACAGAGACCAATGTGAAGATGAGCATAAAATAAAGAGTACATTGTTAGGCTAAAATTAGTCCAACAATGTTTTCTGAGAGAAGCTGTATCTAAATTTATGGATAAATTTCTGTTGTGAGAAGTATATCTACCATGTCCCTTGAAACAGTGATACTGTTTCACTGTACCACCTCTACTATAAATTAATTTGATGGAGCAAGAAGTAAACTGGCCCTGCGTCTTCAACAGAAAAATACAGAGGTAAGAGATTACAGTAAAAAATGGGAGGGAAAAAAGGGTTGACCTAAATACAAAATTTTATAAGATGTATGAGCGCTGTTTTAAATTTCGGTCCTTGATGAATGAAAAGCAGTAGATTCAATAATGAGAATATTTCCTAAAACACCCTATGCTTATATAGTCTAATTATGTTCTGTAGAAAGAAATTACACAGATTTAAAACAAGATGGATGTTACAAAAGAAGTAGTAGTTGATAAGCAAATCTAGAAAGACATGACTATCAGGTAAAGTATTACAGAAATTATGATTAGTAACTGACCTATATGTTTTTTTTAAGATTTGGAAATAGAATAGGCAAAGAGACAGCAAAAGGAGCAAGGATACTAACATGGGGCCCTCCTCAGTTAAGACTACATTCCACAGAGAGTTTAAACACCTATGTAATTGTATAGCAATTCCAAACCCATAAACCAGGCATCTCCAAGTGCCTACTCCAAAGGGCACCTCTCACTTAAACCTGGAAGTTTTCTAAAAAATTTGCTTCTGTACAAGCTGAAAGTGAAACATCTTGGCAGTTGTGTCACTTGCCTAGTCTAACTGAAGACCCAAAAATCCCAGGTGACACTGACCCCTTAAGAGCCAATACCTGTACTCAAAATACACCCAGACAACAGCTGGAGCTCAGCGTACTTCACAAAATGAACAGGTAAACATTTTCTTTTAAAACACAGCCAGAGAGGACAAAATTGTTGCAACTGTTTATTTTCATACAGTATCCTGCTGGTTAGAGCACTCACTGAAAAAAAACCACAAGACACCTGGGTTAAAGGTCTCTTCAGCATGAGGAGGTGTTGTGGTAGGTTCCTCTAACCTCCTCTCTTTCTGCTGCCTTAAAAACATGCTTAATTGGAGGGTAGGCAGAGCAGAGAGGGAGGGGAGCAGAAGACATGAAAGAGTACACATTTACCACTGAGGAGTTTGGGCTGTCACCTGAATAACAAAAATACAAATTGAACCCCTTGGACTTGATTTGAAGTTATGTTTAAAATGCACAAACAAGTCTGGAAGATGAGACTCTGCTCCTCTCCCTGCCAGGAGAGCCAAGTCCCGAGTCATCCTCCTGCAGGCCCCAGGACTCCCAGCTTACTCACACAGCCTTGCAGCACAGCTCCCTCCCTAGCTCCTGCCTCCCAGACAGCCTGCTAACTTGGCCATTCCCCCAGGATCTTCAACATGTCCAAGTGAGCAGTAAGCCTTCTCAGTCAATGCTTATGCTACTGATTCACATATAATGGGTGTGAGGAAGAGGGAAACCACCATGGGTTTGGTGGGGTTTTGTGTGTTGGTTTGGTTTTTCTCTTTTATTTAAAAAACATAGAAGGGTAAGAACATGTACCAAAGCTCAGAGCTTGCATGCACTGGCAGGAGAGGCAGTGTGCCAAAGGAAGGAGGTGCCTCTGGCCCACAGAGAGATAAATGCCAAAGCTGAAGAAGGAGGCAGAGGTCCTGAAACATCCCTGTTATTGCTAATTGGCCCACAGCAGCTTCCTGCTGAGAATGCCCATGCTTTCTGATCACCCTTCCCCATATGCAACATCCATCACTCCAGCTGTTTAACAGAGGTAATTAGGGTGCCAAACCTCTGGAAATTATGCACAGGAGCCTCCTATTTCTTCCCTCTGAAGGCTGGATGAAATTCTAGCCTCTACCAACCACTGTTTTCCCTTTGTTAAAAATAGATAAAAAATAAGCTTTATATTCCACTGGGTTGGCAAGGATAAATGTACTGAACATTGAGGTGCTCACACATTCACTAATGAGAGTTGTAGCACAGGATAAATCTTGTAGAAATAAGATCCCTGTCTGAAATCTTACCTATGCAAGCAATAAACACAACCAAGAAGAGTAATATGAATGTGATACAAAAACATTGGAATATTGAGTTGGTTAAAATAGAATGATCAACCAACATAGTGGGAGGAAAATACCTGTGGGCAATGCTAAAATCAAAAGCTTTCTGCACAAAAGCAGCAAAACTGCTTTCAAAATTCTTTCCCAGTTCTGCTACATACATGAAAGAATGACAGTAATAGCTTAGGCCAATACTTATCCCTTCACAGCAGCACAGTATAAGTAAGGAAGTGCAAAACATAAGGAACTGGCACAACCAAAAAAAGATAGGATTTTTTATCCCTGGACTGGGGAGGGATGAGCGACTGCTGAAGTGAAAAGCCTTGCAAAAAACAGAGTGGGGCTTAGATTTTGACCCTGCTGCTAGAGCTGCTTGAAGACATTTCTGCTTCATGAAAGATGAAGTTTCAAAATCTGGCTTTAAGCCAAACCAAGATAGATTTTTCCAAGCTGATGGTTTCCAAACATGACTTTTGGAAAATAAGCAAGATGCTTGATTTTCCATCCAGCAGTGATCCTGTAATGCAAAAGCAGTATTTGTCACAAAAACCACAGAATTTATACTTCAGCATCAGAATTTTTTGGTTTTGTCAATGCAACTCCAGTTGTAACTACATGATTTAATAGAAGTTTCTAAAATAACTGCATTTCTTGATGAATTTCTCTGTGACGTTTCTGTCATTTAATATTCACAAGTAAGATTCATGGTGAATACAAAACCACAAAAAAGGCAGGAACTGGACACAAAGATCTAGTCAGAAAATAAGTACTAAAAGATGATTTTTTTAAGGCATGAGAATGAATGTAGTATGAAGGCTGTTTATCTTATCTTGTCTCAAGAGTGTATCTATCCAGAGTTATGCAGAGTTTCACAATGGTAGTGATTGCCATTAAAAGTACATTGATATGGGCAAGACTAGTGGACTGTGTGAATAAAGCCTAATAATTCTATAAAACAGGAGCAAGTATACTAAAATTCATCAAATTAAGTAGTTCCTTTCTCTTTTTTTTTTTTTTTTTGGCCAATCTGTCTCTGCTTTATCATTGTGCCACAGGAACTTCAGCACAGATTGATAGCAGAGCCTCACTCCTGTATATAACCTAAGTCACAGTCTGAAACAGAGATTGTAGATCTAAGGTTTTCTAACCTTCCCTTCCTTCAGGCACAGAAATTCATTTAAGAAGTTGCCCATTTTTCAACTGAATCACATATATTCTGTCTTATATGTGGAAATATATGAAAAATAGAATAGATGGATAAAAATAAGCTCAGTCTGGGACAACACAGAATTTTCAAATGTTCACCACTGTGAACTGTTAGGAGCTGTAGAGCTGTTTAGCAGAGGCCCCAGTTTGGAAGCCTAAGGTTGCCATCTTTTGGAATTGCCTGTGAATTGTGTAGCTCCCATCCAGTGCCATTTCATGAGGTCAGGAAACAACAGTAGCTTAGTGAACAAAATTTTGGATCAAAGAAATTGTCTATACTGCTACAAAATCTTTAACTCAAAGTGTTTTGGTCACTAGTAGCATCCCACTTCAGAAGAAATTTCCATGCTTGTCATCACTTCTCACATCACCTACATAAGTTTAATAGTGGTTCTACACAGGTCAGCGTGAAGGACCCCAAATCCACCTCCATCTTCTGTGGAAATGACACTGAATCTACATTTGAAGAGAACATATGGAAAGGCTTTCTATTTTAACCTCTGCCCAGTTCCCATGCCTTGTCCCTATACTCCTTTAAAGTGTCTTCCTTCTCATCCTGGATGAGAGCTGGCCCAGGGCTTGCACAGGAGCTTTCCCATCTCCCTTCTGGTAAGGAGTTATTTAGTACTTCCCTTCCACGTGCCACTCTGCACTCCAGCCTCCCCATATCATGCAACTTGTGTTGTCCTCCCAGAAAATGCCATCTTTGCTCTCCTTCATCCAGTGTGCAGGAGATGGGACAAGAGGCAGCCTGTATTCCTCTCCTGGCCAAGATGCCTCCTTTCCAGCTCAGGATGCAGAAAATGTCAGCAGATTAAGCTGTTTTCCAGAATCATGAGATTCAGTTCATATCTCCAGCTTCAAAAGGAGTTGCTCCTGAGCCTAATAAAATTTTCTTTTAAAGATACTATACAAAAGTCATAGGTATCACTCTAGTGATGGAAATAGCATCTGTATAAAGCAACTTTTCTTACCAACACCTCATGGTGGATATGCCTGGTACAGCTGGTGACTGAGAAAACTGGATTATGAATGAAATGGGACCATACCATCAAAATTCAACTCTCTTACTTCAACTCTCTGGCTTCTGTCAAGCCAAATTTTGTAGGGTGTTGGCAAAGATGGCCGGCATCCTTCTGGGCTATATTAAGAAAAATGTTGCCAGCAGGTTGACAGGTTCCCCTCCCTCTACTCAGCACTGGTAAAACATTCCTGGAGAACTGGGTCAAGGTCTGCCACCCACGGTGTGACAAACATTAAACTGGAGCTATTCCAGTGAAGTGCCATGAAGGTGACCGAGTGACTGAAACAACTGTCATATAAGAGGCTAAGAGAGCTGGGGCTGTTCTTGGAGAGCAGACTGGAGAACAGAAAGCTCAGGGACATCTTGTCAGTGTGAACAAATATTGGATGGGAGTGTGTAAAGCAGACGGAGCCAGGCTCTCTTCAGGAGCTCCCAGTAACAGGATAAAAGCAATGGACACAAATTAAAATATAAGAAATTTGACTTACACATAAGAAAACACTTTTTGACAGTGAGGATGGCCAAACATTGGAACTCTGCTCTGAACTAGGGTCTAAACTTCCCATCAGTTCACAATGACTATGTATTTACTTCCCACAAATATGTCCCCATGATCCTATTCCTCAAAGGCTCTCCTCTGAAACATGCCCAGTTACAACCCTTTCAACCTCCAATTTGCATGGTAATGCTCTTGTTACAAAGTCTGCAAAACTTTCAGTTATTGGGTTTTTGATGGGTCATGATTAGAACTGACCCAGGCACTCTCACTACACTTTTTTCTCCTGTTTTCTTCACTCTCCTGCCATGTTGTTTTGTATTTAGTGTGTAAACTCTGAGAGTTAAGACTGGCTTTTTATTCTATAATTATACAGCCTCAAGCACCTTATGCATACCTAGTGTTCCTAGACACTATCGTAAAAACAAGCAGTAAAAAGTTGATCTGGTGATGTAAGTTTAAGAGAGTACATTATCTATCACTTTCATTTTTAGATACTCCTTCAAGAAGGTTTTCATTGTAGAAGACATTAATTTCACTTAAGTTTAGCCATTTAACTGTCAGAGACCTCATGGAAAGACAGATAAGCACCATCAGAAAGACATTCATTTCATCTCAGGAGACTTATCTCAGCCTGGTGTGATCTTGCCTCTCTATTTATTAGAAAGTGAGCATAGAGACATAAAATTCAGCCAGTTCAGTTTACACAAAAAGGCATTGTTTTGACTAGACATAAATCTACACACTCATCAGTAAAAATCTAGCTTTGACAATGTTTATTTAGATGGCCTGAACAAAATCTCATCTTTTGTTTTTCCCTCAAAATGTCAAAGAGTAATACAAGGTCTCTTATAACACATCATTCATATGATTTAGTTACTTTATTATGCTTTACTAGTTGCTATCTTTCTTCATAGAAGCTGAGAGGAGTTTCCAGTGTGCATCTACTTCTCTGTGCACTGACACTACTTTTTGAGAAAATCACGGTCTGTAAAACTGCTATGAAACACAAGAAGCCACTCAACTGAGTTGTTCCAGTTTCAGTTAAACTTGCTTAAGATCTGGATTAGGCATTTCTAAAATATCCTTCAATGCTTTGCAACTTAGATAAAATTGAAGTAGCACAAATAACCTAAAACTGTGTTGAGGACTACTCTGAAAGTAGCGCTAAACTGCAACAGTTCTGGTAATTAAGTGCTCCTGTAAATGGCATTCAGTATTGTGACACTTCTGTTTGGGTGAGGAAAAGACTTGTTAGAAGTAACAGTGGATGACTGTTGTGATACAGAAAATGCTGAACTCCAGCAGTCTGTGATTAACAGCTTATACAGCCAAGCAATTAATTCCTGTCTTTGCAATATAACTTAAGTTACAAAATGCCAGTGAGAAAAATGAGTTTTATTCCCCAACAAGCTGAGCAAGGCTGTAAAGTCTCCTACACAATCTGAAGCTAACTTTGAGTAAAAGAGATTGAGAGAACTTTTTTCCTTTGTTGTGAAATTCAGTCATGCAGAGAGAGAACAAGTGTTTACTATTCTTTCAGAAAAAAGGAGTATCTGTGATGATTGCCAAGAAGAACTCACTCGTTTAATAATATGCAAAATCTTGGTCATGGGTTGGAAATATTTCAAGTTGCATTTGAATTTTAGAAGGGCTAAAGGACACAGAATTAATTTTGGACCTTGCTGTGCTTTGTAAGTTTATCATAATGCAACTACAGGATTGGCAAACATTAGACCTTATTGTTTTTGGAAGGGTGCAAGAGGAGAAAAGAAGCAGGCAGGATTTATGTTTGGTTTCAGCAGCTTTAAATCATATCTAAGCATGATTTTACTCACTAAATAGTCTTAGTTATCTTTATATTTAAGTAGTTACAATACAATCTAATTTCCCATAAAAAATGTAGAAGGGAGGAAAAACCACATCAAACAGGTTTTTGAACCTCAATATCAATTCAAGATTTAATGGCATTTTAAATCAAAGGACAACTTAGCTGGCAGCACACTTGTCAGGATTATTCTACAGAATCTAATTCTGAATATAATTTATGTTGCTTTTCTTGATATGAACTCATAAAGCCAAAACTTTGCTAAAATGTTTAAGACAGAGTTCAAGTTATAGACATTAAAAAGGAGGTCATGATGTAAAATCTTGCATCTCTGGTAAAAACTGTAGAATCATAGACTTGTTTAAGCTTGAAGAGACCTTTAACTTCATCAAGTCTAACCCTTAACCCAGCACTGCCAAGTCCAGCACTAAACTATGTCCTCAAGCATCACATTTATACATCTTTTAAATACCCCCAGGGATGGTGACTCAGCCACTTTCCCTGGCAGTCTGTTCCAATGCTCGGCAACTCTTTCAGTGAAGAATTTTTCCCAGTATCCAATCTAAACCTCTCCTGGTACAACCCGAGGCCATTTCCTCTTGTCCTATCCCTTGGTACTCGGAATAGGAGGTCAGCCTTCAGCTGGCTAAAGCTCTTTCCAGGTTGTTGTGCAGAGCAGTAAGTCCCCCCCTGGGCCTTCTCCAGGCTAAACACCCCCAGCTGCCTCAGCTGCTCCTCGTAGGATTTGTGCTCTGTATAATACTAAATACTCTCATGAATAATGGCTAGTTGAACTCAAAGTAGACAGTTGAAGTAAAACTAAACATAACTTCCTTGTTTTTATTTCTTTAGCAGTTAGAGGTGTCTGTGAATCAGCGAGATCTTATGGAGAGAGAATCTGCTATGTTCCATGAATGTTCCTGTCCCAATATTTAAAGCTTTAAGACAAAGCTCAGGTATACTGTGACAGCTGCACGACCAACACTTGAAGTCAGTCAAACAGTAATTTGATCATGGGAGCTCTTATTGCAAGCCAGGGCCTGCCTTGTCACACTTAAGTATATCTGCTGAACTTCCTGCATGCAAAAAAAATATGTACAAGCCAACTTTTGTTACATGATTGTCCAAGGTTGTTTGTACCTGTTTCAAAAGTATAAATAGGAAAGGCACAGAAATGCCAATTAAAAGCCATAATTTGCTGTCACACCTACGTAAATATCAGGATCTTCAGTCTGGAAATTTCAATGGGAATATTCAGCTCTGTTCAACTATAGTTAATACCTGACTGTGTTTATAACCTCACAGCAGCTGCCCCATTCAAAACCACTTTTCTGTGCTTTCACAGCTCCAGCATCCTCCTGTTTGTTAGAACAGCATTTCTATTATTTTGTAGTTGTTCTTCTCTCCCACCTCTCCAAGCATTTTGCCAAGCCCTGTTGATTCCCCCCTTATAATACATCCTTGAAAAAGAAGCAAGTTCTTTCACTTCCTGTGGGGGAAACCTTTGCCTGAGTTCTCACTGCCTATCTGCTGAAGTTCCTAAACTACTGCTACCTTCTCTGTTGCCTTTTCTAATTCCTACTTGGTACTCCTGCAATTGCTACAAACCCTTTCACAAAAGCATCCCCTCTTGCAAACCATGAATAACCTTACTAGCTTCTTCCATCCTAGGAAGCAAATATTTCCAGTTGTGCTTATCCTGTTCGTTCTGACCTTTCATATTTTTCTTTCAATCTTATATTCAATTGTATTGGAACTTCCAAACTGACTCCATTCATGCAAAGTCACATCCTACCCCCTGCAACCAATTTCCATTGTCTCCTTCCAGAATATACCACTACCATTATTCTACATACATCCTTCGGGCATTTTTTTCCCCAAGGAAAGTTGGGCTTGAGTATTCCTGAGTCAAGAACTTTTGCACA
The DNA here is from genome assembly GCA_008694505.1 of Cyanoderma ruficeps. Classification (NCBI taxonomy): domain Eukaryota; kingdom Metazoa; phylum Chordata; class Aves; order Passeriformes; family Timaliidae; genus Cyanoderma; species Cyanoderma ruficeps. The sequence goes on from VZDJ01000782.1 coordinate 27,491,761, forward strand.
CAGCTTTCTACACTGCCTCTGCGACAGGCTCTGCGACATTAGAACTTCATGGGGAATTAAATACTGTAATTTCTATCTTAATGCGGCTGATCTGCTACATAAAGATCCTCCTACACAGTAAGTTCTCTCATGCAGAGATTTTGTCTTTGTTCTGACAATTTGCTGAGAACACACATGTCTTTAGTTCATATAATATAGACCATCTATTCCTTGTAAAAGCAAAATAACTCCCTGCCTGTCCCTTCCTGCCAAAAATACAAACTACCCTCCCTCTTTCTCCCTCCAATAAAAGCCAATCAACAAACCCCTCATTAAACTAAAAGACTTGTATCATTATCTTGCCTGGTGGCAACAATTTTACAACCCAAGGGATGGCACATGCTGAAAATGGAATGTTACTTTTTCAGGGAAAATACTCAAATTTGTTCTCCAGATAGATAATTTTGGCTTAACCTTTATTGTTGGGAAGGATGAGACAGGAAAAGCTTACAGATAGGATTGCTTGGCAAGAGATTCTAAAAATATAAAACCTGTGAGTGAAATAGAAATGAAAACTAGCTTTGAGATGTAGGTATGGCAGGCAGGAAGATGGTGATTAGCTGGAGATGGGTTGAGGGATAGCAGACAAAGGGACACCAAGGGAACCAACACTGTAGCCCCACCAAGATATCAGGGGAAAGGTAGATAAGAAAGTAGCCTTTAGAGTTTAGAATACAGAATGACATGGTAATATAGCAGTTCTCATAGGCTGTATGCAAAGTCTGTAGGTTTTGTATCTCACGCCGGTTGGTTACTGTAAATTAGAATATTCAACACAAAAGAAGATATAGTGTATTGTAACAAGGACCTCGCTCTCTTACCCTCTTGCTCCTACCCCTTGTCCTCTCTTGCTCCTGCCCTCTCTTGCCCTTGCCCTTTCCCTTGCTCTCTCTCTCTCTCTCCCTCTCCCTCTCCCTCTCTCTTTGGGGCACCCCTTCAGCCGAGGCTGGTGGCAGAAGTCAAGGCCCTTTTACCCACAACCCATGCAATAAACCACGTGTTCCTAGAGTGTCTCAGGTCTGCAGAATTCCCTCTCCCTGCCGTCAATGGATCCTCCTACACTTTACAAAATTGTGTGTTCACAATAAAATACACATTTATCTTGTATTTTAACTAAGCTTGTAGTTTCAAATTCAGCTGCTTGTGCCTTACTGAAGAAAACCCCAACAAACCAACCACCAGAAATCTGTATATGACACTGCCCTAAAATGCCCATGTTTGGGAAGGCTGGCAAGGATGCAAGAATTTTAAAAAACAATGAAGGCTGGAGTGCTCCCCTGTCCTATGGCAAAAATATATCTTCCATGTACAAAGTCACGTTTTTGTAACATGACTGGAGTGCAAATACTTCAGTTCTACTCTCTGTCTGGACCCTTACAGTGTAGTGTATCTTCCTACAAGTTAAATGACTGAATATCTCTCTGCTCTACCTTCATTTACTCTCTGAGATTGCTTCTCTGTAGTTTTTAACACATGTGGTTGCTACAATAGGTAGCAAAATCCTGGGCTTTGCAGAACAAACTGATCTGCTTCAGAGTATCTACTCTCTGTACACTAACTTTAAGGATTCTATTTATTTATTAACTTCTAAAACACAACTGAAGGAAAGCATTTTGCAACCCCTGCTTTCCTTGAGTTCCAGAATATTCCACTGGTTGTGTATAGCTCATTATTTCATTGGCAAAGTTATTACAAGTCTCCTGGTTAAAATCTTTTCTCCTAAAGATAAACAGAACTGTCACCTTCAGTAATGTAAATAAACACTTTTGTCTTGGCATATACAGGGTGCCTGAGACCTTTCTTCATTTAGTTCCCCCCTTTAGGCCTAACTAAACTGAGTGACAACATGTCACAAGAAAATACAGAAAGTGAATATACAATAGAAAGAATGAAAATTACAAACAAGTCAGGCTAACCTCCAAAACCTGGGCACTAATCCCTCCTGTCATCATTCTGGGAATACAACTCACTACTCCCATCAGCCAAACTACATCATGTGGAAAGAGAGAGCATGAGAGACTGCACACAGACAAGCAGAGAGGTCTAAATATTGCTCTGCAATTTTCACAAATCTGTACTCAAAAGAGCAAGGAACATTTTAATTTCTGCAGGAACATTTTGGAGAGAGCAGGGTACATTTAATACATGTAAGGAAATACAGTGCCTACACTATCTTGCAGAGTTAAAGGAGGAAGAGATTGACAAAGGACCTATAATTAATAATTGGAAAATTATTTTAAATCTGTAAAATTGTCTGTAGTAAAATTGTATGCATAGATTAAGGTTGCATTTTACACATTTGAAGAAAAGCAACTGAGAGATTTAAAGATAAAAGTTCTAATTAGATGAAATAGGAAGATACACACATGCTAAACAAAGACTTGAAACAAATCTTCAAAATAATTCAGAGTTGCCAGGGGAAATGGAAGTCTGACTCTGGTTAAAACATGAAAACTCAGAATGTCAGCAGATACAATCTATAACATTAAATCAAAGAGTTTTATATCTATGGTCTGTATTTGGCATAGAATTTGCTTTGCAGGAGAAAATGGCACAGATGAAGAATTTAATTTTGCAGAAAAACACGTCAGAGCCATGAAACTCAATTACATCTAAAATGCACATTTGCCAGCAATGCAAAAACTAAGGAAATGACAGATCACAACCACAATTTGACTTAAAAATCTGTAATAATGCTGCACTTAAATTCCATCTCTTTCCAACTACTTCAAAAGACAGCTAGGATTTATTGAAAGATAATATCTGAATGCTTAAAAAAATTCTTATAAAAACCTGAAGAAACATTATGGAGCTTATTTTTTGCAAGACTTGTGAAACCAGAACTGTCAGGTACTAATGATGTTTAGCGGTCAGATTTATTAACCTGATGTGTTTGTAAGAATTTACAATACTCAGCTTTTTGCATTAAAAAAATCCAGGAAAACGGTGTATAATAATACAGGTTCACATAATCCAAACACTTTGCATGAAGGCAAAAACAGCGGGCTGACAGAAAGCTGTAGTTTATTTCCACATGACAAACAGAGGAGCAAACCTAGAAGAGTCAGAAATCTTCCTTCTCCTACTGCGGAAGCTGAAAAGAAGAATTTTGAATCCTACAGATCTGAAACAGAATGTGCCAGCAGATGGAAAAGGACTAGACTCATAAATCTGACAATTAAGGAAAGCTTTGCCAAATCTTCAGTCCTGCACAAGCCCCTTCTGAAGGTGAAGCTCACAGGACTTCTGACTTCCACATCACCTTCTCCATCTCCCTATGATTATAGGTCTACATTTAGCAGCATTCCCAGTTCACAGGGGTACTGCCCACCTTCAATCATCAGATAAAAGTACTATTTACAGTCTACTGCAATAACTATACTCTTCATCTACCTTGGATTTTTTAACATTCACATTCATTTATTATCAGACAGAGAAACCTTACCCAGAGAAAACTAAAAACCTGTCCAAGACTGGTAAGTGAAAATCTTGAAATATGAATGCTCAGAAAAAGACTAATGCATTAACTCTTTGGGCACCCAAACTTAAAATGATCCAATTTTCCAGGGTGTCAAATTTTCAATTCGTTCTGAAGTCAATGAGAGTTGCAAAAGGCAAGACCCTGTCTAGGCTGTTCCTTCCCAGATTAATTTCTAGTTTCTCTGATCACCTGCCTTGAGCTGGCTGGTTCTCCACCTCTCCAGATGAAACACTGCAATTCAGTAACTCTCTGTTACATTTTTCCCCTCAGGATCTGCAATATTTCATAAACTGGAACATCTGACAACTGCTAGTTAGTTAATTTGAAAGCCAAACAACACCACAACACAGTGATACAGGTTAGCTTCTCCTAAACAAAATATGTCTTACCAAAAGATGTAAGCATTCCATGTGTGAAGACATGGCAGTTGAACAACAGCCACCTGAGCACAACCTTGTTTATACAAGGAATCTTTTCTGACAACTGAAAGCATCTGTCTCCTTTGGTACTTATTCTCTGGGGAAAATGCGTTAATGTTTGCTGCTCTCGGTCAATACATATCTCACAAAACCACATCTACACAAGACACAAAACCAGGCTAAGATCCTCTGTATGAACTCCACACTGCTTAAGACTGGTTCTGATGTGTTTAGATAAGTTACGCCTTCAGATCGCAGTTTAGACAGAACCACACTCAACAATCCTGACACTACAGCTGCATTCCACCCTTCCAGCCTCCATGTTCTCCTGGTTGTAAATCTGATTATTGTACTCTGTGCTATGCTCTTTTTTTTTTTTCAGTCTTTCTTAACTGCTACTCTCAAAGAACCACTTGCAGCCTGGATTTCTCCACATAAGGTAATACCTCACAAACACATTGGAGAGAACATGATAAAAGAAAACATACAAGTATTTCACTGTTCTTCCAAGCAAAGCTTGTTTTGGAACAGAGAGAAAACTTGTTCTTTGTTCTGTGTGAACCTTGGCCCTTTCTCCTAACATCACTTTCAAATTTCATGCCTTCAGGCTGAAAATATTCTATTTTTCATCAAACTGTTTTCTTAAATCTGCATGTAACACACCTGTCACAAGCTTTTGCTCCGCTCCTTTGAGGTGTTTCTGCAACTCCCACACTCTTGGCAAGAGTTTACTCTAGGTAAAAATCCAACACCCTCCTTTATTCATCATCTAGGATGTATGATTAATTTGTTTTTTTCAAAGATGTTGCCTTAAGCTCTGGGTGTTGACTACTCCCGTGGAAGGAACTACACCTTGTTAAGTGTTGGCCCATGTTTCCACTTCTTTGGGCTGAGAATCCCTAATGAAGCTGGATCTATGTGTTATGTAACCCGGCCAACATGATACTGACATCCAAGACTTGGCATTTGCAAGAGCTCCTGCTAGGTGTGTTCTATTCCCCAAATTATTCATAGATTCCATCTTGACATGGGAACTATTTCTCCCTAAAAGCACTGATTTATTGCACCAAGCAGGATAGAAGATTTCTGTCACAGATATACAGTCTCACCTGTGACCATGCACAAGAAACCCCTAATGTGCAACTTTCAGTCTAGTTACATTTCACAGATAGTAAGTCGCTTTCACTACAAATACTGGTTCTAGGATAATGCCAGCCCTTTCCAGTAAATTTTGTAATAAATTATTTGGTCAGGGGAGAAGAGATGGACATTTTTGCCAGAGATTAAGATTTGCTCACTCTGCATTTGCCAATGAGCTCATCTAGGCCATTGTTTTCTCTAATAATTCTTTTTGAACTATTTCTGTGTAGCTAGAGAGTGTATCATCATGCAGCTGCACTCCAGGGTCTGTCCTCTGTTAAAAATAAAACAAAAAACGTTAATTCAAACTATAAATATTCTCCTGTTTCCACACAGAGGACCTCTGAAGAACAGAGGATCTTAGTTACATTATCCACACAAGGTGCATAGCTTTGGTAAGACACATGTTAGCAGGATTTAGAAACTCTCATTTTTCAGCCATTAACTCTGATAATTGTATTTCACAAATGCTTTTGAACACACACTCACTCTTACCTTCCCAGGTGGGGAGATTCATCTTGCTGAGGATTACAAAAAAGGCTGAAACAAGGAATTTTTGTAAGAATTGTTTAACAATGAAGACACAAACTTAGTTCAGATTTTTAACTAATGTAGTCATCAAACTAACTAGTCTATGGAGAATTTACAAGAAATTAAGCCAACTTAAAACCTAGCAGTTTAGGAATAGCAGAGCTCACAGAAAAGAGGAGGAAAATATTAATTTCATCCTACTTATACTGGATTGAGAAGCTTGCTAACCTGAGCACTACAGACAGACATTTTAAGAGATTCAGATGATGCTTCTGGTACTATTTTTCTCCCTATGATAAATCATTTTATGTACAGTATTTATTCTCTGTGCCATTTTACAGGGTGCAGCTTTTCCCAATACAGAGCAAGGAAAGAAAAATCAAACTTACCACTGTCTAGCTATTTTTGTATTTTTCTAGAATAGCAGTTTGAATCCCAGATACCAATATTAATTCTTTAAACCAACATGTTCCCTAAAAGCTTTGACCACAGGAAAAACTGTGATGGAAACCACAGTCAATACTTTTTTTTAACTATAGTATGAGCCACCAGTGAGCACCCAGCAGCAAATATGTTTGAAATGGAAGTTTTTCATAAAAGAAAAGCATACCTCAATATTATTTCACTCACTGCTACCTGACAGTGCCCTGAAGAGGGAGAGAGGGGCAAATATGGGCTATTTGTACATATAAAGGTGTATAGTTTGCTATAATGTTGACAAGAACTAGTAGTTTAGGTGCAGTTGAGCATGTCTTAAAAGCCACAAGAACTATGCAGACATGTGAATAACCTTTAAAGTAAAGCCAAAGTTATTGTCACACAGGGCTGCTGGCTATACAAGTGCTGCTTCAGCAAACTGAACCCACTTGTGGGCTCTTTTAACTTACAGTGCACTTCTTGTTCCCTCCAAGTTATTTTTTTTACATTTGTTCCTGTTTGTTGCTCTTATATTTGGATATATATAACCTTCTTTCTCTGAACACATAGTATTTTCCAAAATATATGCCAGATTCTAGAGATAGCTACTACATTATATAATTTGATCTTCTGAGTTCCTCTTTAGGCTTTAAAATTCTAGTAAAAGATAAAATACATGGGCTAAATCAGCTAAAAACACAGCTCACAAATCTATTTCTGTTCAACTCTGGAAGTTTTGAATAATGTGCTTTGTTTCAACAAGCATCTGTTGGGTGTAGTTAACATAATAACAAAATTCTTAACCCCCTAATTTTTAAAGAATTTTTTGTTGTATATGGTATGCTGTAGCAGTGCTGCATATAAAACATTTAGTTAAACACTGCATGAAAACAAATAGTGTACTGTAGTCACAAATTACTACATTAACATGCCAAAAGGCTTCCAGTAAACATTAGAAAGACAGAAGTACAAAAGAAATAAGAATCCTTGGAGTGTAATGAAAGGTGGTATTATAAACTCCTCAGGACTTGCAAACTGGAACAAGAATTGCAGTTGTTCTGTTTATGTCTTACATAATGACTTGGTATTCTAGCTGCTAACCTTACTGAAAGCTATACAACAATATAAAAATATTTTTCTCACGAGAGTGCCTAAAAAAAAGGAAGGAAAAAACCCCAAACTGCTCCTTCTTCTTTTGTTTAGGTGGGATGATCTCCAGAAACACCAACCACTTCCAAGCATTCAGTAACTATAAAGATCAAGATGGAAGAACTTGTGCTCCAAAAGAAGGAGGCAAACGGATTAGGTTGTATTCCTTCTGCATGAAATCAGCCTCCTAATGTGTCTGAACAACAAAATAAACCTTTGAAGTCTGCAGAATGCATGGGGAAACAGTAATTGTTACTTTTGCATCGCTGAAGAAGGAGGGGTTTATACTCTGGAATTAAAATGTTTTAGCTAAAAACAATTGCAGTGCTAGAAGCCAGCTCTTCTCCTTGCCAAAGTAAATGCAGTAAATATGGAATACAGAAAAATTTCTGTAAAAATGTCTCATCACTGTTCCCTTCCAATTAGTTTCAATACAGGCAGTCTGTTAAATCACAGGAGAAAGAAATACTTACAGAGTAAGTATTTCTAATTAATATCAAATCGCTGATGGCTGATTTAAAAAAGTTGTGTCCATGTCACTTCATTTTAGGAATGTAAGGGTAGGATTCTTAAGTGCACCGCATTAGCTGAAGTTTCTCAGGTGAGTCCCTCTGTCTTGCAGGGCTGGGTCAGTGATGTGTACTTTGGAACACCAGCCTCAAGATACGCTTAAGGAAAAAGACAGAGATACCCACCCACACACAAGTGCTGCCAGGAAGGAAGCACTGGGACAAGGCAGGCTTTTGTGGCACTTCTTTCCATGTCCCTGACACATAACCTTTTCTTCTCAGGCAGGACATCTCACTAACATGTAGATAAACGGAGCCTTCTTGCTGTGCAAAGGTGGCAGAGCACTGAACACTATTGCAGTACTGCTACTGCATTAAAATGATGTTGACTGTTTTATAGCGTATAAAAGCTCAACGTGCAATACTTAGAAAGAAAATGGTAATTAATGAGCTGATGACAGTACAGATGTTTACAATAATCAGACACTTGGCTAGAATAAAAATTATTGTTGGAAAGCTACCAATATATTATACAGACTTGTTAGTCTAAACATTACCATCATAGGGTGAGCTGGCTATCTGAGATTCTTATGGCACAGCTGCATCTGTATGCTTTTCTATACTTACATAAGGGAATGAGCAAAAAAATCACATTAATTTCAGAGAGGAAATAGGCCTACTCAAAATTATAAAGTGCCACGAAACAGAAGAGTACTTGAGTACTTCTAGGCACAGGTAAGGAAAGGAGTGTGATTTCTGCTCTTAAATATCTTTGTAGTCAAATTAAAATTTAAATATATTCTGAAAGTCTCTGTGGAATGAGAAGAAAAAAGTCCTTTATCTAGGATAATGAGCTGGCTGACTAAAACACCAGAGTATTTTGCATCTTAATGTCAGGCAGAATATTTATACTGAAGAGCCTCTTGCTATGTAAAATTCCCCTTCATGAGATGGATTAATGGAAATTTGGAGCTGTAACAAGACTAAAGCCAGATAGGGTAAAGTCTTCTACAGTTGTCTTTTTTTCCCTGGCTTATAAAGAGTTCAATAAGGTCAATACAATTTAAGTAAGACAGAATATATTTCTTTCTTCCAAATCTCAAAAGCATACAGTTATTATTACTTTTTTGCAAATATGTTTGGCTTGCTAGAGTGGAAATGCTTATGAAATTTCATGAGAAATCAAAATTCTCTATGCAAAATGAAGGAAGGTTATTTTAATGGATAATGGAAGACTTACTGCAATTTTCAAATAGCAAACATGACAGCCCACCAGAATGAGAAAATAAAAGTAAAAACTGATCTATTTGTTGAGATGGGGCTTTCATTGTGGAATATATAGTTCTAGTATAGGGACTACTCTTACATGAATCATTCAGAAAGCCGAGAGACGGTAGCTCCCCGAAAGAAAATGCAGTATTTACATAGCACTGTGTCTTTAACAGTTATATATGACATATACATACACCTACTCTCAAAATACATCACCATTGCCAAGAACAACATTTGACAATATTCTTCCATCCTCCACAGGGAGATTTGCTTTCGCAGCTCAGCAAAGACTGCCATAGTTTTTGGGCTACACCACACATTAAATGACAGTCAAAAATCAGTAATGACTCCAGAAAGCATAATGCAGGCAGTGGGACAGCATGGAATGAATGGTCAGACCTGACACAGGAAATTGGACGCAAGCCTCCATACACAGGTGAGCCTGGAGCTGGGACCCCAACCTACCCCTCCAGACAGCCCACTCACAACTCCACCAGCTGCACAAACAGCTGCTGAACATTGGAAAATACAAACTAGCTTGGGGTGGAATAAGGATATAGGCTTAAAATAGGGTACGTTGTTTAGAAAACTGCAGTAGCAAGTTTGTCCTCCAAGAGCACACCACATCTGGGTACATCAGGCAAGCCTGCAAGGTGTTTTGTCCTGCTCTGCGGACACTGCAGGTGTCACAGAATTGTTAGGAGTGGAAGAGACCTCTGGAAACCATCCAGTCCAACCCCCCACCAAGCCAGTCACCTGGAGCAGGTCACACAGGAATGTGTCCAGATGGGTTTTGAACGTCTCCACGAGAGTCCATAACCTCCCTGTGCAGCCTGTTCCAGTGCTCTGCTGCCCTCAGTGTAAAGTTCTTCCTTGTGTTGAGGTAAAACTTGTGTTTTAAGGCCATTGGTCCTCATCCTGTGGCTGAGTACCGCTGAAGAGAGCCTGGCACCATCCTCTGGCACCTTTGAGATATTTATATGGATTGATGACATCCCCTCTCAGTCTTCTCCAAACTAAAGACTGCAGTTCCTGCAGTCCCTTCTCATAAGAGAGATGCTTCAGACCCGTAATCATCTTTCTGACCCTCTGCTAGACCCCCTTCAGTATGATGGGGTAAGGTGTTCAAAAAGCCGCTTTTGCGAAGGCTTTCGCCACGATGTTTGCCAGGAGCACAGCTCACTCGCGTGCACCACGCAAGCTTGTGAGGTGTGGAATGCCGCCCTCCCCTGCCGTGTCTCCAGGGGAGGGCGCGGTACTAGGCTCGGCTGGGCGAGGCACCTCAGCCGCTGACTTTCCCCCTCCAGCCGGGGCACCACTTCGTCCCGACACATCTGCACCGCGGGCCAGGGCAGCCCCTGCCTCCGCCAGGGGCCACAGCCGCTCTGCCTCCGCCCTGAGGGGAACCGTGTCCGGTGCAGCCCGTACCCTGCGGAGCCCGCACCCTGCGGAGCCCGCACCGAGCAGCTCGGCTCCTCTTGCCCACCCCGCCATGGCGGCAAGAGACTCCTCCCGCCATGCCCGGCATTTCCTGGCTGCGCTGCCTGGAGACGGCCGCCGGGGCGGGGCGGGGAGGAGCGGGGCGGGAAGGGGAGGATGCTGCGGCCGCCGCGGGGCGAGGCGGCGGCAGCGGCGGCAGGAGTATCGGTACTTGGCGGCATAGAGGATGCGGCGGCGGTGGTGTCGGCAGCAGCAGGCGGAGGAGCGGGGAGCGATGCGGTGCTGCGCGGCGGGGCCGTGGCCGCACAGCGTCCTCACCACGCTCCTGCTGACAGGTCGGTCACGGCGCGTCTCCCCGCGGCGAGCGGTGGCGGGCCCTGCCGGCAGCGGCCGGCCTGCGCCGCGGTGACCCCTCTGCTCGGGCTTCCCATCCCCTCCCGGCGGAACCACCCCCCCGCCTCGCCCTCCGGCTGCGGTTGGCTGCGCGCCCCGCTCCCGCTGCTCCGTGCCCCCTGTCAGTGCGGGCCCCAGGCCGTCCCAGCATCCCCCCCATGCCGCGGCTCCGGCGGCACCCGGAGGGCGCTCCCCGGGCGGCGCAGGGATGGCGGCCTGCGCGCCCCCGCCCCAGGACCGCCACAGCCCCAGGACCGCCACAGCCCCTCCCGGCACGGCGGGCGCGCCCCAGCGCGGCGGGGCCCGGCTGAGGGAGCCCGGGGGCGGCGGGTGAGGCCGGAGCGGGGCTGCCGGCGGGGCGCGGGAGCCAGGCCTGGCTCAGAGCCGCTGGATTGCGCGGGAGGCTTCGCTCCTGGGGACTGGGTCGGGCACGCTGCGCTCCTCCGCTCCCTGGACCTGATGCCTGATGCGAGAGACGGGTTTTTGTGACTACGGGGGTGTCTTTTGTGTTGCCCCTCTTCTCCCTTATTTCCCATCTTGACCACTTAGTCCAACCGGGCCAGAATTAGGAATTCAGATAAAGTCTTGATTCTGGTCCTTAAAAGCTAAAGAATAGCTTTCATGCAGTGGGCAGTTTTTTCCACCCACAAGGTTCTTCACAGTGAAATACATCAAACAGCTATACTTAATAGCAGCCCACCCATGGCACTGCCTTTGTGAGACTTGTTACACCAAGAGTAAGTTAACAGCAAGAAATCTATTTGGGTCGTTTTGAGTTCTGAGAGGTCAGAGGTGTGTTATCTGCAAGCAGTCTGCTCTGTATCCTCTTGAATAGTATCTGGGTATCCTCCTAGTACTTCTTTTACTTATGACCATACTTGTTATAGGTTACTGGCAGCAGAATTGACATGAGACACGGGATATATTAAAGATGTGGTGAGAACTTAAGTGTGAAGTTGTTCAATATGAGGATTTATTTGTTAGATGCAAGACACTGCCCTTACGTGGAAATTTTTCCTACCTCTTCTGCCTTCCTCTCCATGACTGGTTGTGGGATAGCAACCAAGCAAGAACTAGGACAATTTAGAAAAAGCTTTCAGTATCAACTGAAATAATGTATTTTTAAAAGGTCAACTAAATGAACTTCTAGAAACAGAGTTGTGAGTTAATCCACAGGTCCTTTCCAAGCTACATGGTAAGGGAAGAGGTCTTAAGGTTTTTTCATAACTTTTCCTCTTAGACCTTTCTAAGGTTGGTTCAGTGAGATTTCATTAGTTAAAACAGAAGAATACATGGTTTGAAACTGATGTAAAAAAGGAGGCATGAACTTTAGTTCAGTTACATTCTTTTAAAAGATATCCATATAAAGTTTATTCTTTGGCAAGTTGGAGATTTGTAGTATGTTTCTGATCTGAATGAAGCTGTCCCAGGAGCTCATCTGAGCTTCCCTATATTTTCTCTAAGTAAAGAACTTCCAACCTTATCTGCTGGCTCCAACTTGAGCCATTGCCCAGCATGAAAATCCATTCTTTTGAATCCTGATCTTAAGTATACTCTACAGTACTGCAGCATTACTTAACAAGGCAAAACGGCACATGAGAAGTAGCACAGGACTTGTAAATAGATTTCTTTTCCTCCTCAACTACTACGGAGTGGTTTTTCCCATTTGTGTTGTACCACTTGATCTACAGAAGGAAGTTGGCTTATGCTTATGCTTTTTTTTATTTCTTAAAAATATATGAAAAAGGGCTTTTTGGAGGAGGATAGCTGCTGTCAGAAGGATTGTCTGCCTCTTGCTTCTCCTTATTCTCCTTGAGGTAAAACATTATTCCAACATCCAGGGTTTCCAGGAGAATTAAGACTTTAAAGGTTGTAAGAGTGATTTCAGTTGCTCCTAGGGGTCAAGTATAGTACTCTCAAATGCAAGCTGATGATACTCCACTGCAAGGAAAACATGGGACTTCATTGTGAGAAGTGACATATAGGATTAAGCATTTCTTTGACTCTGGCTTTATAGTAACAGACTTCCTAGAAGTTTGCTAAATTACACTAGTAGAGCTGTCTGTGATAGTAGTTCGGCAGAGCCATGAATTGCCCCCATACTGTGTATCTGTAGAGAGAGTGGCTATCAAAACATTGAGTGACTGTGGCCAGTGGTTTTGCCCTGTATTTCTGCACTTAGAGTTAGTTGTCCGTGCTCATGTTGTCCGTGGAACCCCTGTTTCATCCCAGGAACAGGGAGTTGTAGAACAATGGAGTTGTATTCTCCTTTCCCTATAAAGGGGTCAAAAATGGGGAAGAAGCTCTTTAGTTCTCACTTTGCAAGCTGTGGTTATGTGGTCACATTAATTTGTCATGAGGCTGCACTGCTGCCAGAAAGCATTCTCCAGCCCTTGCACAGCTAGGGATTATTTGCTGCTTCCCTTGGTGACAGATAACTCGTACAGTGATACTGTGGGTTGGGTCATCTGGCTCAAAATTAGTTGACCCACAAAAATAGTTCGCTGCAATGTATGTACTGCCCAGGACTGGTATGGGATCATTTCCACTGGTGTGTGCTAGGTGATGAAGAATGTGCTGGGAATGCCCACTTTGAGCAGGGCTGCAGGCATGCCCATTTAAAACAGCTGTGAAATCACTGGCTGGGGCGAGAATCCAGGAGGCTGAACCAGATCCCTGTGCTTGTCCTGCTGTTGACAGCAGAAGTGCTGTTGGCAACACTCCTTGCTAAACCACACCCTGTGCAAGGAGGCAGAACATGGCACAGATGTTCTGGTGTTTTCAGACTAACACCACAGCACACCTGCCCTTTTTCCTGTTGTGGGTGCAATCATAAGGGCAGAGAAGCAGCTTTCCTTCAGAGAGTCTCTGGATGTCTGTCTGCCTGTGAAGATGCTGCCTGTACTGCTAATCTGAGCCAGGTCAATACATACAATCTAATGTCAATAGGTACTTACTTGAGTAAGTAATTACAGGAGGGGGAAAGTAGCCATTCCATTAATATGCTTTTCATTACAGAAACACATTATTTATAGGCAGTACATGGAGACATCTTAGAGGTCCTAAAGTCAGACGATAAGAAGTCAGCTTTATAGCAGAAGAATGTAACTGTTCAGTGTTGGTGTAGAGAGGCTTATTTTTGCTCCTTAATGTTTTTGGATTTGGTTAAGAGTTCATTAAAGTACTTCAGGAATTGCAGTCACTGAAGTAAAGCCCTTTCTTTAGAAGAAAGATTATTTCCAATCAAACTAGGAAAAAAATGATTTTAAACCTAAACAAGGTTTTTTCCGTATGTGAAGAGCTTTTGGATTCTTCCTGAATAGAAAATGATAAATTTACAGCAGTCACTATCAGTGTAGAGTCCCTTCCTTGGCAGACTTGTAGAGGAAAGGAGGGAGTTGCTAGTTTTGATAAATTCCATAGGAATTTGAATCTGTGTCTAAATGTTGTTACAATTGCAACACAAACAGCCAAAATGTCTTTTAAATGTAGGTTATTTTAGTGACAGTCCAAGCTATGAAAATGAGAAGTTAGAAAGGACAACCTACTGAGCAGACAGAAATCTCAGCATATTGAAATCAATGACTTTTCTGAATTCCTTAGTCTTTCAGAACAATTGCCACCTCAGAAATTTGGTGTGCAATTGCAGGGATACCCCGATAGTTCATATCAAAAGATGATAGAAATGTAGGAGACACCCTGGACTAGCAGGCCACCAGGGTGGCCTGGTCATACCCTTTGGTTACACCGCAGGCCTGGGGCTGGAACCACAGGAACTGACAATGTTTTCCTCGCCTTTGTGGAAATGCTACCCTTATAGTAATGCCCTGGGAGCTGCTTCACCGGCTGGCTCGCTCCCTGGCCCCTATATAAGAGAGGCTTGGTGGGTCTGAACCTCAGGCTGAAGCGTGGTCGATGGTGTGGAAGAAAGAGTGGACTCTGCTTGGGTTTCACCTGGCTTTATTCCTCCCAGTTACCTCCATGTGCAGATGGACAGAGCAGAGAGGGCGAGAGCACCGGCAGCCCCTCTGTCCCCACCTTAAGTACAGGGGGCCTACACTGAGCAGGGGAGAACTTAGAACCAATCCCAGGGGAGGGGGGTGTGACCCAGAATGGGGAACTTAACACAACAATGAAAGAAGGTGGTACTGGGGTACCTTGCCAAATCCTAGGGCTTTCCCCTCAGAATCTTCCAGATCTTTCGAGGTGATTGACAAGGTCTATCACAAGGGAAACACCATTGGGGGTTTTAGGATTGGGGTGTAGGAACAAACCATTACAAACATATAACAAAATATACAGAAAATTAGAAAACCCAAAATGTGCACCGCTACATACCCTGATTTGGTTCTCTTGTCAGGCCTGCAGTAGGAGGGTGAATGGTGGTGGTAAATGCTACTGTTAATAAATCATGAGGGTTTTGTTCTCGTAGTAGTTAATTTGAAGCATTCCTGTGAATGCAAATACTGAAGTTTAACAGTGGAACTGTTAAATGCTTTATTTGGTTTCTTTACTTGAATGATTTAGGAGAAATGCTCAGATGTTACAGTAATCAGTGCATAGTACAGGAACCAGATGGAAAACCATTGCCTACTGAAGAAGTTGAATAAGAATAGAGCGGAGAAACATTTCTGGGGTCGATTTGGACTTTTAAACAGTTTGAATAAATGGAATGTAGAGGGACCTGAGCAATTTGCAATGGAGAACTAACACAAATTAATTGCTCTTTCGTACATAGTAGCTGTTGTTGAAGAGGATTAGACAATATCCCATCTCAATATGAATTTCCACTGAGCGAATCCCCTTTAATTCATAGTAAATTTCTGCCATACACTACACTGTAGGCAAGAGGACTGCGCATGGAAGTTGGAAGAGGAGGGACAGCAGGTGGGTGCTGCAGCTTCTGTCTCCTTTAATGGATGATGTGACAAGTGGGCAAGTACCCAGTGCAGACACCAGTGGATCCTCAGTAACTGCCTGGCTACAAGCTCTGATTTCAGCTGTGGGCCAAGCACCTTGCAGATGTTTTTCTCTTCACTGGTGTTTCACTTCAACTTGTGGTGTCAGTTTCTAACTGTTCTGCTGTGTGGTTCTCAGCAGTCCTTCAGAAAATTGTGCTGTGTACGGATCTGCACCTCCAGCTCAGAATGCAGGAAGGAGGACTGAGCCAGATGGGATAGGCAGTGGGGGAGTGCAAGGGTAGCTTTTCAGAGCAGGGTTGTGGTGAAAGAGGGTAAGGGGCAGTGTAGGCATGCACCGAGGCCCTGGTTTGTGGTATCAAAGTAACAAGCAGGTGTTTATATCAGGTCCTAGGGGAAGGTGGAGATGTAGGAGAGAGGGGGAATGTCGAGGTTTGAGAGCTGGAGCTGTGTGCTGCTTTAATAGCGGGAGAGATGGGCTTGGGGTCCTACTTCAAAGAAGGAATAAGAGGGTAGGTAGACGTGCAGGATACTGTGTGGGAGGTCAGAGTGCAGTAAAGGAATGGGGAAGGTGAAGTTGGTCCATGATACTTGAGTCCTTTTCTGATTGTTACGTGGTCAGAAATTGTTGTGGGTATCCTCTCTGTTAAATATTATGCAAATATGCTTTAAAAAGGGGGAAAAAAAGGTCTAAATTAATATAAATGTGATTTTTATTTATAACCAACACAATGATAATTAAAGAATAGTTAAAAGAAGACATAATTAGAGAAAGAAGAAAAAACTGTTATGCTTCACCCTGGGCATGTTCAAGTCCCGGGCACAGGGCTATGAATTGCTCCTGTTGTTGAAGGCAGTGGGGATTCTCCAGCAACTGTGGCAACATGTGTAACAGACTGAAGAGCCTGACACTATTAACATTCTTTTTATCGTGAGTACAAGGCTGATTAAATTAATTCTAAACTGTCTCTTTGATAAAATGCATAGTTTGAATCCCTGCATTCTGTAGTATAAGGTCTCTTTTGTCATCCTTTAATCATATTCAGATCTTCCCAGAGCCTTTCTCGAGTTGTCAGTTGCTTCTTGAAGGCTCTGCTAGACAGAGCATTTGAACAGTGATCATATCTGTGTCAAGTAGAGAAATAAAGTCTGCCTGTTCCTCCTTGATGTTGCTGTTTATGTGTCAACTGTTCTAGCCAGTGTTCTGGTGAAAGCTCTGTTCAACCTGACTTACATCTCTAGGTTGTTACCCAAGCTGAGCATCCCTGAATTGTGTGCTCACAGTGTGTGTCTGGCATGCTGCTGCCTTTGTTCCTGGTGTGCAGTTACATTTTATTCTATTGAACTGCACATCACTGATCACCTTTTTACCAGACAATGCAGACTGTTCTGTCATCTCTGTTATTTGTCAGTCTCCTAGCTTTTTTTTTACCTGCAAATTCTATCAGTATATTTGATACCTACAAGTCATTCTTTGTCTGCCTCCCCATCTCCGTCTATCCTGCCTCTCTTCCCTCCACCCCAGTTACATAAGGCTAATAAAACTTTGTGAGGCCCACTAGAAAGCTCATATAACAAATTAACCTTTTAGCAGGCCTATTCTCTTGCTTTTCACATCTGTCATTTGAAATCAAATCAATGGTGATATATATGAAAACATCACACTATAAATCCTTGGATCTGAAAACAGGCATATTGTTTGCTTTTCCAGTTGCCCTGTGAAATGAAGCATAGCATGGAGAGGCAGACAGGTAACTTCTTCAATCCTCACAGCCAGACCTAGCACAACTTGGAACCCAGATCAAAGACACTTACTGATCATTTATATTGAAAAACACATTGTGGAACTTGTCTTTTTTTTTTTTCTTTTTTAAAAATTGCATTTAAATCTGCTAAAATGATTTAGTATCTTTTTCAATCAAAGTGTTAGGTGAGAAGCTGTATAGCTGAGGGTACCGTCATTATTGCTGTCTTTTATCAGAAAGAACTTGTGGGCTCACCAAAAGTGTCTAAAAAGGATGCATTAAATCCTTAATAAGGATTAAATAAGGACTGTGATAAGTATAATATTTTTTACAAGAACTGTGATAACTAATACTATTCTCCATTTAATAATTCAGTAATCTAATCTTCTATTTATTGTTTTGTCTGGTACTGATGCTAGTTTTGTGGCTGACATGCCTCTGATTGCCCAGCTCATCCTGTTGGAATAATGGAACAACTTTATTTGACCTTTTTAGGAACTTGTGGAGTTTTTCAAGAATTACTAAAATTTACACAATGTCCTATGCGGTGCTAAATTTCATAGTCCTTAGGATGTCATTATATTAAGACTTGCAATATATGCAGATCAGCAGGGAAAAAGTTGTTAGAAACATTGTTGTGTTGTTATGGTAATTACTGCATTACTCAAATTATTAAATTTAAGAAATAAATAAAATTTAAGTGCATTAAAAATGCAATTTTTAATTACACTTCATCCTTAATTCAGTTTTAGATGTTTTTTGAAAATTGCCAATATCTGTCTTACATGTGTAGATTGAGTGTGGTGTATCTTTATTACTGCTTAAGTCAGATCTGTTTGGCCTCCTGAATTCTGTTTGGAGAATGTCTTATCACTAATTTAATAGCTGCCTGGTGTAACAGGTCTCAAGTTTCTACCGATGTTTAGGCTTCTTTCATGTACTGTGCACGTTTTCCAATAACTGTTCATGTCTTCCTGCAAACTGGTGCATCTGTACACAAGTACTGCTCCTTCATGTTTCTGGTGTTGCTATTTTTACAAGAACATTAAGATGCTAATCCAGAAACATCTTTGATCCAGGGTTTGACATGAGTTCTCACTCCCAAACTATTTCACAATAAAAATACCTACTCGTTATGGCCACTCTCCCTTTCCTTGCATCTGACTTCAGTTCCTTCCCTCTCCACTTTCAGCTGGCATGTAACTATACAGCTGATATACCTACTATTCATCACAGAAAAACAGGGATAAAAAGTGGGAAGTGAGGAGAGCTTTCTCAGGCACTTCTGCTGCTGGTGAGATGGAGTCTTCCTGTCAGCTCCACAGCTGCTTTCTGTCTCCAGTAATCGTTTTCTCCTCACTGCATTTAAAACTTCCACCTTCAGCTGCATGTATCCAGCTGATTTCAGGCTGTGTTCTAGTTCTGTGGGATGTAGGTAGCCATTTTAATGGGTTCTTTTTTCAAAATTGATTATTGGTTATACCTGCAAGGCAATCACCCCCCTGTGTCTTTATATAAGCATCATTATAAAAGCAAAGCTTGCTTATATTACTTTTCCTACTTTGGCCAAAACATACTACTCCAGTGAAAGCTACTTTATATATTTTTCCCTGTTTTGTCAGTGCAAATATATTTTTCAGAGAATGCTCTCCTTCATCTTTGTTATCAGTACAATTATAACAGCCAAAGTGTCTGCAGAGGCTTAAGCATTTAGTGTGAGTTTAGCTTATTTGGAAAAATGGGTGTCAAAAAGGTGATTGTCAGAAAGATTATTACATATTTATATATTCAAACCGAACACCTCTGTTTTTTGACCTGTGGTTCCTAAATCTGGATAAAACCAAAACATGCTGTAGAAGGTGTCTGATCCCATCTGTTCAGTTTGTTTGTGGAAGTCTGTTGGTCTGACTAATTTTTTTTTTTGCATTTGTTTTATTCTGAAAAGCTTTTTTGCTAAGCTCTGCTGATGGCAATAATGGAACTGTTAACTGGACGACTAAGCGAGCCCACAGTTATGTTATCAGCAGAATAAAGGCTGTTCAGAAGAATGGTGAGTTTAGGTTGTAAGTTTAAATACCCTGTTGGTTCAAGCAAACCTGCTTTTAATATTACTCCTGCTTTTCCAGTCATGTCCTTATTTTAGAAGTAGGGTGCTATTTTAAGGTAGGTAATTTGGAAAACTTCACATTTCTTCAATCTTCAGATATTCACAGACCTGTGTGTTCTTGTTAGTCTTCCTTGACTTTTCCTGTTCCTGTAGCTTTGCTTGAAATAATGGCTGTGTTTATACCTAATACTGCACATTTTCTTATCATGGCTGGTTGCTTGAAGATGCCTCTGCAGTTTGCTTAATACAATAACTTCTCTGTAACAATTTTAAAAAGTTTTCTCACACGTGAATGTGGAAAGACTGTTTTACTGTCATTTATGCAAGTAGACATCAAATACTGTAGCACACTGGCTGAGAAGAAGCTTTGCACTGATTGCTCATCTAGGCAGGCAATCTGGATGGGCCTCCAGATCAAGTTATTTCTGCGATTGAGCTTCATCTGCTGAATATCAGTGGGTAGAGAACCAGTTGAAATTTCTAGGAAAAAACGCAAGACTTCCAGGTGTATTCTTTCCTGAGGATCATCAACATACAGGCTGCAACCAACGTGGTGAAACTTGTGAAATTTCTGGAGATGGGGGTTTTCTGTTTCTGGTAACAGGCTCTGGGATGCAGGCTGATAAAATCCTGTCTGAATTCCTGGCTGTGCCTGTGTTCAAGACCTATATGGAGATCTTGGGATCTATGGAAAGTGCTCCAAGCAATCTGGAAACAAGAAAGAGGAAAGCTGTGCTGTCAAGGCAGCTGGTTCTAGCAGGGATCTGATGTGATCCTAAGTAATGAAGATTTTTAATTTCCCATGATTAGTTTTACAGAAGCTTTTCACAGTCTCTGAGACTTTTATCTACCACAGGGAATTTGCCCAGACAATTCACAGCTGGCAGCCTGCTGTATTAGATTAGTATCTGTTTGTTAAGTATATTCAGTTTCATCCCTTGATCACCCAAGATGATGATTACACATTCATCTCCAGTCTCAGTCTCATGAAAATAATCATGGGTTTTAAAAGCTTGTGAAGAAAGTAGCATTTCACTTGTTTCATTATTGAAGAGCTGTTGATAGCTGTAGTGGACTGAAGACTCCTAATTTTCCTTCTGCTTTTGAAGAAACTTCTTTGGGGAAAACAAGGAGGGCATCTCTGACAAGAAGAGCAAGAACTTTTGGGTTCCTAATCACCATACTTGTGTCATAATGATGCGTTTTTCATACAAGATAAAACAGGTTTATGGGGTTTTTTCCTTCTGAGGGATGTTTCTAGACTTCCACCAGGATCAGTGTTTTATATCTGCATCGAATCCTTACTAGCATACTTATTTCAGCAGCAGGGAATGTCTTATTGCTAGGAATGGCCAGGCATTTAGTGGTGGTAATAGGTTTCCTATAGCAGACAAAATAAGTGTTATATGGGTTTTTTTCAGTAACTGCTGATTCTATTATGCTTGTTTCTTTCTGAAAGAATTGCTTGCAGAGGAAAAATACACATTACTTTTTCATTGTTCTTCCTGTTTGAAATGGATTTTTGTTGTAGAGAAGCATCAGCAGTGGAAAAATGAACTTTTCTAGATATTTGATGCACTTTCAGCCAGCCGCACTATTTTTGTCAGGTCTTCTGTTCTATTAATGTTACTTTTTTAGCTTTTCTTGAAAATATTTTAAAGGAAATTAGTTAACTTCCTTTTGCTGTTTACAACTGATTCACAGAACTGAGTGGAGAAGTTTTTTGGATAATAATTTACTAATTTTAAGTAAATAAATCAATGATTTGCTATACATAAGTCTACATAATGAAAATTACAGTAACTGGTTTATTAACCACACAATTGTACCAATTCAAATTCCAGGATCATTTTAATTTTATCCCTAAGATTAAATTATTAGGAAGGTACTCTGTTCAGTATGGTGTTAAAAGTGATTTCAAATACAGGAAAAAGCAAATGCTGTGGAATGTGATCAGTAGTACATCCAAAGCTATACATTCTGCAACATTAAGCTTGGAGACTGGGAAGTATGTAACTAAATGTGGAGGTCCACATTACAGATGTCTGCATCTCCTCTCAGATGCCTCTGCAGTCCATGGAGATCTAGTCAGTGTAACCTGGAATCTAGGACATGATTCATCTCATTTTACAGGCAAAATCAAATAAATCAACCCCTAGAAGCGTCTGTTTCTTCTCCACTGACTATAAAAGGAGCCTGACTAACACAGTGGTGGATGTTGTTTCTGTAGGCATCTAAAATTAGGTGAGAGAGATTCCACTCAGAGTACGTGGTGTGAAGGCTGAAATGCCTGTGATTAATGCCTAATTAGTGGTGCCTTTTTAAGCTCAAGGAAGAAAGTTGGTATGATTTTAAGGCTGGAGAAATAATACCAGGATTAAAAAATTACACCAGCATTAAAAAGTTACATGAGCTTTATCCGCATTTCTAATGTGTCCTGCTTATTGATCCAAGTGTTGAAATTAACTCCTCTGGGACCTACAAGTTTGTTCCTATGAGTTTGTTACAATGACTCTGAAGTGTCTTTTGGAGTCTGTCTTCCCAGTGACAGCACCTCCATGCTATATGACCGATAATTTGTTTTTGGAGATGTGATTCCTCATGAAGTTTTTCTAGTTTGCAAGTGTGATGGTTTTGCAAGCAAGCAAAGCTGGTAGCTGCATGTGATCATCTGTGGCTTACCATCTTTATCTACTACTTTTGTAATCTTTATCTAACTGACAAATTCTATTAGCAAGGATACATTCTTTCAGGGCATTAAATTAAAATTCAGTAGTAATAATACTAGTAATATAAGCTACAATCAGTCTTATTAAGACACCATGAGAAACACCTATTAAATCAATATTCTCTGTTTATACTTAGATTTTGAAACTTGTTGATAAGGCGGCGTCTTATCCATCTAATTTATTGTAATGGTTTCTTCATTCTTCTAATTCATTAAAATATGTTTGTAGTTCTGCATCAAATGTGTTATACCTAAAAAGGCTATGCCCTTGTCAATGAATTCTGTACTAAATAAAAAACACCTTATTGCTTTTACATATTCTGATTGTTCTGAATTAAGTTTTCTTTAGGTTTTTGTCAGTCCTGTAAAACATGGCTTCACATTTTTGTTTGGAACCAATTTCACCTGACTGGCTTATAAATACCCTTGTCCTTTTGTTTTATCCTTCAATACAAGCCCAGCATCTTCAAAAAGATCTCTCTAACCAAAATTTGAGATGTATTTTACGCTGGTGGTCTGAGAAAGTCTAGCTTTGAGAACTCATAAAAATCAGCTATCATGAAATGCTATGTCCTTTTCTGCCCAAGAACTGAAAAATCTGCCATTTCTGTTCAATGGGGAATGAGAACTGTCTATCAGTAAGGTTCCTCTGTATTCTTCTGTCGCTTTCTTTATGTAAAATATCAGGAAACATGATTGCATCATTCATTTAATGTACTTTTATTAATGTAATATTACAAATAAACCAACTGTAAAATTACAATAGTCTTCCTCGTTTTTTTTAAATTACAATAAAAATAAAGAGCTTATACCACTTTTGAAATCTTAACCTAGGCAGTTTTGTTTATTGCAGTCTTGGAAAGGATCCTGTTCACTAAAGAGAGGGTTTGCTCTGTGTTCTGTTCTTAAATCTATATAACCTTTTAAAAATCTTATTAACAGGTGTCTAATATTTGTTGCTTTCCTTCTCCCAGATGCCTGCATTGCTGTTGAAATGCATGAAGTTACCTACAGCATGTCTCATTTTCACCTTTTTTCTGTCTCTTATCTCTCCTTCTGCTTTTCAGTCTACACAATTCTGTCTAAGGTGCACTCTGATCGGAATGTATACCCTTCTGCTGGAGTTCTGTTTGTTCATGTTTTGGAGAGAGAATACTTTAAGGGGGAATTTCCTCCTTACCCAAAGCCTGGTATGAGATGCTAAGATCTTCCATATTATATGCAAATACAGAAAAAACATTGTTATAAAAAATTGAAGTCTATTTATTGTACGTTGTGGTTCAACATATAGGATAAACAAGACAGGGTTTAGTTTCTATTGAAATATCTTCAAATGAAATAAAATTTGTAGTCCTACACTTCTAAAATATTCTGCCTTGTGATTGTTTGTGAAAAGATGCATATAATTGTATATTGTGGAAAAAATGTACTTAATTTGGGAAGGTGTAACATATATATCTGATACGAAGAAGTGTTCCTTCACTTTTGCATTAAATATGAAATTGTGGAAATTTATTAATTGTGTCTGTTAAAATGCTATTTATCTGGTCATTGTTTCAGACAGTATGTATCAGGCTATATGAAGGAGCAATTTCAAAGCATATAGTAAATATAAGACAAAATACAAGATAAATCAAATATGAGACTTCATAATACTGTTTCCTTTATTTTGAAAAAATAGTCCTTTCGCTTCAGCCTCTTCCTGTATTTATGAACAGTTTAATGTTAGTAGTTTGGTTTTACAGGAGGAGCTGTGATTTCCTCAGTATGGTTTTGCCATACACTAAAGCTAAAAGACTGGTCGCCACAGGTTAGAATATGTGTAAGCAATCTGGTGGGGGTGGGAAGAGAAAACATTCAGCCACACATGCTTATCAACAATGAAAAGGAATAAATTTATCCAACTTATGTAAATATGACTATTTTCCTATAAGAACAGGAAAAACCTATGTACAGTGCACACATAATCAAAACCTGTTTCAATAATAAACTTTTGAATTGATTTGAGAGTGCTATTACTAAGACTCACTTCTAAAGAAAAAATAAGCTGCTGTTAGCATTGGTTAAATTTGGAGTAAACATGAGTAAACTCAAAAAAATGTATTCTCTTTATAAAATGGGTGGTTTTTTTGGCATGGATACCTGAGTCTTCATTTATGTCATGATGACTGGCAGAGTGAAGTTTGCCTCTGTTCCAGTTTTCTCTCAGTTTTTGGCACATAGGTAGAATGAACTTGGAAATTTTATTAACAATGGATTGTGTTACAGCTGCAGCCTCTTGACATTCATGTGATTCCAAGGCAATAGGAATCTGGTTTCAGATCCTGTTGAAATTGCTGTTTCCACAAGCAGTTGTGATTATGTCAGAAATTCACTGTGAGGTCAGGTGTTGCCAGGGTACTTTCATTTTTGTTTGCTGAGTTGATCATTACCATGGCCTGCCTTGACGAAGGAAGGGCAAACCAGAATGTCTCACAGGTGGCTTTCAGAATTGTCCCAAATCATCTGTAGTGCTGGGAATTTGTTTAGAGCAGGGTGCTAGTAATGTCACATTGTGGCTTCAAGCTCTGTATGTGCCATTCACTTAAGAGTTGGACTCCATGATGCTTGTGGATCCCTTCCAACTCAGAATATTCTGTAATTCTGAATTCTGTGATTCTGACTGCAGTAGATGAGAGTACTAGGATGTCTGGAGAGAATTGTGAGGGAAGATGTGTTACACCCAAGTACTGGTTTGGTCTGGTTCTGGTTCATTTTACTCAACCAGATGTGTAAGTGTGTACCTGAAGACTAGTTACCCTTGGGCAACACATCTCAGTCTCTTTGTTCCTCTCTGGAGATGAGAACTGTTCATTCTTCACTGGGCTCAGTTTCTGCTTTCTGTGCCAGCCCAGCTGTTATCTTTCATTATTTGTCCTACAATGCTGTTGCCCTCTCAAAGTTGAGTTGGAGCACAGGGCAGAGGTGTCTGTGCAGGCGCTGAATGGAATTGACTTGAGTTCTGTGCCTCAGCTGGCCACTGCCTTGGTGGTGAGGATTTGGTAGTGTTCAGGCCTGATTTAATTTGCAAAATAAACTGAAGTAAAATCCAGACATTTGTAAGAGTATCAATAAGAACCAGAAGAACCAATGTACTGGTTTGACTTGAGGGGCTTTACAGATTTCAGCTGGACCGCTGTATTTAGTAGCTGTCAGTGGCTCCAGTTCACAGGAATGTCTGATCCTTTTTTGAATTAATTTGTTCTCTAAATTAAAATGACTGCCAGGCTGTTGGTGCCAAAGACCTGTATGTGTATCCTAATGCTAACAGAAGCTTTCAGGCGTTATTGATTACACAACCACTCTTTACAGTACATTGAGTACCTGGATCCATCAGTAAAAACATAAATAAAAGTAAGTTGGGAGGGGGAATTAAAGGACTGAAACCTTTGTTGTTTTTTCTGTAAGGAGGTTAGATGCTTCAGTTTGAGGTGGAACTGAGCTCTAAAAATCAGACTCTTAGTTACTGAACATGAGCACTCAGCCAAGACTCTAGAAAGTACCTGCAAATTATGTCTGCAGTTGGTCACACTTTCCAGGTGTGAATTTCTTAATACCTATAACTGCTAAGTAATAGTTCACTTATTTCTGATGTGGTAAAGGCTAGCAAGTTTTAATTGTTCTTTTACTTCTTAGGAAGGTTCAGAAAACAAATGAAAGCAGAATAAGACTTCCTAGTTGAAAAATTAAAATCAAAACATTTAGCATTTTCTTGTAAATATTCTAATATGATTTCTCTTATCTAGGTGAAATAAGTAACGATCCTATAACGTTTAATACCAATTTAATGGGTTATCCTGACAGACCTGGATGGCTACGCTATATACAAAGGACACCATACAGTGATGGAGTGCTGTATGGCTCACCAACTGTAGAAAATGTGGGCAAGCCAACCATCATTGAGGTATTTGCTTTCAAAAGTTCAAAAATATGTATTTTGGTTTAGAGTGTGAGGTTCAGAACTGTCAACAAGTTCCCCCTTGTTTTTTAACAGTTAATTACTATTCATATTAAAGTTTTATTCAAAATACAGAGCAAAAAACCTTTGTAAACAACTGTACTTGAAGAATAACTGAATTGTAACTTTGTACCATTCAACCTAAATATGGGTCAGACTAGATGAAAGTGTTCAGTCAATAAACAGTTGTGGGTTTTTTCCTTGTTTGTTTGGTTTGGTTTTTTGGTTTGATTGGTTTGGGTTTTTTCAATTATTTTTCATCAAACATCCCTTTGTTCATTATTCATGTTTACTGATAGGTTTTATTTTAGTTAGCTCATTTGTGAATTTAATTCTTATGAGTTAATAGCAATGACAAAACCGTGGTTTTGAGAGTTAGCCCTTCAAATGTTTAAAACCACTAATTATTCATTGAGCAGCAATTCAAAAGGGAAAAGGGACAATATTTTCTACCATGCATTTCAAAGATAGCAGATTGAGTCAGACACTGTGGTTCACAGTGTTAAGAAATCTGCACATTAACCTGCTCCAACCATTTTGCTGCTTCAACAGTACATCTGTCTTAAACCTTGATGAGTTTTTTTTTCTAAATTGCATTTGATGTAGTTTTTCTTCCTCAAGAACAACAGCTCTGAATGTTAAGTTATACTGCAGATAGTTTCACTCATGCTTAATTTTGTATACATGATTATGTTTTGATTTCAGCAGGACTAATAAAATCTGAGAATTGATCATGTGCAGAAGTTCTTGGAGACTTTGCTTAGTTTTGTGTAGAGAAAACCGTTATTTGAAATTGCCAGTTTTTAAATGGCATGTAGTTTTAGATTCTGGGATCTATATCGAGACCTCCATTCTAAGCATGACCCCAAGCCCTATTTGAAGTAAATCTTGCCTAGTGTACAAATTAATTCCTTGCAGTTCCAGTCTTAGATGCTGCTTTTGAATTAATTTTGTGGTATGTGAGGAGGGCAGATGACATTTGATTCTCTTCCTAGTGCCCTCTGAGAGGAGTGATTGCATATTCCTGGCCTGAATATGACTTCCACCATGTTATAATTCCTGAGGGGGCGTCATGGGGAGGTCACTTAACAGGAGGAGACCTCATGATTAGGAGAGCCTAGCATTCTGCATAGCACTGCAGTAGAGCAGGTTGCATTCTTGAGCTCCAGCTCCTTTGAAAGCTGTGCAAAGACAGTTTGTATTTGGATCAGTATTCAGGACAGAGGCAATCTCTGCCATTCCTTGGTGTGGCGTGTGGGCTATGCTGGCAGCTCCCACTGCTGGAGTGCAAGGTCACAGTGGGCACTGCCCTGCTCCTGTACAGAGCTTGTACCACCAGAGGATTTGATTTTCTGGCTGCTAGTGGTTCAACTGCTGTTGAAGCCAGCCTTTGAAAAATTAGCCGAATTAGGACTAGGAAAATCTCAAATTTATTTTCTGTTAATTTTCTAATGAGATTGTAACATTGGATGACATATGATTGTGTTGGGTAAGCTTTTCCCTCTCTACTTAAACAAACCTGTGGTAGATACAGCATTTTTCCTTTTCATTCAAATCCTTTAAAAGAAGTGCAACATCTGTTACTTTTATTTATTTAATAGTCAGTGTCACAGTGGTTTGTGGCTCTGCTGAGAAGTGACATAGTTCTGTCACTATTCTCACTCCTCTCCCTCTCCTTTGCTCTTGAAATAAGTGAACTCTAAAATTAGAAAGAAAATTAGTATTTTTCAGTTTGTTTCAGGAAAGATTTATCACCTTGCAGGGATAAAAAAGGTAGAGAAGATAATACATAATTGTACTGATATCCAGCCTCGTTCTGTATTTCTTATGAATGAGCACTTAATCACAGTACAGCCTTGGAGTAGAGTCACCACTGAGAAGTAAACACTTGCATGCATTTCAGGTATCTTAGATATTTTAACTTTTAAATTAATATCCTTGCATATTTTATTCATGGAGGTGTATGTTTCAAAAAACAAGAGTCACAAATGTTGCATCTACTTCCTAGTTTTCACTTCCCCTACATTTACAGATTCCAGGATCTTTTAAAAACTACTTGTGTTGGAGCATTATTTTGAATCTATTCACTGGGACCAGAGCTCAAACTAATTAGCAGTCCCAAAGATGAGAATTCCTGGCATCCCAACACTTTTTCCTTTAAAAAACCTCTCCATGTAGTTTATTTTCCAGGAGCTATAGATGAATTTATATCTTATAGTATTGATGGAGGGGGCTTGGAGACTGTCTGGGGAAATGAAGAAACCAATTTGTCCTTATGGTGGTTCTTAAAGATAACAGAAGAGAAAGAATACATGTGTATGGCAGAACACTTCTATCAGGACCAAAATACATTCTTTTCACATATATCCCTTCGTTAATTGTATTTGGCTATAGACTGGTTAAGAAAATTCTGACTTGAAGGTAGTACTGCGTTAAATAAATTGACCTCACCTTTCAAATTTTATATTAGTGAATGAATATTCATAGGTTTCAAAATAAGGAGGCAAAGTACTTAAAAACTGATCATTATTTCTAAGTGATCAATTTAACTTGCACTGATGTTTCACTTATACAGTTTTCATTTTTGCATTGTTTTGCAATCCTATCTTTTTCACTCTAGATCACTGCATATAACAGGCGTACCTTTGAAACAGCAAGACACAATTTGATCATTAATATAATGTCAGCAGAAGGTATGTACAGAATATAGCTGGTTGTATCTTTACCTGAATCAACAAAACCTTTTCATGGGCTCCTATTTTTGAAGATAAATACTGTAAAATAGTTGTCTGGTGTTCAAACCAAACGCAGGGGCACAAGGAAGAAGTAAGAATTTTTCCTGCTTTAATTCATTTTGGTTTTTTAATCCAGATTATTTCTGTCATTCAGGACTGTTTTTCTTCACTCACAGTAAAATGTTTGCATCTTTGTTTTTTATTAAACTGCTTCTAATTCAAAATTTCCCTTGTCTTTCCAAAGGGACCTTACATGAAGGATTTCAGTCTCCTTCTGCATGTTCAGTTTTCTTAGTTCTGTGTGTGCCTTGTGCAACAACCTATTGTGTGGGCAGAATCAGAAGACAACAGGTTATGGCATATATGGACATTTAGACCTTAAA
Organism: Cyanoderma ruficeps; assembly: GCA_008694505.1. NCBI lineage: Eukaryota > Metazoa > Chordata > Aves > Passeriformes > Timaliidae > Cyanoderma > Cyanoderma ruficeps. Next base: position 27,521,165 of record VZDJ01000782.1, read on the forward strand.
ATTAGTTCTCTTTATCACATTTACATTCTGGAGTGTCTCAAGTTGGAATCCATTATTGCTTCAGATTGGTTTTGACCCCCAGATTAGCATGAATGTAATTATATCTGTTTAATGAAGTTTTACCGAGACTCTTTTCCTCCGATCTGCCTCTTCATCTCCCTGTTGTTTTATAAATAAATGAAGGTTTTCAGCTCAAGTACAGCTAATGGCACTCTCTGTTGAATTAAACATAATCACAGTAGATTCAAAATGAGCTTATTCAGACAAGATTTTTGGAAAGGTGTATCCATCTTAAAGTAGTATTACATTAATCATTCCTCCAGATATTTTAAAGATTTATTATTGGATTTGTGGAGCCTTTGTTTAATGCAAAATTCTTTTTCATCGCAAGTAGATTTTCCTTTACCATATCAAGCGGAATTCTTCATCAGGAATATGAATGTAGAAGAAATGTTAGCAAGTGAAGTTCTTGGTGACTTCCTCGGAGCAGTGAAAAATGTATGGCAGCCAGAACGCTTGAATGCTATAAACATCACTTCAGCCCTTGACAGGGGAGGGAGAGTTCCACTTCCCATTAATGACATGAAAGAGGGGTAAGCATGTGTCAGTATGATGTTTTTGCTTCACTTTTGGTTTTTGTTACTGAGAAGCCTAATATTTTTTCAAGTTTTCTAGAAACTTTGCAATTGCTGTTTTATGTTTTGGAATTAGATAGGAAAAGTTTACTCATGTTCTGAGCCCCAGTTACAGTATGAGTTTATTGTGTTAGATGCAACAGGGCACAGTTCCTATATATTGATGTTATAATCCAAGGAATACTAATAAATTCCATTAATTATAAATGAGTTGGTAGTAAACACGGGATTTTTTGTAATTCCAGTTTTACTTCTGAGCAGTCATTTGGTGTGCTTTTCAAGTTTTTAACTGTTGCTAATTCATTAAACACAAAATTTTGAAGCAAGTTATGATAGAGCAGAGATTGCAGAGAAAGTTCTATTTCTGAGGGCAGTTAGCATGTAACAGTGTAATTTTTGGCTGCACTCATTCTGAGTTAGTTATGTGAGTGAAGAGCACTGTTGACTTTATTCTGAAAGTCTTGTCTGGGGAGCTCAGGTCACTGAGTGTAAACTGCTAGAGTGCACTCTTTCCACTTGTGATTTGTAACCATAAATACTGTTCTGAACAGTATTCAACTAGAAACTAGTAAAGATTCAGTATTTTCAAATACGGTTCTGACAGTGCTTTTCCCTGGTGAAAGTGAAGATGCCTAATTATTTTTAGATCATTTTAGATATTTTGGAATCAAATAGTATCTAAGAAAGGGATGAAGGTTCAAAATATAAGATGTGCAGAAAATACTGGCTTTTTCGGAGCCCTTTTGTGTCTCTTGAGTTTTTGAGCACATTTAAAGAAGGAAAATTGCTTCTGTACTAGCCAGAGTAATAGCAGAGTCACTTAATACAAATGGCTACACTTCAAGTATTTAGTTAGATAATGCCTACTGTAACAAGTGGCAACTGGGACCTAATTTCTGTTTCAGAATCCATTGGTATGTTATAACCTGGTGCGGCAGGCTGTACTTTACCACAGTGTTCCATATACCTAAATATGACAATGAATAATACAATCAGTGTAGCAGCTCTTATTTTATGTATGGTAATGCTAAATCAAGTATTAGGTTTACCTTCAGCTTTCAATATTTTGAAGCAAATTTTGTTGTGCATAGCTACAGTATGGAATCTTTCAGAGGAAGCTGGGGTTTAGTACGTTCATATCTGTACTAGGTTTAGCAATAACTAGTCATTGTGAATTTGTTTAGAAAACATGAGAAGAAACTCTCAAAAATCTATGATGAGTAAGATAAAGATTTCCTTAAAACAAAATGATGCTATTTTAATACAATTTTCAAAAATAATACTGATTTACTTACCTGAGGAAGCCACACGTGGAGCTCTTTGACTTCATAGAAATCTGCACCTCTGATGGTAACGGAACACTGACGTTGACAAGCAAACCAGAATGTGTTGTAATAAGCAGCTAGGAAAGTCCTTTTGATTTCAGGATGTTACATCTATGCTTAAAGAGATAAAAGTATACTATGAAGGAAAATGATTTTAAAAAGTAATTTCAATCTTTAAATAACAGCTGAATGTTACTGTGTACAGCAATAATGTTTGGAGGAGTACATCATTGTCCTTTGGGGATTTGTGAGACATCCTGCAGCTCTGTCACTCATCTCTTTCTGCAGTGTGTATGTGATGGTTGGGGCAGATGTTCCTTTCTCTTCGTGTTTACGTGAAGTGGAAAACCCACAAAATCAGCTGAGGTGCAGTCAAGAAATGGAGCCTGTAATAACCTGTGATAAAAAATTTCGTACTCAGTTCCATATTGACTGGTGTAAAATCTCTCTGGTGAGTTATTTTATTATTGTATAAAAGTGATATTTGTAGAAGTACAGGTTTGCCAGTCTGGTCAGACAACGTTGCCAGATCCACTTTATTGTGACTGATATTTTTTTTCCACCTGGCAGATACTCTTAAGATTGTGAAAGGATTTTGCTGTGTAGTCTAAAATTCTGTTAGAGTTGAGCCCCAGTGAAACCACTGTATTTGTTTTCACTAGTGAATTCTATACATGGCCGGAGAACTCCAGGACTTAAAAAACTAAAAATAATGAGAGGTGCAGTTCATTAATTCAGAATGCTGATACTGCTGGTTACACTTCCCTAAAAAGTGTGTGCATACATATATGTTTTCTCAGGTACTGATTCTACACCCACCAGTTAATACTACATTGTTAAAAATCTGTTCCTGAAAGTTGTCTAAAACATATTTCATGTTAAAAATTAAATAGAAAAAGGAATGAAAGTAATGTTGACTACTTAAATAATAAATAGGAACATTTTTCTCGGTCAAATGCATGAAAAATTATAACCAAATACTAGAGTATTTGCCATGAAAGGAGAATAATTCCCAGATAGACTTTTTAAGGTTGTTTTTTTTTAGTTCCCATAAGGAAAATCAAGAAATAAAACAGTATTGGAAGAGAAAGTTGCAGATAAATTTGAACAATGATGGTGAAGGTATATAAAACAAACTTAGATGGTTGTTGAGCTGCTTCAGATATTACCCAGGAGGAAGCTGAAAGGGAGATATGAAACACTGGATGGAGAAAACTTACTGAGTATAAGGAAAGGTATTCATACACAAAATTGATTGGATTACTTCCAGTGTTTTCTGCCTATACACTATAAATTAGGAAAGGTTCCAGAAGGTTGGAAAATACTTGTTTCAAAAGAATACCCAGATTTTTTGTTTTTTATTGGCTTTCTGATGAGAAATTGTAAAAGGCCCAATTGTACCCAGCAATACTTACCAACAACTGAAAAATAGCAGAAGGCTGCTGGTCTGTGACAAGAACAAACTATCTCAAGTCTTCCATTTCCTTCTACAAAGAAGAAGTAGAACCAAGGTGGAACAGCAAATGTCATTCCTTCTTGGTAAGGTTTTTTGATACTGTCTCACAAGCAAGCTCAGGAACACGGCCTAGATAAAGCTAGGAACTAGTGGAGAGCTGGTTGGTAGCCATAATCATAGTGGAACTAATAATAATTCCTGGCTATTCCTCATCAGTAGCTGGATGATGAATGTGCTAATTAAATTTGTAGTTCCCCGTGAAAGGATATGAAGGCATATTGAAGGACATGATGGAATTCAGAAAGGTCTTGAGAGATTGGAGAAACAGTCTTGGACAACAGGATGAATTTTAAAAGTAGCAGCAGAGGGATAGTGCACTAATGCAAGAACAGTCAGCAGTGCCCATGCAGAAGGAAAAAAAGCTGGTTAGGAGTACTTCTTCAGAAAAAAATCCTTGATAGTGGCAGTGGCTCATAAAATAAACATGAAGCAGCATTGTCATGCTGGTTTGAGAAAAGCAGAGATCACCCTGGGGTGTGTAACAGGAACAGGCTTTCAGAGCAGTGTTATTTTCTGCAGCAGCTATAACACACCCTTCTGGAATTCAGCACTTGTTTTGGCGGAGTGCCACAGTAACTGAATTTAAACTGTCTTAGGGGTGTTTACTGTTGCCAGCAGCATTTCTGCTGTAACCTGCTGCATCAAAGGGAAAAGGGAGCCAAGCTTCCCTCTATCTAATCACAGTCTGCTTTTCTACAAGGCATGCTGAGAGACAGGAATTCTCCCAAGATCTATGGGCTGGGAGGGAGTTGAGCTCTGTTTCTACAATTTAAACAAGTGATAGAAAATAGAGCCATCATATCCTCATCCACACACTATTTATGAGCCGGTGTTGACAGTTAGCACCCAATCAATGAGTGGGTTTAAGTTCAGGAATGCCAGGTTCTGCAAGGATGGGCAATGTAATAAATGCTTCACTTGAAGCTGCTCTCTGACAGCTTGTTCTCACACTGTGTAAGGACCTCTGTCAGTCACATCAAAAGGTACTTTTTTTTCTGTGTTGTTAGGATTTGAGATTCAGCTAAGCAGCCAGGTAGAACTCAGTGTAGTTAACATAAAATATACTCTGGAATTAATGAGCAGAGGATACATCAATTAATTTTTGTTTAACAAACACGTGTGTGTGTGTGTGTGTGTGCATTTGAGGCTCAGCAGGATTTCTGGAAATTCATAAAAATCTCTTCACCCATTGCCTTAACTGTAATACAGCATTTTATGACTTGAAGCGTAAATGATACAGTGCCCATCATTTGTAAGATTTCTCAATGAGAAGTCAGACAAAAGATCAAGCATGTAAGCAAATATATTTTATTTGTATTAATGATCTGGAGATTAATGATCTTAAAGCTAGCACTGATCAAATTTGACAGTAACATCTGACTGAAGGTATCTTAATTTTCTGCATCAATTTTTTTGTTGTCTGGAAATGGCCATCAAAAGCAATAGGAAATTTAGCAGCAAAACAGGTTTGTATTTCTAGGATCACTGGGTACACACACACCCCCCCCAAAATTGTGATCAGGGTTGCAGCTTTTGGAGATTAATTTAATTTGTGTGAGGGAGACAATAAGCTGTCCTTGGCAGCTCAGTTGATGGCTCTTGATTTTTTGAGCGCTGGATATAATGATATGAAGGAGAAGGAGGAGGAAGAACATTGTAGGTATGTGACTTCATTTTTGCCACCTTTATACAAGAGAGGACAGTATTGTTGTTTAGGAAGACTAGTAAGAAATGGATTAATTAATCAAAAAGAAATCAGAATCAGATTGTTTGCTAAAGATGTTTACTGAATTTCTACTCACATACAGTTTGTGTGAGATACGCCTAAAATGAATCTGTAAAAGACATGGTATCTCTGGTAGGCAAAAAAGAGAGTTACTTATCACACTGATCAGAAGCTTCATAAAATGTAGCCTTCTATTATTTAAAAAAAAAAGTGGTTGGATTAAATTGTATAGAATTTTTAAAATGTGTAATATGGATCTTTTTATATGTTATGGTTAGTTAAATACCTGCCTGTTTTTACTTGCTGTTTCTTTGTTATTTAATTGTCTTTTTTTTTCTTCTTCTCTTTTCCTGGGTATCAGGTTGACAATACAAAACAAGTTTCCACCTTTCAGGAAGTGATTCGTGGAGAGGGAATATTACCTGATGGTGGAGAATACAAGCCACCTTCTGACACACTGAAAAGCAGAGACTATTACTCGGATTTCCTAATTACACTGGCAGTGCCCTCGGCAATAGCACTGGTGCTTTTTCTAATACTTGCCTATATCATGTGCTGCCGACGGGAAGGAGTGTGAGTACTTCAACATGCTAATAAGTAACTCTTGATTTTTCTAGAATTATAATGCATAGAAGGTTATTTGTTAGAATATCTCCATTCAGTTCATTATAAACATTTAAAACAGGCCAAAAGGTATCTGCTTGTAATACTGAGCTATTTTACACTTAAGCACATGCACTAATTTCCAAGCAAGTGAATGTAGGGCCTTTAGTTGTTCCAGAAAATGTTAAAATACTCAATTGCACAAAACTCCCCAAAATCTCCACATGTGCACAGCTCTCCAAAATGCCCCCAGCAAATAAAATAGTAATAAAGAATCATTGGTTCAGGAGAATATTAAGTAATTTCTAAAAGGCTAACTTTCATAACATAAACCTGGTTGAGGAGATTAAGTGAATTCAGACATACTATCAAAGAAAAACACATAAAAGGAAAGCAGCAAGTAACGTGATTTCTGCCATTTCTTACACAAACTACAATTTCATTTTGTCACAGAATTTATTTTAGCCAGAAGCTTGTTCTTTAACCTGCATTTTTCATTTCCCTGTGTGTGTGTCTGTGTGTGTCACCACTGTCACCTCTCTCTACGTGCGTTCATCAAGGCCTCATCATAAACCCCATTGCAAATGCTGCCAAGTTGCGTTTAGCAATAACCTTGTCAGCATTTCTACATCACGTACTGTTTTCATCATCAGATAGATTAATGTTCCAACTATCAATGCTATTATTTAATTCATAAATTTTGTTTTGTTTTTAGGGAAAAGAGAAACATGCAAACACCAGAGTAAGTGTCTTCTTTCCTGTTATTTTTCTTTTACCATTTAATTTTCATTCTCAGTAGCTTGTCATGCTTCATACATATGTGTCATAATCTTCTTTCATCCTCTCTGATTCATGGTTTAATTCATAAATGTGAAAGCTGCTTTTAAATCAGAGTCTTGGCAAGGATAGAAGACCAGAATAAAAAGGGTTTGAAATTAAAGACTGTCAATTCAAAATAGAATAGTGCTGTTAGAATAAGTATGTTAATATGCAATTAATACTCCTGGTTATTGGACTTTCCAAACTGTCTTTAAAAGGCAGTGAACAGGAGAAGAAATATCCTGGAAGGTATCAAGTGCCTATAATATGGAGTGTTTCAAAATTAATTTACAAGCTTTTATGAATCTACCACAAGAATCAGGAGTTAACCAAAACTTTAACTGCAGCAAATAAATGGAACATCAGCCACAAACTGCACAGTCTTGAATCCTATGAAAAATATCTATTCAGATAGAAAAATCTAATGGAATAATTACTGCCTTAAAAATTTAAATAAATATTTATTAATTTAACTACGTGAAGGTTGTAACTGTTGCACTGTAGTCTGTAGCATGCATCAAAGTTCTTGTACTATAATAATAATAACTGCAAAATTCTCTCTGTTTTGATAGAGCACTTAAAGCATGTATTCACTGTTCTATTTCCTCCTGACACAGCATCCAGCTGGTGCACCACAGTGCTATACAGAAATCGACCAAAGAGCTCCGTGACATGTCCAAGAACAGAGAGATCGCGTGGCCGCTTTCCACGCTGCCCGTGTTCCACCCGGTGACGGGCGAGATGGTCCCGCCCCTGCACACCGACACCTACGACAACACCAGCATGCCCCTGATGCAGACACAGCAGTAAGTGCTCACACTCACTTCTGGGTCTTAGTGCTCACTGTACTGCATGACCCAGTGATAGATTCCAGTGCTTGTCCTCCGAAATGTGTTCATTAAGGGAGGATTCAGTAATGACTCTCTAGTTCAAGATTGCTCTGATGGTTCATTTCCAGCAGGACGAAAGGCTGCCCGTTACAGGGTTAAATAGCTGGCTTTCAGTCTGCAGGCTTGCAAGAGGCTTGGCATGGAAGAGTTAGATTTCTGCATGTTTTGAGGAGAACTACTTTTGACAGAGGAATCAATTTAAACTGTTCTATTTTAGACACCCTGTCTCTTGACCCATATCTTTGGGGGTTCTGGTATAAAACTACCACCAGGCTGGTAGTAGTTTTATACCAGAAAATCCAGATTTGTAAGTGGTTAGTCATGTACCTGTCACACATGGTTTGTGTTTGAAACGTTGACACTGAACAGAAGAACATGCTCCATTACACAGACAGTAAATTCAGACTTGCCAAGAAAAACGCTCATAGCTCTCTCCCGTTTCCATTGTTGCCACTCTGTTTCCAAGTCAGAAACCAGAAAATTAATTCCTGTTCCTTAGATTTCATCTATCAGTAACTTAGTGAAACTAGTGAGGCAGACCCAAATCTTTGCACATGTTGTAATTCAGACAAGTCCATAGAGCTGTAGCAAAGAAGCATTTCTGGAAAGGTTTGGTCGAGGTGCCTGGGGCTGAGCAGATCTGAGGCAGTGGTCTCAGAAGTGACTGGCATTTTCCAGTGCTGTGCTGTAACACCAGCTCCAGCTGGTACCTCCTCCACTGGCAGGCCTGCATGGCCCCGGTGGTGCTCGTCCCCTGCCAGCCCTAACTCTACCCTAATTCACACATGCCAGTGCTAAATTCCCTCCACGATGTAGTTCCATGCTGCAGGAGTGTTCTCTTCTCTCTGTCCAGAAGCAAAATTCTCCAGAAAGGACAGCTGTATAAGTTATTCCTTCTACAAGTGCTGCAAAGTGCTCTGCCCCATCTGTTACAGCTTCTTCTTTATTCAGAATAGCAGTTTTTATGACTGGGGTGTCAAGTCCTGTACCAAAGGCTTTCTTGAGTTGTACACAGGGTATTTATCTGCTTCATCTACATTGTAACCCTTAATTCCTTTCTGTAAAAACACCTCTATCTGGTAGCTGTTAAAATAGACACTTAAGCAGGGCACAAAAATGCAACTTTGCCTTGATAAGTGCACTGGTCTGACACATAGAAGTGGCTGACCATCCATTCATTCCACAGCCAACAACTACATTGCAAATGCTGTCACCTTTGCTGTATTAATGGAATATGGAATATTCACTTACAGAAACCAAATTTTGTTAAACTTCAGAAACCCATGGTGACTGTTGTTGCCTCTGGCATTTCACCAAGTCTGAGCCTTTGAATGTAGCTGGCAAGTGAAATAATAACTACTTTAACACTAATTGTCTTTATTTCATGGTCTTGGCTAACTTTTGGACCTCTGTATTTGCATAACAAAAAAAGATTATTGCTTCATAAGCAAAAGAAATGAAGTGTAAATGCTGAGCTTTCATCATAATACACTACAGACTTCGTATGGAAACATTAAAGATATTAAATGGTTTTTTGTAGGAACCTGCCACATCAGACTCAGATTCCACAGCAGCAGAGTGCAGGTCAGTACTCAGAAAATACTGTAATTATTAAGTGACCAGTGGAGAAAACTAGTCAAAATGTATACAGTCTGTGGACAGTGGAAATAATTTTCAAATAGAGTAAAATATTACAGAATTGTCATTCTAGAAATTTTTTTGATATGTCAGTCAAAATTTTGGCATGGGATTGATTAAACAAGGAAGAAATGCTTGTTAGGACTCTGCATGAGAGCCTGGAATTTGGTTCAGCTAACTTAGAAACCTCATATATATAATTTTCTGTTACATGAAGCTACAGCCAGATTCCCAAATGCAGTTACATGGTTCGGATTCTGACACTTGATAGGAAATCTAAACTTCTCATTTCCACCAATATTAGTTAAGTTTTGAAGAAGGAGCTCTTTATTGCAGTTACTAGACATAAAGTGTTGATACTGGGGAATCTGGTGAGGCACATCCATGCTTCAGGTTTCCCGTGTTGTAGTTCTCATTTTTATATCATTCTCACAAATGCTCATGTACTGACTGAGGTCAGGAATGACCCATCAGACTGTGGACTAAGGCTGACTGTCCTCTCTACTTAGCATCACAGGTCTGAGAAAAACCTACAGCCATAGCTATGTGAGAGGGGGTAAGGACCACACAGAGAAAAAGTAGAGGCAAAGTGTAATTTTTAAATATTCAAAGAAGTATTTAATCAAAACTCTAGAGAGATACATATGTTTGGAACATAATATGGGAACTACAGCTCCAAGTGGAAGATTTGTTTAAACTTAGGAGTTACATAAGCAACTCTTTCTTTTCACTGAAAATCCTTCTTCTTCATTACTGCTTTCGGGGATTAAAGGAGAATTTCGTATGACAACATTTCAAAGATTTGAGGCAAGTATATAATAGATGTTTCTTTCCATTGGGTTTTGTCATGTGGAAACTAAAAATACAGGTATAAAAAGTCTGGCAGCAGTTCTGGTAGCTTTGCCATTTGCGTTCTTCATTGTACATATGCTGGAAATGGTGGATGACCCTTGCAGTCAAAGCCCTGATGCAGAGCCTCCAGCACTGGTTTGGGTTGACATTTAGCACAGCTCTTCTCACTCACACTGTTTAGAAGGCAGAATAAGTGTCACACAGTGCTGCTCTTCTGCTATGACTGTTTCATTTCAAGAATTCCAGTCTGTCTTGCAGCAAATAAGATGCAAAATCACCTGGTAATGCTGTGCAGTGACAGCAGTGAGGCATTTTTGCAAAGGTATGAAATACAAGCTAGCACGGGTCTGTCACTTTAGAGTCGCACTGGCAAACTGCCCTAAAATTAGATCTTAAAAATTCTCCTGTGTCTGTATTTTCTGCAGTACATTATTTTTGTAGAATACAACTGTTCTTTCATACTCATCACAGATGCTGCCTGTGACAAGCTCTCAGAAATCCAGGGGGGCGGGTGGTGGAATGTATTTGGGACAGAGGGTGTGTCCTCCTCTTCCCTTGGTTTATAATGACACCTTGCTTTGTAGCTCAGATGTGCAGGTAACCTTGCAAGCACTTCCATGCCATGATGGTATGTGCCTTTTGCAGCTTTTCTGAAAGGATATCCATAACTCCTGTTGCCAGAATGTTAGATTTTTAGCAAGTTATGATTTAAAACATAATTCAGGCACTACTAATAGTTTTTTAGTAGCTTGAGTACAAACCTAGCAATTTTATTGATCTCTTCAAGTAAGAAACTTACAGAAATAGAAGACCTACGGCAAAAAACCCTATAGAATGAGACATTAATTGTTAAATTTTCTTCCTTTTATATAGAAAACTCACAGTCATATACTCAGGGAATTTAACATACTATCAGTCACAGCTGTGAATAAGAAATTTCTAATTAAAATGTTCACTAGACCATATTTAGTAATTCGAAGAGCAGACCATGGATAATAACTGTTTCCACTTTAGGAACTATCTGAATTCCCAGTAAGGAATAGTTTTATTTTAACCTTTTATAAAAAGGCAGACTTAATAGCTGACATAATGCTTGACTATTTCACCAAGTTAAAAGTTAATTGGAAAAGAATTGTGTGAGAGATGACCACTCACATCTAGTATTTATTACACTGATGAAAATTGCTACTTGTCTCCAGTATGAACAGATACATTAGGTTTTATAATTGTCTCTCTGTCAATAGGCAGAATTCACAAGGACTGTTTAAGGTGCTTAGATGAAAAAGCTTATAGGGTATTCCTATAATGTGAAAGACTAAATATTGCATGTACACCATGTACCACCTTCTTTGTTTTGTGCCTCAGCCTCCCTATGAAGTCTGTTAGATCCTAAATAGAAAGATAAATTCCCAGTTAAACAATCTTTTCCTTGCCCGCTCCCTTCCCAGAAGAATGCTTTGCCATGTATATGTTGTCTTTTGATCCAGGTTATACTTGTAGTGTTTATCCAATGTGGTTGTTGATAAAGGAATAATAAATACTATTTATTTAGTGTTTAGTGCTGTGCTCATACTTGACAGTTCAGTACTGTTGAAGTATCATGTGCCACTGATGGACTATATAAATTCTCATCTATTTGCAGGTAAATGGTATTCCTGAGGAAAGAAAACTAACAGAAGCAATGAATTTGTAATCAAAGAAGGCAGCAAATTGTCTCACTTTCTTATTTGTTCTGGCTGATGCATGAGTTTTTCTGGTGTATATTGTGCATGCCCACAGTATTATGATGCTTTCAGTGCCAGGAGTACAATCACTTCCATATAACTGATGTACTGTATCCTTTTGTACTTTGGACATTTTTGACAATTTGTAAACACTGATAACTTTTTATATTTGTTACATTCAGAAAGTAATCTTTAATGTGTATATATATACATATATATATGTATGTGTGTATATGTATGTGTATATATATATATGTGTTAATAAATATCAAGCTTTATTCTGTCTTGTTATCTCTCCTGAAAGTTTTAACAGGGAAATCAAAACTTCAGAGATTCAAAGGATTTGAGACTGTTAATGGGATGGTATAATTGCCTAACACTTGCACAGGGAAAGCAGTAGTGTACAAGCATGAAAACTTGTGCAACATGATGAGGCTCAGAAATAGTATTGCACACATATTAGGCATTAATTTTTTAGAGATTACCAAATATAATGAGCAAAGTTATTTTTGAAAAATAAATAAAAAAGTAACCCCCCAGAGAAAATAATTAAAACTAGTCATGATAAAAATTGTATTTGTTCTTTTACCAGATATTTATGTTATTTCAAAACTTGTAAGCAATAAAGCATTTAAAATCTGTCCATTCATTTACCTCGTTATGTTAGAAGAAACTGTTACAAACTATTGTAGGCAAAAAATTAATGTCTTCAAATAAGCGAGGGTTTAACTTGATACAGTATACGTGGACTAATTCTTTAAAACACTCTTTAGTTCTTATTTTTTTTTAAATATATATTCCAGATAAACAGCCCCAATGCTGTTTATTTTATCTCCTCCACATTTTTTTTTTTCTTTTTGGAGTGCAAACTGTTGTGGGAGAATGAAGTATCCCCAGTGAACCAGCGATTATATTTTCACATCTTAAAAAAGACTTAACTAAAGGCATACTTTGCTGGGAGGTGGTTTCTTTGAGAGGCATTTGTCCATGCAGCTGAAAGCTTAGTAATACATGGACTTTGCTAAAAGGATCTGAACTCGGGTTTCCATGTTTTTCAATAGACAACTACAATTCATCTATTGACACTTTTCACCAGATTTTAAATGAATTTCTGATGCTTCTTTAAATCTTCAAATTTAAGGACATCACACAGGACTTCAGGGTCTGCAGCTGTAAAGCTGACACCAGGAGTTCTTGGGGTTTTACCTCAAAGCATGGTATTGTTTTAAGCTGACACTTACACTTTGTCTTTTTTTCTGTAATATTTTCTCTTTCAGAAGCTGTATGTTCATCAGGACATTGCACTGTAAGCAGAAAACTGCGTCTGCTTTAAAATTGCTAAGTGCTGGCTACATTTCCTTAGCTGAGGTTCCTGAAGTCTCTGCTAAGAGAAATTTGAGTTATTTTGGAATATAAGACTGAGGATAAAAAGGAATCAGTAAAATGAGGTCATTTTGTAAAAAGACCAAAATAGTTGCTGTGATTTTTGGTTTGTTTGTCTTTGTTTTTCTCTTTTTACAGTTATGACCCAGTTCTGTCAAAACACAGAACCTTAATTTAGGTTTATTTTTAACCATCAGTGACGTGTTTGTAGGCTCAGACCTGAAGGCAGGATCTCAGCAGACAAAACAAGTCCTGAGCTGCTTTTTAGACTAATTTTGAGCACCAACTATGATAACTATGGCAGCAAAGTATATAAGCAGTGCTCAGTACGTGGTACCTGCTGGTATTGTCAAACCTCAGTATCAGTAGACAAAGCTGCTCTGCATGCTCAGCACAGCCCACAGGACGTGGCAGCAAATCCTGCTGGGGGTTGTTAGACCAGGAGAGGTAGCTCAAGCTACAGGCATTCAAGCTGAGAAATTAAAGGCAGTTCCTGAAAGAGGTGGAATAAAGAGCCATTCATACTCACTTTGCAAGTGGCATCCATCATGCCTTCCTACCTCATCCAAAAGATACCAGGGAAGAGACTTCACCACTCAATCAGCCTCCTCAGAGACAACCCCTCTTCTTTCCAGCAGCTTGGATGGTTATCAGTGAAAGACGAATCACAAAACTGCACACTGAGGTTGATAGTAAATTAAACATTTTCATCTCTTATCCAAGCTGTAAAAAAATTCAAGTACAATCAGCATTTGGCTTCTATTAGTTTATACTACTATTTTCAAATGTATCAGCTGTCAGTGTTTTGAAACCAAAATGAATGGAATGGATTTTAAATAATGATTTTTAATGCAACGTAAGATTGAACTTTGTAAATAGTTCTGGGTGTGGATCACAGTAATTTCTGATAACTCCAGGATGACATGACAATCAATGAATCTACCAGTAGGGCTGCTTCCACCTTATTTGTATTAATGTAACAGTGCCAATATATTTAAGGAAATAAACTGTTACATATATGCATAAGAATCAGTTTGTAGCAGTGGAAGCTCCACCTATTGTGGAAAGAATCTAATTATATAAGTCACTCAGGTATTAAGAATACCTGAACTATTTTATGATCGAAATCTTCATTTATCTGAGGTAAGTTTAATAACAAATTATTTATTTTTACTTATTAAACACATTACTTTGAAAGCATAGATTTATAAAGCTGGTTAAAGACAATGGCTAAAGAATTAGTAATAATTAAGACAGTAAATTCACAGCCTCTTTTAACATTATATGATGGCAATATGAATTGATATTGTATTAAGTTGAAACCAAATTAAACAGAAAGCCCTACATCTCTTTGTACATACATGAAATGTGTAATCTAATAAAATGGAAAACACAAAGTAGTGAAATTGTTGCCTGATTATTTTATAGAAGGGTGCCTGAACAACATTGTTACAGCTTTTAATGTTCCAACCACAATACTGTATGGTTGGGTCTGAGACCTGGTGTGGAGCTAATGGTGCAGGGTTTGTTTAACTAAACAGATGTCCTGACTGGAGAGGAGGGAGAGGATTTGCAGCACTTAATATCTAATGTGGCACCTGAACTGTGTATCTCCCTGATTATAAAATCAGGAGCTTTGGGGATCACAGAATGACAGAATATGCTGACTTGGGAAGGGACTCATCAAGATCATCGAGTCCAACTCCCAGGCCCATCCCCAAGGGTCACATCATGTGCCTGAGAGCATTGTCCAAACAGTTCTTGGACTCTGGCAGCTTTGGTATTGTGACCACTTCCCTGGGGAGCCTGTTCAACCACCCTCTGGGTGAAGAACCTTTTCCTGATATCCAACCTGAACCTCCTGACACAACTTTAGGCCATTTCTTTGTGTCTTGTCATTGTTAACAAGATTAAAGAGATTGGTACTTCCTTTGCTTAAGGAGCCCCTTCTACTGAGAGTGGGATTTAAGTAGCTCAAGTAGAATCTAAATTCTGTAACTCGAGCAAGTCTTAAAGATGGGCTTGGTTTCCTGATGTTACCAGACCAAGGAAAAGCCAAGGCAGTTCCTCTGCTTTCCTGCAGAGCTCTGCCACAGAGTTCCTGGCAGGGAAAAGCATCCGACGCCTCCGCTGCCAGGTTCTGCTGAGGGCCCCCAGCTCCAGGCTGGCTTTGGCTGCTGGAGCTGTAATTTCATCAGGGCAGGGACAGTGCCATTTACTGCAGAGCAATCTTCTGCATTGCATCTGCCTTAGTCTGTGATACAGTGAACTGCAGCCCAGCTAGAGACAAGCAATAGAGAATTTTTACTTAAATGATGCTGCTCCCATTACAAAAATAAGCATCCACAGCACATTTATTTAATGTTTAAATTACTTCATATTTTTACATAACCTGAAAAGAAAATATATTTATCCCACATACAGTAATAGTAAACAAGTGCATTATTTCAAACATTAAAAATAAATCTTTTAACCAAGTCTGTACAACAGATAAATAGAGTTATATCTACAATAGTTACGTTGTGAAGAACAAACCAAAGATTATCCCTCAAGCTCACAGTTCCCAGTTGCTTATAATACTGGCATAGATGAAAGTTATGCTTGCTATCCCCCACCACGGTGTCCACCTACACCCTTTCCTTCAGTCACTCCAATGTATTGATCGATGAGATTAAATTCCCAAGCATTGGAAGTAATATGCACACAGAACAAACAGCTGAGCATCTTTCCAGTATCCTCAAAACAGCTGACAGGCTTAGTAAAACTGCTGGATTTGGGGGAAGTGAATGATTTCTTTTTTTGTTTTTTTATGATGAATAACTGGTCATTCTTGAAAAGAAACTGTTCACCACACACAAAAAAATAAAAATTGAAGTAATTATTTTCATAAATTTGTTTTGCATTCATTCATGGCTGCAAGATTGAATTCAATGTTTTACCTGGGATAAGAACAAAAGCATGCATGTGACAGTATATATGGTACAAGTTAGGATTCATGTTGTTTATAATCATACATAATTGCACATATGCTTGGAAAATAATATTGCCCTCATGTTTCTGACTGTTAACAAATAATCAGAAGAAGAATAAAATGAAAATGCAACTCGAGGTCAAACTATTACTTGAACCACACCCACAACCAACCAAGAAATGTCCATAACTTCACTGATAAGTAGAATGTAAACAACAGCTTGTCACTGCCACACTGAAGGACCATTTCTTTCAATTACAGGGTTTTTGCTAAAGGAAAAAAATTAGTAAGAAAGACTGGGCACTGCTGAAAAGGATGGGAAAAAAGTTTTCTCCAAACAGCTCCAATCTCATTTCACTTGTAATTCTGAGACTCAACCATCTGCTCACAACAAAGTTGACCACTCAATCCCTCCTCATGATACCTACAGGCTGACTTGCATCTTCTTAAATGAAAATGTTACTACAGCACAGAATATGGCACCAGTTCCCTAATGAGACCTAATTAAAGGTCACCTACAAACACAGGGAGAGGGTCAAAGATCACCATTCCCCTAAGGTATGATGGACTGGATATGATGGGATTCCATCAGACTGAAAAAGGTTGGAGGGTCTTCAAAAATTGCCCATCTTGAAGTGAGTCTCTGAAAATTATTCATTTTTTTGTTCACTGGGATGGTACACAGACCTACACACAGTTAAATGAATTAGTGAAAAATTTATGAAAAAGCAAACAATTTTAGGAAGAAAACCCCAATTCTCTTTATAAAAAAAATTTGTCTCAGAATTCACCATATTTGCTGAACACATCTTAAATTTCTACAAAAACCCTCATAAAATACTATGCCAACTTGTATACAATCTTCAATCACTGAACTGATGATTACTTTTTACTTCCACATATAAAGGGTTTCATATACCGTGTATTAATGACTATTTCCAGCCCAAACACTCATTTCTACCCAGCGAATTGTTCAGAGCAATGCCCGGTGTCACTGCCTCAGCTGCGGGTGCTGATTCCAGAGGGTCCTGGCTGTGCTCGCCCGGTGAATCCCGCCATGTGCCCATGATAGTGCTCGACCACCGCTCCGCTTCGTGTCTCCTTTCAACAGATATGTAAACAGCAACAAACATCCAGTAGAAAAGACTCATTTTCACATGCAATTCTGTACAGTGCACTCTTGTTTCTCATACTATTTGAGAAGGCTGTTTCCACACAAAATATGTACATTTCCACTATATACATTTTCCACACGCTTAATTTAAATGTCTTCTTGTACCTCCAGTTGAGAATTTTTGTTCAGGCAGACACAAAGTAAACCTGAAGAAAGTTTCCAAGTTAATGCCTTGACTGATCTTGCATTGCTGAGAAGAAGTGTAGTCCAGAAAAAAATCCAGCTATGCATAGCAACCTTTTCAGCAGAGTTGAGTTATCTTTAGGAACCACAATCTGTGCCAGATCATTAGTGATCTGAGAAATCTCATGTGCCACGCACACAAATATGAAAGTGCTGACAAGAACATTAAACATTGGATATCCAGGAATGAGCACCAAGATCCCCTTTGTGTCTGCTGCCAGCCAAATATGGTATTGGCAAATGAAAAGCTGAAAGAAAAAAAGAAAGTGTGTAACAGTACTAATATATGTAAGTATTTTTACTTACAGAAAACCATACAATTATTACTATTGCATCAACTGACACACTTCTGCTTAAGTCAGAAGCCATTTTCCACATGTCTTTGCTACAAAACAAAACCATGAGCTTGTTAAATCACACAATGAAATGGGTTTGCTTGGCCCTTAACCAAACATAGCTCAGGGAAGCATTGGATACATTCCATCAGAGCAGGGAAGAGTGCCTTCCTCAGTTACTGTCTCTCTGGTGAGGGCCTGAACTGACATGTCTGCAAATAAGAGAGAATGCTTCACCTGCTGATGAATGCACAGCTCCCTGGAGCTGATCAGCACCTAAAGCCCACCAGGAATTGGAAGAGTGAAATGTGATCCTTTAAAATACCCACAAAATTCTGCACTCCATATATACTGTATTGTAATGAGTTTCTCCTAGAAATACATTTTAGTAATACAATAAAATGTCACATTTAATATCACTAAACAGCAAATAAAATGGGAAGCAAGATAACTGCTACTGTTTCAAAATATACACTCAATGGAACAAGGTAACATTTGATTTAAGAAGGGTTTATTTGTAATGGTACATTTCTTTATTAGTCACAAAAAGCTTTCTAGGGCAAACACATTTATAAGTGTACTTACACTAGTAAGTATAATTCATGTAAATTCTTCAATTGGCCTATATTTTTATCTTCTAACTGCATACATCTCACAGCATACTCCAGCATTTAATCCCCACTCTCACAACCTTAAACCACCCCATCCCTAAAACAGCACAAGAATTAAGTTTGATACTGTGAGAGTGCTATTTCAGCCATGATTTTGAAGTGCAACAAAAACTATAATGCTAGAAGAGGTCAAACATGACATCATGGTCAATAGTAAGCCAATAAATGTTTTCTCTGAGTGTTAACAGTCCAATCTAGACAATACTGCCACCCTACATTTCTAAGTTTTAATTCACTGTACTTCTGAGCATTCTACTTACCTCTAAAGAAATTTTGCCAAACCAGGCGAAGAATGAGCTATACACAGATCGGACATATCCGGGAATGTTCCTGATGAGGATGAAAGCTAAAATCTTGTTTTGTTTTTAAAAAAAAAAGGCAAAACAAAGAAAGTGACTGTGGATCACAAGCCAAACAAACACATAAATGTGTATCCATTTTCACTGCACTAAGTCAAGTGCATCATGCACTAAAATTTCTTTGAAAGCTGACAAGAATATAAACCAAACAAAAATCCATGAAGTTTATACTTTGCAAAGTAGGTATTGAAACTAAAAATATTTTACACACACTCTTACAGCATAGCAGGTCACATTTACATCTCCAGTACAATCATGGCCTTGATACTGATAAGTGTTACTACATGCTTCCTAGGCATGTAACACCATGCCAGCCTCAAATGAAGGTGGCCACGAATCTGAGTTAACCCTCAATTTTAAAGGGTGTCAAGATGGATAAAATAATATTAAAAAATTAAGTCCCTCTTGCTGCCCCTCAAGAGAGCAGGACAAATTAATGAGAAAAGAAACAGAGCACAGAATGAGACAGCTGGGGTATAGTGGGGCAGGGAACACAGCAAGAGGAATGTCTAAATTTAAGAAAACCACATGCATGGCTCTGTGGCCCACCTCTTGTCTGCCTGGAAGTGTCTACAGGGTCCCATAGGCTGCTTCCTACACTAATCCCTCCCAAACATTCCTGCTTTTCTACATCTTTCTTCTCTTCCACAGCTTTCTTCTTTCCCACTGCTATGCAAATAATCAGAAGTTGGGTTTGGACTTAAATGGTGCATACAAAGCCTACTAAGAACATTCAGATCAATCAGAACTACAATCACAGTGTGCAATTTCAGTGCTTAAAGGCAATGAAAAACTGACTAATGTTGTTAAACTCTTTTCCACTTTCAGACATGGGAGTGAAGCTCAGTATCTGACATTGCATGCAAAAGCACAAATATATTTAAAACAATTTTTTGAAAAGCTCAAATAGGAACAGACTAGATTCTATCGCTGTACTCGAAAGGACTAATAATTACCTGCACCACAGAAACAGAAGGATGTAGCTCATTGCACTCTGTCTTGTTTTTACAGCTACTAGCCCAAATAGAGTAGGTCTAAAAGATATTAACAAATTAGTCTGTGTAGCAATTATATCTGACATTTAAAAATGAAACAAGAATGATATTTTGAATTGCTTTAGTATTAGTTGGTTCACTAAGATATGGGACACTAAGAGAAAAAAAATACATGACTTAACTTTTGTGTTTCTCAAGTTCTTTGCAACTAATAAATACTTATCTGATGAACAATTATCAATGCAACTTTTTTCATCAAAAATAGACAAGCAATCAAGTGTGGAGGTAAGAGCTCTTATCTACCATGTTATTTTTCCTATCCAATTTTCTTTTAAGCTCTGAAATGAACTGAAAGAGTAATGATATTTTCATCTACATCTGACTGAACCGAAAAATATTTTAGTGAGTAGATAGGTAGGGTTGTACAGAAAAACCCAGCAGAAATATCTCCAGATACAGATTTGATTTTTCAAGGTTTGTTAGAGAATACTGACTAAACAACAACTTCAGAAAACTTATTTTTCAGGTATTTACAAACCTGATTATACTAGGTTATAATAGATACTTACAAAAAAGGACACAATTGAAATAAATAATAAAACATTTGAAACTCTGTTGGAGAAAAGAGGATCTCCTTTTCCTTCTGATATCATCTGACGTTTCTGCAATGCCAGATAAACAAAAGCAAACAGCATCCCATGAAAAACCACCTGTAAAAGACAAACAGAATGCAATTAATATTTCATGCCTTTTACAAGTACTTCAGGTTTAAACTCCTAATAGAAATACTACCAGATAAAGTAGTTTTAAAGCTATGTTTGAAAAGGTCTTTTGCCAGATTTATGGGAACAAACAAAACCAGACTTTCTACACAAGATAAGCTGCATTTTTAACTCAACTCAAAATCTACAAATAACCTTTACTAATGTTTCAGAGAGCATTAAAGACAAGACAATGAAATTTCTTGAAGCTTTCAAGTACCTGCTATTCCCTCTGCAATCTATGCCACCACTGAAAAGGCTTTCTCTGGAGAAAAACCACAAGTCTCTGGCTTTCTCCCAATCTGGCAGGTGAAAACATTCAAGCAGCAGGACAAGTGCTCCCCTCTCTAACAGACACAATTCTTCAACAGAGTGTTTTACAATCTTATGCCAAGCTCTCGTTAGCTGGCACCACGAGGCTGTTTCAGGCCCACGCAGTGCTTGTCCCCTGTATTTATTTGGAGCTCTGCTCTTCAGCAGCACCAGCTGACCCACAGAGCTCACAGCAGCCCAGCAGTGAGGGCAGGACGCCAGGCAGGGCGTGCTGCTGCTGGGGAGCCCAGGGGTGACAACGCTCTGTGACCCAGACCTCACCCCCAGAGGGACCAACCGATCCCCTTAAGGGGAAGTTTAGCACATAAAAGCTTCCATCTTAGAAACTCCACTCACCTTTTCTTTCCAAGAAGGAAAGAAAAAAAGACCAAAGTCTCCCTGTTCTATTCCTCCACACTGTAGAGTCAATGACAGAAAGGAAAGCACTTTCCCAGTAGAAAACCACATAAAAATATGTACAAGAATAGTCTAGTTTGGGCATCAAGACCCTGATTTTAATGTTTTAAATGTTACCTTTAAAGAAATATATCCTTAATTGATTCAACTTCCAAAAAGTATTATTAAGAAAGCTACCACAGTAGTTTTCCTTGTATTTCAACAGCCTGAAGTGCTACAGGTGTTAAATTTTCATAGTAAAATTAAGAGAAAAGACAGATCTGGGATACTTTATACTTCATTTTTTAAATCCAGAAGCAAATAAATCAACTTCCATCTTTTAAGCAAGGTTTTGGTGGACAATTGCAGGACTAAAGTGGGTGCAGCTTAGTCTTTTACTAAACACTGAAGCAAACAAGCTCCTGTTTTCTCTGGAGGAAAGGAAAAGAACCCTACCTCTTCCCACAAATTAAAACATACACTTCAAAGATGAGTATAATTTTATGCAAATGTTACATACGTAGCGATCCAGCTTCCACCTAAACCACCATTCATAGACATTCCCATTCAGTTCAAAACACTTGGACAATGGCCAAAATGAAAATATCTTCTCAAATGCACCCTGTTAAGGACACACATGGAAAAAGCATTAACACTGATGTCAACTGTATTTACTAAATTTAAATCAGTAACATGTTTAATATTATTCTACCCTTATTTCCCCAGCTACATCACATGAGAAAAATAAAAGGATTCCTTAGAAGCCTTTTCACCACAAAAGAAGAAAAAAACAAAACCCAAAAACTTCTTCACATGAGAGCAAGTTTGAGTTAGCCTCCCCTTAAGGTATCTGCACGCCTTCCATTCTGTACTGCTCCTCAAAGGGAGAGAACCTCTAACAAGCTGTGATAAGGAATATGCACTCCACAGGTTGTGATACAGAATATGCACTCCACATAAAGAATATGCACTCCCAGACTACAGTTCAACAGGCTGAAAACCAGTGAGGGATTAAAATCACACAAGCCCCTTGTAAAATCCTGGAGTGACAAACTCTGCCCTGATTTCTGTCAGCTCTACTCCTCTAGCATGCAGGGAGTTGCTAATTTAGCCTGAGAACCAATCTTTTGATGTGGTATCAAAGCCTACACTAGGTCTCTAAGAGACACAGAACTTCATTATCACCATATGCATCCCCACATGCTGGCAAAACCCAGTAACTCCAAGCACATATAAAAGCCCACCCCAAACCCAAAGCACAGGCCCTTGTATTTACTACATTCACAGTAGTGCATTGAAAACATGTCAAACATAACAAATCAATGAGTAAGACACAGAGTTGTGGGTTTTTCCAGCACTCACACCAATTCAAATATGAGAACAAATTAAAAGGGATTTTTTCTTCTGTATTTATAATAGTGGAGCAAATATACAAGTTACAAGCACATCAAAAAGTAGAGACAGGTAATAATAGACTCTTAGGTCATTAAGGATAAATGTAGCCATGATTTACAAACCTGAGAATATGACAGAAAATATATACATGTCAGTAAGCAAATCAGTTTCAGCAGTAAACCAAAGTGCCATAGGCAGTTCCCTGAGGAAGAAATAAATTAATCATTATACTGTCATTAATTTTTCAATAGCAAACCCCAGTACACATTAAATAATAACTGCCAATTATTTAGTGTAGCTATGCTTTGTAATAGATCCATTCATAAATAAATGTTCAGATATTACCAGCAATATTTTATCACTATCTACATTTAAATTTTTCTTTAAGCCACTAAAATAAACATTCACAGTAATTAAAAAGCTATTAAGCCCAAACTAAGCCTCATGTCTAAGACAGGGACAAAATACATAAAGAAGAGAATTTAGGTGTTCAACCAGAAACAGTTTTAGAACCTCTGCCTCCCCAAACACTCTGCACAGACAGTCCTTATTATAGGTGAATGCAAATAAATATATACATAAAAATGCCTGCCTTTTGTTACGTGAAACAAGTAGACTAGATATTATTAAACTCTGAGATCCCAGTTTTACTCCAAAGTTCAACTGCAGGTCGGTAAGGACAAGTATCTTGTCGAAACAAGCCTGAGAAACTACTCCTCAAAGCTGTCGACTGATATTAAGCTCTATGCAAGCCTCAGCACTGCAACAGAAGCCTCAGCATTACAACAGAGATGATCTCACCCTCCTGCCACATAAACTGGCAGCTGTAAATAGGATCATACACAACTAAAAATCATCATTGAAAGATTTTCTAGTTTCACAAGTACACTATTCCTCCAAAGTACACGAGTCATTTCTCTGTTTCTGGAGGAGAAGTGCCTTTGTAGAAAAATAAAAATTAAATTGAAGATAGTTGCCTTTGAGATAGCTTGTAAAACTACTCTTTAAGTGTATTCTTGCAGCATCTATTCCTGGTATATATTTGGGATATTTCATTGTCATATCTTCAGGCTATAAAATGGGGATATTCCTCCATCAATAGGAAATGAGGATTTAAGGCTCTTAAAGTCTTATTTCTAATTTAGGCAAATTAAATAATAAGCATTTACCACATGCTTTACAACATTTTAATGAACTGTAACACATAAACTGGGGTTTCATTTCAATTTTTATTTAAAATATTTGTACCACAAGACATACCTCTGACAGCTCACTTAATCTAAAATAATAGGATAGCAAGTCCCATGTTCTTATTTGGCCAGCTAAGGCAGAATTGGTGCTCAAGGTGGACAGACACAGAATGAGAAAGTCTTGAACACTCTGTGTGCACTCTGCAGCTCGAGTGCACGGCAGACACGGCCTCAGCAAGCACAGACAGTGCAACCTATAGTTTTCACTTCCATGCAGTAAAATTACAGTTCATGGTAAAACAATTTCTGATGATCAAAACCTATTAAAAAGTATTCTAATCTGACTGTAACCAGAAGCAGAGTTAAGTCATCAGCTGTTACATTTTTCAACTGACCTAATTCACCTATGACAAACTGTATTTCTGTGAGCAGCTGTTCAGCATATTTTGACTAACAGACTGAGATCTACTAACAATGCCATTTCTGTATGATTATCATTGTAGTAACACGCAAATGTTTTATAGCAGAAAGAAAAAAAAAATCTTACCATTTGCTTTCTTCTGGATAATTTGAGGCCATACAGCTAAGGTGGCATAAATGATCATAAACCAGACAGTGACTAATGGCACAAAATAGTAGAACTGGTAAGGTCGGTCCATCACTATGCACAGGACCACAACCAAGAAATTGAGACGAAATAAAACCTGGGGGGTGTCAGAGGAGAGAAGACAGAGGATATGTAAACTGGGAGGCAAAGCTGAGAAAGATGAGGACATGTTCCTTTAGCATTATACGAAAATATCTACGTATTTTACATCTCACATGCTGATTGTATTTCAGTTGAAACACAGATAAAGCACAGGGAACAGCAGCAGGGCAGTGTAAGACTGCAGCCTGATTATGTGGTTTTGGACCTGCTCTACCCTGGCCTGCTTGGGGAGAGACTGCAATGAATATAAACTTAACCCAATCTGATTGTTTCCTAGGTTGGGGACCAAGTGCTCCAGTTGCTGGATGCTGTTAATGTCTCTGTTTTTTCACCCCCACAGCTACCTGGGCTAGCTCAGTTAAAGCCAGGGTAATGCCATTACCAGGCTGTAAACATACATTTAATAAGCACAATGACCTGAATTACAGAAGAATGTAAGACTTAACAGCAACAAAAGATATGTAGTAGGAAAAAAAAATTAAGTATTACAGCATATCCTGCAAAACCTAGGAGGGAAGCCACAAAACCAGTATGCTCTCCAGTATTGTTATGGTGTGAAAATTAGTTTTCTTTATTAATAAACATAGGCTCCAATACACTGTCTTTGAAAGCTCAGCTAGCTCATTACTTACATATTACTATATACTGTAAATTGCTACTGCAATGGAATCTCCATTGCTATTTATTAGAAAATATTTCTCCTGATATTTCAGTGTACATACTTGCATTTTTTACAAGTAAGTAAGTATCATTTATATGCTTTAAGTTTGTATTAGATAAACACTGCCAATTAAACAGATCAGATTACACAGACATGACAGCCATTTTTATTGTTTAAACCTTGGTTAAGTGATCTGATACCACATTATTTAGAGATTATGGAGATATTATGCTATCTGATAAATTAATTTATAAAAATAGTAGGGACATATTCTTACCTGACACACTCTGTATACACCAAAGTCTCCTTTTATCCAAAAATATGAGAAGTGCCCATAACCTGTTTGAAAGAGATACGCAGCAACCAGGACTCTAATGTGCATGTACACAGGCAAAAACTGTTGAGAAAAATAAAGTACCTTTTATAAATGTGCATGTAAATGTTTTTTGCCTTCCTTTTCCCCCTCTATTTTATGCTATTTTTGCATTGCAGTAAATCAGATTTAACTAAGAAAAAAACACTCTGGTACATTGCCCTGCTTCTTCCCAAGTTCTTTTGGTGTCCTAACCTTTGATGTTAAAATCAATTTTTTCTATTTATTGCTCTACACTTGCCATATTCTATTACTAATTACGAGAGACTTACGAAGGGCTCTTTGAAAGCTCACCTTCAGCAGTTTCAAGTTGCTAGCAATCAAAAATAAATCAATGCAATATTCTACACAGAGGAAACACCTGTTTCACTGGTCAAGTAATGTAGATGTTTTTATCAATCAAATCTACACTTACAGAGAAAAACTTACTCTGCTAATACCATGTTTAAAACTACAGGAACAATAGCACTATTTATTCATTCTATTCAGTTCTAATGTTCATTTTCACTACCTTTCTTTTGAAATACCATACCCAAATTGCATTCCCCCTAAAAGAAAAAGAAATTCAAATCACTTACAGTGCTTGCTCCAGAGATATGATAAATCAAAATAACAAGTTGCATCCAGCCCTTCCATTCATCAGTCTGTTCTCTATTTAACACTTTAGTCTAATGCAAAACAAAACAAGAGTGTTGCTATTCCAAAAAGAACAAGGAACATCTACAAAATGAGGAGAAAAAGTTCAAAACAATAAACCACTTTATGAGTAAAGGGGTATCAACTGTAAAAGTCTATTCAGGGCACAGATTTAACATGATTTAAATTCTCTTTTAGCTGACCTCTGATCAATTCCAGTTTGAAAGAGTGAGAATGACTAAAATGGTGAGATCCAGATGGCTTCAAAAAGCCTTTGCATCTAATTCTATGCAAACATTATACTGCTTGAGAAGGCATTTTTGCAGGTGAGTTATACTGACTTTGAACTATTAAAGCTGAATACTTAGAAACTGGTTATTTTACATACAAATTGGGAAACAACATTTTAAGTGGGATGTCAAGATGATCATTACCTCTTTGGTATTTTCAGTATAAAATACCCCCAAAACCAAGATATAGGCGATTGGTATGAAGAAAGATGAATGTGTGTAAAATTTATTTTCCTTCATGAAAAGATTTGCTCTGTCACATAGATAAAAATAGGTCATGATTAGACCAAGTTTGCAAAAGCAGTGTAAGAGCATCTCTAAAGTAGAAACGTTAGGTATGCTGATGGCAGGTTTCTTCTCCTCTCCACTTTCCAAATCAGTACATGGTTTGTTCTTCCGATAATTATTCCGATGAATTAAGCTGATAATTAAATATCCAATAATGGACAAAGTGAAAAAACAGAAAGCTATCTTCTGTATCAGAGTGAGAGGAGGCTGAGGCTGGCAGCAGGAGCCATCAATGGGCTTCATTATTTTATTGCAGTAGACATTCATAAGAATCATTGCATTCTGTAAAAGAAATAAGGAGTTTTGGTAATTAATTTCTAATAAAAAAGTTAACATTTCCATCAAAAGAATTTTCTTCTGCATGATGTGCTGACATAAGACATGCAATTCTCCCTTATCATTAGAAAAATAAACTCTTCCAGTCCCCCATATACCCATTTGCATTCAACAGTCCAGTCAAAACACTTCTTCCAAACAAAAAATACTTGAGCTTCTAGAGGTAAGCAAAAATGGCTAATCTTAGAACAGGATAGTTCTCTATACTGGCTGTAGAGGAAAAACAGTAGTTCTCTCTACTGTCTATAAATGAAAAACAGCTCACAAACTTGGGTTCTAAAGGAGCACAGTAAAATAAGTCTCTAAAACATGACAGTGAGACTGAAACATGTGGTGAGATGATATTTAATTCATCCAGTTACTTCAAAGCAACTTAAACCTGCAAAGGAATAGAACCAAAAGTGACATGATGGGAGAGCTCTTCCACAAAAAGGGCAGGTTAAAAGCTCCGAGGGGCTCACTGCATGCATATACATACTGGTTAGTAAAAGAGAAGAAATAAAGTCAGAGGCACTCCATGCAACCAAGGAGGTCTATACTGTGTGCTTGTTATCGTCATGCTCCTTACCAGACCAAACTTGCTGGACACACAGGGCAAAATTTAACACTTATTTCTTAGCACTGCTTTACAAGTCATTACCACCTTAACTCATTCATACACATGAAAGCGTGCAGGATCTAAAAGATCTAGTGGATTAACAGCTATTTAAAAATAGGTATGTACAAATGTGTTTGCTATTGCTATTTAAAATGCTTATAAAACTGACTGAACTCCCACCCACCACAATTTTCTGAACAAAATTCCCTGACGAATGCGGTCCTCATTACATCCATACTGTTTGCAGTATCAGAACATTCACTTCAGATCTTGTTTTACTATTAATACTTTTAATGTTGACCAGTGATAAAAAACACTTACTGTAGCTCTGCTTGATTCAGGGAGATGCAGGCCATCTGCAGACTTCATAATAGTTTCTTGTGCTATCAATTTTGATACACTGAACACTTTAACTTTAGCTTTGGAATTTCGGGAGCTGCTGTTCAGAATACGAACAGCTGCTTCATTATAAGCATCTATTTTCTCATTAGTGATCATTTTCCGACTTTCACTCAGCATATCTTCATAAACAGGATCTAAATTTGAAAGAACAAAGAATGAACACATTAATTTACTTACCAAGGAGATTCCTTAGCTCAAATTGCATGGGTTACTTTCATTTAAGAGGTCATAATTGTTTAATTGTACAAAAAAATGTACAGCAAGGAATAAATGACCACTACAGTTACCAGAGCTGTTTATGGTGAAATATTCTTATCACCATTCCCTATTAAAGCATATGTAGCTGTAGGTTAGAAAGCTCTGGTCAGACATGAATGCTTGTTTGATTTCTCTGAATCCAGAAAAAGCTAGAGTGCAGAGCTGCTTATGGTTTCTCTCAGCAATGGAATCTCCCAAGAAAAGACTCCAAAGGAAAAAGGGCAGAAGACAGGCAGCAGAATAAACCTACGAAAAAATAATAAGTAACTTTCTCAAACCCTCTTTTTTTTTCTGTGGAAAAAAACCAGCTCCTCATTTCTCATAAGTCATAGGCCATAAACATATTCCACGTGGCAGAATCTCAGTTTTACAAAAAAAGAGTCAACTTAATTGCTCACAGGCTTCAGAAATAATGGAAAGCTTAAAAGAAAGTGATATGGGTTTCTAGATCAAAAGATCAGCCAGAGGTCTTTAAGTTCCTGTGAAAAGCTCCTGCTGTGACACACCCTGTGAGATGCAGACTGATTTACTTTAGGTACCTCATGCCTATGTTTGGATAACCAATGTTTTGACAACTCTGTACAGACTGCTTCTCCTCCCACTTGAGCCATTAAAGAGCTCAGAGATTACGTAAATGGACTAGGTCCTTAGCAATACCATGGTGGGACAAGTCTGGCAGCCAACTGCGTCTGGTATAAATAAACATGGCTTTGAAAGGAATGGGAGATTGATTTGTTGATTCAGATTTACCTCTAGAACCATCTTTGATAGGAACTCGGATGTGACTGTAAGGGTACAGCTGGGTATATTGCTAACAGGGCTCAAAATCTGCCTGTGTTGCTAACTAAGGTGACAACAATCTAAAATGCTGTGTCCTGTGGCAGAGAAACCAGGAAAACATTCTACCTATGAGCTCACTGTTCATTTCAGGGAAATAATTTAATTTTATTGAAGAAAAGCATAACAATGTAAGCTTGGTGCCACAATAAAAATCTCATTGTGAGCCATGATTTCTCACCACAGTGAAACAAGTTTCATTATAGAGATTAAATCCTCGGTGTTCTCTAGACACACACAGAGGATGCACCCGTTGAACCTCTTCTATTATTAATATCATCTGAAAATTCAACTGAACAAAACCACAGGAATACGGCTGTTGCATGTACCTGTGTTCTTGACTCTCGGGAGGTATGTATGGAGCACAGCACAGGGAGAATAGACCTGGCATGTTGAGTCTGAGAGTAAGCTAACAAAGCATTAAGAGTTCATAAGGCAGAAGTTTTTCCTGCTAAAGCTTTGAAATCTCTATCAGCAGTAGCAGCTATTTAGGTACCAGCTTAGTTGAGATTGCAAGAAAGGAGAGACTGAAGTTCAACCAACACCTTTTCAATCTGCAAGTATACAGGATGGATTAAGTTTTCCATATCCTACAACATAATGATCCAACAGACAGTGAGGTCAAAAATTGTTACCAACTGTTCATTACTTTACCTTGTAAGACCCAGTAAACATCACTACTTATTGCTAATTTTTCCAAAAGAGGTGCAATTGATGTGATATTGATTTTATATTGTGCAAGGGCTTCGTTGCTGCCATTGTGAATCTTGATAGACCACTGGAGAAACAAAGAAATAAAATCAGAACTGTATGTCTGAGGAGCCTTAATTAATTGATTCATTTGTTCCATTTTTTGTTATTTCTATACAACTAGATTTCTTTAGTTTTCCATTCAAAAGTGCTAAAAAAAATCTTTTGTACCAAGCAGCTGTCCAGACAGATAATTATATTCAATCACATCATTGAAACACAGAGAATTTAACATTCAACTTATGTGTATAATTGACTTTTCATAAATTAAATGACACAAGATATTTTAATTCAAAGTCTCCTGGCTTTATCCAACAATGAAGTAGCAAAGCCAGCCTCACTATTGAAGAATCTTGGCCAGTTCAGTCAATTCCACGCTAGAAAAACGCATCACACCAAGAGATGCATGCCAACAAAACTTGATGGTGGTTCCAATATTGATCAAGTTCCAATATTTCCATCAGTTTTGCAGATATCCACAAAGGGAAAAAACCCCAAAAACCAAACAAGAGCCATTTTAATTTCCGGTTTAATCTTCTAGAAGAAATCCCTGGGAGAATGCTATAGCCACACAAGGATTTCTCCTAACTTTTGAAAATGATTTCCCACACTGTATGAAAAATGGATGCAGCATTGTTTTTAAGTCTTACGGTATCTCTACTGACTTAGTAAAAACTAAAAAAAAGCAAAACCAAAACAATTAGCCTAAATGGAGCAAACTCTATTTATCTCTATATAGCTACATAAAAATTTCATTGTAAGACAAGTACACTGATTAATGCACTTCCTGAAAATATTATTCATTATAAATTAATACTTCATGAAACCAAATAACACACAGCTGGCTCTGAGAATTCACACTGGAGAAAAAGAAGCAGTTTCTCCCAGCAGCTAAATACCTACTTTTGAAACACCAACAGTATTTATCAGACAGTTAGAATAGCACGTTCCATACAACAGGAAGTCAGGAATTAAGAAGCAGAGTACAGCAATAACATTCTCAGAGAAGTTTCTTTTCCCAAAGTAAGAAGCAACTGACTTCTGTATGAACTGGGGTTCCTTCAGCTTATAAGACTTTACATCTATTTATAGACTGTTATGCAGCTGACATCTTAAGACAGACATGTCCAGGACAAAGTAGCATGACCAACCCAAGAGCTAAGTTAAAGATATAGGTAAATTTCAAAATGCAGCAAAGTCCAAAAGCCCATACCAGTTTAATCTAGTGACAGGTTACCACACCAGTGTCAGCTACGGCAAGGTTGCTGATGTGTCTGATTTTTGAAGCTTTTATTTTTTTGAAAGCCCCTTAAAATAGGGGATGTTTACCTCTGTCCAACTCTAGATATCATACTAAATGTTTTATATAAATATACTAGTGTTAAAAAGAGCAAAGCCTCCCCTGCAAATTGCTAGTTTCTATCTCCTGCTGTCCATAAAAGGCAAGCTATAGATAATGTATACATATGAGTAAAGGGAATTATTTAGCTAAGTGTCCTGTAGTTTTGCAACCTGACCCTCTACATGCCAGAACATTATCCACATATAATAGCATTTTCTGTATGAAATACATTGACTCATCCTAGTAATAAATGCTACAGTCTCAGACTGAGAACCTATATCCTAGGCTTACGACATTCCTAAAGCTCAAATATTTATGTAGAACCTACAGAGGAAGGAAACTTAGGGAAACTTCACCTAAAGGAAAAGAAGAATTTTTGATACCTCAGGAAATGTGTGGAGGTAACACATGACCTCCTCTTAAAATTGAGGGAATTCATCCTTAGATGGGCATGCCCAGAAGTTTCCAGATTGGTAGAGTGCCTCAGCTGTCTCAAAATCAAACCACTTTTGAAGGATTTTGTTTTAAATACAACACATTTTCCTCCCGTTTACATTTCAGCTGGTACAAAAATATATTAGGTAATTCTTTCCAAATTCCACTATTCAAATATTTGGAAGTAAAGGACATTTAATGTGGAAATAATGAGATTCGCATTTGCTTGACTCGACTTTGTTACTAGAACAGACTAATTAAGGGGGCCTGTTGAATTCCATCCCTGGAAGTTTTAAAGAATTGGTTGACTCTTGCCAAGTGCAACACAGGTAGCAATGTCCTGCCTGGTGGCAAACTGCTGGGTTAGGACACCTCTTCTGGTACTTGTCAGCCCTGTTTCCTGTGATGCTGCAACGTACAGCAGTGGTGGAATCTTTCAGTGCAACAAGAACACCAACCTCTTTAGATTGTTGAATTATTCATGTAAAATTACGATTTTTACCCATATATATACACACACATAAAAGAAATATGTGTGGTGAAAGAGACATCCCAGATGGGGCCATGCTCAAAAGTAGCATTCTGTGACTGAAAAAGGTGTATTAAAAATACACCTCAGTTAGCATGCCAATACTTTATTTAATTTTTAAAATTAATAATCTGGTTTTAACTAAATCCACTTCATTAGCTAGGTTAAAGCAAATTAATGCTTATTAACTAGTATTGCTGACAAAAAGCAAGTACTGTACATCACACAGCTATAATAAAGCATATCTGATATTTTAAAACTACTTTTTGTAAGAGCAAATTCACTGAGAATAGGTATTTTACTAAAAACTGTGTGTAACGACTTGATCATGTTACCAACTTGAGAACATTGAAGTTAAAATCCCCTACATATGTACAACTTACCGTGGCAGCTCCTACTACAATTATATGGGGTTTTGCCACAGAATTCTAAGAAACAAACAAACAAAAAAAGGAATTAGTTTTAAATTATAATTAAATTATACTTACTATTAAGATTCATATCTTAATTAACTGTGACTCACTTGTCCATCAGGTAATGGCTACAAAAGAGTAGACTGCAAATATATCACAGAGAACATACACCTGATATATGCAAGATACCTGAATTTTCATGCAATAGTATCTACAAAAGCATGAAGTTTCAATAAGCACCTACAATCCTGATCAATTTAGCAGCATAAGTTCTCTTTAAAAGCTTCTCCCAAGGTCAAGTAAAATGTAGATCACCCTACTGAACTTTTTATCCCAGTCCCAGCATTGTCAAACGCCTGTTAGAGCTACTGCACTGACCACTGTCTCCCCAGAGGTCTGCCAGTTCTATGTAGGACAAGGACCAGTGTAATCAAACCCAAGAGCACAAGGAAACAAACAGCCCTGAGCACCTCAGTACCAGTTTTATCCTGGCACAGCGAGGAAAACCAGCAGCCCTCAGTTTTTGTAGAAATCACAGAAAAAGAAAACGAAATGACAACTTCAGCTATCCTGATGGAACGTCTTGTGCAAGAATGATCAACAGGATAGCAAAATAATCACTGTGAGCTACTACTAAATAACTCCAAGCGATTGAAAGGTCAACAAAGGAAGAAACAAGAAAAAATTAGTCACCAATCTGTAAATATATTACTTGTTGTCAGAGTTACATACAGAATAACATGACAACCTGCATCATAACTGAAACACATAAAATAATTAGTATGCTGAGGGAGATACTGAAAACAAATACAAAGAAAGAATTCTTTACTTTGCAAATTACTTTTGTCCTTCAGTCTGAAACACTCAAATTAACGTATATACAAAAATCACGGTATATCTTAAGTTGGAATGGACCCATAAGGATCAAAATATTTGGTCACATGAAAGAGGAGTCATTTCAGCCACAGAGGAAGTAAAATGCCAAGCCAGACTGAAATTCTTTCAGCTCTTAATAGGATTAATTAACCTGCTCCTAGGAAGTAGGGTTTTCTAGTTTGCTTAGGGTTCTTAAGGTCCAAGTGATACCATCCTTGGAAGACCAAGAGGTATCCAGAAACATATACACCAGTAAACATTCCCTTTTCACTACTCTCAATTCAAATTATAGATCTCTTAAAACAAACCTCAGTCCAAGACTTGATACGTTGCCTCATAGAGCCATTAACTTCTGGATACCACAGAAAATCCTGTAAAATAAAGGCAGAGTTACTCCGCAAGCTTAAAAGACAATCAGTAGTCTAAAATCAAAAAATGCAAAAAACCAAACTCACTGCCATCAATGCAACTGTAAAGGAAAAACATTTGGCTCAGAGTGTGTTTTCCTTATAGTTAGCATGAAAAGCCTGACATCTTACTCCAGCATGGAAAACAGAAAACAACAAAAAAAAGGGGGGGGTGGGGAGAAGAAGCCAACAAATGCACAGAACTTTTCCCTCATGAGAAACAAATTTTTATTTGTAGTTCAGTGGCAGGAATTACACCAAGGCAATTTTTTAATGTTTGCCAAATGGGATGCCCTCAGCTTTCTAACGCAATCCGGGATAAATCCAAAGTCACATCTATAACTTAACAGAAGTTGCTTTTTGCTCAGTTTTCCACATTTTTACCAGCAGGTTTTCTTAGTTCCAAAGCTGAACCTAATAATTTACCTTACAACTTCATAAATCATCAGCTGTTTAAATCTAATAGTGACATTGCTATTAAACACATTACCTACCAGCACCAGGAGCAGTGCTCCACTTTCATCTAGAGGGACAGTCTAGACTAGTGCTTTTATGTCTCCCAGGGAAAGCCTTGACTTCCTAGGGTTTAGTTACTCCTTAGGACAGCACTATTGAACAGTGCTAAAAATACACGTTGAAAGGAAATGGCAAAAACTACACATGCAGAAACTATTGTGAGGAAACTTTGTAACAGAACACTGAAACACTATCAGCAGAGAGGAAATCTCTATCTTCCACTCCTCTGGACTGGTACATTTTGGTATTTCACTTGAGTACCATCAATTCATTATTTGGCTGCGGAACCTGTGAGCAATCATGCAGTCTTCTGCAGTGGCTGAAGGACAGAAGAATTACTGTGATGACTAAAAAGGGCAAAATTAAACTCTCCACTTGTTCCCAGTAATTTTCTCTTTTGATGGTCAAGTATTTTCAGCATTTGGATTATTGGGTCACAGCCAGTCCGAATACGGAAATTCAGCTACCATGCCAATAATGTCAAAGAGCAACACTGCATCAAAACAAGGAAGCGGCAGACTGGGAATATATTAACTACCAGACATCTCCCAAAAGCCCAGACCTGCCATCTCAAATCTTGGCGGTAAAGGAGTTTTGAAGATGTGATCCTGTCAGGTGTAACATCAGGCTAGCCCAATGCAAATCACACTGCCTCAACCCCTTCATCCTGCCTTGTGCTGTGTCCCATCTTTTCCAGCATTCACATAACCACATGATGAGCCACATTTGACCTGACTGAAAAGGAATCCTACAAAGAAACTTCTGAGCTGAATTGAGTCCTGAAACAACCCACCCCACAGCTTACCAGTGCTAGTTACAGCACAAGCACAGGAACATACTGTGAAGGCCAACAGAGTAGGTGAGCACATGCTTAAATTGCCATGGACTTACACCCTAAAATGTTATTCTGTACCCAAAATCTTAACCATGTACACAAACAAGTACTGAAAAGCCACATTCAGACAACTCAGAAAACACACTGCTTCTTTGTTTTTGGTGAATAGAGAATGAGTTTTCTCCAGGGAATAAACAAATCCATGACTAGCACAATCCCAGCACTGCTGACAGCCGTCATGGGAAGCAAAGAAAGCTATTGAGGCCAGCATTTCCATTGCCAGGGCAGAGGAGAACAGTCCTTCAAAAAAACTAGCCTCAAGTACTTTGTTTTCTTTTTTTAAATATCCACATTGTAATCAACATTGTGCTTATTTCTCATGCAAAAACCGTGGAAGGAATACTTGTTGGGTATAGAAAACCCAATGGCAATTAAAATTACCAAACCAAGAAAGACCCAGATACATATTTTTACAGCATGAAAAGAGTAAACTTCCTGGCAAAAGGGATGCTTGGAAAGGCCAAATTGTAAGATCTGGCAAAAATTATACACAGTTCCAGAGTTTACGCCAAAAACTGAGCCACAATACAAGCACTCCATGCCAAATTCTCTTAAAATATAGATTGTGAAGATACACTGTGAAACATCTGTGAAATATTTATAAAGAATGTTGATGGTCTTAACCTTCTTTTAACTTCTCAGCTCCAGCAGCATTTTCAATTACATTATATGAAATGATAACATGATTATAGTTTGCAATTTAACACTAGATAAAAACTTACCACTTTAATTGAAGCAGATTTATCTTCAAAAGGGATATTTCCATGCTGTCAAAAAAAAAAAAAAACAAAAAAACAAAACCAAAACAATAAAAACAAAGTAAGAAAAACTTTCAGAATGAAAACAAAATATTTATGTATCTATGCTAACTTGCTCTCACCCAATATTCATCTTCAGTGGAAAGGATTTTTCTTGTATAAACTTGTCAGTGTACTCACACAAAATATTTATGTTGCTTTCTTGATAAAATGAGCTACTAAAATAAACAGTTATTTTTCCTGGAAGTAATCTGGCCAACAGTCTGAAATGCTTTCTGTTCACTCTGTTACAATGGTATCAAATACTTTTTTAAATTTAACCTCCCAACACAAGAAAAACTTACACCTTTTACTCTTTCTTTCCTTACAGTTTCTCCAGCCTTCCTTTTCATCTGCCCATCTCCTTTACACAAAATAACCAACACAGTTTTAATTAAAGAATAAAAGAAAAAGATCTCAGGCAGAAATAAAATCTAAAATGCATTATTAAATTTTCTGAGTGAAATCTGTAAGAAACCAGAAAGGAAGGAGTCAGATATGCATACACAATACTTCTTTAAATTATTAAATACAGTATTCATTTTGGTCCTGGTCCTAAAGAACAAGTGTACTTCTCTTCTTCAAACTGACATCTTGATTTCAATAACACTTTACAAAAAATACTCTCAACTCAAAATCCATTACGGCACTCTATCATCTCACCATTACTTTTGGGGAGCAAGAGTGACCTAACAAATTGACTAGGAAAACCAGAGTTCAGAATTGCTAAATAATTGACAAATCTGATGTACTGTTGAAAGTGAAGGGGGTCTTTTCTATCACATATGTACATACATCTATGAAGACATATGCCCAAGAACTATCATATAGCAAAAGAAATCAGCATTCTGTTCAACAAACAATACACCTAAATCCTCTCTTCCTCCTTCCACCTGGCTGTGCTTTATATACTTCACTTTATAAAATTCAGACAGCTCTTCATCAGTGATCAAAAAGAAGGTAAGACCTGAAGCTATTTTTAGTTTCAGCTTCAAGTTCGACCTGCAAATCTGTCATTGCCCCAAGGATTTTTATGAACAGATTAGATCAGCAATTTAACTGACATTTTAAATGACAAATTAGAAGGCACAAATTACTACTATTTAAAAACACACAAAGGAGCAATCATTTTCTCATCAAGAAACCAAATAGGAAGCATAAATTGCTATGGGACAAGTCAGCTTCGTTGATTTATTCCCAGGCTGCTGCAAGCTTTCTCCTGAGCTTCCCAGTTCTCTTCTGAGATTCACAATTATCTCATCTGTACCCAAACAATTATTTTGGTCTGATCTTGTTCTTCAACAAACCTTTCTGTGCTTCTCCTTTCATATGGCTAGGCCAGCAAGGAGTATAACTTGCTTTTTTGAAGTTTAGACAAGAGGTATGAGGTAAATTGGGAAGAAAGAAACAAAAAAAACCCCAATCACCAAAAGAAGGTATCTCACCTTAATTCCCTCTTCTTTGACTTGAGGATTTATCAGTTTAATGAATGAATAGAACAGCTGTCGAATTCTAGAATCTCCTATAAACACAACATGTTTGTCTATGAGGCAATTTTTTGCTTCACTGTAAAATAAAACAGCAACAGTAATGTTACAGAAAATAAGTATCTTAGAAAGATGCATTCTGAAAATCTACAGAGCTATATAGATAATTCTAAACATTATATCCAGCTCTAAGGCATGCTAAATTATTTTAAACATGCTGGATTAACAGTTTATTCCAATTTGCATAGAACTGAAAATGAACTCTCATGCTAATGGGATTAGGCAAACAACTAAGCAGGTTTTCCTATTATGTATGCTACAAATACAGTAGTTTCAAAATGGTAATATACAGCATATGTCTAAAAAAGGAGTTCTGTTACTAGGAAGTGAAAAAAGTGATTGGTAATTTTATTTGGGATATTTTTACTTGCAATTTGACACGTAGGGTCAGCAATCTGAGATTGCTGCCTCATGTGGTTCTCCATAACTTGTGCCAGTACTTCCATCACCAACATTTATTTGTATTTTTGTGCAGAAATACAACTATGGTAAACACTGTAGACACACAGATAAAGTACTTGGAAAAGAATTTTTTCTGATAAGTGTTGTATATTTTAAAAAGCCTAGAGAATCAGATACAAAGTGAACAACAGATGACACTGCAATTACTACAGCTGCAGCCAAACAGCAATGACCCTTCTTTCCAGATGAAGACGTGAGTTTTCTTACCTATTTTTATACTTATGCATCATACAACTGTGAGGTTGCCATACTTTTTCTCCAAGAAATCTCCCACTGGACAGAAGATACTCACATGTATCACCACCTTTAAAATGTTACATTAAGATTAGAATTCAGAGATGTGAAATGTAAAACACAGCCCTGTTGCTATTATAAAAAATAATTTGACAACATCTGAAAAGCAGAAATTGAAATAATCAACAGCAGTAAACAAATTTTACTGATTGTAAGTACATCTTGCACAAGTTTCTGCAAGTTGCCTTCTCACTCATTATATAATACTGTTCTGTAAATCCCACACCTATCCACAAAATTTTAGTGATCCTACTCCTACTGTCAGAAAGATGTTGTGACTTAGAATGGCATTTCCTTTAAGAGACACCAATCCACTCTGCTATCTCCTATCCAGAATACACTAATATGAAATTAAAGACTACAACTGATGAATAAAATAATCTTCTACACAGAATCACCATGCACAGCATCTTGTATAGAACACAAAACTCTTCACAAGGTTTGCAAAACAGTCTGTTACATCTCCCTGTTTAAAACATATGGTCATGTGCTCACCTTAGAACAGGCAAAATGGGTTAATACACAAAAAAAACCCACCACCCAACACAAACCCCCCCAAATATTATCAATTTGCTGATCATTCTGAACTGCACTTATCTTTTCCAGTCAATAAATTTCATACTAATTAAGATTAATCACTTTACAGGCGCTGATGTTTCAGGTCATGTTAAATTTCAAATATCTCAGTTATGAAATCAGTGACTGTTATCTCCCCAACGCCATGTCAGATTCTGCTGCTTAATAACTGAGCACAACAGAAGGCCATTGACTGCAAGAGAAGTTGCTCTCCAACATTTTTGTCATACTTGGCATTTCCAAGCACTGACAAACAGGGAAATTG
Organism: Cyanoderma ruficeps; assembly: GCA_008694505.1. NCBI lineage: Eukaryota > Metazoa > Chordata > Aves > Passeriformes > Timaliidae > Cyanoderma > Cyanoderma ruficeps. Next base: position 27,560,510 of record VZDJ01000782.1, read on the forward strand.
TTGTGAATTAAATGCTAGGGACTTGTTCTGGCTTGTGCAGAAACAATGTACCACTGCCCATACCTAACACTTTCTGTGAAACCTCCACTCCATTAGGCTCAACTCATACTTTGGTTTTCAAGCAACACAATTTCCCTGATTCTCAAACTTGCAAACTCATGTAAACTATCATCTCAAGTAAGTTGCATAAAAAAATGAAACTGCCAGGAATAATAAAAAAAGTATCTAATCAAAAGCAGCATGAGTTTGATAATGAGGTAGCTTAGAGTTACTACTGATACGAAGTCCTCCACTTTGCAGATGATGACAATTAGAAGATGTATCAACGTGAGCCTAATATTCTTCCAACTATGTTCATTCCAAGGACTTACTGAAATGGACATGCAGTCTTCAAGTTCTTAGCACCCACAGAATCCTTCTAGAGTTTTCTATATCCAGAGCTGATGCTTGAAGTATCATCTGCCTTTATTGGAAATATGGTCTCTACCAGATTTACTTGGGGCACTCCCTGGTTATTCCATGGGACAAAGCAGTTTGGAATTATGTCTGTCACGATTTGTAGACCACTATCACTTCTCTCTCAATCACGTTTCCAAGACTGGAGAATGTCCTTATATTGAGGTCATGACCTAAGCTGGGTACCTCTGTACTGCATGATGCTCCCACCACAATAATTGCCCACAAATAGATCAATCCATCATCCTTCAGCGCTTTCACTGAAGTAACATTTCAAACATGACACATTGTATACATTTCAAACATAGAGACAATATTTCATGTCAAGGGGTTATGCCTTCTTCCCCACCTCCAGGTACTGATTATTTTACTATTGTCCTGAGCAATGTCAGAAAGCTCCTGAAACTCACATGGGCCATTACTGACGTTTGATATCTTCCTTTAAACATAATAGTATAAAATAAGGGGGGAAGATGAGGCAGGGGAATAAAACAAAATTGAAAGAAAGTAAAGTGAAGGCTACAGACCAGACAGTGCCTCCTGGAGTGCTCAACTCTGGCTTTAGCAGGTGAAAAAGCAGCCAAAGAACTATGTTCATTTTAATACACCACAGCTTCTTCTTAACCATCAATGAAATCTTAAAACAAACAAACAACCAACAAAAAAACCAACCAAAAGAACCAACTCAAAACCTAAGAAAAAAGAATTCTAAGTGCCACTGTATACACAAAACACAGAACATTCTTTTAAAACTCTTTGTGTAAATTATCCTTCCAACACATTAACTTTTATGCTCACATATATACACAACATTATAATTATACAAAATGTATAATTTTTCTGAATTTTATTAGATTCATTATTCTAATTTATCATTCCTCAAAATCATGGTTATTCCATTGAAATTGTGAAATCTCAAAGTCTTCATTCAGCACCAGAGCAGACTAAGTTTCACAAAGCTTTCTCTAAAATGCATACCCTCAAAGAGCTGGAAATTCAGTTCTTATCTATTATTCAAAGTCAAAAATGTAGTTTTAAACAGAATCTACTACTGTTGATTTTAAGAATGAAAAATTTTAAATAAATTCTTATTTCCAAAAAGGTTTAGGACTGTATCTTTGAATTACAACAACTGAAAAATGCAAAGCACTAACTTCACTGGATAATACATAAACATTCAACCCATTTAACTCTTCACAAATTAAAGAGTCTGTACCTTCTCTTTATTCACACTCTTTTGCAAAAAAATTTAGGTGACTCCTAAATACAACCGTCTTCCTGACCATAATTCTGACCTTTCACAACCCCAGTACAGTATTTCTTCATACACGTAAATTTTATACAGGCAAGTTTGATTGGTTAGTACACTGGGCTGCTCCTATCTGTAACATGCAGCTGCATGGCTGTGGCCAAAATCAGCTAAAACCTTTCGATGTAATGACAACCAGACAAAAGGCAAAATATAAAAGCACAACAAACATAGCAATCCCTTACGTGACATGGCCTGGCTTTCACAGCCTGGCAACTTTGAACCTTTTTGCAGCCCTACCTCATACACCCCCTGGCAATCAGGATAACTCTCTGGGATATTTTTGACGTAAAAATCTTGGTGTAAAACATCTTAGGTGTAAAAGAAAGTGCTTTCTTGCTATCATTTCAAATGTATTACCTAATTTCATTTGTTAGTTGATACTTTTTGTGTTATGGCACAGTAACAATCAATTTGCCTTCCACCAATAATTCCTAACATTTGAGATCATTAAGAAGTTACTCAGTTTCTGTCCAGGCAACAGAATTTTATTTGGTTCATTATTTCTCACAGAGAACCTGTTTTATTCTTCTGCCATTTGTGTTGCTCTTTTGTACACACTTTCCAAGTTCTATTATACCACTACTAAGAGTGGGTGATTAACACCACTGAGAATAAAATAAGTGAGGTGCCAGTGAGCTTTAGCTGTGCACTACCAGTGAAAACCTCTGTTTTTTCATTACTTGTCAGAAGTATTGTGGCATTTGCTGAATTTCAATATTTGATATCACTGCAGGTTGCAGAATGATCTCTTCGATAAAAGCACCTCTGCTTTTACCTATCCTAAAAATTCGTCTGCGGTAATTTCTCCACCTTCCTTTTCTAAACTTCTCTTTTGAACATTTTATGTTCATAGAAGCCCAAACTTGTAAGTCTGCTTTCACTATGACTCCATGTCCTCCTACCCTTTAAACACTTACGGGAAAACCTTTAATTGCTTCAAGGAACTCAAACCCTTAGGTGAAAAAACTTGAAAGGTTTGTAACAATTCATATTGACCATATCAATTTACATAAAGGCCAGCAGATTCTCACCAATTTCCAAAGACTAAAACTCACCTCCCTATTAACTCTCCCAGAACATACTGAAATTATGCATATTTTATTTTCCTTGTAACCTGCTTGATATGTCAGTCCCTGTTTGCTTAGTCTTGCAATCCCTCTTTAAAAATTTGCCACCCTCCTCCTGTCCTGTTTTGTGACTCTCTTGTGCCTTAAGGAACACTGCACAACAGGCAAGTTCAATTACCTCGTGCTTGAGCTACTCAAGAATTCAGTAAATGCTTCCAAGCCTTCTAATTTAATACTAGTCAGTTTATCAGACTTACTGACATGCCAGCTAGAGGGTGAATCTAGGAAATCGTATACATAAAGATCCCTATCCCTTTTCCCATTTCCACAATGAACTGCCTAGCCTTCCCTCCCATGAAAGCTGGCAGCCAACTGTTAGAACATGACATCAGCTGTGCTACAACAAAACAGAGCCGCGGTCATCTCTCTGGAGATCAACTTTTTGATTTACCCACAAAAACATACCACATTTTTTAGCGTGACACAGAATCAAGTAAATATTTCCCTCAGCAGCTCCATTTGCATTTACGGATCACGCCAAGATTCTCTGCTTCAGGGCCAAACCAACCCTATCGAGGAGGAACGAGCAGAGCTCCCAGCGCCCCGTAACCGAGGTGCGCCCGTGCGCAGCCCGGCACAGCCACAGCTCCGCTCGCTCGGTCCCCAGAGCTCGTCCACGGCCACCGACAACACGTGAAACCAAAGCTCTTTACTTCGCTTCGTCCACCAAAGCGGCTGGTTTCGTTATGTTTCAGGCAATGGTTCAAAGAGTGAAACTATAGATATCAACTCTCGTGTACCAATTAAGACTTTAACCACTAACTGACAGGTAATTAGCCATTAATCATGCCGTACGGAAACAAGTGATAAGGGAAGAAGACACCCTCTACCCCTGCAGCTTCACCTGCCGCAGGCCGGGCCCCCGGAGCTGCGGCGCGCTCTCAGTGCAAACACCGCATCGCCACAGCTCCGCCGGCCCCGCTCGCCCCCCTCACTCCGCGGGGCCTCGCCCGACCGGCGGGGCCTGCGGCGACCCCCAGGCCGGGCCCGTCGCCGCTGTCCCCCAGGGTCGCGTCCCTCGGGAGCCAGCGACCCGCCGCGCCACGCTGCCCAGCCCGCCCAGACCCGCCGCGGCTGCCCCCGGCAGAGGCACCCGCCACCCTCCCCGCGCGGCCGCGGTTCCCGAGCTCCGCCGGGGCTCCACCGGGGCTCCGCCTCCCCTGCCCGGCAGCCGCGGCCCCCCGCGGAGCGCCCGCGGCCGCCCCCTCACCTCGGTAGCGGCGGGAGGCGGCGTGGCAGGCGGTGAGGAGCAGGACGGCGCCCAGCGCCAGCGCCTTAGCGCTCCTCACGCTGAAGTAGTAGTTGATCTCCCGCTTGCCCCCGGTGTAGGCCAGCGCCGCCATCTTGGCTCCTCCATGACAACAGCGTGCGATAGGGCGGGCGGGCGCGGCGGGGCAGCACTGGGTCCCCGCCGGCGGCCAACGCGGACCCCGCCGCTGCTGCCGTCCCCGCCGCCGCGGCCGAGAGCAGCCCCACCACCCGCGGCCCACGGGGCGGAGCTGCGCCCCTCTCCTGGTACCGCCGCTTCCCCTCGGCCGCCAGCGGGCGGCCCCAGCGGTCGCTTCCCCGCCCCGCGGCACCGTGGGGATGCGGTGGCTCCCGGTGGATTCAACGGGATCCCACCGCGCTCGGGCCGAGCCCCGCAGCTGAGGGGGCGGCGAGGAGGAGACCCCCTGGGGCCTGTGCTCTGTGAATGAGGAGCTGGGCGAGGGTCTGTGCTGCACACGGTCCCTAACGGGCACTGGGCAGTGAGAGCTTCATTCCAAATAATGTGATTTTTAAACCCTTGTCACTCTTCTGTTGACAAGGAAATAGTCACTCCAGGCTGGGAGACGCTCACTACCTCTGAACGCGGGTAACTCTACAAGCAAGCTGACACACTCACAAAATCATAGAATCAGTTAGGTTGGAAAAGACTCCTGGGATCGAGTCCAACCTGTGACCTTCATGGTAACTGGACCATGTAATGTAGTTTAAGGAAAGACATGCAGTCTTTCTTTAAACACCTCCAGAGATAGTGACTCCACCACCTCCCGGGCAGCCCATAACCACCTTTTCTCCGAAGAAATTCTTCCCAATGTTCAACCTAAATCTACTGTGATGCATCTTAAGACTGTGTCCTCTCATCCTGTGGCTATTTGCCTGGGAGAAGAGGCCGACCCCCACAGATTTGCCTGGGTTTGGGGGATGCATGAAATGATTGCTGAAATCAAACCTTGCTAAGAGTTACAAAAGGGAAATTCTGCTCCTCCACAAGCAGCTGCCTGAGTTGGGCAGGAAATCTGGGCTCCGAATCCAGTCCTTCGTCAGTGGCAGGGCTGGGGAGCTGCCACCAAACCCGGCAAGCCTGGAGCAGGGCAGGCTGTCACGGGAAAGACATTTCCACAAAATAAAGTAGCCACATGTAAACCATATAAACGAATTTAAAATGTAGGAAATGTGTGCAGTATGTAGTCACGTAATGTATGTACAAAATTTGACCTGTAAGTATTATTCTGGTGTGCTGTTACTATATATTCAATGTATATCCCATTTCTATCCAACCAATGTCTTTACTATCTGCCAACCTATAGTCTATACTTATTTTCTAGTCAAGTCTGTCGTTTGATTCATTCACTTTTTCAATATTATTTTTAAATCATAAAAGCACTTCACTATTTTAAAGTATTCAGGTTTATTCTCTCAGGGAAAGAGAGAGGAAAATGGTACTAAGTATACAGATGGGTAGTTACTTGGTTATGTTTTCCCAGAAAAACCCCAACAAAACCAAACTAAAACAATGCCAACAACAAAAATCCAAACAAACCACACCCCCTTACCCCCCCATTCTGGTTTTAGTAGGTATTCTTTTAGTCCATAAATGAAAAATTCTCATTGATGCATTATTTTTTTTCTCATGCCTCATTCAAAAAGTTAAGAATTTTTTAAGCCTTCTTACTGTGAACAAACCTTATTATTTGCTAAAATATTCCTGTTAGTGCTTCAATTTCTTTGTCTTCATTTCATATGCATTTTGCACTTAAACACTTTTTAACATATTGTCTAGCTACAATATTTTGTAGCTTTTTCCATTGTTGCTCATTAATGGTTCTTTACAGTCTTATTAAATGTATCTTCCCTGCAGTCATTGAGGACTCCAGATACTCTTCTTCATCTGTTTTTATAACCTTTGTTCACGAACAAGTGAGACTTTTCATGCAACCGAAACATATTTGCTTCAGCCTCTCTCATTCTGCAATGTAACTATGCTAAGTTTATGGGCTATGTGGCAAGTCTGCAAGGTGCATTTATGACCATGACTGCAGCTCATCAAAACTTACCCAAATTACTGCTGTTACTATAAGCAGTGTAGATGCAGAAAGCATGGGGTTCTGCCAGAGCTCCTGGGGTGTTGACTCAGCTTCTCAGTTAGGGTGGCAACAATGCTTAAGCAGGGAAATTTAATTTATTATTTTATTCTGAAAATCAAAAAAAAATTAATTCAAATCTCCACAACAAGGTTGTCTCTCTGGAGAATTTCAGGGATTTTCAATTAAATCATCTTCTTTCTCTAAATGAGCAGCAGGAACTAAAATGCTGTCAAAACAACCATACTTCTGTTTATAGATATCTCAGAAAATACAGCCGTTAGAAATAGCAATTCTGTCCTGCAGCTTTTGGAGGTCTCTTTCAGATCTTCCGCCTGCTGCTGGAAGTCCCTGGACATTCCTCACTTGCCATGAAGATCTAACACTGATCTTCAGTAATGCCTGAAAACTCCATGTGTGGATTTCAACTGTGTTATTTTAGGACTGTACAAATACATGCTGATACTGTTGCAGGTTGAGTATCTTAATTAAGATAATCCCCCCGTGTATATTAAATATTTATATGGATGTGAGCAAGCCATCTGTTTTTGCTTCCTTGCTGCTTTGGAGACTTTGCTTAGGTGTTCGATACTTGAGATCCCCTTCATTCAGTCAGAACCTTTTGGCTGAAGTGCTGTGAGTTAGGAAGTGGTTTCCCTGCATGTGGTCTTGTTTCTAACAGGTTCCTCGTTGTTTTTCACGAGCTAATTGAATTTGGCATCATGACATATACCTAAGTAATTCACACCAAAACCACTATACATAAAAGGCCTGATAGAAAAGGTTAATTAGGGATTGCTAAGTACCCTGTGAAACCAACTCCAGACATCAACTATTATTAGCTAGAAGCAGCTATGTAAATTGTGTACCTACTTTATTTTCCTGTCTGTTGATCAACTAACTTAGTGTGCTGGAAGTAAACCAGAAGTCTGCTAGCTCTTCTGATCAGTCAAACCTCAGCTTTTGGTTTGCAAACGCTACAGCTTCCTGTTGGCTTTCTGCCTGCTCTGCTGGAAGCATAAAGGGCCATAGGTGAGAGACGAACACCTAGAACAGCCACAGAGAGAAGACCCAGAGAAAAGCGTTTCCTTTGACAGGCAGTGCATATGTGACACTGCTGTGCACACGGGATAATGTCTTTGAATATTAAAAGTAAAATGCCTCTGGAAGAATTTCACTTTTTTTTTTTCTATAGGTGTAGCCTTGGGTTAACTGGATTAATTATTTTCTTAAGAGGCTGTGGTGTTTTATATGTCACTAATGGCTGACGCTGTCATTACTGTGGTTTTTGGCTGCTCTATTTCCTCTATGAGTCAATCTAATAACAGGAATGAAGAGGTTCGTCCCACCTAATTCCACTCACTCATAGAGAACCAATCTATTTTAAACTAATCGCCCTCCCTCTGTAGAACTGAGAGAGCAGGTAAGGTGCTAATTTACTTGTGAGTTGAGTTAGAATGAGGTGAATGACTTACCATGAAGAATGATGACTTTCTGTTCAATTTAGAAAATAAATTTAAATTGGACAAATGTCATTTACACAGGTATAATCTAGATGAGGTAATTCTTCTTTTAATGCTTCCTGGCTTTGCTTGGCAGGCTTAGTATAAATGGAAGGAGGACCTTATGCCATGGGTCAAATCTGGCATGCACATACGAGTTTGCTGATAAACTGAGTTCACAGGAGATGTCCTTTCTCCTTTTTTCAGCATTAGAGTCATGTGTAGCTTCTCGAGTTGGACCTACTGTCCTCAGGCAAAGACACAATGTAGTCACAAGGACTGGGAGCATGTAAGAAGATAAAGTGGCTACTGTAGTATAAAGTCAGATGTAACAGAGAGGTGATAATTAAATATTCGCAGTCAGAGGAATAGTGGGGCATTCTCAGGTGATATTTTTCCATTTGACTTTGTGTATGCTTATAAGAGTGTAATTAATTTTTCACAAGTACATTTAGCAAGTAATATAAGTACCAGAGCTAGAAAAAAACCCCTCACATCTAATCTTGAAGTTCCATAAGAAAAATTATATGTTCATAAGGAACATACTGTGTGTTATATAAGTAAAATATTCCCTACATTATTACATGTTAAGTGTTGACTAATTAATTAGTAGCATCTGCCATACCCCAAACCATATCACTTCTTAATTTAAATGGTACAGCATTGCCAGATTGCTCTGGTCAAACTGTAATTCCAGAAATAAAGCTACATTTACAATGGATTCCTGGGCAGTGTAGTATTTTCAGTTATACAGCCTCTGCCTGGGCAGCTTTTGGGTATCTGCCAAATGACAGCATCAGACATTTTAATTGCTGGGTTTTCAGCCTCATAATGATAATCAATTTTTCCCTAAGAATCAAGTTTCCATGTGGCATGTGTATGCATGGCAGCCACCTATTGCAAATATTTGATTGCATTAATGAAGAGGGAGTACAAAGCGTAAGCAGTCTTTTTCTTAGTGGAGTTGTTCAGTCAAGCAGTGTAGCCCAAGTACTGAATTTGTAGCCAAATGCTGAAAGAAATATGCCCTCAAACCTGTAAGATCCTGGAAATTCTATCAGAAATTGCTGCTTTTACAGATTTCGAATTTTGTAACAGCTATAAAAATGGTTTCTGTACTAAAATCAGACTGATATTAAGTAATTAGGAAATCACATGTACAAAGGCCCTATTTAGCTTTATCACTAAGAGATAAATACATCCGCTGTTCTATCACATGAGGCTTAGTAGCGCTTTCATTTCAGGATCCTGTGGGTCTGAAACAAAGATGGATCAGATGAAGACAGGGAAGGGAAATGGGCAGATAGCAAGTATTTAAGTCATCTGTCCCTGTCGCGGTGTCAGTCTTCGGCTTACCCAGCCAGCCCTGGCACCATGGCAAGCTAAGCACACTTCAGTGTCCAGAGACACTGGCACAAACCTGCGGGCTCTTGGTTCGTCGGGATGCGAAGGATCAAAATGATGGCAGGAATAAAGAGGGGACTCTGAAGAGGGTGCAACCAGCAGAGTTTATTGGACCCCCAAGCAGAGAACCATCACCTTGAAACGTCTGCCTCAATAGAAACCAGGAGCACTGGAGAACAACAAATTTTATGTGGGGGTGGAACAGGGGGATGGGTTCAGCCATTGACTAATGGGAAGCAAGTGGGGAGTGGCTCAGAACATAAAGGGCATTCACAGTAACAAATCATAAGGGAGTAGGAGGGGAGGAGCAGGGACCCTGTCCGATCGCTCGAGGCTCTCCTTGGAACTTTGGACTCTGGCAGTGTAGGCTTCCAAAGGCTGCCCTGTAAAAATAAAGAATTCTGAATTTTAAGAAAGCACAATGGAGAACAAATGAGAACCAGAAAAAGGAGCAATATGAGACACAGGGAGAGGCCCCGGAGTGACAGACAGGGCCCGGGGGTTACATAACAATGATTGGTGGGTAACTGTAACTGCAGCAAACCAAGGGAAAACAAACTGGAGGGGGACATGGAATAAACTATTACAAAGAACAAACTGGAAAGAACACAGGAAAACGCCGACAACCAAAATGCACACTGCCACGTGTCCCCTTTCATTAAGGACAGTCAAGGGGCTGCACCTTTCTGCATCATGGGGTGTGTGCAGCTGCACAGTCCTGAGAAAGGGACTGGGATCCAGCTCAGCTCACTAATACAAATTATTTTTCTTTCAGCTGCTTGCATTTTTAGCCTCAAAGCTTTGTATTCATCAAAGTAATGGGTTAAGAATGTTTGATGAGTTTTTTGGTATGTAGGTGTAAGCTTTTTGTATTTCCCTCCCTCTCTTTTCTTGACTCCTGGTTGAGGAAATATGGTAGTCGCTGTTAGTTCCTTGTCAAATTGAGTTATTCTTTTTTCTTGGACACTTTGTATCATATTGGTCCTTTTTCTGGTTCTCCTTTGTTCTCCATTGTACTTTCTTAAAATTCAGAATTCTTTATTTTTACAGGGCAGCCTTTGGAACCCTACACTGCCAGGGTCCAAGCTTTGCTGTGTTTGTGCGGCATTATAATATTGTGCAGCATATATTCCTTCGGGCTGCCAGTGATGCAGATGCTGTGTGATGACCCTGTTCTCTTTTAACATCTCTGCACTATATCCCTGTTACTTGAAATCAATGTTTTTAGGAACATACATTTATTTTGGGTAGGAAAATTATTTTTTCTTGTGAAGATTCCAATACCAAGGGAGTCTCTGTGGCGCAATCGGTTAGCGNCACCCAGGGACGTGTTTTTCCTTTTCCTCTGCCATGGCAAGGGTTGGAACCAGGTGACCTTAAGGTCCCTTCCAAACCTAGCCATTCTATGAAATTTTAGAAATTTGGAGTTCTCTGTTTAGCCTCAGGTTCACTGAAACCCTAGTTTGCTGAAGAATCAGCAATGGATTAACAGACTAAAATATTTTCATGCATCATTATTTAAAAATGAAATTCTGTAGAAATAGTTTCATTTCAGCAGAATATTGCAACGTTCCCTGTTCTTTCATATTTGCCTGTTCTATGGTTCTCTCTTATGTTGCTTGTGAACTTTAAAGGATCTACGTTATTTTATGATGTTGAAATGTAAACATGTATATATATATATACACACAATGTATCAACATGGGCTACTGTGTACCTCAGGCTTAGCAAAGATTTGTCATTTAGGAATTAACAGGTAACTGAATAGTTGTACCATTTCCAGCAATTTTGTGTACGAGCCTAGTGAGTTGGAATCTACAGGAGAACTATTGTGTTTTGCTTCTGGTAATAAATCTCCTGTGCACAGCACACTTTCATAATTGCCCAGATGACTGGTAGGTAGATCTAATTCTTTGATGTGTTGTTTTTTCTTATGTTTTAAAAATACTTGAACTGAAAGGTTTAACTAACAGTGTATGGTTTTCTCTAAAGCCTAAAACCAGGACAAATCCATATGCAGTGAAACCCCTGGAGCCCATTATCCTTCACCAGCTTTCTTGTGGACTCTTTTTCAGAAGCTGGAAAAAGTAGTGATAAGACAAGGATTAATGGGTATAAATTGAAAGAGAGAGAATTTAGGTTAGATACTAGATTAAGTTTAATTTTTTTTACTCTGAGGGTAATTAGACAGTGGAACAGGTTGCTCAGGAAGATTGTGTGTGCCCCAACTCAGGCCATGTTCAAAGCCAGGTTGGATAAGGCCTTGAGTATTCTGGTCTAGTGGGAGGTGCCTCTGCCAGAGATGGTCAAGACTAGATGGACTTTAAGGTCCATTCCCACCCCTTTGAAGTTCAATGAGTCTATGATTCTATTTTATGAGCCTGCTCTTCTCTCACAGAGCTATCTTTCTACAGACCTGTTTTTATGGTATATGCAAAGCAATTTGGAAATGGAATACAAATCCCAGTTGGTTTTCAACACACTAGATCCATATCATGTCAAACAGTGAATTTAAAATTTGTCTTTTTTTTTAGAAGTTATGCTGTCCTAAATTTCAGAGCTTCAGGTTGTAAAAGGCCATGAGTTCAACCAAAAAATCTAATAAACTTCATAAGCATACTAAGAAACAGATGAAAGAGTCAGTAGAAATCAATGTAAGAAGTCTCCACAGTGTGTCTGAGCAGTGTGTTTTCATGTGAGTGGAAAAGAGGTAAAGGAGTTATTATTCAAACAAAGCCCACAGAAAGCAGCTACTGAGTTGTTGCGTATGAAATTTCCACAGTATTTATGTAGTTAACATAGAGAATTAATTTTTAGACTAAGCTTCTGCTGCAGAGAGTAAATAGAGTATAAGAACATTGCTATGGACCTAGAAAGAAGGTGTGAGAGAAACTCAGTTAATTGATAGGTCAGTCCTTGCCCCAAAATTTTATTAGCAGGGTGTGAGACCTGGAATGGATACCCAAGTCTTATTACAACAAAGATATCTATAAGATCTTCATGTACAGACAACAGTAAAAGCTATGGAGATGATAATATCATTGTATATAGGGCCAGAGAAACACTGCCTTAAACATGAGCAAGGTATTGGAAGCAGTGTTGTTTACTCCTGGACATGCTTGTCAAAATACATATTTAATGGTTAACTTGCAAGAGGGAGGTGAGTGATGTAGTTCCTGAAACTCCAGGAGAGTCGAAATGCTCTACTCCCAAAGCAGCTGAGGGCATCCCAGGACAGGAGGAGGGATTTGAAATGCAGATTCTTTTCACGTGGAGCCAGACAAGGACATTGTCATCTGTAGGCACAAACAACCAGCTTCTCTTGCACAGGGTTAATTCTTAACCTTAACTCTTAATCTCTCCAGAAAATTGGAGACTACTGACTAAAAGAATAGCTTCAAAAGTTACAAGAACTGTATGAAACAAAACATTTGAAACTGTGTTCCATAATCACATATGGAACTGAAAAAGTTCAAAGGACTTCTAGTATCTGTCTGTGTCTGTAGTACCTATCTCGTATCTCTTATATCTGTATGTGAATTAAAGTAGATGAGAGAAATGACGTAAAGCTGTAATTCTACTCTTTGTCTACTGTGAGGCAGATTCTCTTCATGGATGTGGTTTGATCTTTTTGCTCTTCCTGAGAAGAATAGGCAGAAGTCCTTTGGATCTCATTGTAGAATATGGGGAACCAATAATTTTGGCTGTGGACAGCTTCTGTAGGAACTGAAATTTTAGGTGAGTGCGGTAGAGCAAAAGTGGTATAGAGGCAGGTACAGACAGCCATAATAGCAATGGATGTTCTTTCAAGCTGAGGAATTAGTTAGTCTTATTCCCCGTTAAATGCTGAAAGATGAAAATAAATGAGAAGGTAGCTCATTATTAACTAGAAACAGTAATGAAAAGCATTTATCCCAGATTAAGTCAGGCTGTGTTTGGGTGATTCCTCTTGTCACACAGTCTAAGCACTGTTGTAGAGAATATACTGGGATATACTAGGAGCTGAGACTTACACCTTGAGATGTTAACTACCTTAACCAAAAAGTAGGGTAAATCCCTTTGGATAAAATTGCCCAGAAAAACTTAGAGTTGTTATGGAGAAAGGATTTCATGAAGAAAAACCCCTGGCCTTTATACCACTACATAGAGAAGATAATTTCAGGTTCATAAAACCTGATAACTAAAACAGTGAATTTAGTTAATGTCTTTTTTGCACCCTGAGTGAGCCTGCAGGTTGCTGCCAAGGGCTTTCCTGTTTGGATGAGTGCTCTTCTCATATGTTAGTGCATCTTTAGGGTGAGTTCTGATGCTGATGTCTTGAAGAAATAGCCTATAGGATAGTCTAGGCACAGAAGATTTTGACAGCAACAACCCTGAGATTAGCTCAGTTGCTTAGAGCATGGTGCCAATAACACCACGGTTGTGGGTTTGATACCTCTATGGGCCATTTACTTAAGAGTTGGACTAGATGATCCTTGTAGATCCCTTCCAACTCAGAATGCTTTGTGATTCTGTAAATGACAGTGAATTCGGGAATAAAATCCCTAGAAAAAGTCTTCAGGGACCGGTAATTAGTGTGTGAGTCAGTAGGTGGTGCACAAGGCTTATGAAAATGCTAGAGAACGGCTTTGCTGTTTCATTGTGTCTACGGAATTTGCATTTGGGAAAAGTTTCATTTCACCTGCAGGTCCACTTTTTGCAGCTTGAGCACAGTAAGATATTGATAGTAATTACTGGATTTTATTATATGTATTTCAAATACTTGTGTTTAAAATAATATTCAAATAATGTATTTGGGTTTTTTTGATAGTTATATTTGCCTTAATGAGAATCATCATTTCCTGAGTAGCTGGAGTGTATACATAAGCATAGATTCATGCGTAGGAAATTTTGCTCATGTAATATCCAACCACCTGTTTTCCAGGAAAGGACAAATGTGTTCCGGCCTCAGAATATAGACATACAGGAATTTCTTTGTTTATGCACTGTAGATTGCATTCATTATCCATCTGAGATTCATGGGGGAGCCCTATAAAATATAGTGGATTTCTAATGAACTTAGAATGAGGCATGAGTAAAGCTAAATGAAATAGGGGTTACTTCTGTTCGCATGTCTAATAGCTTTATTTAAGCTTGCTAATATCTCAATGGAATTGGAAACATGATTCTAATACTGTAAAACACTGCATCAAAAGGGTGGCAGGAAGCCAGATTCTAGGAGATCATGCCTGAAACCACTACAAGAAAACTAATCAAAAGTCATGTCAAAAGCTTTGACTTAAACATGAATGGTTTAATGTTGTTTTAAGTTAATTTTAATTTAATGGTTTAATGTTAGTTTTGTCACTCACCGCTATTAAAGGATATTTGTCTGTAGCACAGTACTCGTATTTTAGACTGACAAACTCAGATCCTGAAGATAATTGGCAGTGGCTTGTGTTTCTCCCTACAGGGCTGCATGGTTACAACTGTCCCTTCTAGAACTGTGCTACATGGTTTGAGTTTCTTTTTCTCCATGTTGGTTCCATTGATGGTGTTCTCCTTGCCTCTAGTTTTTACTTACTTAGTCCATATTAATGCAAAAGCACATGCTACAGAGAGCCCAATGTGCTGCCAGCTGAGCCTGCTGCAACAGGAAACTGTTTGCATGGATACAAAAAAGGGTATTTGTACTGGAGACATCAGAAGTCAGCTTAGATACAATTTGAAGCACATGCTGACAGGAGCCTTTTAATCTCTGTCCGTCTCCTGGGGGGATGTTGATACACAGAACATATTTAGTGATCACACAGGTGAGGGTCATCAGTCCCACAGATCCAGGGAGAAAAATGGTCTGAATACTGCAGTACTTTGGTTTGCACAATTGTGTCCCAACTGAGCACTAAACGTCAGTTGTCTCTCTACCCAGCTTTACAGAGCTTCTCCAGCAATTCTGTTCTGGCGCAGTACAGCCAGGGCTTGCTGCAAACTTTGCCTTTCACTTAGTTACTCCAGCTATTTTCCATTCCTTCCAGGATTCTTCCTTGCTACAAATGTAAACTTTAATCTATTGTTTTAGCTAATTTATGCTAATGCTTTAGATGTACTGCTGCTGATAATGAAATTCTCCAAAGAAAATGCTTAAAGGGAGGCAGAGCACTCCCAAAAATAATTAATATCACTTTACCAGAAGCTTTTGAACATCTTATATTCCCAAAACTAAACAGTATTAAGGCTGTCTGCCCTGTCTGCTATTTATCTCTCATTTTCAGCTATGATCTTTGAAAAAAAAGTTTCTTCAATATTGCATGTAACATAAGTTAAATACTTGATCATGCAATACATTCTGATAAGCTGAAAACCTGCAAGGCAGACTGAATATCTTTCCAGTGGTAATGAGGCTGGAATTTGTGAGGTAACCACTATGTATTTTTCCAGGCATAATTTTGAAATGTGGCTGCTTTTGGGGCAAAGATCTGAAAACACATAATTTGGACGTTACCAGTGAGCTGATAGAAAGAAAGCGTTCTCCGCCTAGGAGGACATGAAATGGAATAGATCACAGAGAGTAAAGGAGAAATCCGATGACAAAAGGAGACAGTGTTTGCTAGCTGTAGTTTCCTTCCTAAACTCAAGTATTCCTTTGACTGTGGTTTGGGGGTTTTTTATCCCCAGGCAACAAAGGTCCACCTCCCTATCCTAGCAATAACCTTTGCATACCTTCTAGTGAATTGCATAACCTGAGGGATGAAGTATTAGCTTTTCAGCCTTTGTAGGAACTTCCTGTCTTGTAGTTAATCTATACAAGGAAAGAAAGTCTTTACTGTTTTCAAATATTGAATTACTGTTTTTACAACAACAAACTGATTTTGAAATGATAAAACGACGCTTAAAATAATAATGTTTGAAGAATCATCATGGTTCAATGAGTATTTACCTGTAGGTATTTACCTACAGTATGTTTTTCTCAGTGAAGAAAAAATGGGCTATATTTTATCATGGAAATTCCCATTTTACTAATTCAGCACACAGCTGCAGGCGCACAGCAGCTGCATTTAAGATCATGTTTTGTATTTGCCCTATTTTCCTTAATCAGTTTATTGCAAGCAAGAACAACACAAAAAAGGTCTTTAGAAAGAGATTTTAGTGCTTATTCCCCCTTGCACCACTTCGAGCTACCTTCAGGCTATCAGCTGCTAATCTTTGGAGTGGTGCTTTCTTCAGGTTACAGACTTTATTCTGGATACTTTCTTCATGCCTCTGGGGGTTGTGGCTGGCCATCTCACCTCTTGCCTTACGTGCTTTTGCTGTTGTCTTCATTGTCCTCTGTGGGTTCTCTCAAGCACCTTCCCAATCACAAAAACATGGTTGTTGGAATTGAAGTTCATTTAGGGTTTTCAGCAGTCTTCTAAAAGGTCTCAGAGAAGAAGTCTTTGCTTCTTGTGGTGGTTTGTGTGACAGTAAATTATTAAGGTTAGCAAAAGCATATGGTTCTGTGTCCCGTACAGTTTGTTCAGTTGTGTAAGAGCCTAACAAACACTGACCTTCCTGACAAAACTAAAATTTGAGATTCTTGCCATAGACTTCTGCACATCATTTCTAAAGTGCACAGGCACAGTTTTGCTGATTACAGCACAGCATCAGCCAGCACAGCTCTATCAACAGCCAGGAGCTTTCTGCCCTCAAGTGAAAGACAGAAGCTTAATTTTCCTTCCACCTTTAAATGAGAAGATGATCCTTCTTGCAGCCATTAATCCTACTTAGTATTTGGAAAAAAAGGAAGGAATTATTTCTGTTCCTGAACTTCTCATACTATGAGGCACAGAGTTACTGAGTGAGTTTCTTGAGAACTTCTCAAAAGTTAGTGTTGAAATGAAGAGTCAAGTAGACAATCACACCCTCAAGAGAGTTGTAGGCAACCTTTTGACACTTTAACAAAATGTTTTACAGCAATGTGCCAACAGTATTGTAAAATCTGGGTGTGAGAATCTCCAATGCATCTAAGCAAGTAATTCATTAAATAGTTTCTTTTGGAACACTGAACATGCTTTATTTAATTTTTTTCACAATTTATTTAAACATCTCACATATACAAAATACATTTTCTTTCTTTTTTTTGAGAAATGATGGGGATTTTTTTACCCATAGTAGAAGATGGAAATGAAGTTTGAAAGCAGGAACACCTGATTTTGGAGGAAGAAGACAAAGAGGAAGAAAAATTATCCACATGCTTAAGCTGTGGGTGAGACAGGACATCCTAAGTTTTAAGACAGACTTGAAAGAAAGACAGAAGCAATACTTTAAATGCTACTAGCACCATCAAAGTTCAAGTATTGGAAAGATACTCTGTAATTATGCAATTAGTACCACTGTGTTTTGAGTGGAGCTGAAAGTACCTCAGATCATATGGAGAAGTTCCTACAAAAGATGTGGATCACTCTTGATTTAGTGTATGAGGTAGTTTAAACCTTTGGAAGTCATGGATTTAAACTTCCTCTGTGGAAGATATTCAAAGGCCACAAGTGGTGCAAACTTTCATGACTTTTTATTTTGTTTTTTTTTTTTTCTTTACAAAGGTTGACATTTCCCAAAACAAGGTGTTAAATCTTGAAAGACTTCCAAGTCCATTTGGGGCTGTATTAAATTTCATTGCACAATGCTCCAATCAATTCTTCTCCTTCTCTTTCGCCCAGAGTTTAAGCAAGTAGATGAACAGAAGAAATGGAAGGAGTCAGCTTTCATTATAAAAAGAAATGACAAGAGAATAGTTTGGGAGAGGCTTTAAGTTAATTTTAGTTCATTCATTTAAAACAGACTGGGCCAATGTCCAAACCGAATTCTTGGTCAGCGCCGCCAATATCCAAAGGTGCAATATCAAGGATGGGCAAGCGGGATGGCTTATTTGTTCTGTATTCAATGATTGTTTTGCCCCATTCATTGTTCTTTCTCTGTAAGAGAAAATTCATTGCAATTGTTATTGCGTTGTTCACAGTATTAAGAACTGTTTCAGCTGAAGGGATAATTTCTGAAATCATTTCATATTAATTTTGCTTGTATTGTTTGCAAATCAGATACCCATATTCAACTATGTAGATCTCCAATACAGAGAAAAATATTTACTTGAATCTTCTGTTGTCCTATGTGATGCTGTATGCAAGCTACCATATTATTCACACTGATGTTAGATCCTAAGAGAACCCTGCCTGCTTGTTTCAGGACTTAAAGATTCTGCCCCTCCTATAGCTTGTGCACTGTTTTCTTATCAATCTTCTGTTTACATAGAATTTGGATCTGGTCCCTCTGAAACCTTTTTCTTGGGCCACATGTGCAGTACAAGGTAGGATTTGTTTGTAGCCTCTTCCTTCCCACTTTTTAAGGATCTGCCATGGTTGGGTTTTTAGGCTATGTATCCTCACCAGGCAAAATTTTGCCTGTTTGACCAATAATCTAATTCTAAATTAAAGCACAACTCTATCCCTAATCACATGCTTAGGCCTGGGCAGTCACCATGCCCATGATTTCTCCATTACTTACAGAGCAGCCATCCTCGAGAACACTGAAAGTGAATCTGCTGTTGCCTTCAGCTCGCAGTTCAACGTCGTTGGATCCCTGCAGCACAACAGCCTTTTTAAGGTTGCCAGTTTCTGCATCCATGTAGGCAATGCTGTTCTTGCAGTGGTAGGTGATGTTCTGGGAGGCATGGTTGGCCAGCAGGCGCATGAAGGCGAGCTGGGTGGCCATATCCTTTGAGGTCACTCCTTCACTATTGTATTCAAACTGAAAAACAGAGAGGAACCCAGTCAGTTGTATTGCTGGGGAAAGGAGGATGTTTGTAATGAAAATGCGTGATAGCTGCTCTGGCGTGCTGGTTTCAGCTAGGATAGAGTTAATTTCTTCTCTGTTGCTGATACAGTGCTGTGCTGTGTTTTGGGTTTGGAATGGTGTTGATAACACACAGATGTTTTGGATTTTTCCTAAGTCATGATTATCCTATGTCAAGGATCCTTTTTTCTTTTTTGGTATCTCATGCTCTGCCAGTGAGGAAGTGGGCAAAAGAAACTGGGAGGGAGCATAGCTGGGACAGGTGACCTGGGCTGACCAAAGGAATATTCAACACCATAAAAAGTCATGCCCAGTATATAAACTGAGATGAAGTAACCCAAAGGGGTGGCCAACCTGGGTTCAGGAAGCAAGGGGGTCTGGTACCAGCCAGCAGGTGATTAGCAATGACATGCATCACCTGTTGTTTTCCTTTTTATTATCATCATAAATATTTACCATTGTTACTGTATATTTTTTTTTCAATTATTAAACTGTCTTCATCTCAGTGTGCCAGTTTTACTTTGATTCTCCTCTCCCTTCTATTAGGGTGGATTAGGGGGAAGAGAAAGGGAGTTGAGCAAGTGGCAGTGGTACCTAATTTCTATCTGAGCTTAAACCATGACAGCTAGGAACTTTAAAGCAAAGAATCCCAAGTCTGAAATCACTTTTCTATTGCCCCTCCAGAACCAAAGAGCATGAAATAAAAGTAGTAGGAGGTAGACTGACAACCAGACGTGAGTGGATGTGGTTAAACTGCAGAGTTCTCTTCCAGGATAAGGTGTTAACAGTTTATATGGATTCAGAGACAAGAACAGGTAAGTTCAAGAAGAGAGTCTACTGTTTCCACAGCTACACACAAACAGTGCCTATCTCAATAAAACCATGAAACTAGTTTTGACAGAATTTTGAAACTTTTTAAAATATAATAGTGTCTGTGGATAGTACAAATGTTTTCTTCACTCTTATATTCTTTTTACAGCATCTACCTTTAGCCACTCCAAGAAACAGGACCCTAGACTGTTCTGATCCAATGTGATTAAATCTCATCTTAGACACTTCATTACAATATCAACTCAATTTCATTTAAGAATTATATAATTAAATCTCCTTAGCTGTACAAAAGTGATGTATTTGCAATTTGCTGGGACAGCGTCTAACATGCAAGTAGTAGTTCTTGGTTTTACTTACACCAACAATTCTGAATGTTATGGTGGCATGCACTCAGAATCTGTGATGTGTAATATAAATATCTTTCCAGGAATAGTATAGTATGTATTTTATGTAACAAATATCAATTTAAAAGATATATGTTTTTCTTATTTTTTCAGACATCTTCTGGACTGTCTTTATATGCACCATATTCCGGACCAGGCTTCCTGTAGCGATAACCACTAGTCAGGCTGAATTGATCATTTGCAGACATCAAGAAAAATTAGAACAATACTGAGAAGTATTTTAAACAAACTGATCTAGACCAGAATCAGAGCTCTATACCCTTGAGATAAAAGGTAGTTGGCTTTTTCATATTTCTCCTCTAAGAACTTAATTCATCTGCTTGCTTCCTGAGACTCAGTGAATTGGGGACTCTTCAAACAGTACCATAGGAAATCACCCTGCCATACATCACTTACCTGGCTGCCACCATTGATAGTTTCACCAAACCATATGTGCTGCTTCTTGTCCTTGGGATTCTTGTTGATATACCAGTTCTTAGCAGGAATATTGTCAGGGTTGGCATAGATGCAAGTCTCACCATTGGAAAAATCACAGTATACTCTAATGGCATCTGCAGTGCAGCCTTGGTTGGGATCAATCCAGTAGAAACCTGCCATTGAGGGAAGAAATGTGAACAATGGTTCACTCAGCATAAATTTTGCATTCAGTTCATATTCACGTGTCTGATATAGGAACTCAGGCCATAAATATCCTGGCTAGGTGCAATACTAAGGTGATAAGTGGGATGCAGATATTTTTGATTGTTAATGTATAAGAAAATGCATTTGAAAACAAAGGGTTTTGTATTTTTTTGTATTATTTTGGAAAATTATTGCACAATGTGCAACAATATCTAAAAAGAGATTTTCAGGATGTAACTGTATCTATTTTAAGTGGAGTCAGAAAGAACTTCTTCATTGGTCATTTAGTATTTTTGCCATGTGGCCAAGGATACCTTTCACTGAAGAAAGCTAATGCCCTGGAAGTGCTCCCTGAGCCACAAAGGGCAAACATCTGGCACTAACATACCGCTGCTCCATTCTGGGTGGCTAAGTCTGAGGTCACGACAGGTGCGAGCTGGGTTCTTTCTGGAGCCTTCTGGGGTCAGCAGGGTCTCAATTTGGTTGTTCAGTGTTTTCAGTGTGGCATCAACTTCATAATCCTTGGGTCTGAGAGAAGGCTGATCAGCCCGGTAGTATTCTGCATCAAAGCCAACTTCATATCCACCGCCATTGGGACCAGGGGGGCCAGGGGGACCAGGTGGACCAGGAGGACCCTGAAGTTTTTCAGAGGCAGAAGACAAAAAGCATTCTGTCTGTGCTTTTAATGAAATGCTTCCACACATGCATAGTCCTGGTTAACTTCTGGCACCCTCAGCTCTAATTGGAGGCAGGACACATGAAATAAATTTGCCCTGTGGTGACTACTATAGGTTCAAGCAGTGGAAGATGCACAATGCAGGACTACCACATCTCCTTTGTGCATTTGCTCTCTGGCCATAAGGAGTGAACAAAACCCTTTCAGTTTAGGTCTATTAAACATTTCCGTAATATTAATTTTTTTTTAAGAAATAAACCATATGCATTATTGAACTGCTAGGCTTCTGAAGTGATGTAATTACTAGGCTTATAGTATACCATAAATGTGTTAAATCAACAAAAAAAGGTTATACTCACAGCAGGACCTTGGCTACCATGAGAGCCACGGACACCAGCAGGGCCAATAGGTCCAGGGAGACCATTGCGACCATCTTTACCAGGAGGACCAGAAGGACCAGGTGGACCCTAAAAGGAAATTTGAACAGTTTAAATGACAGTAAAAATGCTACAAAAAGGGATTCGTTTGGATGGGAGCATACATATATATTGCACAAAGAGAATGAAGGTTATTTGAATATATTCTGAAATTCACATACCCTTGGGCCAGCAGGGCCGGTGTTACCAGGAGGACCTTGATCACCATGTTGGCCCTATTGGGAAAGATACACAGTCATCAAAAAAACAGCAATGGAAAGTGTTTGTGTTTGCCTGATTCAAGAGGGAACTGTACCTAATGTGTATGTGGGCCCAGAGAATGGCAATCTAGAGCTAATTACATTTATTAATTAAGTTAGGTTATACGATGTTTGTTTTGGGAAGAGAGGAGAGACAGCATCAAGATACATTTAAGAGGATAACCTATAAAATTGTTTTTATTGTTTCTTCTGATCTTCAGAGAAGGCTTTAAAATAAAAGTCAGAATTCCTAAAGTTGATACCCAAATTTAAAGGGAAGAAAATCCACAAATTACTTCGGCTTTTTTGAGATGAAAGTTTTAAAATTTCAAAATAAGAAATAATACTAAAACAAATGCAGAAGATTTTTTAATTTTTTGTTATCCTAATGCAATTGAGCTTCAAGGGGACTAATGGTAGTCAGTTCTAATGCCAATACCAGAATTTGCCATTTTGTACAAAAAACGTTGAATGTTAAAGAGTCTGTGACTCTTCATTTGAAAGATGCTGCAGAGTGAAGTAAGTGGTATTAACATGCTGTATTGTGCATATGTAATTCCTTGCTAGTGTGATCTTATTTTGGTTTATTTCCTCTTTATATTCAAAACCCCAAAAATCATTTACTTACAGCAAGACCAGGAAGACCCTGCAATCCATTGTGTCCCTTCAAGCCAGGCAGACCTCTAGGCCCCTTGTCACCAGGTAGACCTTTCTCACCACGTGGACCTTGTGGGCCCTAGAAAGGGATACAGGTATCAAAGGAATATATTAAAAGCATTCAAGGACATACTCCTGTCAAAGCAAGAATTAAGTGTAAATATTCTACATTAAGCCATATTCCAGCGTATATAATGGACATAACACATCCAGGAAGGGTGTCAATCCCAAAAGCTTCAGGATTGATCCCACAAAAGAGAATGCTAACTGAGATTCTAAGTTCCAAAATATTTTGAGGTCCTTAAGCATTAGTTTTTGGGCCTGTTGATCACAGTTATGAGTCCTTACTGATAAAGCATGTTTTCTCTCCTTGCATCAATGTGGTAATGTATTTAAAAATCAAACTTACAGCAAGACCTCTTGGACCAAAAGCACCAGCAGGACCGACAACACCAGCAGGGCCCTGAAACAAGAATAGAGAATTCATGCTGTATATTGTTCTAATGAAGGTTCCATGCTCAACACATCTCTGGAGAAAGTGAAATCATTTTCTATACATTGTAGAGGTGGGATGGACTTTGTGTGTGGATATATATATATATATAT
>VZDJ01000782.1:27583957-27853796 GCA_008694505.1 Cyanoderma ruficeps
TGTATATATATATATATATATATGATAGACAAATCTTAGTCCTCTTAGACCTTAATCCAGAAAGTTAAGGTATGTCATCATCTCATTGACTTACAGGTTCACCACGGTTTCCAGGCTTTCCAGATGGACCAACTTGGCCATGAGGACCAGGAGCACCCAGGGCACCACTGGGACCAGGACTACCAGGAGCACCACGCTCACCCTAGGAACAAAGGAACGCAACAAGAGACACATCGTGTTATTACTGACTTACACATATTGGAATAGTTCTTCCATGACAATGAAATAAAAGAAAAAGGAACAAGTTACCTTGAAACCAGGAGCACCATCACGGCCTGGAGGACCATCATTTCCAGGATTGCCCTATTGAAATACCATGGAAAAAAATTACTAAATTCCATCATCTTTCATCTCACTAAACTGTGTCTCAGTCTAACTGCTTACAGTGAGAGTAAGAAGGTATTGAGATAGGATTGTATAAATCCTTAAGGAAAAAACCCTCTTCCTTATACATGCAAATATCAAATGCCTTAAATATACCAATTTTCTCAGAAAACTAAAATGGTCTTCAAATATTTTAGGTTTCAAAAGTTCAGTAAAGAAAAAAATTACTGGGCTTTGTAACATTTCTCTAAGTGAAAAGACTAAGACAATAGTGGTCTTCACTAGCTTGCATTTTTTTAAAACTGAGACTTTCTTTTTAGATAAAAAAATGCCAGTGGAGGGGAAAGAAGCTAAACAATAGCCACAACTAAATTACTTTGTTGTGGTACTTCACAGAGTTAAATGGTTTTCTCTGTGAATGTTAATTTCACTTCAGCACTTAGGCTGTGTCCAAAAAAACCCCTTTTCCTTCAGAAAATTCCAATGAAACAAAGTTCAAGATTTTTAAATTACTATTTTCTGTTCTCTTTGAAATCCTGCAAAGCCTCTGCAAGATTTGTATCAACAATATATTAACTATGCTTCAGGTTATCAAATAAGCTTCCCTCATAAGCCTGCAGTTTTTATACTTTCATGAAAGATATGTATGTTCCCCACTCCATCTTTTTTGGCATTTAACTAAAAAGTGAAAAGATTCTGAGGGTGACTTCAGGATGTATTTCAGACACAGCTTGTGCTTTAAAATATCTGTCACCTAGTTGGGCATAGGAATCCATCTCTATAAAAATCCTGATATAATTTTCTCTGAAGACACTCTACACTTTGCTAGCAGAACAGCCTCCAGTTCCATCCACTTTTTCCGAGTACTTGTATTTGGATCAGAATAAAGGAAAAGCAACCTGAAGAGGAAAAAAGACAGCTTACATCACGTCCAGCTTCACCAGGAGCACCATTTGGACCAGGAGAACCCACAGGACCAGAGGGACCACGGGCACCAGGAGGACCAGAAACACCCAGGGGACCAGGTTCACCCTAATACAAGAGCAGTTGTAACAAAATGTGACATTATGATACAACACAAACCAGTCTTACAGAACTTTTAGCCTTTATCTAAGAGAAACATTTCTCTGCAATGAGTTTGGGAAGGAAAAAAGAATCAGTACACAAGAAATGTACCTATCTATATCAAATGTTACTTTCATTCTAAATGTTACTATTAGAAACCTTTTAACACTTCTGACATTCAGAAATTTGCTCACTTGCAGATAATTCTGGTTTGTCTGCAACAAGCCATAATTTCTTCCACTGATCATTAGTCTAGTAGGTCCATATCCTCTGTTTCCAAAAGCAACCGAAACAGCATAATCTGTGTCTCCCTGCCCTCCCATAAGACAAGACCTCAAGTGTGTGGGTTTTTTCTTTTTTATTGCATGTTATGTCTTTAAAGCAGTTAACTAATCATATACTCACTGTTGCTCCAGAGATGCCTGGAAGACCACGCTCTCCCCGAGAGCCAGGCAGACCAAGGATACCAGGAGCACCAAGAATACCCTGAGGACCTGGGGCACCAGGGGGACCCTATGGCGTGAAGAGAATAATATTTATATTAATAGACAAAAATAAATGTAACATACACATCAGACAATGATACTGAAAATTTCATTCTTGGTTGCAATTTCTGCAGATCACAGAAGAAAATTTCTATAATTTTTTGTTGAATAACAATTGTGGTTATTTCACACAAGTGCTCACTTCAATAAGACAGAAACATGTATGACTAATAAAAAAGCCAGTAATTCTGGATGTGAAAGCTTAAAGATACTCAAAAGTAATTATTTTATTTGCATAATTCTAAGTCAACTTGTGGGCAGATAACTTTAACCTTGTGATCCCCACAAATCAGAGTTTCTGATGCAGCTATGAATTGAGATTGTTCTAAATGGACATTCACAGGTTCCTTCTTTTTTCTATCCATGAGGATCAATTTCAGAGCAGAAGATGTGCTTCCTTTTCTCAGACTAAGTATCAGCTTCTTCTGGTATTAGAGAAAGGTATGACTCAGCACAAGAGAAAAGGAGAAAGGAAACCCTGACCCAGGGATCAGGTTCACTTTTTATGGCATGTTTGTCAAGCATGCCTATAAACTTACGAATTTCTTTTGTCTCAGTGGAATTTCTACTTAAAGGCTTTACTATATTTGTGGATTAAGTAGAAAAGCCCTTTACAAACACCAAAAATATCTCAGAAGCCATAACCCTTACATGAAGAGAAACATATTTAATGAGATGTGATACTCAGTAACTTACAGCAGCACCAGCCTCTCCAGATGGACCTTTCTCACCAGCAAAACCAGGTGGGCCAGCAATACCTTGTTCACCAGTGCGGCCAACAGGCCCAACATCACCTCTCAGACCTCGAGGACCATCTTTTCCAGCTGGGCCAGGAGGGCCAGGGGGACCAGTGATGCCCTAGGATAGAGTACAAATATGATACCATTACAATATAGACCTGGGGATAACATAGATAAATTTCATTTTAAGTCCATGTGAAAAAATAGTTCCTGGCAATAAACAGGTCATCAGCTGCTCTGAAGCTTCTATTGCTTTGTTAGCAGGGGAGAGCTGGAAGCAGTAGAATTATTTGACTGCTTTTTTTTTCTTTTACTCTGGGCAGATGAAAGTGGCAAAATTTGGTGGGAAAATATATATCTGTCTCTCATTGGAGACATCAATTGCAACTATAAAATCCATGAGAAAAAGACCCAGTATCTTCCAATTCAAGAGGATTATTTCCTTTGGATACCAGGATTTAAAATTTATTTAAATCTAAAGTATCTAAGAAAAGAAGTGTCTTTTTGGTAAAGGTTGGAAACACCTTTGAAAGGAAAAAATCTACAAATGTTAATCTAGAATGAGAATTTCTTGCTGAAAAATAAAGAAGATTCACGTTCCAAAATACAGTGAGTTTGCCCTCCTCAAGATGGGCTAGAACTGCAGGTACTTTAGAAAATGTAGACATATGAAAACCTTAACATTATTCTGCAGATTGGACATGACCTTCTTATTCCACTCCGTCACGGGTATTGCATAGCCATTGATTTGAACAAAAGCAAATTAGCACAGATTTTTGGAAATGGTTGGGTACTTCAAGAGGCATAGGGATGCTTGATGGATTACAAAAACTGACAAATTAAATGCATAGGTTGTACTCTGGGAGTTTGAACAATTAGATTTTTTTTTTCTCATCCAATTCTATAAGGATCTGAGGTTATTCCAGTGCAATTATGATTCACATCAATGAAACAAAATTAGGATTATCCCTAAGCACAGCAACCTCTGACTTTTCACCCATTAGAATT
Organism: Cyanoderma ruficeps; assembly: GCA_008694505.1. Lineage (NCBI taxonomy): Eukaryota > Metazoa > Chordata > Aves > Passeriformes > Timaliidae > Cyanoderma > Cyanoderma ruficeps. Next base: position 27,587,700 of record VZDJ01000782.1, read on the forward strand.
CTTCATTAGTTACTTACAGCAGGGCCAGGAGGACCAACTCTTCCAGCAGCACCAGGGAAACCAGTCATGCCCTAAAAACAAATTTGAAAACAAAGATTAGGTTCAAAGGAAAAAATAACTTCATGAAAAACAACAATGTCAGTACTAAAAGCCTGAAGACTTACAGGAGGACCAGCATCACCACGAGGGCCAGCAGGACCAGCAGCACCAGCGGGACCCTAAGTAGGAAGGATTGAAAAAGAGAGATGGATCAACCAAAGACAGTTAATGCTCCCTATTTAGAATAAGGACTGTCTCACTATTGTGAAAGCTAAGGGGGATCTTTATACCATCAGGTGGACTGGGCCCAAAACCATGCTGCCTATCCTGATAATAGGGTATTCAATTCTTACAGACATTTTAAACTGGTATCATAAGGCTTGAGAAAAGTTGCATAAGGCATTTATGATTCAGATTAATTTCCTTATAAATTTTCCTTATAAATATTGCATGTATCTAAACAAATCTGGAAGCCAAAACATGAAAGCAAGGAAAAATCACCAAGTCTTCTGTTTGCACTGTGTGACTAATACAGCCACATAGCGCAAGAGCCTCGTATTGGTCTATTAAATAAGTAACCCAAGCCACCTTATCCTGCAGCACTTCATATTATTTGAAGTATGTGGGTCTCACTTTCTGCATCATTTCAACCAGTTCCCTGATAATATGCATGTGAAGCAGTATACAATTTTGGGCTATAAAGGTATCAGCACATGAAAAGTCTATGTGCAAGTGGGTGCATGGACAAATTTGTACACATACTTCTGGATGATTGAGTCTGAAAATCAGATTGTGACAGCACATCCTGTCTTTGAAAGAAAAGCGTCAACGTCCTAAGCTCAGAACTTACCCACAATCACCCCCTGAATGGTCCAAGATAGAGAGGTTTTGCTGATCTTCAGAGCAAGTTGAAAATTAATTATTATTTTCTCTTCATTTCAGTTCCAGACTCACGATCTGAGCCCACATAAATAGATTGATAAAATTTAAATGATGTGTGAAAATCAGCACGGTAACTTTTCTCACAGCCTAGTTTGAAGTATTGCTTCTTTCCTTCATCACCTTTTCTGAATTCAAGGCTTTTAGGCTAAAGTACTGTTTGCATGGCACAGTTGAGAGCTGTGCATTTCACAAAGACACAATTCACTTACTGGTGGTCCAGAAGCACCAATTGGGCCAATGGCTCCTGTTGGTCCAGTTTCACCCTTAGGTCCTTTGGGCCCACGCTCGCCTTTAGCACCAGGCTGACCAGCTGCACCCTGTGGGCAGAAAAACAGACAAAATGAGGATTTGAAAACCTTGCAGAGGAAATAGAGGAAGGTAATGGCATCAGTATGAGGAAAGTACAAACAAGACTCACCGGGGGTCCAGCAAATCCACTGGGACCTACAGGACCAGGCTCACCACGTTCACCCTAAAGAGAGGACAAAGAAGAGATGATTGGTTGGAATGGTCTTTGAAAGGGCAGTTTTCTGAACATCACGTCCTTGACACAGGAATAATTGTAGAAATTGCTACTTACAGGGATACCACGGGCACCGGCAGGACCAGCAGGACCAGCAGGACCTCCTTCTCCCTAAAAGAAAGCCCAAAACATTTTGACAATGGGAAATGGCCTTACTGCAGCCAGAACAGGAATGCTCCTGTGGTACAGCTACATATAGTGAGTTTCCTTGGGTCTCCAATGCAGAGGATGTTACTGAAAATACTTCTCATTTAGATCCACTCTGTATTAATAATTTCTAATGATTCTCAGACAGCATAAAATATCTTTCTGAGCTAATGTGTGTTTATTCATCATTTTATCAAAAACCTCTCTCACAGTCCAAGTAGAATTGTGGAGTTTAACCTCAGCTGGGAAAAATGCAGCCCAAGGCTGAATCAGAATCCTCTCCAGATATAACCCACTGCCATGTAGATGTGCATTCTCTTCCCTGCCCTTTTAGAAAAACGTTTGGGATCCTATGGCAAGCTTCACTGAATAGTCCCGACAGCCCTTGCCTTGCTTCCTGAATCTGAAAAACTTAAAGAGTTGGTGTACACTAAGAAGATGGAATTGGTTTTTATGGAACTCATCTTTAATATTCATGTGTGAGTAAACTGTATCAACAAGGCATTTTTTCATTCAAACAGCAAACTTACCCGATCACCAGCACCACCAGCAGGGCCAGGAGCACCAATAGCACCAGGGAGACCCTACAGGCCAAGAGACAGGACACTGCTTCAAACAAAATGTAAGTAGGACCAACTACTTTAAATAAGCTTTCTCTTTCTTCCTGGAGAAAGGTGTGCAACTAACTTTCTTTGAGATGTTCTCAATATAAAGGATGCATGATTTCATAAGACAGAATCTATTCTGTTATTTTCCTTCCCAAAATATGAATTCTAAGAAAGGCACCTGAAATCTCAAATTAAGAATAGTTTTGTGAAACTTTGCAGGCTGCCTTTAAAATCAGCTGTCTGGGCTGAGCCCATGAAATTAAAGAGGACACTTGCACACTGAATAGCTCTGTAATGTCTGTGAAATACTCTGTGCATTTTTTACTCTGTAATTTCTCTGCTTGGATGTATGAGAAGTGATCAGTTTTCTCTCTCTCTCCCCCTGAATTCAATTATCCTTGGACAAGGGGGCAACAAAATTACACTGATTTGTATCAAAAATGAGCAGATACAAGCAGTAATGCAATACAGTGGGAAATGTAAGTTCTGAAAATCCTTTTCAGTTATTTAAGTTCTGAGGTGTAGCAAGGTAAAGCCAAGTAGAACCAGCATATACTTACACGAGCACCATCTCTTCCTGTTGCACCTGTATCACCTCTCAGGCCTGGGGCACCCTGGAACACACAGTGGGAAAAATTGTATTGGTAGTGAACACAATAGTTTCTGTGAAAGAAGTCTTGAGCTGTTTGCTGAGTATCTGTGCATTACTTAGACATCATACAAAAAAGCTTACCATGCTAGGTTTTCTGGAGAAATAAGCAGTGATTATTATTTCTTTCTTACTGCTGAGTAGGTACTAACTTGCAAAGTGAATGTTTGGAAGGGAAACTGGCATGTTTTTCAGAATAACCCTGCTTCTGTCATGGGAAACCTTAGTTTCTCCCAGGTCCCAAGAATTTTGAATGGAATTAGAAATTGAAAACCACGTCCGTGTATATTATAAATGAGGAATATAAATCCCCCTCAAAATCTCTTTTCTTTTGGTCATCTGTAAAAGTTCTTCTGGGTATTCATGTTATACTTTCTATATGAAGCAAGAAAACAGTTATTAAAAACAATGATATCATATGGGTGGACACATAAAATGCCACGTTTCATATAACAAAAAGCTATTTTCAGGCCATTACGAGAGTCAAGAAATCAGATCAGCACTTTGTTCTCTTTCATTTTTTTCTTAATAGAACCTAGTGTTCAGCATTAATCTGCATGTCAATACACAGTGTTTTTCAAAAGGTTTTACAATAGCACCTTAGAAAAGACAGTCTGTTAGACCAACACAACCTCTACTTGCTGACTATTGAGTAATACAGTTTCACAGTAAATAAAAGTCATATTGGGGTAACCTGCAGGTTTTTCCAAGTTAATGAAATTTAGGCAGCTCAAACCTATGCATGCAGTAACGAGCCAGCTGTCCATCTTACCTTTTCACCCTTGCCTCCTGGAACACCAGCAACACCTCTCTCTCCTGGGATTCCACCAGAGCCAGCAGGACCAGGAGCACCAGCAGCACCAACATTGCCAGGCTCACCCTAGCAGCAACAGCATATCATGTAAGTCAGGGTCAAGTCACTCACACAGTTTGGAACAAAATCATCATTACTGTTCTGCCCACCATTCTACTTGGCTGCAAACAGTGTGAGTAATAACATTTTAGTCTCGAGCTATTGTACATGCTTTATTTTTCCAGCTAGTGAAGATGCTAGATGTGAACACTCTCCCTCCGATTCTCTGGGCTCCTGAGGTTTCAGGTCCATTTTCCAAACTAAACTCTGTTTAAAGACTAGCCATGGAAATCCAGAAAACTAAGACTCAGATTCACTTAGCATCAAGCCAACATCATCATTTGATAGATGATCACTTACTATTGCCCTAATATTTGGGAGAAAATATCGCTTACTGTGTCTACAAGAGCTTCCTGTGTACATGTAGGTGTGGTTATAAACAGAAGTCAGCATGAATTTTGGTCAGAATCTCAGATCCTATCTCCAAACACAATAACAGCATACCCAGCTGACAACGTGTATTCGATCTGACTTCCTCTCCCATCATCTACAGTACTAAACATAAACCCATTTAATATTAGTGTCGACTAGCTGAGATGGAATTTTACCACTTGGAGAGAGGTTTTGGGTTGCATTCATCAGGAATTCAGCAGTCAGGCAACGGCAGCTGGAAGAGGCATACCTTGTTACCATCGGGGCCTGGTGGGCCAGCGGGACCACGGCTGCCAATGGGACCAGCAGGACCAACAGCACCGCTCTCGCCAGGAGGACCACGTTCACCCTACAGGAGACAGTCTGCTCTGAGTGCTTCCTTGAACTCTTCTCTAGCTGAAACTACACTTCATGTAGTTTCATGCACTGGCTAGATGCAATGACAGTGTGATGCATTTTTAGCTGAACAAACCTTTAATTAGAATTGCGCAGCTATTAACTAAATTGGTCATAAGAACTGGCTCTAGCTTTTGACACAAAAATATCAAAATGAAGCAAAAGTCTTGCATCATGACACAGCTGACAACTAAAGTATTAATATTTCTTGACCATGGATTTTGGCTGCTGTGCTTGTTCTGTTAACAGTGTCTGGCATTCTACTGTCAAATGGAGATTCTGCTTTAGGACAAATAATGGATTCTAGTGAAATTAAGGGATAGTAATTGGCAAACAATTATTTTTACAGTGGCAAATGCCTGGTGACAGGAGAATAAAGGCAACATCTAAAGCCTATTAATGTGATCTGTACATTATAACAGGTATAAGGATAAATTCTGAATCGCAGATCTGGATTCATGGAAGTAGCCAGAAACTTGATTTAAATGCACAATAGATCTATCAAAGATAGAAACACTAGTTTTACTAAAGATATCTCAAATTATCTCAGTGTGATCAAGCTGGACATCAGTAAACAATCTGATAAGGTATAATGGAGTTTTTAGTTATGCTGGAGAATTTGGGATTTGTATAACAATAATGTGGTCAAAGAACTGACTTAAGGGGAGATAGTACACCAGTAGAAAGTACAAATGATGCAACAGATTAATTTATATTGTAGAGATGTTCCTAAATAATTTTTTCCATACATTTTGTTAATTACAGAGAGGCAGGAAAAGAAGAAATATGCAGATATCACAAAGGTGGAAGCATTTGTCAACAGGAAGAAGGACTGGCAGACTACACAGGAAGAAGTGAATAACCTGTTAGATGGCTGTCAAAATTCGAGAGTGCAAGCACCAGGCCATTTATTTAGGCACCAGAACTGCGAATTCTGCTCTAAATGGAGGTTTCAGTGGTGAAAATGACTGAAAGGGAAAGGTAATAGCCAACAAATTGACAGAGACATGTACAAGGAAAATGCGATCTGGCACAAGCAATGGGGTATTTTTAGGAAGTGTTATTTTTGTGTAGAAAGCATCAATAAGACCTAATTTGGAATATTGGATGAAATACACTGAGGGCTGGATATGTGATGCTTAGGGCAAGCTAGAGCAGAGACAAATAACTGCTACTGCTATGACAAAGGGAAGTTGGCTTGGACACATTGCTAAAATGAGAGTTTAGAGCACACATGGTTTTAGATACAGACTCAGGGTACTAAAACACAGGGAGACAAAGTGCTGTTTAAACTGATTGTAATAACTGATAAGAGTGAATGGGAATATTTGTCACTGGACACATTTAATCAGGAAGTCGGAAGAAAAGAAGAAGCAATAGAAGTAGGTTAAATATCAACTTCTTTAAAGGCGGATTTGGAAAGCAAGTAATTAGTTGAGCCCTTTATAAACTACTCCTTGCTCTACATAAATGGGACCTTCCTGACATGCAGGAAGGTGTACACACAAAACTCTTGGAGGATGTTTATTGACAGTTCAGAATTAAAGGGATGTGGAAGGCAATACCTTCTAAGGACTATTCCAGTTTCTGAATTCAGCCACTATTTATTCAAAGACAGTACTGGGGAGATAGGGGCTGCCTAGCAAGGGATAGTAAAACTGAAACAGTCAGGCTAAGAAGATCTGTGTTACTAGTTACTGTGTCTAGTTACTCTTATTATTGAACACATTATTAAGACAGTCTGCACCAGATTTCAAATGAGTTACTCACTCTTGGGCCAGCAGGACCAGGGACACCAAATTCACCATGAAGACCCTACAATAGAGCAGATTTAGTATTAAAGTTTATTTTACTTGCTTAAATTGTACTTTGTTTCTTAGCAACAAGTGGGAATTCTCAAATTGCAGCAGCTTATTGCAAAGTTTCAGACAAATTTTCAGATAGTCTATTACATACATGGAAATAAGGCCTTTTCCTCCAGCTGCACAGTATCTCAAGGTACATTAGATAATATTTTTTCATCTGAAGAGTTAGTTATTAAATTACAAGCTCTTTTTTCAGGTATATGCAATGTAAACTCTTTTACAGGGACACAGATGTAACTATAAATGTTAAAGGCGATTATGATACAAAGGATACACAATTTGCAGGCTACATCTCACACTAACTGTACAGAATTAGAGCATGCATTACAACTGAACCATCTCATGTGGATGCCATTGTACATTCCCTGAAATCAGCTGATGTGCAAAAACGTAATTGGAGTAGTGCAGGTTAGATTGAACCTTGAAGATTTTGGAAGAAATATGAAGTGAAATATTTTTCATGTACTGTCTCTTCTGGGGGAAGAAGCATATTTTATTGCTACTTAAGGCTCAAAAAGCAAAGGACTGTCTTTTCTCTGTTTCCTACCAAAACTCTGAAAAAGGAAGTATGATGCAAGTTCCAATTCAAAAAGGGACTATTAAAATTTGCATGTTACCCTGATTGCTTTGTTTTGGCAAATAGACTCAACAGGCTCTTGCTTCACCACGTGTGCCATTGCAAACACAGGCCTCATGCAACGCCTGCCCCATCCATGGAATGCTGTGTCTGTCACTCACCCTCTCGCCTGGTTTACCAGCCTCTCCAGCAGGACCTGAGGGACCTGGCAAACCCTGGGTGTAGAGAAATAAGAATACAAATATAGTTAAGGCAGCAGCTCTTCACACTTTGGGAACCATAGATAAGATTGAACAGAGCACACAGTTACTCACCTGGAAGCCAGGAGGGCCAGCAGGACCTGTTTCACCCTTTCCACCTTGGTTGCCCTGGATGCAATGAAAAACAAGTGATTAACTTGGAAGAAGAAATACAGGGAAGTGGATTTTAAAATGGAAAGTCCCATTAATGAAAAGTAAATCATAAATTGGATTTGTGTGGAGGCTGTTACTTACAGTGACTCCAGGAGGACCTTGAGCACCATTGTTTCCCTCTGGACCAGGAGCACCCTAGAGATGTTCAAGTAGAAAGCTATTATCAAAATTTTGATTTGATATAAGTAATATCTCTAAATGATTATGTGCCAAAACCGAAAGTCTCTGACTGTGTATTTTGAACAATTAAATTAATCAGTTACTTGCAAGAATTTCACAGCCAGAGGTACTAAAGATGCTTATAATCTTAAATTCTCATTATTGTTTTAGTTATTGCAGCACATTTATACTTAAGAAACCTTCTTTTGGAATTACAGAATATAGAAACCTTGTTGATAGCATTTTTCCCACAGCAGACTGTTTTTTGGGTCCCTCAAATGGAAGAATTAGTAAGTTTCAACTATCAGAAAAAAGTTGGAAATTTACAGAATGAATTAGAAACTATACAATGTGCTCTAAGAGTTAAGGACAAGGGAGTGCTATTTTTTTCCTCTTCATGGAATAATACCCCATGATTAATTACCCAAGTAATACCAAAGAAGGGGAATTTTCATTTATCCATTAAGTAATAGCCCCCAATGACACGAGGCTAAAAAGAATGCATTCCCAAGGGATTTTCTATTCATACTTGCACAAGCCAATGCTATCTTATTACAGAGGTTTGGAAAATCTACTTTTTTTTTCTCTCTGGAAGGTGATAAAGAAAATATATCCACATACCCGTGGGCCAGCAAGGCCAACATTGCCTTTTTCACCAGGTTTGCCAGGTTCACCCTGAAGTTGAAGATAGAAAGATAGAAAAGTTAACCAACACTTTGTATTAGATTCAGTTTAAACTACTAAGCAGAGACTTATACTGTCACTGCCAGAAGATTTATTGTAATATTTCTTTAACGGCAATTAAAATACACACAAGCTCCATCCGTCTTTTGTATCACTTAGATTAACTCAAAAATGTATTTCTTTTCTTTTCAACACTCAATGACTTTATGTTTTGAGATCGTAATTCATGGCACTCCATGCAGTATCCCATGCAATACACTATATGTTTGCATGTGTGTGTATGCACAGCAACACCCAAGTCCAGGACATGATTGTTATCTGTGGCCTCTGTGGGACATGTAAAAAACTCCACTGAAGTCACTGGTAGCTTTCCTTCTAAGTTGAGTGAGCTTTGGCTAGTGGTCCATAAATAGCACTACTCTGGAACTGGTTTAATGGCCAAACTTGACAGAACTTTTACAGATGTGAATATACAGAAATTATAAAATGGAGATGCTGAAATCATAAAATAGACATATATTATTCTAATCACTTTGGTGTCAAAAATATCCCTAAGCTAATTATGTGCTTTTTCATTTCCTTAATTGTATTTTAGATAACTGGAAAATAATTTGAAACAGAACTCTTGAATGTAAGCAGATGCCATCCAGTGAGCAGGACAAGAGAATATAGGGATATGTGTTGGATTAATGATAGAGTTGTGAACCTACAGATTAGTCTGGAAATACTTTCATAGTAATAGAAAGTTTCTGTACTGTACTTACAGTGGGACCTTTTGGTCCAGGGAATCCAATGTTGCCAGGCTCACCTCTATTACCAGCTGGACCAATTGGCCCAACTCTGCCATCTGCTCCAGGGAAACCCTAGAAAAAGCAATCATACTATTAAATGGCTGAGATAATTTAATTAGAGTTCAGCTTTAGGAGAAATATGTACTGACAGAAAGCAAATGTCATTTAACTTTTCACCACTGCTGATACATCACATGCTCATGCATCCCTCCCTTGTTCTCCTTTTTGTAGAACTCTGTATTTCTTCTTCCCCTTCCAGGACACAAGCCTGACCTGAGACCCACAGAAATGAATGGAAATCTTCACAGTGATCTTCTGAGTAATGCAATAGAAAATCTTGCTGGTTTTACACAGTTGTGTTATAGCTCAGTGCTGAGATGTCTGATTTATACAATTGTACTTCATTCTTTCTCATGCAATGGGGGAACAGAATAAAAAGCAAGGTACTTACAACAGGACCTTCCTTGCCAGCAGGGCCTGGGCTTCCAGGCTGACCTGGGAGACCCTGAGAAAGGAAAGTTTCATGTATTTAGAAGGAAACCTACTCACCCAACACATAACCACCATTTTTTCTACATGTATGCATACACACACACACAGCTGCCAAGTTAACAATGTACACTGTTTAAAAAGGACTGTAGGTGCTATCACATTTCCACCAGAAGCACACTGACTGTTAATTTGGTGGTTTGTGCTCCCATGCCAGTTGAAAATCAGTATAGGGAAGTATCTCTTTTACTTAGAGAAACAAATTTAGGCTCTGCTTTGGAGGATAGTGTGTTTTGATATTTACAAATGTCTAATACTCATATGTGCATTGCAAACTTTCACTTCGCAGGGTAGGGTAGGAAGAGAAAGAATAAGGAATATAAATGTAATGAGATAAACATAATTTGGCTGCAGCCAACACCACTAAAAGTGAATGGCTATTTTCAGTGAAATCATTTGCAAGATAAGAAAGAAATAACTGAGATCAGCCATTTCACATCATTTTAGTAGGGTCTGTTTCCTGTTGAGTTCATTAAAGAGAACACACACACACCTCAATTGTGATCATAATGATCACATTCTGTAAATAATCACAAGTGGAAACCCCTTAGAGAAGTCAATGCAGTATCCAGTACAAAAGGACAGTGCTCCATCTCAAAGTGATCAAATGCTACCCTAACAAAAGTAACTAATTTCAATAAACATTTTGATGCTTCCTAATAGCTCGTAATGGGGGTTTTTTTTAAGTTGAGTGGTGGAAGCCCTAACTGTGGTTAACACATGCTGAACTTTTGCAGTTGGATTTCTGAATAATTTTGTCCATTAACGGTAAGTAGTTTTCTTTTTATGTAGTTCAAACTTAATCCACAGAGTTCAAACTTACTCTTGGACCCATAAGACCAGGCTCACCAGGACGGCCAGCATCACCATTAGGACCCTTAGCACCAACAGGACCACTAGCACCACGGTTACCAGCAGGTCCCTACCGAAATAAATAAATAAAATTAGGCAGAGGTAGCAAAAAAAAGCATCACACATACATGTATAAAAGGTGGTCCAGAAATAGTGACCCAGACAAAATTCTTACCATAACACCAGCTCTGCCATCAGCTCCAGGAAGCCCACGAGATCCAGGTACACCCTGCAAGTCAACACAAAACAAATCAAGAAAGGCAAAGAAATAGATTGTTCCTGTGAGATGCGTGGTGCCTACTACATTTCAGCTTTCCAAGCAAGTCTGCTGAATTTGAGACAAGTGCAGCTTTAAGCACACACACCTCAGTGTAAACAGGTATTGCAAAAGAAATCTCTCTCAATTCCTGTAGATTTGTTTAAATTCTGATGTTCGTATCATTGTCAGTGTTTGTTGTAAGTAATAGTGGCTCCAGCCAGCAGCTAGGATGCCACAACCTGGCCCACACAGTTCCACATTCCCTGTAGAGAGTTACTAACTCTAAATTCTTTATTTCTGGGGGAGAAAAAAAAAATCTGGGGGAAGCACTGCCATTTTTCTTATTATTTTCCTGTGAATTCTTTTCCTTCACAAAGCTACACGCCTCCTGAAGTTCATGGAGTGGCTTTCTCACCCAGTGAAAAGTTTACTAGGCATCCTTCAAGACACTGAATTGGAAGCTTTCCCCCCCCATTATATGTGAGCCCATTGCCTATTCTAAATCCCATCACAAACTTTTAAGAGTAATCAAAGGATAATTCACTAAATATTACACAGTGGATAAATCAAAGCAATCTCTAAATACTTTAGGGATAAGATAGTAAATAAGCATTAATGCAAAGTAAAAATGGGTTTGGTCCCAATTAATCAAAAGGCTCAGAACGGAAAATTATCACTGCTTAGCAGTATTAATGCAAATTTAATTACTCATAACTATTCAATTTGCCTGTGGGACTCTAGATTTACTTCCACTTCCCTTTTTGCTTTTATGTCTGGAACATGAAAAGAAAACCTACTCTCAGACCAGCAGGGCCTGGGGGACCAGCAGAACCAGGTTCACCAGGGCTGCCTCTCTTGCCTTCCTCACCACTAGGGCCAGGAGGGCCAGCAGGTCCAGCAGCACCCTATTTTGGACAAACAGAGAAAAAGAAGATATCAGACACCGTATTGCAGACATCATCTGGCTTTTGATTGAAAAAGCCTTCACATTTTGCCATACTTACAGGCTCACCCTTCATACCACTTTCTCCCTTGGCACCAGCAGGACCTGGTTCACCCTGGAGTCCAAAACACAAAGAGATGACAGAATTAGGCATCATTCCAAAAATCTCTCTTCTACCTGGAGAGCTTACTCATGAATCAAAAAATTATTTTATCATCTAGTGGCATGCCTCCCTCAATTGTGAAAATGGTCAATGAGCATGACTGTATTTTTGACTTAAAAGGCACAAAACCAAATACGTTAAAGATGCTTAGAAATGACAGTATTGAACAATCATGCATTTAGGGCTGGTTCCTCTACTGGGGATACCCACTGAGGGCCTGGTTGTGAGATTGCTGCCACACCTCTCTCAATGCTATCAACAATGACAGAACTTCACAGTCACATAATATTCTGCATTGGACGGGACCCACAAGGTTGAGTCCAACTATTCCTTGCACTCATAGGGAGTGCAAAGTGAATCTTTTCAATCTCAGCATCTAAAGCAAGTAATGAGACACAGAAATTAACTACAATGTTCAATTACAGTGCATCAAGAAAAATGTCTGCACTATAACAAAAACATTATCTAGAGGAGATCTTTTACAACTGTGGACACTGTGTCTGGTTTTCAAATACATGCAATACAGGAGATCACTTACAACAAGTCCTCTAGCACCACTAGGACCAGCAGGGCCAGGAGGACCAAGAATACCACGGGGACCAGGCAGGCCAGGAGCACCAGCAACACCAGGAAGACCCTGTCCAACAGAGGGGGAAAAAGGTATTGTGAACCCATTGTCTTTTCTGTTGCATTAACTGAATTGGGTTTTTTTGGAGCAAACACATGTGAGTGTGGTTGTACTTACAGCTGCACCTTTAGCCCCTGGAAGACCATTAGCACCAGGGTTGCCCTGTTGAAAAAAGACAACAATACTGGTTAATTCAGAATCAAAAGTTCTCATGTCTGACAATAGATAAAACCTGGCAAGTTACTCACTGGAGGGCCAACAGGACCACTAGAACCAGGAAGTCCAATCTCTCCTCTTGGGCCAGCAGGACCACTAGGACCAACATTACCAGCAGGTCCAATTTCACCCTGTTGGAGAGAAGGACAGAACCCTCTATCAGTGTACACAGTATTATGGCAACAGTGAAGCAATCCTCTATCAGCCTGGCATGAAGATAATCGTATTTGTCTATTCCCACTTCAGAGGCCAGGAAACCAAGCAGCTGAGGGTTTTTAATGGATTTTAAAGGCACTCAAGTTGGGATGTCTAGTTAGGCTCCATTTAAGGTAATGGCTAAGACAGGAAAAACAGACGCTTACCCAGAAGGATCACCAAAAAAATCAGAATTAGAATTCCAGTCTCATTTGCATCCATGCGGCTCCAGAATTGGCCTGAGGTGCTCCAGTACATGAGACCTAATTGGCCATTATCCTGCACTTTCAGATGCCATTTGCATAGATGCAAAATGCAAAATTCTGCCTGATCAGAGAGTGCCATGTGATGGCATTCACAATGAAGTAAATGACAAAAAAAAGGTTCTCGCTTTTATTTTCAGAAGGTTGTATCCCCTAAGTCGACTACAAGAACCTGAATATAATGACAAGTTCTCTTCAACAGTTCAGAGTTCACCCTGGATATGTAGACAGTTTTCTCTTTTGAAACTACATCCTATCACCATTCTTACATCAGCATTAGCAAAGACTTAATGGTTTTCGGAAGTCTTGCATTTCGAAAACAATAACCAGAATGGGATCTCAATTTTTTTCTCATCTTCCCTGCAGTTAAAATTAAAGGATCTAGAAGACAATACTTTTTTTCTTCTAAAAGTGGATTAAGTTTTGTCTGATACACAGAATGACATGGATTGTGTGGCAAATGGTCAGCAAAATTTGTAAATTAAGTATATGCGATACTCTTTCCTGAGATTCTCTGTCCTTCCTTTGACACTCAAAATATTGAGGCTCTTACCCAGGTAAAATATGGTAAGATTTGAGCAATAAAGTGAATTATTCAAATTAGAGTCTGCAAGAGCAAAATTGTAAACCTGAAAAATCTTAATGCAATTTCTGTATTGTAATTTCAAGGATTTAGACAGGAAGTAGTCCAATACTCAAATGCAGTTTCTTTATCCGCCACTATTTTTGTAAAGTGATATTAACTGCTGCTTTGCTTATTTATCATGATTCATGTCATCCTTGGAAGGTGTATATAAGTGCACCACATAGAAAACAGTAAAAGGGTTCTTTCTGTGTCTTCCTAAACCTGCCCAGCATCGATCTTCTTCAGCTGTGAAGTAAGTGCTGTATTTTAAATTAGCATTCATATCTGATGTTCTCCAAATACAGATCAGGATGAGGATGAATCCCTAGAGTAACTAATAATAAAGCACTCTTAGTTCATAGAGGTGGGGGCTTTTTTGCTGTCTAGAAACTCTGGTTATTAAATTTCATCTTCACTCTCAAATATACCACCATGAAGCAGAAGTTCATACCTTAGCACCAGGAGCACCTGGGAAGCCTGGAGGACCAGCAGCACCAATAGGGCCCTGGGAAATGAAAGGGAAGCAGTTGTGTAAAGTTATTCACTGACAACAGAAACATCTTGCTTGTTGAAGTAAACAGATTAAAAAAATGCACATTTACTTATTCCACACATTACCACCTCAGCAAATTAGCTGCCTTTTGTAGTTCCAAACTGACAGATTTGGCTCACTACAGTTAAGAGCCAGGTCAATGCTTAAACAACATTTGCAGTGCAAATTAAGCAAGAATTGGTAAAGCCTTGCCTTGAGGCCAAACACCTGAGAAAGAACAAACAGAGGATAAGCAGAGGCAGGCATCTGCAAGGCAAGATGACTGATTCTATGTTTACCTATTGCTATGAGATTTATAATTACATTGGGACAAAGTTTCAACATACCAGACATTACAAGAGAAGATACACTGATGGATCCATAGCCTTAATTTTTTAAGGCATACAAATAAAAAGGGATAGTTTTTCTTCAATTACTATTAAAAATCCAACTCATTAACTGATATTGGGAATTGATATCTACTATTTTGTGAGCGAACATCTTTCAATTAGAAATATTTATCATAAAACTGCGTCACAAATCCAAGGTAATAAAATGTGTCAGCTGGTATGACAAAGAGGAATTGGCTTCAGACATTCTATAACCTACTGTGTTATAAAGGGAGTACCTGGAATTGTCACTAGTTTTGCATAAGCAAAAAAAAAAAAAAAAAAGACCAAATGCCCTTTAGGATATGTTTGAAAGCATAAACTTCTAAAATTTTCATTGCAATGACTTTTTTACATTTTAAATTTCAAGTGGAAAGAAGGATAAAACATTTCTTTTTTAGTTTTTAAAAAATGAGTGTTAATAACTGTTTTGCAGAATATTAAGGTATCATAACCTAAATATATGAAAAATAAATTCAGCCTGGCACAGACACTGGGACATAATGCAACACTGCGCCCATTGTGAATAACAACTTATGCAATTGGCAGCTTCAGAACATTTTTCCTATAGCAACTCAACTGCCTTAATTCAAAATGTCTTCAGCGAAAATGTTTTGGTTATACTACATCAGATCTTAGCTGAAAGATTTTTATTTGTCTGCAATTTAACTGCCCAATCACACATTTTTAAAATACTCCACATTGGAGAACTTTAAGAGAAATTCACAGCCATGCTCACGTTCTACTCTGTTGAAGCACAACAGGTGTTTAAAGTGACAATGGGTATTAAAATCAACTTTGGCAAAACAGAACCAAGTACAGCTTCATCATATGCTTAATTTTTGAAGGGAGAAAAAAACCCTATTAACTGTTATTACTTTTGTTCTGGTGGATTTCAGATTTGTTTTACTGTTTCGAAACTATATTTTTGTACTCATATTTATGTGGCTGACATAAATGAGGTTTACTGAAGTCGGGGTAAATTATGGCAACATTAACTCCTTTCAAGCAGACAAATCTGCATTGGATTAGCTCTTATTAGAATAGTTACTGTTTACCAGTCAGATCAGGAGAGCTGGATCTTGCTGTCCTTTCACACTAGCTCACCACTCAGGTATCGGTGGTGAATGAAAAAGGTTAGTGCCTGTTAGGCTGATAGGTGCAAGACTATGTCCTGTTGTGCATATATCATTTACAGGATGTATATAATTATAGCCATCTGTAACATGTGCATGGTATGTATCTGTTAAAAAATAGAAAGTCTCTCTAGCTTTTGGATAAGAATTATTCTGTTAGACTGTTGGAAATGAGAATTCTCTTCACTGGGTATTTCCCAGTAAGAGGCCCTGGAAAACCTTCTCATGAAATCGCCAGTGCCAACATGAGAATATTTGGTTCCTTTGATATGGATAGGTTTAATATAAATCCTGAGGCTCTCATGATATTGTCTGCAAAGGGTTTATGTTTCACTAATTCTCTTTGTGGCAGTCTGATAAGCAACAAAGAACTATGTTAAAAACATCAACACAATTAACTTCTTAAAAGCCCAAGAAATCCTCTAAAAACACGAAGAGAAGCACAAAGCCTAATGGAACCAGGCTGTCAAAAAGCAAGACTGAAACTTACAGCAGGTCCAGTGGGGCCAGCACTGCCATCACTTCCACGAGCACCCTGTGAGGAAAGAACATGACAAACAGTTCGAAAAGAGAACTGAGTATCAGAGGAAGCCACAGTAAGTGGCTGATTCATGACGACAGACAGATGGGAAGCCACTTACAGCTGGTCCAGGGGCACCTACTCTTCCTCTCTCACCAGGGAGACCACGAGCACCCTTGAAAGAAAAATTAAATTAGCTCATTTATATCTTTTCAATGAACATAGATATATAGAGATTTTATTCCTCTGCTAAGTCATATTATCATTACATTAGAGTATCTGGCATC
Organism: Cyanoderma ruficeps; assembly: GCA_008694505.1. Taxonomy (NCBI): domain Eukaryota; kingdom Metazoa; phylum Chordata; class Aves; order Passeriformes; family Timaliidae; genus Cyanoderma; species Cyanoderma ruficeps. The sequence continues at coordinate 27,604,335 of VZDJ01000782.1, forward strand.
TGGAATGTCAATAATGACAAATAATGAAGAAAATGCTGGCTGAAGTAAAACTATCAGATTCTAATTTCCCACAGCAGCAGTGAATACTTACAGGTTGTCCTGGGGTACCATTTTCACCAGGGGCACCAGGCTCTCCCTATGGAGAAGAAAGTTTGGAGGCTTGAGTTACTTTACTTAAAGGATGTTTTGGACAGATAGTCTAACACTATCAGAGAGGTTTTCAGCTACTGGATCCCACTGTCTGTGTCTTCTGCAGCATTTTATAACAGCACTGTCCATGTTTCTGCATCACACTATACAATAAGAGCACATCAAGTCCTGAGGGTGCAGAGACTGCAATTGTCCCTGCATACACTGGAACACAGCCACATGGAATCCTTTTAGAAGAGGAAGGCCAGAGAAAGTTGTGTCACAGTTTTCTTTACCCCCTTTCCTTATGCTGACATTTACTCTGTCATATACATTTAAGAGATTGGATCTAGATAGTCAACTAAAAATCCAGATCAATCAGAAGCAGAATGATGTTTTCTTTTGCCTTAGTGTAAGTTCACAAACTCCTCTCAAAAAGCTTAAAATAAGGATCTTCCTCAAGTATTTTTAACTTAAGACCAATAATACTGAGTATTTGAGTAACATCCATTAATACATGGCTCTTCTCCCTTCAGTACTGTATTCTCAACAGCCTTCTCAAAAGGTCTAGGCTGGTCTACAGTGACAAGATTTGTCTTAGTGCACTTGTACCCTGAATATACCTGAATACACCTAGTCTTAAACGCTGCCAAGAGAGCAAGTTTTTTGCCTTCATTGCTGCTTTCAGCACGGTTATACCACGAACAACCTTGATTTATTATGCTGGTATTTTCTAGCACTCTTACTAGTAACTGCTACATCCTTTATTTATGTGCTTTATCTGCTTTAAAGCTCCAATGACTGGACAGACTTTGCCATCTAAACTTTTTCTGAAGGTTAACAACTTGCAGTGATCTTGAAGAATGCTATGTTACAATTAAAAACCCTATAACCAAGTAGTGCTAAGATCTTAGAAACAAGCAAGATGAAGAATTAATATTTGAGGTTTTCATTGTTACATTAGAAGTCTGTGAATAAAAATCTCCTGTGAATCAGTCAGGATTTCCTGTAACACAATGATGCAGCAGTAAATTTTTCAAGAACACTGATGTTAGGTACTGAGGCAGAATGGGAGAGGAAAAAACTAAAAGACAGTTTACCATAGATGTTTCTAGACTATATTTCCGAGTATATTTTAAGTTGTTTTTTTTTTTAAGGCTAGTGTTCAAATGTGTACTAATATGGAGATGATATAAAGAAAAAAAGACTGTGAAGATCAAATAGCCTTAACTCAGAAAAGCACTGCACCTATCCAAATTTTTAGCAGGAAGCCTTACACTGACCACGTGTCTCACACAACAGTTTTGTAGAAAAATGAGATGTTTTCATTTTAGCATGCTTTAAAAAACCCTACCCAAATATAGAATACAATCCAGAGAAGGGCAGAGATAGCAAAATCAGTCTGAAGTGCTGCTGAATTGTCAATCATTGAGAGCCCAGTTGTGCAGCCTTTATTCCCTGAAAGCACTAACTTGCTTACAACTTGATTGAGGGCTCAAGACCAAGGTCTCAGGAATGTTTTCCCATGACAAGGTGAATGTATTTGTTCCACATGGATCCACTGACTTCTAGATTTCTGCAGCTGGGCAATGTTTAATGGAACACTTTTTGGATGGGACTTCACATGTCTTTTGCTAGGAAGAGCTACAAATGCATCCTACATTTTCAGGTTTGTCTTTACCTTGTTGCCGGGAGTACCAGGTTGTCCCTTTTGACCATCCAGACCATTGTGTCCCTATATTGAGCAGAAAAAGAAATATTGATATATATTTTCTCTCAAATGGCTATATGCAAATTCTTAGTCTTATAACATAAAAACTTCCTCCCACACAAAATAATTTCCTAATATAATATTCTGATTTTTCAGAAATAATTAGTATTTCATATCAGGCAATATTAAAAACTTTGAAGAGGTTCATGCACTCTTCACTTTCAGAGGATTTCCAGTTTTTAGTATTCTGCAATGATGTTAGTCTTAAATATTTAGGGAAAAGTATATATGTACTCACCCTAATTCCCTTAAAGCCAGGCAGACCAGGAGTTCCAGGGAAACCACGAGCACCCTAAAACACACACAGTGCATGAATGATTGTCTCTCACATTATACAGTGCAGTTAAAAGGAAAGATGATGAGTCTCAAGTCTTTCAATAAAATTAAGAAGTAGATTTGGGTCATTATCATTTAAGTAAGGAACGGAATCCAGGTCCTAACCTCTCAGGACCAGACTTGTTTCAAGACCAACAGTAATCAACCTGATTTTTTTCCATTCTGAATCTCAGAAATTTCAAGCAGTACCATGTGATTGCACAGCTTTTTTAACTTTCTGTGCCAAGGTGCCTGCTTGCCTGCTGCTGTGTAACTCCTCACTATGCCACTTCTGTTACTCATTACTAGCTTTAGTGGGAATATGGTAGGGAAACAACATAAAAACAAAACTATATGATATCCCTGCAGGTAAGGGCTGAAATGTTATTAATCCATATAAGGAATATTACTAGACTGTCCATGCAGTGAAATTTAGAAAGGTTGTTAGGTTTCATTGATTAGTGGTTTGTATTGTATCCAGTGGATCACTACATACCTGAGGGCCAGCAACACCCCTCTCACCAGGTCTTCCAGGTTTGCCAGGGTGACCCTAAAAAATGCAATAAAGATGCACTAAGAAGGAAAGCTTCTTCTATAAAATAGCAACACAAACCACTAAGAGAAAAGAAAATACATTGGCAAGGCTTCTCTTTTTCCATAAGTACAGGGAGATTCTTAACTTTTAAGTTTTCTTCTCCCTGCATTTGGGAAGTTAAATAATGTATTTGGAGTGGTTTGGAAGTTATCCAGTTTTCTGTACATTTCCAGCATACTGCACCTCTTATACCATAACATAATTATCTCAGGGGTTTGTTTATTTAACAATGTAAAAATTATGGCCAATAGAATGCTTAGCTTAACAATAATCTGCTTGTTAGAATTTAATCACCACCCCAAAAGAGATGAGAAACATTTAATAACCACTTACGTCTTCACCAGCCTTTCCTGGAGGACCAGGGGGACCACGAGGACCCTGGGGACCCTGTTAAAAATAGAGCGAGAATTACTTGAAGCATCAGTTTTCATATATGTCTTCCCACTGTTTTCTGACTCGAGTTGGGGCATAGCTGGAGCCTCACTGACTTGGCACTTTATGATTCCAAGTGGAGAGAGCCTGAATCTGAGTGTTCAGCTCTGTTCCTGTAACAGGATCAAGCAAGAGTGTCCAAACATTCAAAGAAGTGCATAGGGATATGAGAAATGGACCTAAGCATTACAAGCCAACTTTGGCGTGCTATTTCCTGATGCTAGCAGTGTCTGCATGTGAGCTGTACTTACTGTTTGACCAGGTTCACCAGGCTCACCAGGAAGACCTTGGAAACCAGGAGGACCCTAGAAAATGAGGGAGATATTATTGGTTTCCAAACAAGATAATTTGTAATTTTACAGGTGTGTCAGTAGGAGAGAGAAGATTGTACTCACAGGGGGTCCAGATGCTCCAGGTGGGCCTCTGGGTCCCATTAAACCCTAGGGAAGAAAAATCACAAGATCTTTTTAAAAACATCACAATTACATAAACTCATCTATAACACCAGTTCCCAGCATTCCTAAAATATTGGTTAGCATCACAGTTTCCACTGTGCAATGCTCAAATGAAATTAAGAGGAAGTTAAGAGTTCTGCATGAATTTGCACAGGCAGTCCAAGTGAAAACATCTTCTAATGGCAATGAACCAGCACAGAATCCAGTGGGATGATTAGAAATGTACCATTATGGCTGAGAACTTTATGGTTCATCTTCTTAATATTTTCTGACTTGTTATCAAATGAACTTGTTCATTCTTTTTTGAATTCTTCCTTCTACCCTTCCTGTGCAGAGACGTCCAGAGTTTAAAGATGAGGGTCATGACTCATTATGAAAGGCTCTTATACATATTGTGTATACATCTATTTCCAATAATTATCTACTTCTATTTAAATATTTCATTATTTTCTGGTGTTGATTAAATTATTTTCATATCACTTGCAAAATAAGTCACTAACATACTCTCCTTGACATTATTTACAATTTACATACATCTTGAGAACACAGAGTGAGAAAATCACTTCTAAAAGGGAAATTTCCATAGATTGGTGCTCTCTAAACCATTATCTTAAATTTTACTAAGCAAGCAAACAATTACAAACTGCAATTTTAACTTAGAGCTTCTATAGTCCAAAGAAATGATTTAGGAGACGTTTCAACAGAAATAATTATGTTTTAAATTGGTTTTAAAGCTTTTTTCAGAATATGTTTTAGATATTCTCATTACAAGGTTAAAATCATATGCCAGCTTTTCAGTGGTTTATATAGCTTTCCCATAAGACTGGAAACCTTTTATTAAGAGGAATAAATGTACATTAATTACAGGAAGTTACTCATGGGAGTTAAAGCAATGTTGTGGATATGAAAATACATATGGGATATGTATTTCTGCAGTAATTCTAGGAAAAAAATAATGGTTTCTAGACAGTCTAGACAGTCTGAATCATATGTGCTGCATAAAGCCTGTGAATATCTTCCTAAATTATATTCTGTAACTACTTTTCCCTTGCCAATCTACTATATATTGTTTGTGAAACTTGAAATTTCCTCACAACAGGTAGATTCTGCTGCTGTTTCTGTCCAATGAATCTAACCAACTCAAAAATTGGAACATAGACATGGTGATACCTCAAATAAGTCCTCATCTGTTTTCCGATTAATAATCCAACACTGAGAGGAGAACCTGATTAAAGGTACTCCTGTTTTCCAGCATTTCATAACTAAATGGATGCCAGAGTATTTTCCAAAATCCATTTAATATTAGCGTGTTTTTGGAAGTGGAGACAAGCACTTGACCCAGAATAATCCTGGCCATCCTTCATCCTGCTGCTCACCCACCAGATGCACTGTCTGTGATGTCAGTGTGTGTGGTGAATTTAACCCATATTATGCAATCTATGTACACTGAAAATGTTTGCTAACATAAGGAAGGGCTAGAAATTAATATGGAATGGCAATAGACCCCTTAAATTCCATTTGTACATAGTATACAGTGAGCTATAAAGACTACTCCTCAGAACAGCCTTAGAGGACCAAGTACGAACATTCAGATGTTGAGAACCAAATGCAGTGGCCAATTTCCTAAAAAACCTGTGCAATCCAAGGATATCACAAGAGTTGTACAGCCATGGAGAAAAAATCACCAACTGAAGCCAAGATGCTGAGTTACTTTTTAGGCCTGTGTCTGCTTTAGAGAGCAGCTTTACAGTTAATCTCATTCCTAAAACACAATCTTCTGTCTCAATATGGGTAAAATAATACTATATCAAAGTACATGTGCTATCTAACATCAGATTATGACTCATAAAAGTGTGGTCAACAGAGTTAAAGCACAAGACCCAGCAGTGGTATATTCAAGATAAATATACAGATCCAAGACCACATTTCAAGTCCTCAGACTATCTAAAATGCTTACCATCATCCTATATTAAAGGATCAGTTTCCAGTCTGAGTCAATATATGATCAAACCACCAATTTTAACACTATTTTTTTTATTAATGCAGCTGAGTTAGAGTTAAAGGAAAATCCTAAACACATTATTCATGTCAGTTATCAAGTGCTATGTCATATACCTACCATAGGTCCTGGGCCAAAATCTGCTGCTTTAGATGGATCATATTGAGCAGCGAAGTTCTGTAGATAATAAGAAGATTGAAATTAAAACACTAAAAAACTTTACTTTAAAAACTACTTTTAATCAACGTTCTGTATCTAAATATCAGCTGATTTGTTACACTTGCTATACATAAAGTATTTGTTACTTTCGTTTGTTAAAGCAGCATACATATAACTCAATAAATATAGTCCTACTATACATACATTTCTATTCCTTTTTTTCCAAAAAGACTTGATTTAACCAGGAAGGCCCTTTCAAACCCAAATATTTCTGCAGAAGTGATAGAGAGGCATTCAATAGTGTGAACTGAAAATTAGGATTGTAAATTCAGTGCTCATAAAAAATTGAAAACTTTCTTGAAACTCTCAAATTATTCTGCCTAATTTCCAGTGAGGGAAGCTAAGCAAAGCAGTGAAGAAACATGCATAAGTAAAATTCATGTACCAGCCCTGAACAGCTATTGCATGAGGTAGGCCCTTCAGTTTCAGAAACATCTGAGGAGCATGCAGCCTCAGAAACACTGCAATGGATTTTAGACATTTAATCAAAATAGAAAAAGATTCTTCACAACATAATCAAACCTCCTTTTCTTGCTTGTTTAATTAACATATTAAAATTTTTTAAAAAATTATGAAAGCAATTTGATATTTGCAACTAGCAAAATAAAGTATTGCAATTCACATTGAAGTCCAAAGAGTATTCCTTCCATGCAGAAGGACTTACTAAACTTGATCAATACAACACTGTCTGTGTCTTCATGCTCCCTCTGCAAGCTAAGGTGCAGCAAAGGGTTAAATTCAGCATTCTGCAGAGAATACATGATGGACGCTGGTGCACAAAATGTCCACGCAACAGCCCACTTACAGTTCTGCAGTATGAATACACATAAAAAGAAAAATTTCTAAAGGACAACACTCTAAAATACTATAGCACTTCTAATTGATTTTTAGCTTAAGGAGTCATCTTTGCTTATTCCAATACAGTTGCTGTTTCTTGAATCCAACCACAAAGGTTTCTTTTCCCCATATCCTTAAACAGCACTGGATTCATTTAGTTGATGCCTAACACATACACATTATTGCCGTGTAAGTTTAATGCTAAATAACAGAATTGATTTGCCCTTCTTCCTAAGTCTCTGTTGAATATAGAATCCAAATTTTCCATGGAATATACACATCCCAAGGAAGGTTTCATTGGAACTGGGACCACCAGTTTCTTACGGCTCACAAGAGAATGTTTCTTCCACTCTTCAATTCAACAATAGCGTTTTCCAGCAGATATAAATTTCATCTTGGTCACAAAGCACAGCTTATGAATTCTGGAAATAGAAAGTTTGGATGCCTTACTCCGCCAAGACCTGGAGGACCAGGGGGCCCTGGAGGACCTGGAGGACCATCTTCACCATCTCTGCCTGGTGGACCTGGTGGACCCTAGAGTTAAAAAGAGAATTATACAATGAAAATCAGAATTGGCTGAAGAAATCTCTGATGATGTGATTTCACTAACAACCAGGCACCACAGCACACCCTACAGCAGTGCTATATATTTCAATAAATAGTCTCAATAAACGCTTAACTTGAGAAAATAAACAGAGTCTGATTTTATGTTACTTTGCTGCACCCTGTATCAGATATGTACTGGAGCTTCGTATTTGAGATTTATGGGCAAAATATTGGATTTACGCTACCAAACTGTAATGTCCAAATTGGGAAGTTTCATCTTAAGTGACAAAATTTGGACCTACAAACCCCAAGCGACCCACGTGCACCCACAGATTCTGTTAGTGAGAGCCTAAAATTTGACCAGCTGAGGATTACAAAAGGTCAGGCTCTACTGATACGAGTTAACCTGGATCCAGAGGAAGTCCAATGACGGTTTTTAATCACTATAGACAATTTGCTGGTATAATTGCAAATCCAGTTAAAATTTAGCAGTGCCCTTCTACAGATTTTTCATACCATCCATCTGCTACTACCCTCTGAACTTCTTTTACAACAGGTTGAAATCACAAGTATTCAGTCCAGTAACATTTGTCCTTACATTCCTTCACCCTCAGTGCACAAAGTTGGTCAAGTTTTGGCATCACGGCAATTGATGTGAGGTATTTAATTTGTTGAGTTTTTTGGAACCAGTTGAGTACTTAATGAAATCCATAATAAACGGATTTCTAAAAGAGCAGAATTAGGCTTGTTGCCTTCAGAACAAGGAAAGCATCTCATTTCATTAAACAAATTTAGTTAGCGGCAGCCTAAACCAAATATCCAGCTGACCACACTGATATAGTCTTCCTAATAGTTTCCATTACATTTGTCAGCACACTATGATCTCAGAAATCTTCAAGAGCTCCCTCATCAGTACTATAGCATTTTCATTTTCAGAGGAGTGAAAAAAAGACTCATAACTACAGACAACCCAGATAAGTATGTGAAGTTCAGAATGCCACTTTACAAAAAGCAGCAATAATGCAGAAGCAAACCAGGAAAGCAGATGTCAGCAATATGAATGAACTTCACAATTAAATTATTCAACTGTCCTTATTTATGGTTACTTGTATGGTAGAGCCTTCAGCGTTATGACATCCACTTTGACTAGCAGAAAGTAGGTAACAAATGCCCAGCTGCCAAGAAAAGAGCCTTTCCAAAACATTGTTGGAGGCACAGATAAGTAATTATCTTCAAAACCAGCTTAGTTTATTCAAGTTTTATGTAGAGAAAACCTTATTATTCAAAGATCGCATCTCTACATGTAAACTTTTCCCTCTGCATTTCTATGTGTTATTTCCACTGTGAGCCGCTGGAAAAACATTTTCCAAATCATCACTTGAAGAGCTAGGCTGCCCTATGATTTCAACCACATCTGCTCAGGCACAATGACCATAATTAGGCTGAATATGGTACATAGGTAACTTGGTTTCTTTTTTTAATGAAGTTGCACACGCAAGCTTCTGTGGGTACAATCATTTAATCTCACAGCAATGCTTAAACTTAGTTTTTTCCTACCGGTTTTCCAACAACTACTGTTCAAAGATCACAAGTAAATGTCAATCTAATTCCTTACCCTTTCTCCCTGTGGCCCTTTGTCTCCTCTAGGGCCCTGCCAGAAGAAAATAACACTCAATGAGTTACTGTGGAAACTTTCCAGGACAGCACAGGAAAACAGATACATTAAGAATAATTAATGTACATTAAAAAGGAAAAGAAGGTTGCATATACAGGTCCAACAGCCATTTTCCACAGACAGAGTATTTTCGCCCACAATAATCTACTGCAAATAGATTAGCCACTGCCACTGTCGTGTGAATTAAAAGTGTCACTTCACAAACCACAGAACTACTTGCAAAACTGGGGTTTGTTTCTACCAAAAATTAGTTCTAATTTAACAGCAGTGACTTTTAGAAATAATATAGAATTGATTTAGCCTTTCAGACCTGTATGGGTATTGCTGTATTATTCACACCACGTAAATCTTTACAAAGGAACTCTGTTTAAATAAGAATGATACTTTGATGTCATTTAGGTCTTGGTAGGCTCAGTTCTGCTCGCAGGTAAAACACCTTTTATTGAATTCACTGCTATTTTCAGGGAACACTGAAAATAAGCAATGTAGTCAATTTTCCTTTCATCCAAAATTCAACAAAATATTAATTCATTTGACTCCCTGATATCATCTTCATTTCCACAAAAGAAAAATAAAAATGCTTACCTTGCGCCCTGCAGGTGCCTGGAAAAAAATAAGGAAGAGAATAATAATAAAAAAAAAGTTACAATTTCTGCCAGTACTTTAAATTAAAATAATGCATAAACTTAGACTCATTTTCTTACATAATTATACTTTTTGTCAGTCCAACATATTTAACTATGCCCTATGATTTAAAATTACTTTGAAAGCTAGGAGGTTATATATAGCAGAGATGCGTGTAACTATAATAAAATGTTGTGTTGAAGACTGACAATTTTATAGCTATAGCAGCCTAAAATATTAGAATTTAAAAAAAAAAAGTCACACCTGAGCTCTTTCATAATCCTAATCTGCAATGAAATTTAGACTGTAAAACTGGCTTTAAAGCAGAGTAATCTCCAATCCAAACTGCCAGGTACCATGTCCAAAGAGCACTGCTCCGTTACTTTCCCTTCATGGTCTCTACACCTATGAGGGCAGTCTCTCAAAAAAGGCCGTCCCACTTGTGAAATTGGGGTGGGTATCTTTCCAGGCAGTGCCTTCAGGATTTTCACCACTTTTCCATGACCATCTCAGGAATGAATGTTAGAAAATAATACTGCCACAAGAAGAGAACCCTAGCCTGTTAATTGGAGTGTTACATATTAGATAAAAAAAAATTATACTGACCTGACTCACATCTGCAAAGAGAAGGGAAAGAAAAAAAAAGAGATAATTAGAGCAGGGGTTCAAATATTTTACAAGTTTTAAATTTTAAACTTGTTTTCAATTAAAAATTAAATTTGCTGCTTTTAATTCTAAATGCAATTTTGTCAATTTCCTTAATGCAATAAACATTTTCCTTTAAGTAAAATTTTTTACTGTGAGGATGGTTATCTTAGACTGGAATGACTCATGGGTGAAATTGCCAAGTATTTCAAATTCAAAATGGACTTGTTAATTAAATCAAGACAAGTAATGTGGCTGATAGAGTAAAAAGGCAGATATCAGCTACAAACCTGCTCTAAATATGTTTCAACATGCCCCCATTGAAAAGCTCCCAGACCTACGTATTTCCACATATGTGTTCATGCAAGAGATAAATAAACCCAGGCAGATGTGAAAATTGTAGGGGTAATGTGAAATTTTCAGATAAATGGCCCATTCCCACTTTTTATGGGGAAAGGTTCTAGCTAAACATCCCTATTTCCACATTTTCCTGTAAAACGGTGTAACAGTAAAGTTTGAAGCTATTAAACCACATTGCAAACAACTATCTCTGTATGTTATACACTGCTAAATGTGAGTATGAGCTTTTATCATTAGTTGGAGAAACAAATTTTCTGAGTTTTCTAATTTCAAGGAATTAAAAATCTTTTTTGACTTAAACTCACCATAGTAAAAGAGTCTCACGTCTCACTTGAATGCCAGGAATTTAACATTACCACTAACTAACAGGTTGCTGGATGTTTTTCCACAACGTGTCACTTTGGCAGTGTATGGTCACACTAAATTCGGACGATTCGCGCAGTCCAGAAAAATGTAACAGTGTTGAAATGCTGAAAGCACTGGAATTCCATGGGCAGCCTGTGCTGACCCAACACAAAACTAAAGCCATCACTGCCCGCAGGTGACGGTGACAACGGCGCCTACCCAAACTCCCTGCGGGAAGCGTGGGGTGCTCGGTTCGGGGACCCCCACACGAACCGCTCCGTCTCCTTTGCCAAGGCGCAGCCGCCTCCCGTCACCGGGGCAGGGGGGATGTCCCCAAAAAGCCCGTCCAGAACGGCCCCTCTGCTGCCCCCCCGCCCCGGCGAGGGCGACCCGGGGGGCATCATCCCGGGGGGCATCATCCCGGGGGACATCATCCCGGGGGCTCCCAGCGCCAGGAGTGGGCAGCGCACGGCTGCCCCTCCCTCCTCCGCCCGGGAACGCGGCCAAACCCTGGGTCAAAGGCACGGTGGCCCGGAGCTCGGGGGGCCCTTCACAGGGGGCTGCCCTGCAGGAAGGCTCCGCTTCGCCCCTCGCCGAGTGGCGGGGTGCGTGTCCCTTCTATCTCAGTGTGCGGGGTGTGTGTGCCTGTTCGCGCTCCGCTGACTGCGATGAGGGGGCACTACATCCTCACCCAACGAGAGGTGGAGAGCTGCGTGGCGCCCTCTGGGACCGCGCTCCCTCTACTCAGTGGAGCGAAGCCCTATCCCTTCCCTGCCTCCCTCCTCCCGCCCCACACGGTGCCCCCTCCCCGGGCCGCGGCAGCTCCGCCCGCCGCGCTGGCCCCGAGCGGCCCGCAGGGGGCGCCCCGCGCGCGGAGCCCTCGGAGGGAGAGCGGGAGGGAAGGGATGCATGGATAGATGGATGAGCGGCCGCTCTCCCGCTTCCCCGGCTCCCTGCTTCGGAAAGCGCGCCTCAGCTCTCACAAAAGTGCAACCTGGGTCCTTCCGCTCGCCGCAAGCACTCTCCTCCCAGCCTGTATCTGTATCTCCTCCCAGCATCTGCGCTGGAGTCGAGGCTGTCCTCTAGGAACGAGCCCGTCTGGGGGGAGGTGGTCCCTTATTTTTTCTTTTATTTTCCCCCTTTTTTTTTTTTTCCTTAGAGGGGGATCTCGTTGGCCATTTGCCATCTTTTTTTGAGGGAAAGAAAGAATCTAGAGTCTGGTCTGGGACGGAGGTGGCAGTTTATGAGCTGGTCTGTACCGCTCGGGAAGCGGCAACTCCCTGCAGACTGCCTTGCGTGGGGCGGGCGTCGGGACAAAGCACAGAGCGCAGAGCCGGACAGCCACCCCTGCCACCACCCCTGCCACAAACAAGCGGAAAGCACTTACGTTGGCCTGTTGCTAGGTATGAAGTTACTGCGAGCAGCAACCAAATCCGTGTATCCACAAAGCTGAGCATGTCTAGTTGCAAGACATGCAGACTCCTTGTGGTGCCGAGTCGGTTGGTTAGCTATCGCCTGTGGGACGCAGGCATACAGTCTCGAGAAGTAACTCCAACCTTAGCAGAAACCTGCTGCCAGGGACGCTAAATTGACCCAGGCTCGGTCCGCCCTACTTATACCGCAGGAGGGTCCCGGCGCCGCCCCGGCCGTCACGTGCCCCGTGTCTCCAGCCCTCCACAGCAGCTTTGGCAGCGGCAGCGGCGGGGGGGCGGCGACGCTAAATTGGTTCCATGCTTTGAGGACGTGGACACTGAGGCTTTCGGAAGGAAAATCTGACTCGTCGTCTCTCTCTTTTTTTTTTTTCCTTTTTTTTCCCCCCCCCTCAGCCGTCCCACGCCCCTCTCGCCCCGCTTTTCTGGGAGCGAGGCCGGGAGCCTCGCCGGGCAGCCGGCTGGCAGCGCCCCGACGGCGTTCAAAGCGGGAGCTGTCCAGGGCCGGCGGCGCCTCCCGCCCCGCGGGGCAGCGGCCGGGGGAGCCCAGGAGGAAGCTGGATCCTAGCTCAACCTCTCTCCGCAGTCCCACTGTAACCAAAGGCAAAAGGCGACACTCTTCCCATCCCGTCTAGCACGACCCTGCACGATCACTCCGATCCCGCGCTCCCGGCATTTCCCCGCGGACAGAGAGTGCCGGGGACACCGACAGCCCCTCAGCCCGCCCGCAGCACCGTTCGCGTCCCGGCTGTTTGCTCTCCCCGGGGAAGCATCTCCGCCCGTCCAGGGAGCGGGCAGAGCCCTGCCAGTCTCCCCTCCCGACTTCGCGGCCGCTCGGGCAGTGTGTGTGTGCGAGGGGAGCCCGGGGTGCCCCGCAGCCGCCGCCCCGAGCGCTCCCCGCCTCCCGGCCGGCTGAACGGGACTCTCCGGGAGCTGGGAGGAGGATGGGCACTCCCGACAGCTCCCCTTCGCGACGGTCACCCGCCCACCCAGCGGAGGGAAAGCTGGCGGGCTTGTTTGCCACGTCTGCCCGTCAGACGGCTTCTCCCTTCGCGGGGGAGGGGGGCCGAGGTGGGTGTGAGAGGAGTTGCCCGCGCTGTGGCCCCGAGGGCCGGCCGGCCCATCGTTCCTCTGCCCCGGGGCTGGGATCGGGGCTGCAGTCACTTGGGGTCGCCCATCGCAGCCCCCGCGGTTGCGGGTGGCTGACGTGGTGCCTCCGGCCAGGCCAAGCGGCAGCGGCGGCCAGCCCGCCTCCCCGCCCAGGGGCTCTTCCAAGGCGGGCAGCCGCCCCCATCCCGGCCCCCTCCGCTCGCCGAGGGGAGTCCCGAGCAGAGGGAAAGGCAAAGGCAAATAGGAGCCCCGCCTCAGGGTGGAGGGGACCTCTCCGGGGCGGAAAAGGGGAGGAGGATGCTCGTCCTCGCTCCCCTTCCCTCCCCCAGCCGCGGGTCGCCGAGCAGGAGGGTCCTGCCCAGGACAGCAGCGAGCCGCGACATCCTCCGGGAGAGCCGCGGCGGAGGGCGAGGGAGGGCTCCCGGCAGCGGATCGGCACGGCCTCCTGACCACCCCGCGGCTAAGAGAGTCGTCTGGCCCTCTGCTTGTCTTAGGGGAGGTGCCGGGGCTGTACCCGTGCCCCTATTTATCAGCTGCTTTATTTATTTATCGGGGGCACGGATATAGAGAGAATGGGAAAGGTGGGTCACGGATGAGCCACCTGAGCGGGGTCCCCACAGGCGTTGTGTCTCGGGGACACTGCCAGCACCGAAAGCAGCATCTCTGTGCCACGCATCCACGCGTGTCTGGGCGAGCCAGCCGTTCCCGGCTGGACAGCCTGCCTGAAGCTGCCTCCGCGGACACGACACTGCCTCGCTATCATGGGTGCCGACGAAGTGGAAAAACCTGAAGTTTGGATAGGAAAATCCACAGCATTAGGAAAAGGTGATCCAACGAAGTGTGTCTGACCAGATAATGGTTGCACAAAAAATGATGTGATTGAAACATTGTAATAAAAGTATGTGGCAGAAACGGTACAAGAGTATTCTTTCAGATTCTCTTTCATGTGAAAGGTGTCAATTTAGACCAAGAAGGATTTTAAATTAACCTTGACAGTGAAGATAACTACTTGACAGTTTATACCAGCATAAACCTAAAGTAGCTCAGTGAGCTTCAAACAAGTTAAAATAATAAATAAATAATAATTATTATAGACCCAAAGCCCTGTGGCTCAAGTCCAAATGTTTTCTGATTCCACTTTTAGCGAACAATTCGGGTTTTTTTCAAACTTGTTCCTTGGAATCAATTATTGATTCTGTAGCCAGTTTTTCTTTATTTTGACTCTGATAGACCAGCAGAAGTTATTGACTGATTATAATAGTAATTAGAGACTTATGAGACAAACCTGTTCTAATTTCATATGTATAAACATCTTTTATGCACATTTTCAATAAATGATAGCCTTTTTCTGTTAATCAAATAGATGGAAGGTGCAAGGATGCAGGCACGTGTATCCTGACCAAAACAAACTAAGCTACTACACTCATTCATTTTACCCATGAAGTTTCACACAGGAAGGACAAGCTCCCACCCAAAGGACAGAACAGCCCTGCAAAGATGTGGATTTTCAATCACCATGTCTCCCATAATGCAGGTGGGTGAGGGAGACATGGAGTCAGAAGCTCAGCAACACGCAAAAGCAGTTGAGATGGTATGAGGCTCCTCAGGCTTCCAAAGAGATTAATTCTTAGTACACTCCAGCCATTTCAAGGTTGCTGTATATGGATAGAAAAAAAAAAGAGATGCAGAAGAATAATTCATTGGTATGTTTTTTTTCCCATGTCAGTCTCTTTTCAGCATTCCACCATGCTGAAAAATTCATAACTGAAGTTCTTTAGGACCAACAGCTTTGCCCCAACAGTCTCAGATGCAAACCTGACCTTGGAACCTGTGAAGTCCTTGGCCATTTTCTTCTCTTTCAGTCATCCATTGTCTTCTTATTTCAAAAAAAGATGAGGAAGCCAAGAGAGAAATCTCTTCTCCTTCTAGCATCAGCAGTTATTCAAGGCCCACCAAATGATTTTAGGGTAAGTGACAAAGGCCAGTTAAGCTGATCTTCCTGCAAGGTGTCTCTGTCCTACAGGCACTGTCACATTTCCTGTTGTGAAGAGTGGCTACAATGCTTATCTTCTCTACCTAAGCATGCAAAAATAATCTTAGAAACTTGTGGGAAAGAAAACAAGCGTTTCATTAAAAAGGTAGTGCCTGGTAACTTTGGTCCTATGATGTGAATTCAGAAATACTGAATATATAAAATACAATTATGTCAAATGGTTGCTAGTCTGAAAATATCATTACAAGTATTTCTGAAGTAACAGAAGAAACATGAAAGCTTTTGGAGCCATTAGCATACCAGAATTGATTTGATCAGCCAGCTTAAACAAGTAAATATCTAAGAATTCTTTTTCCCTTTGGATCATACCTGTTTAAAGGAACTATTTCACACTAAAGTCAGTAATGTCTATGGCACAATTTAAATTGAAATTTTAATGAGAACAAAAAAATATCCTCTAGAAGATTTGCTGTTAGGGCAGGCTTTAAAAGAGAGGAGTTTCCAGGTGATGTCAACCAGATTTTTTTTATCATTATTTTAAAAAACTGTTAGAATACAGATCAAAAATTATGAAAACTGTAACTTTTTAATATGTACACTGGGAAGCATTTTCCCTGCATGCTATTTCAAAACTTATCAGCCAACCACTGGGCTGTTATCATAGAACCATAGAATGGTTTAGTTTGGAAGAGACCTTAAAGACCATCTAGTTCCAATCCCCTTGCTGTGGAGCGCCTTTCACTAGACCAGATTGGATGGCCAACCTGGTTGTGAGCACTTCCAAAGATGGGGCATCCACAACTTCTCTGGACCTGTTCTGGTGCCCCACCGACCTCACAGTGAAGAATTTTTTTTCTCAGCATGTAATATAAACCTACTCTCTTTCAGTTTGAAAGCATTCCCCCTTGTCCTGTCATTACATGTCCTTGAAAATGGTCTCTCTCCATCTTTCTTGCAGTCTTCCTTCAGGTATTGGAAGGCCACAATTAGGTCACCCCAAATTCTTTTCCTTTACAGGCTGAACAACCCCAAATCTCTTCATCTTTCCTTATAGGAAAAGTGCTTCATTCCTCTAATAAACTTGGTGGCCCTGCTCTGGGCTCCCTCCAGCAGGTTGATGTCCTTCTGTGCTGGGCACCCCAGAGCTGGATACAGTAGTTAAGGTGGGATCTCACCAGATTGGAGTAGAAGCACCAAACAATTACCCAGCCAAACAATTTAATACTGTCTGGCCAGCACTGTACTACAAGAAAACAGAGAACAATGCTAGAATTTGGAGAAAGATCTGTTCTTTTTAGGCTGTGCCCAAATCTCATACCCCAGGGTGGATAACCGCATTTGGTGTACTCTCAGATCCAAGTTCTCCACCAGCTGATGTGAATGGGAGAGCAACAGTGTTTGTGGTTGGTACAAATAAGTCATCCATTTCTTTTCATCTATTCCAACACAAATTTTCACACATT
Source organism: Cyanoderma ruficeps (assembly GCA_008694505.1). Lineage (NCBI taxonomy): Eukaryota > Metazoa > Chordata > Aves > Passeriformes > Timaliidae > Cyanoderma > Cyanoderma ruficeps. Next base: position 27,621,278 of record VZDJ01000782.1, read on the forward strand.
TGTTCAGATGATGGATGCATGCCCCACCATACAGCAGTAGTGGGTGAGCAACAAAGCTGCCTAAGGGAAATAGTTTCACAGTGGGATGAGTACTGGGAGGAGTTCAGTGACATGATCTGGCTTCAATCTTCCTTTTGTGGATTATGTATGGATATATAATGGTCTCTATGATTTCATGCAGCACTAAGTTGAACCTTGGATAGTTTTTACTTGATGTTTGCTATGTAGCCATGTCAGTTTCCTTAGAGCTATCTTTAATGGAATTGTTTATGATTCTGGACTTCACACCTTAGCTTGGTTAATCACTATTTTGCATTAACAAGGAGTCTAGTACATTATCAGCAGAGAAAATATGGAAGTGGTACCATATATCTCCCTCACAGCCACTCATTGTGTCATGCTCACTGTTTTCTTCTTGACAACTTAGTTTAAAAAAAAAACAAACAGAAAAAGCAGGAAAAAAAAACAGAAAAAGAAAAAAAAACTAAAAAAATTTAAAAATGAAAAAAAGAAAAAAGTTAAAAAAAGTTGTGCTATGCTCTCACAGAAAAATCCTAAGGAGAGACAAGATCCTGCAAGGAACTTCCAGCAGCCCTCTGTACCCAATGTTGAAGGGCCAGGTGTGCTAAGGCTCCTATGGCCGGTCCCACTGTTCCAATGCAGCACTAAAGCTGCACATAGATGTAAGAGCACAGGTACAGGTACACACAGTCATGACTTGGCTGCTCCAGGGACCATAATTTAGAGGGAGCCCATGGGGTGCCAGTAAATGTTAAGGAAGCAGGAACATTGTTCTTGGTGCAAACAGCTCATAGCCATTGACTTCTAATACTCCTTTGATATTTTAAGACAGTTATTTTGGAAATATTTGAAGCGGCTTTTGAGAAGTAGACCAGCAAACTGACTTTTAATGGGAAATAAACAGGTTCTATGTGAACAGCTATGACTGCTGTTTCATTTAGTTCTGTTCCCCAGTGACTGTCTAGTGTCTGAAATAAATCATCATACATCATCCTCAGCAGGATTAATGGCCATGAATTCTCAGAAAAGAGAAACTGATAGGGAGTATTGTTAGAGGGATCAACAGACAAATTTAATGGAAAATTTTCTTCAATTATGCTTAAGTAAAGGCAAACAAGACAATGAATCAAGACTTCTTTAACAAAACTGAGATGTCTAGGTATTCTTCTTGAAAGGGGTAAACCTCCACAGCAGCAGTCAGTGAGCTTTCTGGATGGGGTAAGTTATTCAAAGTATATAAAGTTTTTTCCTCTTTTTTCTTTTCTTTTTTTTTTTTTTTTAATNTTTTCTCAAAGGTTACGCATTTAGGGATTGAGGAGGTCAAAACAAAGGCTTAGTTCACCTATTGATAGAAGGCTCAGTTTGTTGTTACTGAAGCTAAACCAATTTATCATGTTTAAATAAATACAGGACATGTTGACCTCTTTTCATGTCATTATCAACTCGGTCTATTGCTCAGTGACACTGAAAGTCATCCAATAAAATAATGAAATTATTAATATGCTAACTTACTTTACATCTGAAAGCTAATTTGAAACCTTTAAAGATCATTTGGACTTCACCTCTAATCCATTTAATGAAGCTATAAGCCTGCATGTCTGTTATGAGCATCCTTCCACACTGGCTCTGATTTTGTTCTCACTCTCATAATACAAGGGAAACTCACACTGACTTCAGCAATAGCAGAGCCAGGCCAATATGCACTATAGTTGTATATCTCACAAGCATTTAACCCATATCACAGAAATTTTTATCTTTCTTTTTTTATTTCAGCTTTTGCCATCTAATTTGGGATTTTTCCCCCTGTTCTATTTGCCAGCCTTACAATTTTGAGTCAAGGAAATCAAAATTCTCAACTAAACCAGAAGGAGAGATGAAATAAAGCCAGGTGGTTCTTCGAGATGCTCATCAATCTCAGCAAATACTAGTAAATCAAATTAACAAAGCACTGGTGAGAATTTCTCTGTATGAAAACACATTAATGGATGTGTGTAGACAGACTATAAAGAAGTTTGTGATGTGGACATGAGGTCTGGTATACCAAGCTTGTACCACTGTTATTTGGAATATTGCTGAAATGGGGATCAGATCACAGTATTAAAAAGTTGCATTGCATCTTTTTGGGATTGACATCCACAGTGCCTGGGCTCCTGGGGATTTTCAGAATTTTCTATATGAGATGAAACAGAAATGCAATGAATATCACTTCTAGAGGATCAGTATAGATTCATTCCTTTACATTCTCAGCAGGCTTGGGAATGATAAGAACACAGAAGTGCGTGAATCAAGAATGCACTGTAAAATGTAAAAGGTAGAGATCAGTGGAGTAACTGAAAGCAAGCAAACATGATCATGGCTTGTATTCGGTCTGTGTGAAGATGTTTTTGCACGTAATGTTGTGGTATCATATAAAGCTCTAATTATTGCTTGACACAATCACTATTGCAATCAAAACCAGACAGGCAATATTAGAGGAAACTGTCAAATTATCGGCACCTTGCCTTGAAATTAATCACTGAAAATTTTGCTGCACAATTCAAATTAAAAAACCCAAACCAAAACCATCAAAAGAACCCTCAACTATCACAGTTTACAGCAGGTGGGAAAAGAATCAGTCTTTTTGTTATCTTCATGTCCTGAGTTTCAATTGGCATAATAATAAATGGTCGTTTTCCATAGCAAATGGTAATTTTCAGCTACAATAAACAGCATAACTCATAATTTAATGGAAAGAAATCTGTCTCAGTAAAGGAAGCACCTTCAATCTGATCCCTCATTATATGGATACCACTTGGTATGCACACCGACAGTCAAAAATGAGCAGCAGTGCAAGTAAAGGCTTGTTTCAGACAGCGCAGATCACTGAAATTGGCTTCTGAAGCAACTAAATTCCCACAGGCAGTGGGGGTAATTTTCAAGTGCATTTAAATTCTACTTTTAAAAATGAGGTAGCATACAGATTTACATTGTATTCAGCAACAACATTTCCTGGTCAGTCCAGGCATTTCCATGACTACAACTTTTTACCAATTGTCATCCTGAAATGCTTTCATCTCCCACAGCAACTGTGGATACATCTCTGTTCTGCTTCATGTGGAGTTAGAATTCCTCATTCTGGGAGGAAAATGCACAGGAAATGTTATGTGTTGATTAGTTTTGGATGCCCTTCTCACAACTTTCTGTTTCCTATTCAGTGAAAAGATAAACAAATCTACTGCTGCAGACTAGGGAAAAGAGTTATAGCATCTGAGTACAAGGACTTAAGGCATATTTTTATGTCACACAGAGGCAAATGTGAAATCCCTGCAGCTGAAATCACTCATATAAGGCTTGGCTGAGTATACCATGTTGCTGTTCCCCAAAAATTGTACAGCACAACATTCCCATTTTTAAGTGGTAGAACCAATGAATGGCATGTAGTACAGTGTTGTTTCTCCCTACAAACATTTTAAAGCTGATTGTGCTTTGTTAAAAGCTCTTAATACAGTTGAATGGGCCATTGTTCATTGTAACAGCATATGGTTTTGTAAAAAGCCCAGGGTGATTGCATGAGGGGTGGAAACCACAGACCTTGCAACAGATTGGTCAGAGCATGGTGCTCATAACCAAGCCAAGGTCACGGGTACCTCACTTAAGAGCTGGACTCAATGGTCCCTGTGGTCCCTTCCAGCTCAGAATATTCTGTGTGTGGGATTCTGTGTGATACTGTCTCACACACCTTCAGAAGAATAGATGTGGCAAACATCCTAAAAATCTCAGATTCTCCCTTCTCCTAGATTACTCTCTCACATCTCTACTTGCTCCTCTCATTAGGCTCAGCTTCCTATTCTGCAGCTATCAGCTGGACAAAAAGCAGCCCACGCCAGTGCTGACCCCAAGCAGGTCAGGATATTTGTATTGATTAGCCAGCTGCTAAACCAAACCAGACAGTTTGGACTCACACTGAAACCTTTTCTACTTGGAGTTGCTGATCTTAGCCTTTTCCCTCTAGCTAACTGTCATGGTTTGAGGGGAAGTGAGTTTTTTTTTAAGAAACTCAGGTCAAACCAATCAGTGGCCAGGTTGGATGTTGGCATCTTCGGTGGCCACTGAGAGTTTGGACACGCCTCTGAGGACACAAGGAGTTAAAAGCGAGGACTCCCGACGTACTGACGTACTTCCTCTTTTTCCTGGCTCTGCTTCGGCAGGGGAGCATCTCTCTCCTCTCCCCGGCTGGGGAGGGGAGAGCCAGGTGGGCCTGGCTGGGGTAGGGCTGGGCTCCAGAAGCGGGGGGGAAGAGAAGGAACGGGACAGGAGCTGGGTCAGGATGGAGGGGTGGAGACCCTTGGGTGCCTTCCGTCCCCCGTCCCGTCCCTGTCCCCTACCCACNGTGAGAGCACTGTGACAGGGAGGGAGAGGGTCACCATGGTAGAATTTTCTGGGTGGTGCCATGAGTGACATGGGAGCACGGGAAGATGGACTTGTGTTTTTCCTGTGGGGGAGGTGCCTGTGGTTGCAAGAGAGACTCCTCTCTCTCTCTGGATGGATTAAGGATTGTTTTTTTTAAAGGATAACGGCTTGTTAGGAACCCAGGGTTGTGGAAGGTTTAAGCAAGTAGATATGTGGGTACGTGCTGGTGTCAACTGTCGAGCATTGTAAAGGATGGAAATTGGGGGGAGGAGGAAAAGTGTTGTGAGAAGTTTCTTATTCTGCCTTTGGGTGATTGGGTTCTTTTCTTGTGTTTGTTGTCTATTGTCATGTAGTTTAATAAATGTGTTTTTTTCTATTCTAAGTGATAGGCCTGCTTCTGCTCTGTTCCGGCCACATCTCACAGTAGTTTATTAAAAACTATGCACTCATGGGTGCACTGGCATTTGCCCAGCATCAACCCATGACACTAACCTGTCAGTTTCATGAAACTTGCAGAAGCTTTGTATCTTTGTGGATTGTTCCATCAGTTCTGCTGAAGTGGGCTACAAGTCTGTGGGGGAATACAGTGGGCAGGAAAGTAGAGAAGATGCATCTCCTTACTGAAGTCTGTTTGGCTTCAGAGGTGAATCTTCGTTGAATGTTGTTGGCATTCTTCAGCACAAAATACCTTAGTATTAACTTTGCTTGTTAGTAAACACCACTAATAGATAAAAAGTGGCAGCTCTTCATTCTCTCTTCTACAATATTTTCCTCTCTTGGATAAAGGTTGCTCATCCTTGCCTTGGTGTACTTGTCCATAGTCTTGTGAGATGATAGGCAGCCTAGTTGTAGTGCTGTACTCCACTTTTTTTCACAGCATAACATTTTCAAGTGTCAAGCTTTAATAGGATATTTGAAATATTAGGCAATAAATTGGTCAACTCCTTGAAGCTTTACAAAATGCAAATTCACAAGTCGGAGTTGAGGCTTGTAGTTCCTGCACCATAAGAAGCTAAAGGCAGTGAGAGTATTTTAATATCACCTCCTATATTTATTGTTTTTAAATGTCTTTTATTGGTCACCATCAGAGACAAGTCACTGCATTAGACACACTTTGATCTGACCTGATAGGTTCCAAAATACTTATGAATAAAAAACCCCCACAATATTGAAAGAAAGCTGGGTTCTTTAAACAGAGTCACAGAATCATGGAATATCCTGAGCTGGAAGCGCCCCACGAGGATTATCAAAGTCCAGCTCCTGGCCTTGCACAGGATTACCCCAAGAATCACAGAATCACAGAATAAAATCAGATAAGTTAATAGAATCCGTTATTTTTTTTAAAAAAATTATCAGTACTGAGTATTTAAAATAAATTTAAATATATAGTTTGCAGATTTTAAATATATAGTTTGCATATTTATATTTTTCTCCTGGATCTTTCTTGGAAAAAGTAGATTATGCCCTAGACTGCTATTGAAAAATTGAATGAAAAAGTCTTGACAGGCATATCCATGGGACTCTGGGAAAGGTAGGATCATGTCTACAGAATCTATACTACTGGGCAGGCTGTACATGAGAATAGTGAAACTGTTTGTGCTTAGTCTGATTATGCTAAACAAATCTGGTGGAGAATATTTTATTTTGTAAATTGCTTTTTATCTGCAACAAGATAATCAGTAGGGTGTATGGATAAGATCTGGACAGAAGAGCTCCCAGTGCAAGTACGTGCAAAGTGCATGTACAAAGGTCTGCTGGCTTACAAATATTATGTCTTTTAGTTATTCCATTTTTTTGTCATTTTAGAAATTACAAAAAGAGTGATTAAGAACTAGGATGTCTTGGTGAAATTTCTGTGTCCATGAAGGCCCCACTCCTGAAACAGTGTGGTGGAATCCAGTCTCAGAGGATTCACCACAGGAAGTCAACAGGTTTTGTCTCAGGATCAGCACTGGGAATTTAGCACTGTCTTTAGTGCAAATGAGGGTCTATTGCCCTACAGGAAAGGTCTATTGCCCTAGAGGAAAGGTAGTAGTGCACAGTGGGGTTACCTGTGAAGGAGCAGACTGCTCTGCTCTGAGTTGACCAGAGTTGACCACAGCTGGTGTACATTAAAAGGGAATGCTGTGCTGTGAAGCTCAAGGGCTGTGTGGATAGTCCAGAGTGTAATGCCCTTTCAGGATAATTTAGGGCTGCAGCTGAAGCAGCCTGCATTGCCTCAGGAGGTTTGATTCAGCAGCTGCTCAGCCTCACCTGCAGTGGTCACAGAACTGGGACTACAAGCTACCATCACCTCATAGATTATCCAAATTGGTAACAAAAATATTTTCTTAAGTCATTTGTACCAGAAAGGTCTCACTGAATGGAAAAGGAGCAAATCAAGAATGGGTTAAAGTGATTTCAAAAAATCCAGACTGGCAAATTAAATGAATACTATTTAAAAGGTCTTTGGCTTTTGGAAGGCTTCTCTGAAAGGTTCCAAACCACAGAAAATGATGTCTCTTTGTTATAAAACAGCTATAAATAAGAAATGGGGGGTGATGCTTCCTACATTCCCCTCAAACACGAGAGTGTTTGCGTTTCATTTGGTTAAACTGTAAATGAGAAGATCACCCTTTATGAGAGCACATAACCATATCCATTGTGATTTTATGACCCTAGCAGACTTAGATTGTGGATTATGCAGTCACCTGAAGCTAAACTCTCTCTTAGCCATCAAATAACACTAGTTTCATGAAATGAAGTAAATATTTTTTTGTTCCAAGTGAAATGTGCCTCCCTCTGTATCTCTGTCATGAACTGAAAGACACTCAAATGAGGCAGATTTCAGCTTTTCTCAAAGCTGCTGTGTACTCCTGGCATTACAGTCTAGCTGTGTTTGAGTCTTCCAGAACTTGTCTATAAACTCCACCTCAGTTTAAATGCTGGAATTATTGCTTGAAGCTATTTGCATTCAAAAACAGAATGTGAAAGGGTTACATAAGCCTTAGTTTATTATTTTCTATTGTAACTACTAGTGCTTTTCTCTCTTAATTTTAAATATTGAGACACTTTGTGCTCTCATCAGTGCTCAAACTCTTGCTCTGCATTAGCAGCATCAGCTGTGTTCAAGCTCAAAAGACATTTGAAATCTTTGTGCACAGACATATCAGTTTACTCAGCTTTGCAAAGTCTAATATTCTAAACTCTAACAATTGAAAAAAAATAGAGCATTTTACTCAGGTAGGTAGGTGCATGGTTCAAAATTCAAGCCTCATGTATGTTCTTCATCATCAGATGAGGACAAGGTTTGTCTGTCCATCCTGTGCAAACTCCAACCTCACTGCACAGGTACTTGATCAACAGAAGAGTCGGAGTGGTAACAAAAGAAGAAGAAAACTGCAGCAGAGGATGTGCATCTTAGTTTGCACAGGAGTTACCTTTTTTCTTTAAAACTCTGGGTTAATTTAATTTTCTTTAGCTACTTCCAGATCCATAACTTACCCTGCATCTCAGTGTTGCCACATTCCAGAGGATTTCTGGCTGGGGTTGCCCAGCTGAATTCCTATTGCTTTGTTTCCACACTCTCATATTTCTCAGCTCTTTCCAAATTGCTGGAACTGCTGCCCCTATTGCAGGGTAGAGCTCAACTGAAGAGAAACACACAAGGTTGCAGTGGCTTTCTTAAGGCACAAACATGAGTTTGGGACAAGAGGAATAACATTCTTGATATTTATACAGAATTAACCCAGAAGACTGTGTTTGAACAGTGAGTTTCATCATGAAACTCCTATCTTAGGATTTCCTTAAAAAACTATAGGGAAGCAGTGGCTTTCTTCTACTTTAAATCATCAGGAAAGCTCTATGAAAACTAAACTATTCTGCCTGATGGGAAAGGTTTAATTTTCTCAGGGTTAGCTTGGCTTATGAGAAATTCTCTGGATTCACAAATTTGACTTAAAATAGTTGGGTAAGCTAAAGAATGGTGTAGTGCTTCCTTTCATCCTCAGTTAAGGAAATACTGAAGGAAAGAGTTCAACAGAAACAGAACACAGCTCACAATTAAAAAACCCCCTCCAATTTATTTAGCTAAAAGAAGTATGATTATTTTATTGTAGGAAGTAGATTTTGCTTAGTGTTTGCTGATCGTACATGGAAAAACAATATTTCACATCTACTATAAGGGAGGTGCTAAATTACAGAAAGAATTTATGTAACATGTAGGTAACAAAACCATCACATATCAGATATATGATCTGCTGGTGGAATTGAATCAGGGCTACAAAAGTTGGAGTATTATTTTTTCTTGTAAGCCTCTGTCTCTGCAGCCTTGATGCGTTGGATTGAGTTCTTCCAACAACAGCTCTACAACTGGTTTGAGGGCAATGCTTCAGGGTTCCACAAGGAAATATTGCTAAGTAACTAACATGAAGAGCTGACATGACAATTTAAGCAGCTATGTTTTTCCCACTCTAATTCAAAATACAGAGCTAATGCCCGGGAAGTATTAGTATTTCAGTTTCATTAGTTAAAGAAGAAAATGTTGCAATTTCACTCCTACACTGTTACATTTCAGTCTTTAAATTTTAAGTTTGCTCTCTGTTCTTTTAACCTAAGGTTGGAACACTATCTCAGAAATAGGAGAAAATATATACTTTGATGTTAAACATTTCAGGCTCTGAGAAGTTCTGTATCAATGACTTCCTATCAATGAATTCCAGGTCATTTTTTTTTGTATACAGAGCTGCATTTCACAGTTGCAAGGTTGTTTATTAAAAATCGAAATGTACCAACTTTAACACAAATTTCAGATTCTCAGTTCTTATTTCTCCAAAGTAATGAGTGCTCTTAAGCTAAGGTCAGAGGAGGACCAGAGGCTCATTTATTTTTTACAGACTCAGAACCAAAGAATGATTGCATCCACACCTGGTGGAATCCATTGCAGCACACCAGAAAATTCCACTGGTGAAAGAATCACGCTTCTAAAATTGACAACACTTTGGCTCTCATTCTCAACATCCTTGCTAAAATTAGGCAGATAAAAGTGAATACCTTTCCATTCACTTGCTGCAGATTAAGTTTCATGGCTTTCTTCTCTTGATTTTTAACTTACTTTGCTGTTCTACATACTATGCTCCAGGTTACTGGTTAAATCAAATTTCACTTAGAAATCTAACTAATGAGTTACATGATAAACATGTTGCATACACCAGCATTCAGTTTCCAGGCCATTAATCCAGTCAACAGACTCAGGTCAGTTAGAGACACTATTTGCCAGTGTAACAGACCTTAGACTCTTGTTATTTTGAGGGGTCATTTAGCTCCCAGGCAATGTCTTGATTTCCAACAGAGTGTTTGCATACAAGTTTTATGAAAAGGCAGCATGATGGTATTTGCCATAAGAAAGCCTTTGATCATCACCTGAAGCCACTGATTTGGCAGCTAACCTTTGAGAGTTTACCTCCTGGGTCCTTGTTTCTGTCCTTGCATTATGCATGCAAGAGCCCTCATTTCCATGCATTGCAGAGGTGTGATGCATGCTAATAGTTTCATGCGGATGCAGGCTTTAAAGATATGTAATACAACAAAGGTGCTAAATATTCTTCTTTTAGTCAGCCCAGCCTTAATTTCATGTGACAGAAATGTTAATGTTTTGGCACAAGCAGACCTTGTGTCTGAGCCCTAATGCCAGTCAGAACCTTTAGGGTTGTGTCTGTGCACTCAGCCCAGCCTGCACCTGGGCACTACATCTCTTCAAGTAATTGATACTTCAAGAGCTATCTTTCAGTCATAACCTGTACACTCCTGTTAGACTGCTCACCAGAATTGTATGGGATGCTTGAATATTTAGACTTCCACCCAGTAGAATGTCAGGCTTTATTTATGACTGAGTTGGTATAACAACCAGGTTGGGAAAAGGCATACCTGCTGTCAGAATTCAATAGTGGATATAATTCAGCTTTTCAGCCACCTTCACAAAGGTGTCTGCAGAAGTTGTCTGGTCATTAAAATGCTACTTAAAGATGTTGTCTTGATGACCTGGTCTTTATTAGTCAGTTCTAAAAAAATTTGTGGCTGATTATGGTTCTGAAGGCCAAGAGACATTAGCTTTGATACAGCAAGGTTGTTGTGGTCTAGCTATTTTTTGTATTTCTTACATATACTTCTTAATGAGTTTGCCAGAAAAGGATTATATTGTCACTTGCAGAGGCTTTGCTCATCAAGTAAGGTTGAAAAACCAGAGCAAACAGGAAGCCCCTGTCTTCAAGCCCTAATTTGAACCATATGTGTGTTTACAGAGAGCCACCTAATAACTATTTTGCTATATGATCAGGCTGATCAGAGATTTACAGAGGTATCTTGGGTAGGCATAATGTAAACATATCTGGTATTTCAATGCAGGTGTAGAAAACAAAGTGGAGGAAAATGATGAAGAGAGGGACCTAGAGGGGTATGGCCAAGGTCAGGAGATGACCTAAGGCAGCCCCTCTGCCTTTCAAGTAGGCCTGTGTATATGTATGTATGCACGTGTGATATAATCTTTCTTGAGGTCTGGTCCTGCTTGTATTACCACCTTTTAAAGAAAGCAGCACTTCAGAAGTGTCCATAACTTCTGGATTTGCACCATAATAAATAAATAAATGTTCTAGGACTTGTTCCATAATTAGCTGACCTTACATACATTCTCATACACTTCCTGCTCTGCACATGGGTGTGTAATTAACTGGGTTCTGTGTGGTGGGAAAACAGCTAGACTCACTCAGCATGGAAAAGAGACATGGGGAAGGTGAGGAGCTGTGTAAAATGGCTGCTGTTCAACTGGCACCAAATATCTGCCTCTCTTCTGATGGGCTGGGAGTTGCAGCTGTGAGAGAAGAAGCAATTTGCTGTGTGGGAAAGACTGCAGCAGGTCATGAGCTGCAGAGCAGGCAGAGATGGGGAGTGGATGCAAACAATGCAGTGCTCTGCGTCTCACTTTCCACTTATATTCTGGGTTGTTCTCTATGAGCTGCTTAACACAACTGGGTCTGCACAGCTGATAATTGACAGCTGCAGGTCTGGGATGTAAAGTGAATTGTCTTGCTCCAGCTCATACAGAACATTCTTCACTTGCTTTTCCATAAGCTCTTGTATTTCACTGTTACGAGATATTAAAATTTCTGTACCATACTGCATGGCCTTTGGTGGCAGATGAAGCATATAATACCCCTTGGAATAAAATACTCTGTAGTCACTGTAGCTGGCAAAAGAAACACAGAGCCCTGTCTGTCTTCACCTTTCCATACAATATAACCAAAGTTGTGAGTTGCTGCCTACAGGTGGTCTAACAAATGATCTGTTACCAGCTGAGCTGTGATCAGTGTCTCTGAGCATGACAAATAATCTGTGACAAACATGGAAAAATGAGATTATCTCTACTCCCTGAAGGTGTACGATAAATTGTATTAGTTTGCAGTTTACAGGATCTGAGTATCAGCATCTAGACAGTGACATGAACAGTTGATATGTAAACATAGCTTAACTAATTTGACTGTTTATATGGATCTATACCTGTGTCCATCTAAAACTATGTACCTGTGGAAGTTAGTTGTTCTCTTTATGAGAAAGGGCACCTGAATCTGTACTGCATGTAATGGTTTGGTAAGTAAACACATAAATGAAATTAGATTTTGCCTTTGGTTTCAATATCAAGAAATCTCTCCCTGCTGCACCAAAAGTCTTCTGTTGCTGTCTGTATGGAGTGGTCAGCCTTTCTTTCAGAATTGGTTGAAAGCTACTTGTTGGACGGATTGGTCCCAAAAAAAAAAAAACCAAAACAAAAAAAACCAAAAAAGAAACCCTGGAAATCAAGAATTCTTCATAGCCAGCGATGAATCATCTCATGTCTGTCGGAGAGTGCAATTAGGAAATCTAGGAAAGAGCCCATGTTTCCTCCTCACATGTCCTGTAACAGCCAGCACCCAAAGTGGTGACTTACTTTGGACTGGGCTTGCTGTACTCAAGGAACTGAGGAGTTGCCTTTTTTCCCCAGTAGATTAGGCAGAGTGAAACTTTTGTCTGGTTGCCTGGCACTTAAAGGTTCCAAAGCAGCAGAGAAATCATGAGTCAGAATACACGCAAGGAATGTTTTCCAACCCAAATAATTTATTTAAGAATAGTGCAGCCTGAAGAATGGGGGCAGGGAGGGAGACGGGACTTCAGCTCAGACATTCTTGTGATTTCAGCTGAAGTTTTTCATGTCCTGGGAGGAGCTAGTTTTCTTAACCCACTCATTAGAAGTATCTGAATAACTTCAGACAATGTCACAGACAATCAGCGCATCTTTTTCTTGCTACAACAGGGTCTATACTTTTGTGGAGAGTCAGAGGAAGAGAATAAAGACAATCTGACATTTATACTAGTTTTAATCTGGAGTAACTAGCAATCTAAATGTGATTTCTTCAGAGTGTCACTAGTCAGAGAATCAAAATTATCTACATCCTTATATATTCCTTCACATCTACTGCTGTCTCTACTAGTAGATTAATACTGCAATTGACTACTCCATGAATTCTACCCTGAAAACTCAGCATGTAAATCACAGCAAATGGGTAACATATGACAATGAGCACATCTGCCAGCTACCTGTATATTTACAGATGCATACACACAGTGTCATATTGACACAGGCTAGGGGATTTTTTTTCTGTCCCCTTCTCCCTCCTGTCTTCTACCATTAAAAAACCCAACACCCAAACCAGCCTTGTCTGACTTTTGTTTGCCCTGTGCTCTAGGGAGCTGCTGCAAAACTATTTTGTGGTTTGCCTTGATGGAGTGCAGCTGTTGGGAAATACAGGATCTTTCCAGCCCTCCAAATGCTCTTTATAGCTGCAGCCATTTCCCCCTCCTCCTTTCTCTTACTTAAGCTGCTTGCAACTCCTTGATTTCAGTATCCAGGCAAAGTTCATGGTGAGTATTCCCCTTTTATGAAATAGTGAGGAGGGAGGGTGAAAATGAAAAGAGAGGAGGGAGAGAGAAGCTACTAAAAACTGTTGGTGTTATGAAAAATTACAAGGTAGTCATCACTGACTGCAAATAATTGTATTTAAACGGCTCTTTTCTTTCATACAGCCCTTCAGAAGAAAAGAGCTGTTAATCTCAGAGGAAGTCTGAGCAGAAATGCTCAGCAGTATGCTGGGCTTAACTGAAAAGAAAGGGGGTTTATAATAACACAGAGATGCTACCTGCTTTGTTAGAACCCACTTTGACAATAAAGCCTTTTGGTTTTTCTGTATCTCTAACTCTTGTCAGAGTTGTGCAGCATTTCACAAGCACTGAATCTTGTATTAAGTTGCAGCATAAGAACCTGGACCCTAAAGTTGAAAGCTCAGAGAAGGGCACACCCTTTGGTCAGCATAATAACCATTTATCATTCAGCAAAATCCACAAGGCTCATAGTTTTTTAAACACACACATTAAAGAACTAAACATATCTCTTACTCTGACATATATAGGAAAGGCAGCAGGGAAGGACTGGTTCAACCATAGTCTCTGGCTGTGGCACCTGGCAGTTCTCTCTTATTTAAACATGATGTCCAGTGAAACTCCCATTTTACCCTCATTGGCATTTGATTCAGAGTAATTTCTTTGTGTGCACCACACTTCTTGAATGAAGATGTGAATTGTTGGAAATTACTTTGGGAAAAAAGCTTGAATTTTTGCCTCCTGTTTTAATTGCTTTGTATATCAGATAATGCTGTTTCCCTTTGCCTTCTTATTAGTCTGGAGTAAATACACGGTAACTATCACCAAACATGCTGAAAAACTAAGAATGCTTTAATTTCTAAAGAAAGGCAGGGTCAGAAATGCCTGTCTGGTCCATGAACTTAGTGTTACAGATGCTTAAAAGAAATAAACCTAGAAAAGATTGTTCTGATTCCTATCAGCATAGTCTTGGAGAGCCTTGGCAGCCAGTCCCTCAGGAAGGGACTTGCAAGAATGAAGGAGAAGAGGAGGAAGAAAGCAAGGAAGTACTTCTGTAAGAAAGCCTACCAATCCTAAGGCAGTTTCCTTGAAAACCCTCCATCTGAGAGCTGGAGCCCTGGTTTGGACAGCTTACTGCTGAGCCACGTTTACTTGTGTCTTAAGGAGGGGCCTGAAAAGCAGTGGCAGGATTTACTCCAGCTAGTTAGCCATGTGGCAGTGCTGCTCCTGCTGCAATAGGATTCCTTCACCATTGCGTTTCTTCTCTTGGGCTCCACAAGCAGTTCAGCTCTCAGAATCTATGCTTGAAATTATGAGGTCTCAAAAAAAGGAGCAAAGTCACATTCTGCCTTCCCCCTCCACAGTTTGAACATGAAATATTTGCAGTAGCCACACGGCTCCCATTGAGCAGGCAGGGGACTGTTGCATTATGAAGTACAAAGCAGTCTCTGCCTGTCCCCAGAACGGGCTGCAAGCGCTCTGAGGCTGTGCCTGCAGTACCTAGAAAGCACACGGCAAGCCCTGTGTGCTTGACCTGGGAAGCCACGTTCCCCCAGGGCCTGGGGAGAGTTCTGGGGGAGATTCACAGTTCACAACACGATTGAGTGGGGGTTTCCTACTCTGGCTAATAAGGAAAAAGTTGAAAAAAAGTTTGACTGATTTTTTTTCCTTCCCATGTGATAGTAGGATTAATGCACTGAAATCACATCCTGGATTTAACCTCCTCTGGCTGTCTCTTTGGGACTGAGTAGTTGACTTGTGTTTTTCTTTTCTGACATGGGAATTGCTGCTAGATGTGCAGATTAACCCTAGCTATTTCTGCCTATTCCTGGGCAGTGGTGATGCCTCAGAAGGGTCAGCCTATATTTTACCATGTGTCAGACATGTGCTGAAACAAAGCCATATTTCAATTTACAAAAGACAAATTAAACACAAACAATTAATCTGTCAGAAATTTATTGTTTCTCTATATTGCATAGTTTGGTAAAAGCTTTTAAATCAACACATATGGAACCAGATGTGTCATAAATGTGCAGAAGCTGGTGTTTCATATAATGTAAAAATACTTGTAGATGGATGACACATTTCTAAGTTGTTTTTAAAAGGGAGGACAATTTTTTTTTTCACTTCAAATTCTTTTGACTGTCAAGACGGAATTAAAAAAAAAAAAAAACAAAACTGAACCAAAACAAAAAAACCCTCTAAAACCCCAGTCAATTATTTCTCTGATTCTAGTAAATATTTAAAATTTATTTCATTAATGTCTCACGGTTATGTGTTCACTCTGTACTTAGCTCCTTCCACAAACCTCTAAGATTTTGAGAAAACATAAAAATACACTACAGAAAGTCTTTACAGACTGACAAATTAAAAATCTTTAGGAATGGAACCAACATAGATCTGAAGCTTATCCACTTAAGTAAAAAAAAAAAAAAAAGAAGAGGAGGATTTTTTNNNAAAAAAAAAAAAAAGTAGAGGAGGATTTTTTGTGATTTTAAGTGTCTTTTTTGATATACAGATGTTACTAAGAGCAATTGATGCAGCATGTTGCTACGTTCGCCTGTAGATGCCCATGTATTTTATCTGGCTAAATTGTATGGGGTTACTGCTTTCATTACAGAATTTCTCTCTTATGAGGACAGGTGAAACAGTCTGAATAAAAGTCTAAAAAAGGAGTTCTTTACTATTGCTATAACACCTATATATTCTTTTTATGTGATATTTCCTTTTCATGTGGCATCTGTATCTGTGTACTGACAGCATGAACCATGGTAGGCTTAGTGGATTTTAAAGACAAGCTATTTGAAGGACCCAGTGCTGTTCCTACTTATGGTACAGTTGCATCTGATGGTCTGTCCTGGTCTGACATCTCAACAACTGCCAAAAAATGTGATTCCATTCCCATGTGGTCCTCACCATGTAGTCCCTTTTTTCTAGGTTGAGCTCTCATCTAACTTTTGATGAACAAGCTCTGTTCACTAAACAGATGAAAACCACTAATTTTTATTTTTGTACTTCTTTTCGGGCAGTTTAGTAAGCTGATTTGCTTCACAAAGTCATCAGACAAATGTGCTGCAAAGCTGCCCATTTCAAGCTGTAAGTTCTCAGCTTCAACCATCTCACCCTTTAAATGTTCATCTTTATTTCATATCACTTAATTTAGATTTACAAAAGTCAGACTAAAAATTATTACATTGTAGTCTGGGATTTCTTACTGGAATCCCTACTTACAAACATTCCACCTTCATTTTACATATACAAAATCTTCTACTCAATGTGACACCTTCCTATCCCTTTGCATTCTTTTGTATTAAAACTAATCAAAGCTAACCTGGGCTAAGGTCTTCTCTTTTAAGAAAGTTTATGTTATTTGGAACTTTTCCATTTTCTCCAAACATAGCTTTGCTCCACCATTCTTTCTAGGATGAATGAAAATTTCTCTTGTTTGGTGTTCACTAGTTCTCAGTCTTTTTGAATTCTTGTTAGGAATATAGAAACCCAGTCACAAATAAAGGAACGAAAAACAAAAGGAAGATCCTGAATGAAATAGAACTGACATACAATGAAACCCATTAAGCTGTGTTGGACTTAAAATGAAACTTTTAAGCAGGTAGCCATAGGTCTGATTTTTACTGTTTGCTTAGTTGATGGTGAATGTAAAAATGGAGGCACTATTTTTCTAAATAGTTCGCAATTTGTTTTGCCTAGTCATTTAGGTAACAAATATAAGAAGAGGAAAGATTGTCCTATAAATAGAAACAGTGAAATGTGGGTCATATTCCTGGATGACTATGGATTGCTTGACTGGGTGTGCAGCTTCTGTGACCTACAGTCATTTCATTTGTATTCCTGGCTGTAGCTTCTCCCAAAAGCTACACCTCTGCTTTGTGAGAGCCAGCTGCTCCTGGGCTGAGTTGCAGGGGGCTTTTACTTCACCCAGTGCTGTCTGTCTCAAATCATAAAGGAAGGCCTTACTTTCCATTTAGGTGCAGGAGAGTTTAGCCCCCTGGAGACAAGTTCTGTTGTGCCTCATGCCCACAGGTCCAGGCAAGAGACCTAGGTTCTTACACCTGCTACTATAGGTGCTACTACAGGCAGTTAGGAAACATCAGTAGGACATCAGAACGTGACCCTAATTTCACCTCTCTTCTACAAGTAAAATACCCCTTTGCACTTATTTGGGACCTTATGTGAAACTGGGATTTCCAGGACAAAACTGTATGATGACACCTTAGTGCATCTTTAGTCTCATTTCCTCATTCTTGCATGCAAAATGTATGAGGAACTGCTGAATCTACAGAATGATTCTTGTAAGATAAAATGCTGAAGCAATCTAAGTCATAATTTTCTCCATTTTTCAGTTTATTCATGCTGCAGCATGAGAAGTTACCTATTTAGATGGGAAAATGTAGCTTGTTCTGGTACAGGAAATTGTTTGGTAGGGAGTTTTCTGCTTACTGAGTTATTTTTATACTAAAGGCTTTTCACACATACAAACATATGATAAACATATATGTGTGGATGTGCAAACACACACACATACATATCACATGGTATTCCCAGCTTCTGTATTTATAAATATATATAAACAATCCTTTTAAATGCAAAACTTACCAATCTGATAGGAACACAAAGTATTTTCTAAATTGAATAATGTTAAAGCTCTCTCTTTTTTTTTGGCATTAAAAAGAAGTTCACATACAGTTATAGAACTGAATCCTATGGCTAAGGTGTGGACCCTATTTTTCCTGTGTAGAAGAGTTGATTGGACACAGAGGAAGGGAAAAGGGAAGAAAATTCTGAAAATATAGGTCTCCAGAAATGTAGCACCACGTTATTAGTGGATTTAGCTGCACTTCTCTCAGTGGAGCTGCATCCATTTACCCCAGTCAAATCCCAGACCCAAACTCACTTCCACTGCTGCTCTTTGAATCCATGCCAGAGGGAGGTAGGATTTAAACCAGAAACAGATGTGGCTGACTGTAGCTGAGCAGCAGAAAGTCTCCATGCGTGTTAATTTTCCAGGCATTTGTAACAGGATTGCTGAAATAACTGTAAAATCTAATGGACCCTGAATGGTGAGAAAGGCTTCTCCTTCATTTGCTGAAAATTATCTTTCATTTCTGCCTTCCCTGTTTAGATTGCACTGCATTTATTTTGAATTGTTTTCAGCCTTTTCCGCTAAGGATCATGGGAGAGCAAAGCTAAGTGACTGCAAATGTTTCTGCGGTAATCATTTCCACTGGAGAAGCCAGCTGGATCATCCCCCACATACTGGCTGAAACTTCTGTCCTTTTCTTTTCAAGAAAATAAAAATGTGGTGGGATAAATATTTTAGTTTGTATAAATACGGTCCTGAAAATGGAGGGCACAGGCATATAGGAATATATAAAGTGAGCATTTCTTGAAGCAGAGAAGCACCAGAGTAAGAATTCTTTTTCAGCTTGCTGTGGTTTTGGAAGGCAGACCAAAAGAAAAATGAGAGGTTTCCAGAAAAAACAGAGTTATAAGCCAAACTAAGCAAAATACTTAAAGTGAGCAAAGCAAAGCTCTGTCTGCTAACAGTTTGTAGCAAGAGAATGTATTTTCTTTACCAGCCTCCTACCCCAGGAACTTTGTCTTAACATCAAACAAAAAACATAATAGGAATAAACAGATTTTTGGTGATACCCTGCTTTGCAAAGCCAGGCTGTTCCAAAGCTAAAATAATGACTCTTCAGAGTCCATTTTTAATGGAAGATTTGCTCCTGTCCACTTACGAATCAAGACTAGATCACTGTACATTATCTTGCCTAAACTCTGTGATCATTCTATCAGATTTCTTTGTTATTTTTTTGCAAAGAATTAACCTTTATTTAATAAGAATTGGTCTAGTGGCATTTACTTCTTGAACTTCAGGAGTAAGTAGAATGTTTAGGAAGATTCAGAAGTCCTAGCAATTTTTTTTTCCTGTGATATTTGTTCAGTCTGAAATGAAGGTGAAGAGAGAGTCCAGTTTCCCCACTGCGAGAATTTCCATGGCTGCATTTCCTGCTGAGTCCTCACAGTGCACAGTGGCTTCTGCAGCTTTAATACTAAAATCTTAAGCAGCATAGCTCCCCATTTGTTCTTCATTCCATTTCTCTTCACCATTACAGAACAGTTCTGCAGGGGCCGTCAAATGGACTAAACTTGCAATCAAGACATTCAGCCTCTGAAGTTACTGTTCAACATCTTCTATGTTGAAATTTGCTTCCTGGGGAGGGCACCAGCACAGTGCCCAACTTGCCACGTATGTCCCATCTCTGTGTGGATCATAGGAATGTGAAGAAGTTATTTTGTCTCCCTGTGCTTGTGGAAGTGTAATGGTGTCCACTGGTGGTTTGCAGACTGGTTTTGCATCAGAAAAGAGCATTCGTCCCCCTATGTTTATAGCACAAGAAAAAGGGAATGCCTCCAAATTTCTGAAAAATTTCCTGAAAGTAGTACTATTCTGCAGAGGTGACATATACAGCGCATGTTGTGGGAAGGCTGAGATAGTTCTGTAATGATTCTGTTTCTTATTGGATGGTTCAAAGTAATGGCTAACTAGACAGATGGGGTATGTTCCCAACAAAAATGTCCTAATGTTCTTCCATAGTAGGAGTGCCTAATTCTTCAAAATGGTGAAAATAATATTAGACAATGGGTCATTGCAGATGAAGTGAGGAGAAGCCTGAAGAAGGCATTTGTCAGGACTTTTGAGGCCACTAATAGACCTGAACTGTGACTGATTTCACCCTGGGGCCTCCACCCTCACCATAGTTCCAGGAGCCCCTCTTCAGCACAGCCTTGGGCCATGAGCCCTTACCTGAATTATGCTGTAGGTGTTCTCTCTTCAGCCCTGCCTCTGTTCCTGCCTCCTGGATGTACTTGGGCCCTGTGTACTTGGGTAACTTGTGTCTTGCAAGAACTTCTGACCTGGAATGCAGTCTTGTCTCTGACCTGTGTCTTATTGCTTGTGACAGGACTTCCCAGAAGGACCCTGGACCTGATTCCATGTATGCTGAATTTCCAGCTCTTGATGGACCCCCTTGCCAGCACCTGACTCTGCTGTATTGTAGTCATCCAGTCCTACCCTTCTGGAAATTGTTATTAGACAAGCTTTAAAAAATTTCTAATTTATATTTGGTTGTGGAATAAAAAAACTAAAACAAGCCGGAGTGGCAGGTTTGCGAGTAGTTCCAGGAGAATAGTCATATTGTGATATCTCAAATATTTTACTTTAGTTAGCTAAGGAAGCAAAGAGGTATCTGTAAGTAGAAAAAATGGTCATAAGCTATTTAGGGAAAAAAAGGAATTTCTTTACTTAGGTACCATATCTCAGATGATGTCTAGAAATGAGCACACACAAACTAGAGACTCTCATAACACCCGGCATTGTAAAGAAACCATCCTTTGAGTTCTGCTGGAATTCAGTGTTGTGCAACTGTATACTCATTAGTTTTGTACACTGTATTTCACCTCTTTATGGAACCTATGTCTTCACATTACGCATACATCTCTTTCTTTTCTGTTAGCTTCAGTTTCCTTCTGCAGTGAGAAGTACAGAAAGTCCGAAAGAAGCCAAATACTTTAGAAGAATATCATGACACCTATTTATCATCGCAATTACTAGACTGTTTTGAAATAATTGTATAAAATCAGAAATGCAAGAAATATATTTTTTTGACTGTGAAAACGATTACTGATTTTTTGTCAGCAGGAATTCTGCTTGGTCATCAGTTTTCTAAAACTGATATGAAATATAACTTAAAGAGAATGCTGTTTGATTGAGCTCATTTTCCATACCAGCCTGCAGCTGACCAGTGAAAACATCAGTGTGTCTATAGAAGACAAGAGGAAGTGTGCCTGCAAAGTGTTTGTGTGCTACTAGAATTGAAGTGATGAGCTCTCAGGTGTGCAATTCAGAGAGGGTAGCAACATACAGTTATATCAACTGAACCCTTCACAGCCTCCAGGAACCCCACTTTCACAGCAAAGATAATGATTCTGAAATGAGGAATCCTCTGCAGTGGTCAGGGTTCACTCCAGGAAAATCCCCATCCATACAGAAATAAAAGCTCACAACGCTTAGCAGTACGCTTGGCTCCCTCGTTGTAAGTGGCTTCACTTTACGGATTAAGGGCACTGTAGAGCCTCCAGCTGAGTAAAGTCAATATAAACGTGGGACCCCCTCCTCCATTTCATAGCCATAAAAGCAGCAGTCACATGTTAGAGCTGCAATTCGGGCAAGGCCTTTCTCATTAACCTGGAAACTGTAGCCAACTGGGTGCCACAGCCTGAGAGATATGCTTCAAGTATAAACAAAACACTATGGAAAGAATGACCATGTTTCAGCCTGCTTAGTTTAGCTTGCTTTCTCAAAGTGCTTTTTGTTTTTTGAAAAAAAAAATTCCTTCTTTTTTTGCAAGTTCTCATGATGGTGTTATCTTCTCTGCCTTAGATAGAGCGAAAGAAAATATTTAAGCTCCATTTATTGTTGTTATTATTAGTTTGAACTAAAGAGAGACGGACCAATCTGGAAGCTGTAGGAAAACATTTTAGCCTGGCAATTTAGGGGTGAACTATGGTATCAGTGATAGCCAGATTCTGAGCTCCTTGAACAAACTGTGTCTGCAGGAAAGCAGAGCAAGTGCCACCAACCTGCCACTGTCCAAGGGCCCTGAGTCCTCTGGTCTCCAGCTTTGGGGGTTTTTTTTGGCATACCAGAGTGAGTCCTATTTCTGCAGCTCCAGCTACACTAATGACCCTGGCACCAGCAGGGCCATTAGTTGGAGCAGGTGAAAAATATGGATAAAAAGACACAGAAATTTTAATGTTTCAATTAATCATTACTGTTGAGCTGCATATAAATATATTCTTTTTTCTTCTTTCAAAGAAAAATGGTTTTATTTTGCTGGGAAGACAGTAAAATAGTTTTGTTTGAATAATGTCTGTTTTACAATAGGAACAAAGGCATGAAAATTCTGTGTGTATGTTGTAGAATCTTTAATTATAACATTTAATAATATGCAAAGCATACTGCAAAAATTAGGTTAATTAATTGTAAATAAGTCACATACCACCAGTGAAAGTGTAAGCAAAATCCAGGTAAAGAAGGCTGCTTGGGAAGCCTGTAAAGAACACTGTTCATATTACTTACAGTGAATGGAAATGTAAACAATTGCATCTTACATTTGTCAAGTAAACTAAGAAATAAATTTTATGGGCACCTAATGTATTGCCAGACTGTGGTGCACACAAGGAATTTGTATCCTTCATCCAGTAGGTTGGTGCTCAAAGCTTGCAAGGTGGGAGACTCAAACCCTCCCTCTGTTTTTTCTATCTTTCAGAAGGAAACTCACCTTTCAAAAGAGGGGGTTTCTGTGCTCATGGTTTATTCCTTGAAGGTTGTTTAATTTGGGCAGTTATTAATCAGAGCCACAATTCAGAATGTAGATATCCACCCTTCATTTTCTTTCCCTACTGCAACAACACAAAGCCTTTACATACCCAAGTGTGGATGCTCTTGCAGTCTCATCGGACAGGGAAAGAAAAGGACAGGGAGGATTCCCAGCTGTGCAGAAACATCCTGTGATAAAACATCTCACACTCTGCATCCAGAGGCTAGCCACCCTCCTCACTTCCACCAGCCCAACCCATTCCAAGTCTGGGGTTTTCTCCATCACCTTTGCACTCAAAGACCCCACATCTTTGTTCCATGTGTCACTGCCCAGCAGAAGGAATCCCAGTCCCTGAGGACTGAGAAGATGGGGATTGCCTTCAGCTGGTTCTGGGACATGGCTTGAGTCTAGTTTTTCTGATTCAGCACTGGGAATTCAAATGTCTGGGTACACCCCCGCCCCAGAGAAGAAGGAAGAAAACTTGGTCAGAAAAAGAGAGAAACATTACAAAAGATCATCCCTACACCCTAGAAATTTCCAGGATTTAATATAACAGATCAGAAGAGTATATCAATGCTCCCCATGCCATAGGTTAAATGTGTATTGTGCTGATTTCCATTACAATCATTGCAGGCACAGGTAATCACTGCATTTCTCTTTATGTCATGCTGCAAGGTGTTCTTCAGACCATCAGAAGCACTGATAATTCTTATGCTTAATGGAACACATAGCCTTAAATCTAGTTGGTGTAATCTCAGGAAGGCAATTTACATATGAACTGTGCAATAAGTACAAAATATGCAGATGAGTTAGTGTTGAACACAATTTCTGTCAAATTTGTACTAAAGTAGAAAGAAACAACTGAGTATAAACAGTTTCTGTGGAACTCATGATACACTTTAACCTTGTCTTTGAAAGATCACTTTACAGATAATGTGCATTTTGATCTCTATTCAGTTGTGGGGTCAGAGGACCTTGTGGACTTCATTACATGTCTGTGGTAAAGCTTCTGGGTCCTACTGAAGCCAGTTTACCCTGCACACAGGTGAATATAGACTATTCCAGTGTGACCCTGCTCCATTAACACTGTAAAGGCTGCACAGTAACTTCCCTTAGCATCAGCAGAGAGGAGACCAAAAGGCTTTTTTGCTGAACTTTTGGACCAATTTGACTGACCTACATTGAATCAGAAATGGAGCAAACGCCTGCTTCTTTGATCTCTGCTATCTAAGTGGACTTATTAATCCATTTTAACTTCCTCACTGTGTAAAAAGTTGGAAAGTAAGAAACTAGGATTTTTAATTTTTTTTTTTAACCTCCAAATGTTTTTAAATCTCCAGTGGGGAAAATCAGGAAGTGTGAAGAAATACATTGCTAACAATGGGCTATTATGAGTGGAACACTAAAAATGGTGTGAGGCAATATTGCATTAGTGAATCAAAATTTCAGTTTCCTAGAGAAAATTGCAGCTCGTCTAAAACAATTTGTCCTGAGCTGTGTTAAGTATCCAAAAACATTTCTGAAAAGAATATGATTTTTTATGAATATTTTCTACACATTTTTAGTGCTTCAAATCTCTTGAATTTGGGTGCTTGACTTTATAGCCTTAAAACACTCTTTTAATTTATGTGTGTAATATGTTTTATTTCTTTATTAAGAACAAAAATCTTATAAATTGGATAAACAGTTTCGAAAAGACTGATGGTACAGATGGTAGCTACAGATGGTAGCTTGCCTGTGCTAAACTGTATGTAAACAAACATACCATCTCTTTTTCCGGTCTGAACTGTAGGTGTTTTTAAGCACCTACTTCAGGAGAGGGTTTGCTGAGGTTGCACAGATCCCACAGTATCACTAAGTCCAATGAAAATAGTTCAGGCTGAATGAGCCAGTCATTGACATGATGGGCTTTTTAAGCTGTCCACACAGAGCCTAACCACATAAGGGACTAGAAACCACCAGCATAGCCACCTGTGGAGTTCATTAATGAGCCAGATGTTGTTCCAGAAAAAGAAATACTTCCTCTACCCTGGCATCTAAGTCCTGCAGGTCTCTATCAGAGGGAGGGTATTAATGTAATGGAGTAGGATGGCTGCTGTCCTGCTGTAACACTGCAGCCACCTCATGCCACTTTGATTTTTGCCATAAAAAAGATACCAGTGCACGAAGTTCATATTAGTATTCAGCAAATAAACATGGATGTAAGTATGTAATACAGAGTGAATAGACATCAGTTGGATATGTGAACACTTTTCATTCCACAGTTCACACAATCACAGAATTCGTATGGTAAATAATGTGTAAATTATTTAATCCTATCCATTCTGGAAAATAGGAAACTGCCTCTGTTCTCCATGTGAGAAGATTATATGACTCAAAAGTGCACTTGGAATAGGCAAAAGACATAACTGAACATCAGTCACCAACTGAGAAAAGTCCATAATTGTATTTATTTTCATGATGATCCAACACTTATCTGCATAGTTGTATTTATGGTTTCCTTCAAACTTTAAAAAAAAATTGAAAAATGGTACTTGAATACATTAATTTCCACCTTTAAACATCTAAATCAACTTGTTTCTGTCTAGAAAAAAAATACTTTTTGGGGAAACTTCATTTATTTCTTACATTTTTCTCTGAATTCTGCTATTTGTTTCTCCTTTTTGCTCCCAACATAAGCTTTTTATCGTGCCTGTTAAGTTGTTATATGTCCCTCTTTTTTTTTCCCTGCATTTTTCAACATCCCAGATCAAGTACACATGGTGATAAATCTTAATAATCAGCATATGATGCCAGCACTGGTAGTTCCAAGGATGGTTTTTACACCAGATACTTCAGCAGGCTCTTCTGTCCTCAAACACATCATGTGTGAGATAGGTAGAGCCATGGCTGTGTGAACACACACTCTAATTTCAGGTTTTTGGTTAAATAGGTGTAAAAAGGCGCACAAATCAATTTTTTTCTTTAATTCATACATCACTACTTTTAGGGGCTGAGCAGATGAAAGGGATGCCCATTGCTTGTGCTGTTATCCCTACAGGGAGTATCCATACAGGTGGTCACTGTTTGGCCTTGCTGATACAGTCATGAAGTTTTCCAGATCACCTCTTCATAGCTTATAGAATTGCAAATACACTTCAGGGTTTATAAATGAACCCGCTCTGTTAAAAAACTACCCAAACCCAGGTAAGGTGTCTCATACATGTGGCTCAAAGTCACCCTCCCAGCCTCTAGAACAAAAAAGCTTGAGTTTCCTATATGCTGGATACTCAGAGTGTGAGCACAATGGAACCAAAGCCAGCTAAGAATGACATTTATCTCTTCATGGCAGTCACAACATCACACAGACATTCCTGCATTAATTCTAGAACCAGAAGCCAAAAGGACCTGGGGCTCCTTAGGGTAGGAGCAACATTGGCTCTCTCTGTCTGTTAGGCTTTGACTCCCAAGTGAGGTCAGGTACATGGATGTGAAATTGTACTGCAGGGTTGTTGGGAAAGAGACAGGAAAAGCTTACAGATATGATTGCTTGGCAAGAGATTCTGAAAATATAAAACCTGTGAATGAAATAGAAATGAAAACTAGCTTTGAGATGTCGGCATGGCAGGCAGGAAGATGGTGATTATCTGGAGATGGGTTGAGTGAGATCAAACAAAGGGACACCAAGGGACTCAAGAGTGTAGCCCCACCAAGGTAGCAGGAGGAAAAAATAAAATAAAAGAATATAGCCTTTGGAGTTTAGAATACAGAATGATATGGTAATATAGTAGTTCTCACAGGCCGTATGCAAAGTCTGTAAGTTTTGTATCTCATGCCAGTTAGTTACTGTAAATTAAAATATTCAACACAAAAGGAGATATAATGTATTGTAACCAGGACCTCACCGTTCTTACCTCTTACCCTCTTGCTCTGTCTCTCTCCCTCTCTCTTTGGGGCACCCCTTCAGCCGGGGCTGGTGGCTGAAGGCAAGGCCCTTTTACCCACGACCCTTACAATAAACCATGTGTTCCTAGAATGTCTCAGGTCTGGAGAGTTCCCTCTCCCTGCCATCAATGGATGCTCCTACACATGGTCTTGATACAACCTCAGTCACTCTGCCTCAGTTCTCCCCTGACTCACAGAGAATCGAACTGAGAGGCTTTTGGATATAAAGATAAGAATTTCCCAGTGTACTAAATGGAATTAGGGACTTTATTGTAATCAGAGGTTGGAAGTGTGTACCATTCCCCACTGAGATGTGAGGGGGGCAGAAGGGCAGATATTAGCAGCCTTTTGGGCAGTTTTGTGCCTCGAATCACTCCTGTGGTGCATTTCAGTTCTGCAGTGACTGAAGAGCACTGTGCTGGGCTTTGCTCCTGCTGATGTGGCACCAGAATTTCCAAGTTCGTCAAGTAGAAGGTATTCCTGCTACCTCCGCCTCCTTTTGTGCACTGGGCTGGAGCCCTACAGACGTGGCAGCTTCCTGAACCGCTTCCCAATTATACGGTATGCATGTTGTATGTCTCCTCTGACCATCAGGACAATAAGAGTCAACAATTCCACATTAAGAGCCACAGAACCCCCCCCCCCCCCNCCCCCCCCAAAAACAAACAAACAAAAAAACACCCCAACCCAAAAAACACAACCCACCCAAAACCTGAGCAGCCAGGAAGAAAAGCAAAGACTTTCTCTTCTTATTTTTCTTCTCACAGAAAATTTTTGTGTCGGCACAGCCTGATACACTGAGACTGAGAATTGCTACATCTCAGGATCTGAGGATCTGAGTTTTGTTTAATGCAGTTCCTCAGTAACGTTTTAAAAAATGCTGTTGTGATTTGACTAAAGCTTGCAAGATCGAGACATTTGCAGAGGAATTTTTCAGCCTTTTTTGCCTACTCTTTCTGAAAGGGGAGAAGCTGGGAGGCAAGATGACTCACTCCTTGGGACTTTTAATTTTAAAGTGTCTAGAGCTGCTGTGAGTGAGGCCAGGCTGTGGAACACCCGGCGACTCGAAGGGTTTTATTACCCCTTTCCACGTCATCCTGCAGTTCTCAAATCCCTGGAAGAAATATTTGAGCAGAGCAGGGGGGGGAAGGGAATCTCTCGCTTTCTGACCTGCTAGTTTTCTTGTTAAAGCACTTGCATCTTTAACCCACAAGCATAAATTTTGTCAACATTCTTTCCCATGGTATTTCTGCATCCTAGGGGTTTGTTTGGAACAGCAGAGGATTTAACATTGTCCTTCTCACCGTGCAAAAGGAGATTTTGCCCTCTCCTCTCTGCCTAAGCTTTACTATTGTGGGTTAGAAGTTGCCCTATCGCCTCTGAAGCTTTCCATTTTTAAATGCAAAGATACTTGGTTGTAGAAAACAATGCTAGGGAGGCACCAATATTTCTGAAAAATCACAAAGAAATAACGTAAAGGGGGAGGAGAATTTTCAGTTCCATACCTTGAATAGGATGCAGTTTGTTACTGAGCTCATGAAGTAAATAACAAGCAATTTGCAGCTAAACATGCGGCTGCTTGTGTTTCTGTTCAGAATGCACATGGAGCCTGAGCTACATTCTCCTCGGTTTTTATGAATGGCAAATGTCTAAACTTCCCTGCTCTCCCCCTTTATGCCTAAAAAAGTTTCCCGGCTCCTTGCCACAACATAAACCCCGTGTGCTGCATTATTTTTTTTAACTTAATCTGAGCTGATTCACATATCTGCAACAAAAGAGTGAAAAAATAAACTGTGGAACACATGGAGGACAGAGGCAGGGCTTCAAGCACTCTGTGCACAGTAAGATAAAAAGAATCTCGTGGGGAATCTCTGCTAGGAGAAGCTGGCCTGTTTCACTTCATGACGTGTCAGGAAGATACAGATGACAGACCATATCCAGGCTGAACACAAAGCCTGGGCCAAATCTAGGAATAGCCTTTATTAAACTGCCCCCTGGATCTTGAGGAGGAGGTGCACCAGGGCTCCAGATCCTGTAAACTGAGGGGGAATCAAACGTTTATGTGTAGAAGTGCCTTAAATTATTGAGATTTTAGAAAATATAAGATTTCAATGGAAAATGAAAAATGAAAAAGCTATTCTTTTTTTTTTAATTAAAAGAATGCTTAAGATTTTCCTACTTTTTGAAAGTTTAGTAAATGTCATTTTGCATGGCTTGAAAAGTTTTTCATACTGCTTTTTGTTTCTGATAGTTTTGGTGATCAGCATTTTTACTAAAAACACCTATTTTACTTAAAAAGGAAGGATTTTAATATTTTTTAAAATTGCTTTCTTTTGCAAAAACCTTTCAGTATATAGTATGATACATAGGGGGAGGGGGTTGATAAACAATAGTATTTTAAATCTGTAAGCAAAACCATTACTGAAATGTTTAAAAATATCCAGTATTACGGTAAAACTTATCAATCATCAGGAAAATTCTCAGATTTGAAAAAACTTACTAAAAAAAGAGTTTACATGAAAAATTTTGAAAAACTGTTTTCAGAAGTAGCAATTACCAACACACAGCATCAGGTATGTTGATCAGGCTCTCTGGAAGTCAGTTAATTCAATTTCCTGCTTGAACCAGCAGAGTTGCCAATGCTGCATCAGGTCAGCTATGAGTGAAAAGCTAACTCATATCCAGGGGCTGTTACTTTTTTTGTCTCTGAGATGAGATTTCTCATTAGGCCCTTCCCAAAGAAGTGGCAAATTAATAGGGAGTGAAGAAAATGTTAAGAAAAATTTTGCAACAACATCTGCCAAAAATAAATCTGCATGAAATAATTTAGTCTCCCTCTAAACCTAGTCTACATTATGTCACTGCACTTAATTCTTACAGTTTTAGGGAGGGGGAACCCTATTCATGAGAAAACACTGAAGGTAGAATTCATGAAGGATGAAGAAAAAAGAAGTTGGAGACAAGTTTTAGAAATCAGGTTTGGATAAGTAGCCTTGCAGAGGGACAGTCTTAGACAATGTCATGAATATGGTGTCCTATAAATAGTTTTTCATAATAAATTTTTGATTCAGGGCATTTTTTTTTTGATGTTGAAAGAGCTCTATATGAGTTCTGCTCTGCCTGAGATTCTCAGGGCATATTTCAACAGAACAGGAAAATATATAAGTGTGACACCACAATGGGGGCACGGGCTGAAAGGCATCATTGTTAGGATTCAGAGTGATCTTGACAACTTGGAGAAATGGAGCAAACCCATGGAATTCAATTAAAAAAACTACTAGCAAAATGAGTTTAGGAGGGAAAGCAAACAGATACACAAATATACTATGAATAGTTGACCCAGGTGGATGATAACACCTCAGAGGAGGATGTGGAGAATACAAAGGAGGTTAAACCGAGTGTGAGTCCATGGCACAGCTCTTTGCAGCTTTACCTGTGTCATTCAAAAGCATATTAATAAAAATGTTGTGTGTAAGCAGTTAGCATTTTTCCACAAACATGAGGTCTCAGCTTTTTTCACTCTTGAGATGCGTGGGGGACAAATTGGAAAGTCCAAGAGTAAGAGCAAGCAAAGGAACAAGCAGCCATTCAACAAGGTAGATAAGAGGTTTAACAAATTATTTTTGAGGAAATTAAGATGGAATGGACATATCATCTGCATTCTTTCAGCATATGAAAGGTTGCTCACACTTCTTTTGGGGCAGAATAAGCAATTTTTTCCTTCTTTAGAAGACAGAAGTATTGGATTAGAAAAAACCTTTCTGCTAATGGTAGTTATCTACTGCCACTCTTGAGACAGAAATAATTTCCTCAGAAGTTTTAAAAGGATATTTAATAATGAGTCAGCATTCATCTAAAAATATTTGCCCTTGATTAGAGGTATAGACATAGATTAAGCTGACCTTTTGATTTCTCAGCTCTACATTTCTGTTATATTTAATAGATTGACTTCCTTAAATTTTAAATGGGCTCACTATTAAAAGAATTATTTCAATGTCTGCCCAAACAGTCCAGCATTGCACAACCTTGGTAGGAGCTGGGAACTCTTCATGACAACAGTAATGCTGGTGATCAAGGACTGAAGAATCTGGCAAAGAAGAGTGAATCTTAGAATCACCTGTCCAAAATGATTTGATATCTATGCACATCAAAGGGCATGGTGTAGGTTTTCTGGTGTGAACCTTCTGATTTTGCCTCAGAGCTATCTGAAACCTTCCTGCCAAATGTTGCTTTGGATGTGCACAGAATTCTATATCCCCCTTTACATGGGGCCATTCTGGTTATGACCACAGTGGTGAAATTAAATAGGTGGTCTCCTTGGGCACTATAAATGGTCTGTTTTGCCAGACCAGCCCCTGGGCTGCTTTTGGCCTGTGCCAGCTCATAGTCTGCCAAACAGCTGTGAGGTACTGTGCCTATTCCAGGTATCAGCCCCAAAATCATCCTTGTATGTAACACAGTGCTCCAAAAAGGTTTTCTGGCCCAGAAGCAATATCTGACAGCTCACCTCTGTGTACAGAATCCTTCTGGGCACACCTGGTGTTCTGGTATAGACACACTTTGTCTTCATTGTGAATCCGGAGGTGTATCCTCATTTATATTTCTATAAGCCAAGAGAATGTTTTTGCTTCATAGATATTGAGATATTGTAAGAGATAGTAAAATATAGGTTCAAAGTCTTATAATTTGAATGTAATGAAGAGTATATTTTACTCGGATTAAGGAATTATTAAACCATTTTCTCAGGAAATATCTGTGCCTATCACCCAGATTTCATTTTAAATCCAGATTGGTGCTAGCAGTTGCAGAGGGATGCAATGTTCTTTTCTTCTTACTAATTAAAATTTGTAATGTTCTCTGTACCACTCTAGATATTCTCATGACAGAGAAATACAATGTTGCTTTTAATCTTGCTTTTATTAGTAAATGTTTTATTTAATAAATAAAACATAGATCTCCTCTACTAATATAAACTCATTAACTGATGAAAGAGAAGGTATAAATCAAAATTGCTTTGGTAACCATTGATTTTGTTGTCCTGCTGAGAGTTATTGGTCTTTGACTTGCACTTGGTTAGTGTGCTGAATACTGAAATAGGTTCTTTCTCAGTACCTCATAACAGACAGATCCACCTATTCTACTACAAGTCTGAAAATTAATCAAAAATTGGGTTGCAAAATCCTTAGCTCAGTCTAATTCTTGCCAACTCTTTGAAAATTTTTTAGAGACAGCTTTCCCAAGTACTCCCGTTCTCCCAGGTTATCAGGAGCAGCTGGTTTTATTTTTACGTAAAATAATTTTATGCAAGAATTTATAATCAAGCAGGTTGGTTCTCAAAAAGTGCTTGCTGCTTGGAGGCCATTTAGTCTACTACTGCTTAAAGTATCTCTGAAACACAAAGCAATTAACCTCAGGGTAATTGTGCATCTCGAGAAGTGGGCCAGTGTGAAGTGAACTTCATGAAGGCCACTCCAACAAGGCCAATTCAAGGTGCTGCTCCTGGGCTGGGGTAACCCCCAGTGTCCACACAGGCTGGGGGATGAAGGGATGTGGAGCAGCCCTGCCCAGAAGGACCTGGGGGTGCTGGTGGGTGAGAGGCTGGACATGACCCAGCCATGTGCACTCACAGCCCAGAAAGCCAAAAGTGCCCTGGGCTGCATCCAGAGCAGTGTGGGAACCAGGGAGAAGGAGGCTTTGCCCCACTGCCCTGCACAGGTGAGGGAGACCCCACCTGGAACACTGCACCCAGGTCTGGGGTCCCAGCACAGGAAGGACATGGACCTGTCAGAGAGGATCCAGAGTAGGCCAACAGGATGATCAGAGGGGTGGAACACCTATAAGGAAAGGCTGAGAGAGTTGGGATTGTTCATCCCGGACAAGAGAAGGGTCTGGAATGACCTTATTGTGGCCTTCCAGTACTTAAAGGAGGTTTGAAAGATGGAGACAGACTTTTCAGCAGGGAGGGCTTGCAGTGATAGGAGAAGAGAAAATGTTTGTAAAGTAAAACAGGGTATATTCAGATTAGATAGAAGGATGAAACTTTTTATGATGAGAGTGAAGGAACACTGTAACAGGTTGCCCAGAAAAATGGTGGATGCCCCATCCCTGGGAACATTCAAGGTCAGATTGGTTGGATGAGCAACCTGATCTAGGTTGAAGGTGTCCCTGCTCATGGCAGAAACTCCATGGAGTTTTTGGTAGTCAATGAATTTCTACTGGTGAAGAAGATGCCAGCACCTAAACCCCAGACTTCTTGAGGCAGTCCAGGACTGATAAAAGGATATCTTCTTCACAAGATGTATCAATATCTCTTCTTCTCTTGTCATGGATGGGAGGACTGGAAGACAGAGAAACTATGGGGGTGGACATTTTCGTGTAGACAACATGTTGGGGAAAAAGGAACATCTGAGTAGATGAATGGTGGAGTTCTCTTAAAAGATATAGAATAATCATAGAATAATAGAATGTGTAGGTTGGAAGAGACCTTCAAGATCATACAGTCCAACCCAGCCCTAACACCTCAACTAGATCATGGTGCCAAGTGCCACATCCAGTCTCTTTTTAACACATCCAGGGATGGTGACTCCACCACCTCCCTGGGCAGACTATTCCAGTATCTAATCACTCTTTCAGTGAAAAACTTCTTCCTAACATCCAACCTGTATTTCCCCTGACGCAGCCTAGGACTGTGTCCTCTCGTTCTGTCACTTGCTGCCTGGAGAAAGAGACCAACCCCCACATGACTACAACCACCCTTCAGGAAGTTGTAGAGAGTGATAAGGTCACCTCTGAGTCTCCTTTTCTCCAGGCTAAACAACCCCAGTTCCCTCAGGCATTCTTCATATGGCTTGTTTTCCAAGCCCTTCACCAGCCTTGTTGCCCTCCTCTGGACACGTTCAAGCATCTCAACGTCCTTCATAAACTGAGGGGCCCAGAACTGGACACAGCACTCAAGGTGTGACCTCACCAGTGCTGAGTACAGGGGAAGAATGACCTCCCTGCTCCTGCTGGCCACACCATTCCTGATCCAGGCCAGGATGCCTTTGGCCCTCTTGGCCAACTGGGCACACGGCTGGCTCATGTTCAGCTGGCTGTTGACCAGAACCCCCACGTCCCTGTCCTCCTGGGCACTGTCCAGCCACACCGTCCCCAGCCTATAACGCTGCAGGGGGTTATTGTGGCCAAAGTGCAGGACCCGACACTTGGACCCATTAAACCTCATTTTGTTAGACTCTGCCCATCGATCCAACTGTTCCAGGTCTCTCTGCAGAGCCATCCTGTCTTCCAACAGGTCGACACACGCTCCCAGCTTAGTGTTGTCCGCAAATTTACTAATGCATCCTGAGTTCTATCCTGTGAAAAGGTAGGGCTAGTGAGGTGCCTGAGGAGGAGGCAGTTTTGCTGGCTTTCAGAGACAGAAGTTCTTAGCACTAGTATGTTATTTTGTTTCAAAGGGAAGAGAATACCTTACAAATACAATACTTGGCAGCCTTGCATGGGCATCAAACACACCACTGTGGAGGGCACTGCTGTTTGCTCTCCAGCTTAGCAAATGCATCATGACTCTTGTGTCACCCCCTAGGTGTGTTAGAGGATGTTTTGGCCTTACAAGGTGATTTCCATCTGCAGATCATAGAAATTTTTGATACTGTGGCTAAGCACCGTTGTCTCCATTTCACATGGGAGAAACTGAGGCATTAAGAGGCAAAATGATTTGCTTTAGCTCAACAGAGCAGAGACAGCAGCATGAAAATTATATTGTGGTGAGGAGATTTAGGTTTGCAGAGCTAAGGTTTTTTGGTATTTACATAAATATCAATAGATTCTATAAAATCTGCTTTCAACTCTTTCCCTACAAGGAGTATTTTTCTTTCACTTTATATCAGAAATTTTTCTGGAGATTGAAGAGAGAAAGCAACAGGCATTTTAATTCTCCANTTTTTAACAGACCCAAAAGTTGTCTGGAAACTGTGCCAAAACAATAGCATAAAAAGAGTGCATCTGGAAATCATTAGGGAAGCTCGGAGTGGGCAGTGATTAAAGCAGGATGGAATTTCTGCTTTTTTTTCTCCTGTTACAGTTTCTAAGCCAATCAAACACAACACAACTTTAGAACCAATCAAACCCCAACACTTTTTAAGTCTTATGAACATGTAACCAAAAAAACTTTCCCCCCATTTCCCTTCTGAAGGCAATTCCAATAAACCCTTCTGTAATACCTCTGAACACAATTCTCTGCACTATTTAGGAGAGTTCAAACAGCTTTACTTTTGCTCTGCCTATTTTTCCCATCATAGTTTTCACTGGGACATTCTAACTTCTTTCTTACATTTAAAACAACTGCTAGAATATTATACTGGCATTGTAAAATACAGGGCTATAATCTGGCATTAAACCCAAATCCCTGTAGAGAATTAAAAGAATCAAATTATGAAAAGAATGAAGATCTATCTTCTGCTGAACAACTTCTGACGGATCTGTTTGCCTGTGGATAGCCATTTTCCTCCTGCAGTCATCAGTACTGTGGGCCAGGCTTTTACAGTCTCCTCCCAATAGCTTCTGCCAATTTATGCTTTGAATGCAGCAATTATAGCCAGCTAAATAATGCCAGGGTCCTCCTTTCCTAACCAGCTGCAAACCTCTCACAGGACCTCCTTCTGCTCAGCATATCTGGTGATGAAAAAGCTGAAGACTTCATCCTTTGCTATTCTGCCTAAACTCCATTTTCCCCCCTGCATCTTTAACTTTCTTTAGCAGGGAATCTAATCTGCTGTAAGGTTAGTCATCTGCAGCCAAAAATATGAGAATCCACTTTTCTTAACCAATTTTCAAGATAAGTGACATCATATAGGAACATCAATTGATCCCATTTTATCATCACAAACAGGGAGACAGTAGCTGAATTACTAGGCACTGTTACTGATACGTGAAAAGACCATGAAGAAAAGATCTCTCACTTCATATTTTCATACAGTGTTAGTACAATGTTCAGCTGATGGAGGGGCTATACTGGTGAGCTTGTGGTGCTCCACATGGTCTGTAAAAAGAGAGGTGATATTGTTTTCAATGCTCTTGAATCTAAAAGATGGAAACCAGTGAAAAACTGGAATGACCATACATTAACTGGTGTCAGCAATGGCTGTGTTCTGCCACTGGAGTGTCCTGTGGACTTGGCCAGACATTCAGCCCCTCATTCTGCACGTGTTTGTGCTCAGACAAGTATCTAGCAGAGCACAGAGGTATTGTGAGGTCCTTTCTTAACACTTGGATGAGGCTTACACAAACTGAAGTGTTGCACATGTGGATATATAAATATTACAGCTGTGAGAATGCTATACCACTGAGGCATATGCTGCCTGAAATGATTGCAGAACATTAAAATACAGAACAAATAAATACAGGTCAAATTTTGCACTGAAATTTATCAGTTAGTCCATAGCATAGCTTTATACTTCTTATGGAGTAAATAATTTTCCTGTACCCTGCAACATTTTAAAACTATATACCAGAAAATAGGAAATCATATGAAGATGTCCATTGCTGCCATTTCACCTGGCAGGAGTCCTATAGAGTGAAGAAGGTCAGGAGGCTGTGGCCACCAGCCAAGCCACCAGCCTGTGCTTTGCCCTGTGCCTGCAGAAACACAAAGGTGTTGCCTGAACACAGGTGACCATTTTGCTTTTTGCCCTTTGTCTTCTCCAGGAGTATGGGAAAATCATATATGGGGATTTTACCCGGCATTTCTGTTGGAGGAACAAGTACTTTCAGCCTCCTACTGCCTTAACAGAAGTCAGTAAAATGTTGCTAACAGGAATTAACCTATGTATTATTTTGGACTTGACATCTCCATATGTAAACATATATATTTAGCCTAAGATCAGTGCTCTCCACTTTACAGTGCCCAACTTCTTTTCTTATTTGAACTTTGGAGCTGCTTATGTCTCATTTTCTTCTCCTAGTATTTTCTTTCTGTTTGGCAGTTCTCAATTTTATGCAGAAACAGTGATGGTACCAAGGGGTCAGCTGTCAAACTATTGCTTCCTGCTGTGAGCAGCGTTAAAAATTGACCATCTGGGGCTCAAGAGGTTTTGCTTAAAACCAGGTGCAGATGCAGCAGAAAAATAAACAATACTTCCCCATGCTTCCAATTACACTGGGAAAAGGGTTTGTAAGAGCCTGTTTTTGTAACATTTCTCTTGATTTTCTAATAAAGCTCAAAAAGCAAGAGAAAGAATCTAAATGGAAAGAGATGCAAGAAGTACAACAGTGGGAGAAGCCTGAAAACTCGGGAAGAAAATTAACTCCGACCACACGAGATCAACTCTGGATGTCTTTCTGCAAGGCAGAGTGTTGGACTCCTCTCTCCCATGACTAGTTCCACTGTAATCAGTAAGTTACTTAGGTGAGTAGAGCAAAGGAATGAGTGAAGGAGGTAAATTTCCCAAGACAGTCACAGGTAAATGGACTTTAATGATCATTAATCTATTCGGAGTAGCTTCCCAAACAAAAAGATTAGGAATACCTGTTTTCAGTTATTTGATAAGATCTCTAAGAGCAGCAGTCATTAGCAGAACTTAAATTATAATGGATGAAAATGCTAGGTTTTCCAGACATTGATATAGGAGACCTACAGCCTGAGGTGGGTGTGGAGCTGTCAGATGTTAGGAGAAAACCATAAACATCTCCCATTTTACTCCTCTGTAACTATAGAGATTTTATTTATTCCAACTTTCTTTTGTAATCCTTCTCATATAACACTCATGTTATTACTTATAGAGGTGAAATTCCCTGTGAAATTCATGTCTTTCTGTTAGCATACCCAAAGGAGGCAGAGAAAACATGTAATTAATGTAAATGATAGCTCCAGGAAGCTCATTAGCATAGTGCTCATTTATTCCCCCATTCTCTGTGCTTTGACCTTTCCCAAAGGAAATGGAATATGTTCTGAGGAAATAGAAAACATCTTTAAAACAGCTTCATGTGTATTGCCTTGATGGTATCATCCTGACCTTTGCAATCAGGTATCAGTGATCAAGGAAGAAAATGACTACATATTTTCCTCCATTTGAGCAAAGTTATCCAATTCCTTAGGGTCAGACATGGAAACCACTAGAAACAATGGCCATGTGCCAATACAACCAGCAGTTCTGCCACTAGTTCAGAAATTAATTACTCTCTAGGTCACCCACTTTTTCACAGGGGTGAGATTTTCATATCAGGATAGAGGCACAGTGGATGTGAGGACTGCTTTTCCAGTCCTGAAGAATCAGGGGGTTTCATGCCCTTCAAAGTGTGCAGACCAAAAATGGGAAGGAGAAATGGAAAAAGATGATGCAGGAATAGAGGTGCTATCCAAAATAGTTCTGTGGAGCTGGACATTTAGCTGTGATGTGGGAAACAAAGACCCAGATTTTTGCCCAGGGTCAAAACAAAGACTTGGATATTGGAATCCATCACCCCACATTCTTGTTTTCCTCTGCTAAATCATCCCTTTTCAGAAGGAAATGACAGATTAGGGAATCAGCCAGTGATCAGCCCTTAATCTTCCCTCCTGTCACAGGATACAGGAAATAAGGAAGTAAGGGGAAAGAAAGTCAAGATGTTGAGACAAAGTGATAAATATTTTCTCTTCTGTGCATGTTTCTATTACAAATATCACCCTCAATTTCTAAGCAAAAATATTCTTACAGAAAGGTATTGGGAGAAATTCTAAGAGTATAGGAAGATGCTTGATGCACAGGAGAGGATCCTAGATATTAGTAAGAGACTTCATGGATAAAAACAAGTTATGCAAAAAAGTAACCTCTATCCAGTAAAGAAGGTGAAAGAAAGTGAAAGGGACAAAAATGAATACTTGATCTTCCATATTGTGAATGAACTGGAGGGAAAAAAAACCCCTGAGAATCTGAAGAATCTTTAAGTTAAAGCACTTTAAATAAAACTGCAAGAGAGGGATCTGGGGAAGTCATGGTGTGACAGGGTTTCTAATCTGAACCTCAAAGATGACCTAAAAGTACTGAGAGGAGTGGAGTGGAAGGGGAAACAGAATTTAAGTTAGATCCTAAAAAACTGGTTAAATTTCCTCCAAGTATACAGATGAGAGACGGTGGCACAAAAGAAGAAATGAACTAGTGAGTAGTGAGAGAGGTGGAAGAAGAAAGGCAGAGAATTACTTGTAAATCAGTATCTAGGTAAGTACTTTGCTCCATTTTTAGTTAAGAAGGTTATGCTTTTAATTGCTGAGAATTCATAAAAATTTCACAGTTATACTAAAACTTAAAAAACCCCCCAACAAAACCTCAAGAAATTAATACAATCCAGGTTATTTGCACTATTCAATTTTCTGGGCCTATCTTGTCATGACACCTAATCTCACAGTGAAGCTTCCCAGGTCTGTACAGACCATCCCATAAAACTGCTGCCAATATTTTATTGGAATTGAATATAACCCAGCACTTAGTAAGGAAGAAATATTCACAGACCATATCTGAAGAACTCTGGAAAAAGGGTTAAAAGTACATTTGATGAACTATAACCTCAATTTAGCCAGGAGTCTGTTAACAAAGTTTTGAGAGTTTTCTGAAATCAGCCATTTAACATAAACGTGGCATAGATACAGAAAGCACAACAGAAGCCTTATCCTTTCCCATAACCCTTTCACATCCCTGGAGGTGTCCACTTGTTCAAAAAAGCATATCCCCAGATGCTTTTTAAAAGTGTGGACTTCATCACACAGTGTGTGGGCAGCACTGATGAACAGGTCTAAGAAGAGGCCTTGTCCGTGGCATTTTTTTTTCCCTGTGGCAATATTCTCCCTTTGACAGTAGACCTTCATGTAATTTCAAGCAATATCCTTCTGTCTTGATAATAAATGCACTCTGCTCTGTCTGGAGAGGACCTGCTGTTGTTCTCACCGTCCCATATATATATATACACACAAGACCCCTTGGATAAGTCTTGGTGGCCAAAAGGAAAGGGGTGCCCTGTTGAGAGTATTGCCAGTAAGCACTGTAGTATGCTGATTTTGGCTCACTCATTTCCCATTCCACCCTAGCATTTGTAAATGAAACTCTTATTTTCAGATTTCCAGAGACTGTTCCAAAGTTTGATTCCTTTAATTATGGCCTGAAGTAGAGGGTAGTGCATTCCAAGAAACCAATAATTACCTGCAACATGCCATTACAGAGAGACTTGTGGAGAGCTGCAGCTTTTGTGAAACGCCATGAGACACAAGAAGAAACTGCTGAAGATGGGTCCAACTAGGTTGCAAATAAAGAAACCTCAGAATATGAGTCTTCTTTCAGTACCATAGCTGTCATAACAGAATTAAACTGCAGATAGAACTGCCATTTGAAAGCCTCACAAGGTAAATAAGGAGTGATTTTCACCAATGAAAGGAAGATTAGGAATTGTTTTTAAGACTATCACATATATACTTGTCAGCTATATTGCTTTAGACATAGAGCAAGATATTTTCAGCAGTCAAACAAACCTGAAAATTCAATAGGAAATACTTTCCTCAGAAGGGTCATGTAGGATGATTGTTCTGCAGATCTTCCTGAAATAGAAATCTGCTACACTGTAATTTATGTTTGGCAACTGGGGTCATTGAACCTGATGATCTCTTCCTATGCTCTGTTTCCCTACATAAAATTCAGCACATTTTCTGGTTTGGAATTCCCAACGTAGAGTGTGTTTCTCTCAAGGTAGATATCAACAACAAAAGAATTTGTGCCTGAGCTAGGCCTCCAGCTATAATAGGAGTTCCAAATGGTCATCTGGGGCTGGTATTTTGATATTTCACTGCAGCATGTTATCAGTACATCATCAGTCAGAATTAGAGTAGGAACTATGACCGGTCTACATCTGCAGTGGTTTCAGAATTGCCTACACATTGGCAAAGCTGTAAAGTGGATGTCATAGCTGGTAAAAAATAAAATAGATCCCAGAACATCATATTTATTCCAGAACATCAGAGAAAGAATATAGAGATGAGGGATCCTTAAGCAAAAACTGTAGAGAGTGGGACAGGAAGAGAGGCAGAGCAACAGGTTGCCACATTTTGCCTTTTTTTTTTAGCAAGCTGTTTTCTTTTTTAGAGTAGAAGTAAATATTATTAGATTTCCAAAATACAATTGATTTTCAGTATCGGCCAAATTAGGACAAACTCCATATTTAAGACTAGGTTTATAATTTAACAGAAGTCTCAAGAAAGAAATTCTATTTAGGGACTACTTCCTGAAGGAACCCATTGCAACAGAGGGGCTGTTACAGATCTGTGGTAGTAGAAGTGATCTTTGCTCTTTGCAAATGCTCCAAGACATTTAGACTTAGGATATAGACCTGTGTAGATCACACCTTCTCTTATCCCCACAGGCAGATGGGTGTGTTGGCCTTGTGGAGCACATTTGAAGAACATTAGTTTTGGCACATGACTGGGAACTCTCTGTTGCTGGTAAAACTGCCTCATTAAATCACTTTGAAAGAAATACGGACACTGTTGGATCTTGCTGATCCAGCAGGATTCATGAATTTTGAATTTGGTTGTGAGTACCCCACTGTGTGGGTTTGCTGCCTTCCTTTGTCAGACTGCAGGAAAGAGCAGTGGAAACGTGGTTGTGTATCTGTCATACCTGAATGCTGCAAAGGAGAGGGGATTTGTGGATTTGTGGCTCTGTCCCAGCAACAATAGAAACATGGGATACATAAAATGCCTTTGATAGCAAGCCCAGAGATGAAACACAGTTCCCTAGAGAATTATGTACTTTGTCTGGTTCCCTAAATGTCCTTACAGAGCATTGTCACAGGCACCAAGCAAGTGCTGTTAATTAAATAGCATAAACTCAGAAAAGCGAGTACAGGAACATACATCAGCCAGTGGGAGAGCATTTTCAAAATACAGGTGATCTATTTTTGACCTATCAGTTCTGATCATTGAGAGGGGCTGATGGGAGGGTCTACAAAAATCTCTTTGAAAGACAAGACTGGGAAATGCAGTCTGTGAGGGTGCTGTCTGTCATATTGAAGAACTCTACTAGAGATATTGACTTTTCAGCACATTATAATTTTTTTTGTGCTTCACATATATTTAACTGTTCATTGATACACAATTACCTTTCCTTTTCCCCTCAGTGCTCCATATATGTAGGTAAAAGACTCCTATTTCATCTCATGGTAACATCCTCTCTCCATAGGTGGCAGTTATCCTTCTTTCCTCAAATTGTCTTACTGATTCAATTAACATGTCCCAACCTACATTTACCATGGATATGCTAATAAAAGATATTAACTCCTCTGTAAACCTTAATTCATAGATGGCTGCATAAAAATAACTTTAGATCTAAGGAATCACACAGCTATCAGCCTCGCTTGAAATTTGGGACTAGAAACACTGGAAAAACTAAGAAGAAAAAATTATCAGGGATGTTTGGAATTCTTTCCATCCCAATAGTTACCAGTAGACTGTATTTAAAGTGACAATAATAACCTGAGGCTATATTATTTTTATAATGATGGTTTGTAAAATTTTCACACATTAAAATTCAGCCTGTTTGAAATGAACATCTATAAAGTTAGCTGCAGCCTTTCTGACAACAGAAGAATTTTGTTCAATATTATAAGCTGGAAATAATTTTTTTTTTCTATCTGGGAGCTGCAGAATGAGAATTTGCTTGCCAGCTTTCCACCTATGTGTGATCTTAAATGTTCTAAACAATCAATCAAATTACATTAGAGATAATATTTTAATACCTATATCTGTCAGTCAAAATATATTATTATTATGTTCCCATAGAAGTATCATCACTAAGAGTTCAATCTTGTACATTTTTCTATTCCACCTCAACGCAGTCTTTTCTCTATTACTTTCTTGCTTTTTTGTTTGGGGTTTTTGTTTGTTTCTTTCTTTTTTGTTTCTTTTGTTTGTAACGGCTCTCAGATTTAAAATAAAATAATTTGCAGTCACTACTTTTCGTAACAGTGCCAAAAACCTCTCTTGAATTCTTTGTTATCCTCTTGCTGCCATGAAACCCTTTCATATCTACTGCTATTAGCACTCGGTGATTTTATTCTACTGCTTCAGTCACAAGCTTTAAGATCTTACAGAAAGAAGTAATGATAGCATTGCAAAAAAAAAAAAAAATTCTAGTGCTTCAGGGAGACTAAATTTTTTCTGTAGAATGACTAAGTTGCACTCTAGAATGAAGTTCTAGCTTAGAAGGTTGATTTAAATCCAGTTAAAACCAATGTTAAGAAATTAGTTTTCCCGTGTTTCTATTGACTCAGTACCTAAAATAATCAATCCCTGATATGTATAACTCAAGCCAGCAAAGAAAATCGTATTTTTAATTGTTATCAGTCTACCTGACTTCCTCTGACATTTTAAATGTCAAGAAAGTACAATCTGTCCTACCCTAATTCCACAGAGAAATGCATCTTCATTAGTTTTTTCTTTATCAAGAAAGATAGCTATTCTTTAGAGCACTAACAACTGAAAATGAAATGAAAATGAAATGAAAGTGCTTTTATTTCCCTGATCCCCTTCCTTGGTGGTAACTCCATCACTGTATGTGCCAGCACAGGGTAAACCTGGAGACCAATAAAAAGCCAGACACTGAGCTGTAGAACAGACTGTGGATACCAGATGAGCAGAGAACAAAAAGGAATCTACAAAAATATGACCTTAACAGAAAGAAGTTTTTGGGAGCCTCACTCTTAGGTTGTAAGACTGTGACTGTGGAGCTCTGCACAAGCCATTTCGCCTTCTGAATGGGAGGGAAAATGAGATGATGCATCTGGTATTTGGATTAAAGATGAATGAGCAAGATGCCTGCTCTTAGTACTTTTTGCACAAAACTACTGCCAGAGACATACTGTAAGAAGGGGTTACAGTTCACTCTTGCTGCTTTTGAAAACTTCAGCACCCTTTTCTACCCAAGTGACTTCACCTCTTACAATGCAGGAGGGACTGCTGACTCTACTGCAATAGACAGAAGAGCTTATTTCCCCCAATTTTTTGCTTTTCTCCAATTTCCTTGCATTTTTTGTGTGTACTACAATTCATTTCAGCCTGAGAGGGGAAGAAATGAAACCTGGAGTTTTGCAAAGTTCTGTTTTAAAGTTCTTCACGTTCTCTCCGTAGGCCAACATCTCTGCATTTGCTTCACTTTATATGAAACTGATGGAATTCATGTGTAGCTCTTCTAGTTTGGTAAGTATTTCCATAAATGCAACAGTAATTAAATTCAGCTATTGGCAGAAGTATAGAAAGTGTAATGCTGCCAGAATAACTGAGTGTGCTATACTGAAAATTTAACCTTTTGCAAAAGACCACTTTGAAAGTTTATGCAATAGACTCAAATTTCACAGCTTTAAAAGAACTTTAATTTTAGTCTGGGGGAATCATTCATCTCCTGTTGTATATACATTTATTGTGCATATCAGTACTTTCCAAAGCAGCTCCAGAACTGTCTTCCATGCTGGCCTAGTTTAGACCATAAGCTGTTTTGAACAGAAGTTACTACAGTGCCTTTAAAGAAAAAACAACTGCAAAATCAAGATAACATCTAATTTAGAGATGTCACTTTTGTCTAATGAAAACAGACCTACAAGGAAAATATTTCCTAAGTGCTTTGCTGAAGCAAGGCAATGATCTGTGGGATGAAGATGACAGGGAATTTTCTGAAATTGGAAAATGCAGGCTGAGGTAGGAGACATGACGTGGCTGTCAGTAGGAACAGCTATTCAGGATCGAC
This sequence comes from Cyanoderma ruficeps, assembly GCA_008694505.1. NCBI lineage: Eukaryota > Metazoa > Chordata > Aves > Passeriformes > Timaliidae > Cyanoderma > Cyanoderma ruficeps. The sequence continues at coordinate 27,665,712 of VZDJ01000782.1, forward strand.
CAGAGGAGCTCAGGCCTCAGCCTCTGCATGCCAAATACAGCTCTTCTAAATGATAGAGTGGGAATTGCAAATAGCCTCTGGCCAGTCTGCTCGAATCTCACTGGACCACAGTGCCAATTAGAGTCACCAAAGAATGGCTGTGGGGAGCTCCCTCTTGTCCCAACCTTTCTTTGTCTGTCTGTGGGTAAGGGGCTCATTCCATTCACTCAATCCACCTTCCCACATGGGTTGCTTCACTCATGCAACAAGGTGGGACTTTTGACTTTTTTGCAGCCCCTGTATCATACCAGTCTCTTGTAGCTGGTTTACCAGAAGCCCTAAGGAGTTACTGCTTTTTAATTCCTCAGCAGCCAATATGGATGTACCTCATATGAACCCACTGAGTCCACACCAAGGATTCATACCAAATCCTCTGCCTCACAACTTCTGCAGCAAGATCTGTTTCCTTTTGTGTTTAAAAAATCAGGTAATTAGTCACAAATAATAATAAGGAGGGCAGACTGGCTCATTTTATCAGCATTTTTTTAAGCAGCTCCATATATCAATCTTTCAATTTCTTCTTTCTCTGTGTGGAGAATACACATTCAAATAATTCAAATATAATTTAAAGTTTGAAGGTTTTATGTGATCTTTGTGTGAGCAATAAAAATAGATGGAAAGCAAAAGAAATGGAAATAAAGCAATTGAATCTAATTGAAACAGACTTTAAGAGCAAAGTACTCTCCTCCAGCTTCTCTGATAGAAAGACAATAAAATTAGTGGCGATCTGGAAAATGTGTAAAAGACAATGATAACTCTGCTTCCTTCTCCTCTGTCTGCTTTCTTCTAAGGAGTGGCTACTTCTTGGTCCAATGCCATGAAACTAAGCCAAGAACAGAATTCAAGGAAGGTCCCTTGACCCTGGTTATAAGGATGTATGGCTTACATGCCATCCTTGAACTTAACTTGCAGAGTTTTTATGACAGTTATTTCTGTTATTCTGGCCCATATTCCAACTACTACGTTCTGTCAGTTAGAATGACCTTTGTCTAAAGTGCTAAGAACCAACAACTGAGAAACACAATTTTTATGAGAGCATGTCTTAGGTATCTGCATGGTCCTACAAATACATGTGTGTCCCTACCTATAATTATGTGGGTGCATGTCTGCTTTGTTCCAGTCTCTACTAATTATGTCTATGGAATAGCCTCTTTTCCATAGGTGACTGTATTTAAAGATGTTAGAAAATAAATTGCATTTTCAATAGCAAACACCTGAACCCTGAAGAATCATGAAGTGGTTTCCTGTCCATCCAAAATCTATTAACAAGGCAAGAAGCAGGAAGGCCATGTAGTCTAAATAAGCTATTCTAGGTAGAAATAATGACTGTACCAGAAGCAGGTCAATTCAGTGTCCAGAACATTTCCTGTGCTATAAGACTATCTAGAATCAGACTGGATCATTAAGTTATAGATAATTTTTCTGCCAATTGTTTCAATTTACCACATTTTGAATATATGGTCAGTGTTTTCCTTCCAAGACTCCCCAGCTGCTGCTTCCTTATCCATTCATATTTTCTTTTCACATTCCCTAGCAAGAGGCAAGAGCAGAGAGGTCTGAGGGCTGCTTTGGGGTGAGCTACAGGGGCAGGAAGGTTGCAGAGGGAGAGAGTGCCCACGCATGGCTGCTGAGCTGTAGAGAACTCTGCATTGTACAGGTTCTCCAGGGGAAAAAAATGTTGCTGAATGCAAAAGAAACAGACCTTTGCAAACAGTTTTGACTTTAATGGTAAAGCAGAGCTTTCAGATGAGCAGGGGGGGTGGAGTGAAATCTTGGTTACACCTGCCTTCCTGCCTGAACCCCAACAATTCTACCTACAGGATGTCTATTCCAGTTTTTGTTGATTTAGGCCTGAAGCAGAATTTTTCTTTTAAAGTTTCCTTCTTCCTAGACTGCTGGATTTGGCATTTATTCAAAGGGCAATGGCCCACCCAATCAGCCTGCTGGGACCTTTCCCAATGAAAACACCTCTCTGCTGCAAGCCTGTAGTCACTTGCAAGTGAGTACATGGCTGAGGAAGCAGAGGGAGAAAGGAATTCCTCCAGATTTGTCCTTTTGCAGCTTTTCCTTTGACTACAACTATGTGTGCTCCATTTCTTCAAACATTTTTGTTTCATGCAGCAGGAGAGGGCTGGCTGTGTGTCTGTGGAAGTAGTTTGTCACAACAGCAACATGCAGTTACTCTTTTTTCCCTTTTACTAAAATAAAAGTCATGAGGCTCTTTACAGCCAGTCATCATCCCATATGATGAGAATGAGAAGCTAATCCAGAAGCAGGAGCTGTATGGCCAACACCATTCCTCCAAGGCACAAAGGAAAAAAAAAAAGACAAGAAAAGAAAAAAAAGAAAAAAAAGAAANGAAAAAAAAAAAAAAAAAAGAAAGACAAAGCCACAGCTCTGGAAACAGAATTTGGAACTGTTTTTGCAGCTGTCCATACCCCTCTTTCTCCCCTGCTTCCAGGCTGTCTTGCTCCCAGGATTGCCCAGCAGAGCCTGTGGCCATGCTGGTGTCTGGCCTGCTGCTAGAACCATGACCAGAGAGAAGTGAGGATGACTGAGAGGAATTAGTTCTGCTTCAGGCAGCTTTTCCTGAACTGATTTTCCTGTCCTTAGAATGGGGTGAAGAAAAATTATACATCTAAGTAACTGCCTGGTTGGGCTCCTCCCTCAGTCCATCCTTCCTTCTCCTCCCCTCCCCTTTCTTTTCTTTGGTGTGCAGCCCACTGACTACGTGGACACTGTGGAGCAGAGCCAGGGCAAGGGACACAGAAAGACACGTCCTCTGTCAGAGCTCTTCTCTCCTTTTAAAAAACTATTTCAGATCTAGTAATTCTTCTTGCAGCTCTGCGTTTACCAGGGGAAGAAGGAGAATTTAAGGAATAAAGATTCAAATTAATGCAAATCACACTGAAGCTCCAGTGATTTCCCACATCTTCAGCTTCAGTTAATTTCAGTCTGACTGTATGGCAGGAACATTTTCTTAGCACCATTTTTCACGCCTTTTCCTTTAGCCCTTAATCTCTTAGACAACCTTTTTGGAAAACTCAGATCATATCCCAGTGCTGAAAGCCCTGCTGATTATTTGATACATAGCCTGATGTAGTTCACTTCACCCAAGGTGAGAGGTTGGGAATCAGCTTTGGGAATCAGCCTGGCCTCAATTATGAACACACACACAAATCACTGTGGAAGTTTTTATGTAGATGTTGTGTTGCACTAAAAGAACTTTTAATTGTTACTGTCTGTTCTTTTGTCTTAGCCTCATCACCGAAAAAATATATGTGCTGCATGCTGAGGTAAGAAATGCATGTAATGTTCATAGGAGTCTCAGGGGGCTTGGAAACTACTTGGAAAAACAGTATGAGTGAGAGTGGGCTGTGGATGATTGTGGCATGAATCTGTGATGGGGCATGAATCTGTGATGGGGTGGTGTGGAAGAACAACAGAGCCCTCTGGCCTGCTGAACATTTGTCACAATGGGGGTTATTCTCTTCAGGATGTTTGCTGAAATATTTAAGAAGGTGCCAAGAAGGAAGAATAATGTAATGGTTTGGCACGTAACAGAGATTGATAATATGCTATCAGATGCAGCGCCCTTTCGTCACAACTCTGTGAATATCACCAGAATCTGTGAAAAAATGTGATTACCAAATAACAGCAGAAGTTTGTCAGAAATTGTGAGAAGAGGCAAAAGCAGGTAGAGGGAAAGAAAGACACTTTAAAACATTAAATTCTCTGTCCCTGTTGGATATCCCTGCAGCAATGAAAATAAGAAGCACTCAGCCCTGTTGCTATGGCTGCTTTGTTTTTTATGGGAAAGCAAAACCAACAAGGTATCTTCATCAGGGACCAATTTTGTTCTAACATAATAAGTATTTGTTCCTTAAACTCTAGGTACCTCAGGATTTAGGGCAATCTAATTTTCTTAAAAGATTCCTAACCAATATGGCTGGTGGAATTATGTGAACTTCTTGCTCCACATTCCCCCTTGCAGCTGTTCCTCCATGCTTATCTCAGGTCACTTCTCTTTGCAGCTCGGGTAAGATACCTCAGGGAGCATTCCCCTTCTAAACAACTGATGCCTTTTCCACTGGGGAAGTGGGGCACCCACACCAAATGGATCCAGCCCTTGCTAAGTTCCTACCCACCTTTAGTTTCCTATGAGGAGAGGGGAGGGAGGACTGGATGAAATTCCCTGGGCAGCTGATAAATAAAGGCTACAATTAAATAAATGCTTGAGGAAAGCAAGAGAGTGAGAGAGCACATAATTGAGATAACAGAACACAAACTGAGAAGAGTAGGCGGTGGAAGGGAAGGGAAGGGAAGGAAAGAGAAAATGCTGGAAAAATGCAGAGGCCAGTATTGGGGAAGACCAGTTACATTACAGAGCTCCTCCTGGGAAGTCAGCCAGAGTATCTCTGTAGGAGTCTTCATCTTTTTCTTTGACTGAAAACAGTGCTAAGGCCTCACACAGCATCCAGTTAATGGGCCTAACCAGTGGTAAGGGGAGCATCAACTCAGATTTGATTGGACACCAGCAAATCAGTTCCCCTAACTGTACCAGAATGGAAGATACTGTTTGAAGATTTGGAGATTCAGACTTTTCCATCTCCTTTCCTGTAAAGCCTAATGGCTTTCATTAACCCCAAATTTTCCCTAGTATTTTTTCTTTGTGCTTCAATAGCACTCTGAGAGTCCACCTACATCCCCAAATTCTTGTTATTGCTTTTCTAGTAATAGCCCTGCTTCAAATTTTGGCATTTATTTTTATAACAGTTTTTCTAAACTTTGAGAAGTCAAAGAAATCATGTAAATGATTGATTTTCTCAAATGTAATTTTATTTATTTTTCAGGACTACAGCTCTTCTTCCTTAGAAGAGGATCCTGCTCACTTTCATTTGAGCTCTACCTGCAAGGGTTGAAGAACACGAATGAGCAAATTGGTCCACAGAGGGCTAACACTGGTGAAATGATCCAGAGTCTGCAGATGTCTGAGTTACACTCTGCAAATACAGCTTTGCAGCCTAAGGACCTGTATTTTTTATTGTTGTGAGCCTTGGGGCAAGTCAGAATGGAAAATCAAGATGTCATCTAGATTCAAGAAAAGGACACCAATGTTTTCTGTGCCTAAATTTTCTTAATCTATAAAGCCAGGGACACATTCATGAAGCACTTTGAAATTTCTAGCATATTGATGGAAAATATAAATATTATTATTTAAAAATAAGTTTTGAGTTGAGTCTTTGCCCCAAATCAGGAAGAAGTATTTTATTTGTATTTATTTTTATGTATCTTGAAACTTTCTCTGATTTTCAACATAGACCTGTCAGAATCACCTGATTCTTAAACTATTTTTTTGATTTATTTCTCAATACCACACATTTGTTTTAATACCTTGCAATCTTGAGACAGGTCATCTGGTAGGACCAACAGAATGGTTTAGTGTGCTGGGTCCTCTCTAGGTCCCCTGGATTACATCCTGCAAGTGTTACAGTATTACAACCATGAGGCCTTTCAGCATTAAACAGGTTCCTGTTGAATGTCCATGCATTCATTTCCAGATAAAATAAAGAGAGTTGGAAAAAAGAGCATGCTTTTAAAACCAGGACATTGCAATACAGAGGTGCAGGTGTGTGTCTTCTGGGGACTAGTAGCTGTAATGTCCTGAGGGAGTGCACAGCTGGAGGCAACATCTCAGCTCAGGTTGCAAAGTCTTTGGCAAGCCCTGTGATGCCTGAGCATCTCCTTGGATGACTGAGCCAGTCTTTTCTCCTCCCTCCCATTCATAGAACCTGGTGAGGGTTCAGCAGTCACCTGGATTGCAACAACAATGTCAGAACCTAATAGCTACGTACGGACAGATTTGAGGTCATGTCTGACTAAATGGGAAGTTTTACCCCCAAAATGTGGCTGTCTAAATTTTGTATAAAGTGTGTTGGCGTATGTCTGCATGTGTGTGTCTGTGAGTGTGTGGTGTGTGTTTGTATGTACATGAGAGACAAAGAGCTGAACACCTCTGGAAAGATATTTGAGACCACACATACTCTGCTGTGTGTGAACAAAACCTCTAAAGAACCAAATGTAGATTTAGAAGATAAGGACTTGATGTGAATATGTGAAGACTTGGCTACTATAATAAATATTAACGGTGGTTTAGCTCTTGTGTACTTTCTGAAATGCCATGTACCACCTGAGCTTGCACTATAGCTAATTATCCTTCGTCCCACCTGAAATTCTTGTACTGGACCTGAGATATGCAGTTTATGTATCTTCTCCTTGGCCTTCCTAAGCCCCTACCCAACAAGCAATGCAGACAATCTACAGACCAACCAAAGCATCCTCAAGCAGGATATGCACAGTGCTGGGCCTCTTAGCTGGATGGACTCACTGGATGGTGATGAGAAACTAGAGATGTTCAATGTCAGGGCAGTCATGACTAGGGCAAGGCAGGTGGAAGAACCCAACAAAAATCAGCATACCTGGAGGGTCAAGAATTACCCATAGCAGGGTAAGATGATGGCAGCACAATTCAGGAAAGGAAGGTGTCACAGACAGCTCCTTAGCAAAGGAGAGCAGTGAGCTGGCAGGAGGCATGAGCAGCATGTAGGGAGAGGTCTTACACAGAAGAGGCTTTCAGGTAGTGTGAGAGGAAATAATCAGAAGAAGAATGACATGGCCTAAGGAAGAAACAGGTTGTAATTTAATTTTAGGGTTTTAACATAAAAAAATGCTGCATCTAATATGACCAAAATTGTTAACTGGAGAAGATCTCCCAAATATAAGTTATACTTTCTGACTGAGATATTTGTGAAGATGGATCATAAAAGAGGTGGCAGGATATAGCCTATATTTTCCAGTTCTCCAGACTCAGAGACATAATGCTGACCAGGGCAATTTCTCCTCTCCCAAGTTCAAAGGGATGTTCCTGTTTTTTGTGAGGAAATCTCAGACATTCTTGGTACTTATACAGTTCAAGGTACCCATCACCTTTGGGTGGGGTGCAGGTGCCCCACCTGGGATCGCTGTGGTGACTGTCAGTGAAGCTATGGATGTTGTGGCAGAAGGGTGCAGCTCTTTCCAGGCAAGACTTCCCTGTCTGCAGTGCTCACGTCAAATTCGTCCACGCTGGCCACAGTCTGCACCAGAGGAAATCCAAAATTTTGGAGACAGCTCTTGGAGGTGGTGCCCAGCCCTCCTCCCTTTCAGGCAGAGGAGCAGCAGCATGTCTATGGTGTGCAGGGCTGGTTTCAAGCAGGAGGAATGTGGCTGACAGGGAGGTAGGAAAATGAGAGAGGGATGGGTTGCAGGAACTGACAACATTGTTCACTATCCTGCTTGAGTTTTGATACTCACACCACACGGAAATAAAAGTAATTTCTTACATTTTCTGACTCCCCTCACTCCCAAGTAAGCTAAAGGGGGGACATTTGCTTTCATAGCCAATCCTTTTTTTCATCAATAACGTCAGTCTGACTCCTTTGCTTTCACAGTAGCAAGGCTGCTGCAAGGCTTTTTCTCCTCTTTCCAGGCTCCTCCTGCCTGACTTTTTCAGTTAAATTCGATGATGACCCATTTAACAGAACTCACTTTGGTATATCTGGAAAATTTCAGTAAGGGTTGACTTAACATACCTATTTCTCATTAACCCTTGAAAGACATTTAAAGTGTCTGAACATATAATGCAATTGAGATCAAGGATTACTTTGAATGGAAATTGTATCTGATTATTACAAGGACTATAGCTTTGAAAAATAACAATCTTTCATGACTTTTCACATGGCAGAAAACAGGTGATATCAGAAAAAAAGTGCTTTAAACCTTGAGTGGGATCTCTGCAAATAAATCTGACTTGAAAGCATGGCCAAAAGATCATTTGTACAGTAAATTAGGCTCAATTGATTTTTTATTCATTCCACGGCTTTAATTCTGAAAATGAGATAGGAAACTGTTGCTTTTTAAATTAAATCCTTGCCTAGTGCTGCACAGCCTCCAACTTACTCAATTGAGAATGGGAAAAAACCCCACATACCATTACTTTCAAAACCTCTCTATCGTATTTTTATATTCGCTTTTTTTCATCTAGTCTTTTTCAGTCTAACTGCCACTCTGTATTATAGGGTGTATCCAAATTCAGGGAAAACCTCTGGCCAATTGTTTTTGAGGAACTTTCTGAAGGACTGCGCTGCTCCATTTGGGAGACTGAGAGTGCCACGTCGCTCCCTAGCTATAAAGGCTGAGAAAACCATCATGGTTACTTTGCATTTCTTGATGTGGTTCTGGGTGGTAACTTCCGATGGCCAACATTGTTTTTTTTTCCCCTTGGCTGTAAGGATATGGCATGATTGTGCTTGCTGAGAAAACTATGGAGGCCCTGAAGTGTAAAACTGGATCACAGGAACCATCTAGTGTTCTCAGCCTGCACCACCACGATAGCAATGCCTTGCATGTGCATAACACAGCTGTTAACATTCTGCAGTCTGCTGGATTAAATATCTAATATTTCAGAGAAAGAAATCGAATACCACTTCAATACTGTAGGCCAGCACAACTAGTTTTCAGCTGTTCTAATTGAGAAAATGAGAAAAAAGTACTTTTGAGTGGTCTCTTTAGGTGTTCTGCTCTAAATAAAATGAAAGCTGTGTTTTTCGACATATTCACAGAGGAACTATCCCTATTTTTCAGATTTTTTTTTTTAAAGCAAGGTAGAAAAGATGTTGAGGGTGGAAAGAACAAAGCATCTGTCTTTACAAAGTCCAAGGTTTTCATCTTTGATACATTCACAATAAGGCACCACAGCCCAAGCTCCACTCTGCACAAGGCGCTTGGAGAGTAGCAGCTGAGAGGCCTGGGCATGAGGATCAGGACATGCAGTGACAGAAAGCTGAGCTGGACACCAACAGTGGGAGAGACATGGGATTGCCATAGATTTAGGAGTGACAAAATAGAGGATTGGGATGCTCCTGGGTCAGCTGAGGGACGGAGGAGAGAGAGGATTTCCAACATGCTGCAGCAGAGATGGGGCGAATATCATGACTGTAGGCTGGGCTCTGGCTGGGCTCCTGAAAGGGAAAATGAGGGTGGGACTGAAGCTGTGAGGCAGGGCCGAGGGTGTCAAGGCTGTGCTTGCTAAAAACCTCATTCTCACCCACATCAGCCAGGGTTAAGTGTATCCTGCTGCCCTTTCCCTCCATCACAGGGTACTGCCTTTCCTCTCCTGCTCTTAATTTGCAGACAGAAATTTGGCCCTTCAGAGTGCCAGGCTTTTGCAGAGGATGGCAAGTTTGGGGGTAATACCTGTTATAAAAATATAATCATCATCTGTGTCTTGATCCCTAGCAGAAGTGCAGAAATGTCTCTTTCCATGCTTGGACACCTGATAATTTCCAGTATTTAAAATGTAAAAGGGACTGAAGGCTTTAGTGAATTGTGATAACTTGCCACAATCCCAGGACTATTTCATCCCACTTGAAAAGAAAAACAAGAGTCAGAGGGCCTTAAGGAAATAGAGGCATTCACTCTGTTTTGGTTTGCAGAAAAGAAATTCGTCAAAAGAACATGTTGAGGCAATGGAGGGAGGGAGAGGGGGAGGGAAAAAAGGAACACACTCCTCACAAGTCTGATTAATGGGGATTCTGCTGCACAGCAATTAATTTGGGTGATTTTTTTTTCACTGAAACAAGAAGACTTTGCACAATCCAAAAATTTTGTGAAAACATTTTGTTTCTCAAAAAAGTTCAGCCTACCAAAAAAAGGAAGAAAGAACTGGCAGAGTATCTGAGAAAATTAAAAAAAAAGTCAGTAGTTCAAAACAAAATGTATTTCAAAATGTATTTCCACCTGTACATCAACATTATTCATTTTAAAGTAATTTTAAAAATGTCCAAAACTTAAATAAATATTTTATTTCATATAAATTCAAACATTTGTTCAAATTAAGAGGAATTTTATGTGGTATTTTTTCATCTTACACACCTATATTTGCATCTCATCTCTGTGGACAAAATGTAAGCCCTGTTCATGTTTATTCTCTGACAGCATGAAAGCCTGGACATGTCCTAAAACCCCACATTTTGCTGTAAAAGTCTCCATGAAATAGGACAACATTTATCCTGTGTGATAAGGAACAGTGTAAGGAATACTTTAACATTTTTCTAAAGTTTTAAAATTTTGCCAAACTATTCAAAGTCTATTCTTTTACTTCAGCTTTGTGAAATTGAACTTTTTTGAACCTTCACCATGCCAGCACATGCTCTTGAACTGGGAAACTTACTCTAATTAATTGAGATTAAGACACAATTTTCATTGTTAGTCAAAATATCTGTGTTCGATAATAATGGGCAGGTAATACATTGTATTAAACTCAACAGTAAACACATTAAGATGTGATCTATTCTTTCTGCAGACATTGTCAGTGTCTCCACTATAAGCATATAGCAAGCCACAATGATGATCTTTAATTACAGCACAAAATGAATGAAACCTCATTAGTCATGTGTGGGCTAACAGAAAAATTTGAGAGTTCTTTTTAAAAAAGCTGGGAAAGTGAGCTTTTTTTTTTCTTTCTCAAGACATAGAAAGAAGGAGGGGAAATTAAAAACAATAACTCCATGTTGGGACTGGCACAACAACAACAACAACAACCCTGCTGTTGGGCCTGGCACTGTTTAACATCTTTGTTGACAACATGGACACAGTGGGATTGAGAGCACCCTCAGCGTGTTCACTGACTACCCCCAGCTGTGTGGTTTGTCTGACACACTGGAGGGAAGGGATGCCATCCAGAGGGACCTTCATGGGCTTGAGAGGTGGGTCATGTGAGTCTCCTGAAGTTCAGCAAGGCCAAGTGTAAGGTCCTGCACCTGGGGAGAGGCAATGCCAAACACAAATACAGGCTGGGAGAAGACTGGATCGAGATTGGAACGCTGAGGAGAAAGAGCTGGAGATGTCTGTGGACAAAAATCTCAATTACGACTTGTCGGTGTGTGCTTGCAGCCCAGAAGGCCAACTGCATCCCAGGCTGCACCAAGAGAGGGATGGCCAGCAGGTCAAGGGAAGGGATTCTGCCTCTCTACTCTGCTCTTGTGAGACCCCACCTGCAGAGCAGCATCCAGCTCTGGGGCCCTCAACACAAGGAAAGCATGGATCTGTTGAGGAGAGTCCAGAGAAGGGTTGGAGAGGCTATCAGACAGGCTGAGAGAGTTGGGGCTTTTCAGCCTGGGGAAGAGAAAATTCTGTGGGAACTCTACAAGCAGCCTTTCAGTACATAAAAGGTCCCACAAGAGAGCTGAAGAGGGACTTTTCATAAAGGCATATAGTGATGGGACAAGGGGAAATGGCATTAGACTGAAGGAGACAGTAGGTTTAGATTAGATATTAGGAAAATATTCTCTACTGTGAGGGTGGTGAGGCACTGGAACTCTCTGCCCAGAGAAATTGTGGATGCCCCATCTCTGGAAGTGTTCAAGGCCAGGTTGGATGGGGCTCTGAGTAACCTGGTCTAGTGAAAGGTGTCCCTGCCCATGGCAGAGGGATTGGAACTAAATGATCTTTAAGGTCTCTTCTACCCAGACCCATTCTAAATTACTTTTCTTTAGAATGAGCAACAAACTTATTTGGAGAGTTTTAATAGTTAAAAATTATTTCTGATGTATTTTATTTCTTAAATTATGATCTCTAGTTCTGCTGTACTTAGCACTTATAGACCATCTACTGTTGGTTTTGAGCTGGTGTGTATCCATCCCATGATAATGAGTAGGTGTGACTGTGTTCTGTTCACTTGATCTATGTCCATGCCCTCCCTCTTCCAACACCACAACTCTGCCTCCACATCCTTTATCAGGCAAGAAGCAAAGTAGTCTTCAAAGCATACAGGGTAGCCTGTGTTGACTGGCTCTTCTGGGGTAAATACCTCCATGAAGTCACTAATTTAAGTCTTCTTCTTCCAGGTGCTTTGTCTGGTATTTTCAGAAACTGTCTCTCTGACACAGCTGCTATTCCTTCAGATCTTGCAGAGATTAGTTACCAGTTCAGGAGTTATTGGGGGTAGACTCAGCCACATAGAAAAAAGCATTTCACAAACTCATAGTTTAAGGAAAGTAGGTCTACAGTGGATGTGAGGGCAACCCCACTGCAGAGGTTCAAGTGCTCTGGCACACTGTGTTGGTGTCCAGATCCCACAGTCACTTTTGTTCAGTGTAAACCTGCTCCCTGCCCAGAGCTCCCTACAATTATCTGAAAGTGGGTTGTATTAAGTGGGAGTCTGTCTCTTCTCTCAACTAACAAATGATGGGATGAGGACATGGACTCAGGTTGCACCAGGAGAGTTTAGATTGGCTCTTAGGAAATATTTTTTAAAAAAAGTTTGTCAAGCTCTGGAACAGGCCGCCCAAGCAGGTGGCTGAGTCGCCATTGCTGGAGGTGTTTAAAAGACGGGTAGATGTGGCACCTGGAGACATGGACTACTGCTGGATTTGGCAGTCCTGGGTTAAACTGTTGAACTCCATGATCTTAGAGGTCTTTTTCAACCCAAAGAGTTCTATGATTCTATGATTTCTCACCTCCTCCTCCTCCTTTCGTGTGCTGGCATCAGCACCCATGTGGTTCATGTGAGCAAGGTCACAGAGGTGTGAAAGCTGAAAACAAGCTTGTGGTGTGCTGGGTTAGATGTCAAAGGCTCTCTAATTAGCTGGAATTTATTTCAGAAGAGCTGTTTGCCTTTTAGTGGCCATGTTCTGCCAGACCAAACAACTTGAATTCTTTAGTAACATGGCACAAGGGACATTTCTGGACTATGAAGTTCAGACAACTCCATTCATGTCAGACCTCTATGACACTTGAGGAAAATCTCTGCAGACTGTGTTGAAGGAGGAAGAAAGGAGCAGGGATGTGTCCTGAGGGGGGAAGCTCTGCTGAAAGGAGGTTGGATACACCTCCTGCTGCCTGTGTGCTGTTTTGCTGCAATCTTGCCTTTTGAGCTATGAGGGCAGGTTTGTGCTGTGCCCCTGAATGCCATGGCAGCAACCCTCTCCAGCCTGTAATGATTGTAGCCATGGATGAGATTAGGCTCTCTGACTAACTAGATAATAAATAGAGAAGAATAAAATAACACAAAAAAATACAAAAATAAGACAAATAAGAAATTTGTCCTTCAGAATTGCTGTTCCTTCACTTTCCAAGACAGCAAACCTCCGAAGGCCAGATTTGGCGCAATTGGACTAGTAAGTATCTCCTAGCAGAGATTTTTTCCTCTGTCTTCAGACTTTAATGGAACTGAATTCCAAACTGTTATACTTTAAAATGCACAACTTTCTTGTTAGCATAGCTGCTGTTGGGATGCATGTATTCTAAGACTGTTTTTTAAAACAAACACAATGTTTTGTAGCTGTGACTGCTGGTACCTTAATGTACCTTCAAAGGCAACCAATCTGTCTATATTCAAGAAGAAAAAATATCACACACATAAAGGTCTCTATTAATGTTTGTTTTTCTGTTTTTCTTATAAATTGTGTAATCATTTTCCTTTTCATCATATAAAATTGTGATAAATGAGAAGAAGCATATGGTTTTCCTCTGTATATGATGAATATTATTAGCAAAGTAAAGTACAAAGCATCAGTCTCAACAGGTAATGGACTAGTGAAAATCACAGGGATTTAAATAAGGAACTAGTTACAGCAAATATCGCAACTAGAATATTTTCCTTTTTATCTCCACGCACGAATCATTTAACACATATCAAGGGAGTTATTCCATATTTTAAGTCTTATTATGAAGACCTAGATGTTATCCAGCATCAAGTTATAATGATAGAGCTAAAAGCACTTGCAGTAATGAAAATTATAGAATACTCTTTTGTTGTTAAAATACAGAGCTTTCCTCTGTGACTTTGTTCATTGCAGAACATTTAAGGAAATTATATATGTGGAGCTCTGTTGGCTTTAGAGCTTAAATGTCAGAGAAAAATGTATTTTGTAAAAGAAAGGACCGACTGAGCCTCTGGCCAGGTAAGTAATGAAGCTCAGAATAACCCCAAACATACTTGACTGGCAAACAAAATGATTTGTAGCTTTGATTCTCTTTCCATTCTTGGTTGCTAGGGGAATTCCCTTTCCTGACATGCAGAAATGTACCTAAAACATACCTGTATATAAAATATACCAGGAAATAAACAGCTTCACCAGTTTTAATCTTGCCATAATGTATTCCTTACAACAAAGTGCTCTGAGAGTTTGTGTAGTTATCAGCAGCACCACATGGTGTCTGTAGTGCTAAAGAAAAGAATTCATATGAAATACAGCTTGAAATATCTTAGCATTTATAATATTTAGCAAAATATTTTTGGATTTTTTTTTTTCTGACTGACCACACTCAGACAGTGACAAAGAGAGAGAAAGTAGTGAAAGTAATACCACTTTTGCTGCCTTCTAACAGGTGCATTATAGGAAAGTGTCCACAGATAAGAACCTAGAAACATGGAAGTACAGGGCTTGGAGGGTTCTCAAAGGGTTGTCTGCAGCTTTATCTATGTCATTCTTGGCAAATACTTGAGAAAAATGCATGAATGATGAGAGAAGATATAAGATTTCCCTACCTCTTAAAGGAATTTCTTCCAGGTTTTGACTAGAATTTGCACTGGATTAATTTTTTTTTTTAAACTCAGTCTTTCTTGCTCAACATTCCGTTACTATGGACTTGGAGACCAAATCTTTCCTTTACTCTTTCACTATCCTCATGTGAATTTTGTCCAGTTGGTCCACATCTTTCTTGAAATACAGTGCCTCAGACTGAACTCAGCTCTTCAAAGGAGACCTTACCAGCTCTGAGCAGAGCAGAGGTAATGACTTTTGTTCTTTGCTGGCTCAAATTATATGTTTCATCTTAGGGTAGTATTTGTATTTCCTTAATATTTTTAACTTTTATTCAGCTTTCCTCATCTAAAAAATCTCCCTTCTCTTTTTCTATGTAGCAGACAATTTTTTTTTGTCCAATTAATTTTTCTGGATCAAATTAAGTACCTCATTGTCCCTGAACCATGACTTGCTAGACCTTTATCTCCAAATTTCAAGGATATGACTAACTCTAATCTTCACAATAACTGATGCTATTCTCAAAGCCATCATGTCTTCAGATCCTGAGCACTAGCAATGATACTGAAGATATCTGAATGCAGCTGAGACCTCTGCAGGATTTCACTCAATGCAGTCTTCCCTTAGAGTTTATCATTCACAGTTGCTCTGTGGGGATGACTTTCCACTCACTCTCCAATAGTTTAACCTAGGCTATTCTTACCTACTCTGATGGTGGATTAATTAATGCTGATTGCAATTTGTTTCCTGGTTTGCTTATTTGTTTGGGTTTTAGTTGGTTTTTGGGGGTTTTTTGTTGTTGTTTTTTTTTTTTTCTTAGAGATTTACAAACAGTTTGTTGGATCATGACCGGTGTTTTTTTCAGGTTAACCAAAGTTTTGATACTGGGGTTTTTTGATTCTCTAGCTCCTCCTTTTTAATTTTTTTAAGATAAGCATGTTTTATGCTGATGAATGCTACATTTCTCCTCAAATAAGTAAAAATAATTGTTAGTAGTGCAGAGAATGGGATTGTGGGATGAAGTCATCAGAACCAGATGAATCAGGCATATTAAATACTTGAAGATTAAGTCTTTATTTCCTGCCACATATAAATTATGCTACCTCACTTCAGAGTGCTCTTTTTAATGAAGAATATCGTAGTGAAAATCATTATCTTATTCTTCCCTTTAAATTTATTTGGGTTTTTTTGTCATGCTTTGTGTTACTAGCAGCTCATTCTATTCCTTGCCTTTCCAAGCAGTTGTGCTATAACTGTATTAATGCTTGGTAGCTCATCCTTTCTTTTTGTTTTTGCCTTATAACTGAACTCCATGATTGTTAACTTTTTTGTCAAAATGATCTTATACTATACTTCCTATGCCCCTCCACAACTGGGTAATTAACACTTGCCCTTAGTAATAATTACTTATTATTCTTGTTTCCTTCTAACTTTTTCTTTTAGCACCAAGAGAAGGCATTATAAAGAAATCCTTGGAGTTTAATGGTGTTTGCCTTTCTGAAATCTGTAACTCGGGCTTTTCTTTCATTTCTTCTACCCTAATGACCATGAACTTCTTCATTTAATGGCCATTCTTACCTTCTACTTTGAGAGGCATTATCTGCTTTTTACCAGAATTGTACCTGACAAACCATCCCTTCCAGTTGCTCTCTCCACCTATTGATTATGAGCTACCCTTCATGAGCTGGATGGAAAGCCTGCACAGCATGTCTAGTGTCCCTCTGAGAGATAGCCACTAACATTAACCTGTAGCATGAGGGGTGTTTCTCTGAGAGATTACAAAAACACCTTCATGCATATTACCCTCTTTTTGTGTTCATCAGCATCATGAAGTCTCTGTTTTTCTTTTTATTAATCATCACTGAGAAACTTCCAGCAGAATGCACTAACAACTACATCAAAGCATTTGTGTCTATCCTTGACTTAAAGGGCAAAGTTTGTTTCCTTTTTGCCTTGTGTCTAATTTCTGAACAAGGCATTCCCTTGTGGAAAAATATTTGTTCGCATAGGTAATCTCACCAATTCTCTGCCAAGCCATGGCTGTGCACAAGTTCAGGTAAAAAGGACTAAACCTGCAGGAAAGCAGGAATGGCTGACACAGGCTGAAGGCCTGTTACAAAATATAAATCTTAATCCCAGGTTAGATTTTGCCTCAGTCTCTGTTCGAAGTCACGGTTTGGTGTCCTAATTCTCCTCTACATTTCTGATTTGTGTTGGCACCTTAACCATGTTTACGCACTTCCCCTATTTAACAAGCCTCTCAGTATAACTGTTATTCAAAAATAAATTTATCCCTCATTTGGAAATACACTTGCACTTAATGGACAAATTATTTGCATGGATAGTTCACGCATTATTTAAGGCCTGTGCAAGTCTATTTGAGATGTGCAATCATTTAAATTATAAGTAAGGGATGAAAACAAAGTGAAATCTGATCCTTCCATTCTTAATTCCTGTAAATAGCATGTATATCCTCTCGATCCATGCTAAGAGATGCAGAGCAAGGTCTGCAGATTTACAGCAGGATTTTTGCTCCTCCATGAATAATAATAAAAGTATTTGTTTTATTAGTGAGCTGGTGGTTGAATGATTTTCTTGCTGATCCTTTTAAGATACACATTTTCTTTTGGGGTTTTTCTGTCTTTTGGGGCTCCTTCTCTGATACCTGGAAGATAAAGATTCAAGATTTATTATAAAAATTTTTGTATAAATAGATTATTTAATCAGCCACCCACAACACATTTACAGCTGAAAGCTTGATTTTGAAGTGATGTGAAAATAGTAATGAGAATTACAATAAGAAAAGAAATCACTGACAATAAAGGTCTACTAAAAAATTCTGCAAAAGTCAAGCTGCTTAGTTCTTCTTGTCACACTTCACTGCATTTCTAGGGAGACTTTTAGTCTTTAAAGTATTTTAGAAGGTTGAAATTAAAGAGTAGGCCAGTGTCCTTTCTGATGACAGATACAGTGTGTATCAAGCCATTGGCTGACAGGGGTGTTTGGTCAGGACATGAGTTGGGTGCAGAAATGACTTTCAAGTTCTGGGGTTTTTGAAGAAGCACTGAAATCACCTGGAGGGGATGGATTGCCACCCTTGGAAGATGTTTGCCTCTCCCATAGTTTTTGATTAGATTAAAATGCATGGCTTTTATTAGTTGATTGCAGCTTTACCCATAGGCAGAAGTGACAAATCCCACATCATACATTATGTCTTCAATATAAGCCCATACTTAACAAACAAAAGGTGAAACAAAAAGGTACCATGCCCATCTTCTTCCTGTGACATGAAAACAACTACCCTCATCTCAGTGGTGACCTCTGGGAAACAAAAACCACATTGCAATTGTTAGTGATAAAAATCTGACTTCTCTTCCCTTGACTAATTCCAATGGACCATCAACACACCAGACAGCAGCTGCTGGGAATAGATGGTCCTGGCAGCATCAGGGGGCAAGAAGGACATTTCTGTAATGGGTATGGCATGAAATGGCTGGGCTCTGACTGCTTTGAAACTATTTTTAGCTGTTTTTTTATGTCTGAACTGAAGCACTAGAAGACTGAAGGCTCTATTGAGCAGTCACTGCTTTATGCCTTTATACATCCTCTAGTGCAGCACAGCCATTGTTAAGTATTAGATGGTGAGGACACATTTATGAAACCAAGACATCAACCAGACACAACTATCAGTGTGTGGTAGCCCAGGACATCTGGATCAAAGTACTTCAAAGAAGGAGGAGAAGAGAAGAGAAGAGAAGAGAAGAGAAGAGAAGAGAAGAGAAGAGAAGAGAAGAGAAGAGAAGAGAAGAGAAAGATAATGTTTTCAGCCTGAGATGATGCCCAAATCCTTGTTTTGATAAGGACTCTGAAGTTTTGAGTAATACAACAGAAGAGCTTGAGCCTGGGAGCATCAAGATAATTATATACCAACCCCAAATCAGTTATGCAGCTTGGAAAAGTTTTATTCGCACTCTGTTTCCAGATGTATATCATACAAAATAAAGTATATTTCTATTTTTACATAAATGAAAGCAATGCATTTTAAAAAGTCAACATAGTGCTCACAGTAATCAAATGCAGCTGGCTTATATCTCTAAATTTTTCAATGTGTTATGTGTACTCTGTTGTTTATGCCAACAGAATCTCACTAATTTTCAGAGCTGCATTAATCTGCTGTAAAATTTGCAGTCTGGTGTATCTCACACTACATTAAGCATAGTATATTTTCCATAAATTCAAATGCATTTTAATTGGTAAATTAAATGAAGGTCTCATATAAAACAGCACAGTGGCAAAATAATACCAGAGTATTTTTACCTTTCATATTTTATCAACAGTTCTCCCACATTTCTCCTTGAATGGTATCACTCTGCTTTCTAAAGGCAAATATACACTGATGGAACTTTGATTGGGACCTATCTTCACACAGCTTAAATAGAAAGATGGCACACTCTGCTGGCAGGAATCTTCCCATGACTTCAAAATGTGAGGAACAAAGCAATTTCAAAATGACTAACTACAAGGTTGTTCAGAATTCATTGGTCATTGTCACCATCATAGTGATTCAGAAGCTGTTTACAGTTCTTTCTTATAATTTTATATCAGATTGACTTACAGGTACAAAGTATATATTTAAAAAACCTGAGATATTTAAGATGCATGGCTAAAACACATAGTTTTATGTATACACAAATCTTTCAGGATTTTGGGGAATACAATGCAGTCAGCAGAAAGACTCCTCTTATTGTTAGAATGCTCAGATCTGGATCACTTGGGCAATTTTACTCCAAAGTTACTGGATGTAGCTCACATACAGTTTTATGAAAGTTTTACATTTAACTGCCTTCCTGAGGCTGAGAAGATTGATTTTTTTATCAGGACTTTACCTTGCCTATACAGGATATGCTCTGCTTGAACCACAAAGAACTAAAAGTAGAGTCACCTACACTTCAGAATGCCTCAGAGTAAATATTAACTGCATCAAAAAGTAGCCAAGTGGATTAAGAGAGTAATTTAAACTTTGTGAGACAAGACAAAAATGACTGCACTAAGAAAAGTTCAAGGTGCTCCAATCAGCAGATTGGGATATTTTGGTCCTGGTGTAACTCATAACTAATTAAATTTATTTAAGCGGCATACACTCCAATCTTTTTGAAAGTGTTTACAATCTTTCCCACTTCCTAGTAGATCTTAATGTTGTCCCAGAGATTGTTTAATCAGAGGTGGATTGGTCTGTGCTTAATCTTTATCCTGCAGCTTGATCTGAGTTTGCCCTTGGATGTGGGAACATTTTAAGCATGCTGTCATGGAAGCACTGATTCTCCCTACATAACAGCTCACATTTTTCTTAAAGAACCTTCCCTTCCTTCCCCTTCCCCTGCTGTCTTTGTTCAGCCCTCTGAAAACCAGCTTTAGCCCAGGATGCTCTGGGAGACATCTCTGGAAAAAGTCCACCAGTTTTGTACTAAGCAATGAAATCCACAGACCACAAATTTAGCCAAGGGTGTCTGAAAAATGATGTGAATAAGTGGAACTATTCTGTGGCACATTTTTCTGTCTCCTGATGTCTTCCAGTTGATTGTTTTGCCCCTGAGGTTGTGATATGCACCTCAGGGTGGTGATCTGTTTTCACCATTGACATGTGTGTGTTTTGTTTCTTTACAAAAACCTCACCATGGGAGACCTATTGCAGTGAACCACAGGATGCAACACCCACGGTGAATTTCAAACTCCATTCTGGTTTCCTGGTGGGTTTTACTTTTATTTCTAGGATATATCACTTGGAAATCCACTTCAGACTAGCTACCATGTCATACCTCTACAAACAATCAATAAAATACCAAATCATAGATACAATCATTAATGGCCACATGTGATATTAAATGACAAATATCTCTGTCCTATGAAGTAAATATTAAAAAGAAACCTACATATTTTGAAGTTGAAATTTATATTTTGCTTTCGAATTTTTAACCTATTTTGCTGATTTTTTCGGCCTTCCCAATGCAACTGTACCAGGACCTTATCAGACTCTAGGTTGTGCTGCTACACTCCAATACTTCTGAAGTTTTGTCTTTTGTTCTGGCTTAAGTCCCATTGTGAGTTATATCTTACCCTTGCTGTAAAATGTAACAGAATAAATTCTGTTCATAACTAAAATGTTAACTTTTTCTCAAGCCATCTTGAAAATTTGGACCTACAGCACAAGAAATTTCACAGCAGACAGACATCATGCAGTCAATTAATTCTGTTTAATGATGCATAGCTGTTCTTTGAAATATTTATGTGGGGTTTTTTTCCAGTGAACATTATTTCTATCATAAATATCACCGACATATATATTTTTAATTGGCTACTTGGCACTTTTATTGATAAGAATTTTCTCTACTCTTGTCACAGAATTTTTTTTTCTCACATGAATCTCAGACAAGTTCTGTAAGAAACAAAGAAGTATCTCTGGCTTGATTTTGTGATGTATTGAGCACTTGATTTCAATGAAAATTGCAAGCCCTTACCCCTCTGGAAGAGGGGAAGCGGAGCAGATTTTGACAGACTCTACTAGGAAGACAGATTGTCAAAGTCCCTCGGGACTGAATCCTGTGTGCCAAAAGAGTCCTGGAAGGCTGGACTTTCTTCAAGAAGGAGATCCTAAAAGCACAGGAGTGGACTGACCCCATGTGTTGAAAGTTGAGTCATCAGGGAAGAAGCCCAGCCCAGCTGACCTGAGAATTTTGGCTGGAACTCTTCCTGAGCTGAAAGACAGGTATGGGTAGAAGAATGGAGCCCCCATAATCCAAGGAGAAATGGTCAGAGACATGCTGCAACATGTAGACACATAGAGAAGTCTATGGAGCTGGATGGGATCCAGCCAAAGATGCTGAGGGAGCTGGCAGAAGTGCTCAGGGAGCCATTTTCCATTGTTTACCAGCAATCCTGGCTAACTGCGGAGGTCCCATGACACCCATCTACAAGAGGGATCAGAAGGAGGATCCAGGAAACTACAGGCCTCTCAGCCTGACTTAATCTCTGGGAAAGGCCATGGAGCAGATCATCGTGAGTGCCTTCACATGCCATGTACAGGAGAAATAGGGGATCAGGCCCAGGCAGCATGGGTTTGGGAAAGCCAGGTCCTGCTGGACCAAGCTGTTCTCCTATGCCAAATGACCATCTGAGTGCATGAGGGAAATTCTGTGAATGTGTCTGCTTGGACTTCAGTAAAAGCTTTGATGCCATCTCCCACGGTTTTCTCCTGAAGAAACTAGTCTGGACAACAGGAAGCTCCAGGGTGACCTTATTGCTGTGAAGGAGGTCGTTGCAAGGTAGTGGTTGGTTTCTTGTCCCAAGTGGCAAGTGACAATACAAGAGGAAACAGTCTCAAGTTGCATGAGGGGAGGTTTAGATTGGATGTTAGGCAACATTTCTTCATGGAAAGGGTTGCTAGGCACCAGATAAGTAGCTCAGGGAAATAGTGGAATCACCATCCCTGGAGGTATTTCAAAGATGTGTAGAAGTGGCACCTAAGGTCATGGATTATTAGTGGACTTGGCAGTGTTAGGCTTGCTTGATGATCTTGGAGGTCCTTTCCATCCTAAGCAATTCTATGATTCTACTTTTGTCTGCCACTAGCTGGAATGCATTTAAATATGAAAGAAACAAATTATGCAGGTTGAGGGAAGTTAGACAAGTTAATTGCATCCTTCGGTTTGTAGCATCCATGTAGGTCCTAATTAAGCAAACAATCTTCTTCCTGGAGGTTATGTTGTGAGGGCTGGTCTCACGTGATACTTTGAGTAAAATGCTTAAATAGTTTGAAGATTTTTATCGGAGCTCAGCCCATTTTCACCTGCAGGTCTCCCCACTAAATATGAGAGCCACTGGAGTATATGAGGTGAGGATAGTTTCCAGAATCATATTCAAATGTAAATATTTAATAAGACCTTAGAAATACTTAGCAAGAATCCCAGCAGAAGCAGGGACATGCTGTCTTTCTTTCCAGGGGACAGTAATCGCATCTAGAAGAGACCCCATGCAGTGCATGTGCCTCACCAGTGCCCTCAACTAACCATGGAAAGTGGCCTTGTAAAAAAAAAAATATTTTTTCTGCGCTCTCTCAGTTGTCTCTTTCCTTTCCTGACATATTTAAGTGAAATTAATATGCTAAGTCTTTTTGCACTGTAAGTTGCTGTTTCTTAGTTTTTGTTAGTAATGTAATGTGCTGATTGTGCTTTGTTCAGTTAGAATAATGTCTGGTCTCCCATGCATGGCGTATTTAATATTCCAGACCATGCTGATTTGAAGTTTCTCACACAAAAGTCCTAAATACATTTATTTTCTCACACAAAAGTCCTACATTGATTTTATTTCCAGTAAGATATATATAAACCATTCTGGAGGAGGTACATTGCCCAGTGTGATTTGTTTGATCTTCCTGTAGGACAAGATGAAACCAAGCTGCACTAATTATGTGTGCAACTGAGAAAATGATAGGGTGTGTTAAACTGAAGGATTCAAAGGAGGAATCATAATTTTTATCTTCTAATAAGCAATTAGAAAATAATGGTAAGATATTTAACAATATGTTTCATATGTGAAGGAAAATAATTACTATGTTGGCAGTGATTTAAGGCAATGACTTATGTAAAGAAATTTCCTTAAGTACAGCTAAAGAAAACATACGAGTCTTGCTGCATTATCTTTTCTTTTCAGTCTTACTGCTCAAAGAAGACTGAAGCTCTCCTTCAAACTGTCAGCTGGGATCACCCATGATCTTTCATCCCAACACAGCTGTGTCACCACACCCAACTGTGAGACCAAGTGTTTTACTGAATCCACATCCTGGGTAACCTGAAAAAGCATCCTGACAAAGGAATGTCAGAAGTCAGGACTGGAAGCATTTTTTATCCAGATGACAACTTAGGAGGCTGTAGAGTTGCCATTCATGTCTCAGATGTTTAACACATGGAACTTAGGGGGAAGTAATGCCCCAACCCCCTGCATCCTGCTCTCTGACCAATCATCCAAAGGGCTTCTTTAGATTTGTAAAGCCAGAATGAAAAAATTGCCTGTGTTTAAAGACTAAAATTTGTTTCTTTTAGAAAAGGAGCATCCAAATGCTCTCCATTGCTGTTATTGACACCCACATTACACTATTCACCTTTTTTAAAGCTAAAATGTGAACAATCTAAGCAGGTGAAAAAACTTCTTCAGAATAAATGAATCACCTCGAACACCAATGGTTTTATCTCTGTGGTTTTGTCTTTAACACGGAGGAACCTGATGTTATTCATTTGTAAAAAGCAGCTTATTAAAATGTAACATTGAAAATGCAATTTGCCACTAAGAAGAAAATCAAAGAGAAGGGAAACAAAGCACAGAGGAACATAAACCTGTGATGTACTTGTTGAACTATTAAAAGCAAGTCCTCTGAACTGCCTGCAATTTTAAATGTTTTCCTTGTCAGTGTTAATTTGCAGCAGCGATAATGGGGTGTACTCCTTTATGGAGTACTTGTGTACTGGTAGGGGCTGCATAAAAGAATGATGGTGAGAAGATTGAGGGAAGTGATCTTACCCTGTATTGGCAATAGTCCTGCTTCATGAATTGAAAACTCATTTGAACTAAATACTCTCTCCAGTCAATACTTCTGTTATTGTATATATGTATTCTGTCGGTATATGTTATACTGTATATGTGTATATGTATATATAGTACAGCACACCCTCATTTGTGCTGCCCTGGCTTCAGTGGACCTAGCTGGAATGGTTAGTTATTGCAAAACACTTGAAAGGCTGTCACAAGCTGGCCTGTAATATCAGGTTTTCATAACCACAAAAATTGTAATTTTTAATGCCAGAACATATTTTTTCATCAAAATTCTGTTTCTATTTTGTTCTAAATTAAATTCAGAATAAAAAAGCATTTTTGAAAAGCTGATATGAAATGGAACCAATATCCAGACGTTAGTGTTCATCTTCTTGCCTAGTTAGTAGCTTTGGAATACTGGATTTCATCATCTGATTGTTGTTAATTCTTGTGTTTCATTCCTCCTTTTCTTTTCTTTGCAATATATTACTTTGCAAGGTTTTGTAGCAAACACTACTGGTTTACAAAGCACGAAGCAAAGTTATGTTGCTATAGAGATGTTGCTATAATGGTAATGTTATGTATTAAGATAATGGAATATTACACTCCCTGAGAGGAAGACACATACAAATTCTGACAAATTCAAAGGGCAGTGCAACATGAATATTTAAATGGAGACATAAAACATAAAAAATATCCAACAACATCTGTTTCAGAAGAATTTTAGGTATACAGAATGAAACACTGAACATTAAAGAATCATTGCTGATGATGCTGTTTCAAAGTTTATGTAATTTATGTATGATGAACGCTGATGTTACAGTTATGATGGCATGAAATTAAAAAGTGAGAGAGAAAAGTAAAGGATACATTTATCCCTAACCAGCATCTGCAATGAACCTCGGCATTTTAAAGAACCTCTGTGGATAGGTGAGCACCACAGGATAGATGGTGAAAAACTTGGGTATTCTGAGCTGCATGGTTAAGGACTTCCAATGACATGGCAGATAACTCTATGAAATGGAAGACCTGGAACTGGTGTAGCAAAGTACCCTTTGGGGACAGAAAACATCCCATACTCTAAATCTGGTGCAGTTCCACACAGCTGAGATTGGCAGCTTCAGTACTCACATGATCTCTGACCTGTCTGAAGATACGTGCTGGAAACGGAAGGTGGGAAGCCTTTCCCAAATCATCACACCAGTGCGCCACACCATCCTGCCTCTCTGAATTTATCTGTCTCACCCAAATGTTAGAAGAATAAAATCTTCAGGATCTGTGCACATCTGTGGAGCAGACAAACCCCGTTTTTATTTATCCCTCCTCCCTGACTATCCTGGAGTGCAGTACTTAGTAAAACTCTGTGTCACCATGTTGCTTTTATGGCTTCTGGGCCATGGCTGCATATATGACCCTGGTAGAAAATCTGTACTTTTTTGAAGGCTATTTTTGAAAGTTGTTTCAGAGCACAAGTTGTGTACCAGGTATTTAAATTAGCTTCACAGGAAATGTGAAGGAATAAAACAAAATTGCTGACAATATTTGAAGTACAGAAGAGTTCAGATAGTTTTAACTATATTTATGAGTTCGTATGAATTCTCCAATAAAGCTGTTGCCTTTCTCAGTGACCACAATGAGGAACAGGGGAACAGAAATATTTCAAATTGCTATCATCTCATGACTCTTGGTTTTCTGGCTCTTCAGCAGGCCCATCTTCCTGCTAGCTTAGGTGACTCATGTTGGAAAGCAAAGGAGTAATGCCATTGGAAAATTACACTGCAGGTGAGGGTCAGTATCCAGAGCACTCTAGTCTACAGAGTGTGACAGCCTCCTTGTCAGCAATGGTTTATTGTATTCCCTAATGACCAGAAAAGATCTGTTCAGTAGGCCAGTAAAAGATGAGAAAGGCATAATTTTCCAATAAAAGTCAACACAGTGTCAGACTATAAGGTGTTCAAAGCAAGGGCACTGTCGCACAGTGGAGGGGTCATTCTGGCTGGAGCCATGCCTCAAACTGTAGTCCAAATAATGGAAATATAAAATGTATAGTGGTGCCCAAATGAAGAGGCCAAGAACAATGCAGATGCATTTTCACTCTCCAAACAAATGAGATTGCTGTGCAAAAAATTCAAACTGGATGTGAATCCTGCCTTTTTCTTCCACTTTAGGACATCTGATCATATGCATAACCAATGTTGTTGTATAGCACATATCCCCTGCTTCTAGCAGTGCCATGTGAAAAACCCCACAACTGGAGGGCATTGTTCAAGTAATGATCAGCCTAGGTCCTCTTCCATACAACTGCACTGAAGGAATAAGCTGAATGGTGTATTGGCTCTTGTTCAAAAGTTTCCTAGCAACAAAACAGGTGATGAAGAAAGCAGCAAGTCAAGCTGTGTACTGTCAGCATCTGCAATGATGAGTTGTACACAAAAAATAATACTTTTTATATAACAGTTATGTATCCTAAGAGTGCAAGTTGCCTGCAGGACTACTTTGTCAAAGTGAAGTCAGGAATACAAAAGGCTATGGCCTTTTGAAATCTGTTACAGGACTGTTATCATCCCTAATCAATAGTTTACATTTTTTGTATAAGAAAATGAGGGGAAATTTGAACCATAAAGGCTAACAGCTGCTGGATCCTTTGTTAATGTGTTTGCTATAAAGAGATATATCCATACTGTTAATGGAGCATGAAGAGCAAATAGGTGTTATGAACAAATGTTAATAACATAGGTATTCATAAAATAGGTGTTAAAGTCTAGTCACTGCCATGCTTAAAACTGATCATTAGATCATGACCACAAGTAATGCCCTGTTGTTCTGAGTCACATACTAAAAAAGCATCAGCTTTGCTTTGGAATTGGGAAGATTACTATTTTTTTTCCAGCTGGCAGTACTTTGGAAGCAGGACTCTATTGATTTTAGACTGTACAGCACCAGTCCAGTGAGAGCCTCTGGCATTTTGGTCAACTAGTTGTCCAGGTGCCTTGGAAGTGCAGATAGAGAGGTTCACCCTAGTCACCTCCTGTCTCCTTCAGGCATTTTCCCCCTCTGCAGGTTGCCTTCGCCTCTGCTGTGTGTGCCTATACACCTGTTTAGCTCTCTAACATCCCATCCATGTTTTCCTTCTATTTAAACTGCATCATGTGAAAGTCTGGTTCAGGAAGGCGGTCACAGAGACAGGTGACTGGATGTGACTGAGGAGGCAATAAGGGTCCAGGAATGAGGAACTTTAAACAAAGCAGGAAGGGTTTTTTATCTGGCCACACAATCACAAAGTGCCCCTGAGCAGAAGGGGAACTGCCTCCATGCACAGTGCCAGAAGAAGGAAAGCTCCTTGTTCAGTGTGTTCTGAGTGGATCTTGTGGCTGGGTTCAGCAGGTGACCTCTCTCTGCAGCTCCAGTGCTGGCCACTGCCCAGGCAGCTTAACGTACCACCAGCTCATCCACACCGCAGCTGTCCCTGTCAAGGATTGTTTGCTATTTCATCTCACCAACATCGCTGATGGACAATGTTTCAGGAAAACCTGAAGTGCTTCTGTGAAGTGGGGAGGAAGTTCCCATGGTTATTTATCACCTTGTCTGACCCCTTCATGTAACTTTATGTAACTACTTCAGAGAACTTTGTTATTAACTTTCAGTGCTATTCAGCGGCTTCTGCTTTTCCTTGTTTCGTGTGTGAGATTAATTTTATATTTAATTACCTAATGTATTATTCACCTTGTAAGCCTTAGAGCAATCATGTTCCATTTTATTAATCTCCCTTCAAGGCTACTCTCCTGCCTCCAGCTTGGAGTTTGCGTTTCACTGTGATTCTACCCTAAATAATCCAGTTCCTTACACTCACACTGAAACCATTTTTTGTTCCTATCATGTTCTGCTCCATTTTGACAAAGCACACTTCTTTGTATGCTCAACTTTCTTGAGGTTTTTTGACCTTAACACTGTGCCTTGAAGTTGTTTGGATCTGTTTTATGGAGGAGGACATGACTTTGCTTTTGTTGTTGTTGTTGCTGGTTTTGGTTTCTGAGTGAATATTTGACATTCTGGGGAGTTTCTAGCAATTGATTATACTGGCTGAGCAGGGACACCAAGGCAAGAATCTTTTCATGCCTAACTTTGGGCTCCCATGAATACTTTTCTCATTACTGATGAAGGCATCACCTTGACAACTAGGGTGGTGATGATGCTTAATTTCACAGTTATTAATTAGCCAGTCATACTGAAAAAGACAACAGCATGATACATCCTTGAGGTGACTGGTGAGAATCCTCAATGAAAGGGGTTTCCTGGTGGTCCATTTGCAGCCCAGTCCTCCATAATGTTCTCTTTTGGGTAACTTGATGGGGTTTTCTCACATCAGTCCCACAGAAAATTGAGAGGCTTGCAATGAGTCTAGAAATAGAAAAATGTTTTGCAATTTCACATGGTGAGTTTGCAGGTGGAATGGGATCTGGTCTCAGGATTTTTGTGAGAACTCTGTTGTTAAGCATTGGCCCCAAACATCAGCAAAAATACCGAGGTTTCTAAGTGCAGCGGAAATAGCCCTGCCCAATCAAGGGAAAAAAGGACAATCAGAAATACAACTGCTTCCTAAAAATGGCATAGTGAAACCACAGCATCAAAGAAAAGTCCTTTAGCAGCTTTAAATTATACTGAATGCTGAAATGGCTGTTCCTCACTGACAGCAATACTGATTTAGAAACATAAGCACATTGTAAACCACTAGATTTTGACTATGGAATCAGTCAGCTGTATCCTAATGGCATTTTGTCCTTTGTTCTTCAAATCAACTAGCATTCACATATGTGCCCTGAGGAGGCAGCAAGCAATTTCAGACTTCTAAGTTTCTGCAGATTTTGCACTCAGATTTTTATTACAGGGGATGAAGGGTCATACTTTAAGAAGTTCACATTGGAAATGTTAAATTTAATACACACGCAGCAGATAGCAGAAGAACAACCAGCTTTGGGAAGACTTAGTTACCTCACATTGGACAGGGTGGGTCTTGTGGGTCAGAACAGCTCTGATTCTCTAGCAGATTATTCTTTTGATTCAATCCACATAAATTTGTAACAAAATTCCTCTGTATTTTTCAGGGTTACTACTAGATGTTCAACATGAGCAATCACAGTGAGGATTTGGCTACTAGGACACAGAATCTGATAGACTGAAAGGCAAAGTAAGCTAGAGGACATGGTGAAGTCTGGGGGAAGGGGCAAGGGTTATGTCAATCAGTGATTTTAAGCATTTGCTGAGGTAGACTGAAATCAGGGCACTTTTCTCTGACAGACTTATGAGCCTGTGCAGCTCTGTGGAGAAGGACCAGGATGTCCTGGTGGAACATGAGTTGTCCATGAACCAGCAGTGCCCTTGTGGCCAAGAAGGCAAATGGTATCCCGGGGTGCATTAGCAAGATGAGGGAGGTCATCCTGCTCCTCTACTCAGTCTTAGTGAGGCTGTGCCTGATGGGTGGAGCAGGTCCAGCGAAGAACTACAAAGATGATAGAGAGACTGGAGCATCTTTCTCACAAGGAAAGGCGTGTTAAGTATCATGAAGAGATGAGAGAGGACTTCATCTAGGTCTATCAGTATCTGAAGGGAGGGTGCCAAGGGGATGAATTCAGGCTCTTCTTGATGGTGCCAAGCAATAGGACAAGGGGCAAAGGGCAGAAAATGATGCACAGGAAGTTCCTCCTGAATATGAGGGTGAACTGCTTTACTGTGTGGGTGACCAAGCACTGGAACAGATTGTCCAGAGAGGGTGTGGAGTCTCCTTTACTGGAGATATTCAAGAACCATCTGGACAGAAATCTGTGTGTTGGGATGACCCTGTTTGAGCAAGGAGGTTGGGCCACTGTGGTCCCTTCCAACCTGACCCACTCTGTGATCCTGTGGTTCTGTGTCTGGACCCTCTTTGCAGGACAGCCCAGCTCCATGGTAGCCACTGGTGAACAACACACTCTACAGCTCTATCTTGCAACCCAGGGAAAAAAAAAAGTCTGTGGCTCACATGCACATGTTCACATGTGGTTCACTTTGAAAAGAAGTCAGAGTTACACCTTCCAGTGATGCTATCTACACAAATAAAAGTACTCAGAGCATCTGGAAGACCATAGGTCTCTGTGGTCTCTGCTGAGGTCAAAGGAAGAGAGGTGGTGGTGGCTGGACATCAGTCAAGCTGATAAAAATTTAGGAGTGTTCTGTAATCCAACTAGAGGATGGCAACAGTCAGACATGGCACTCACACTAAAGATATCACCAGGCTTTGCGAGGAGTGGTAAAGGACAACATCAAATACGCCAAAGAAGTCTTGAAATGTAAGGAAACATGGTCGCTGAGAAAGAGGGCTCCCCATCCAGCACTGTGTGAGGTTTACCATCCATCAGCTGGAACAAGAAAATTAAAATATTGAAGATATTCCTGAGATAAATGTTTTTCAGTTGACTAGAACTATATTTAGGCCAAATCATTAGTACTAAAGCAACTTGTTTCAATTGGTTCAAAACGTGGCTTTTTAAGTATAAATCAACTGTGCTTTTTAAGCCAGTCATTTTTAAGTGGAAAATGAGAATTTTCCCTTGAAAAAGGGTCAGTATATTACCTTCTGATATTTTCTCCATTTTTTTAGGTTACAGGATTCTCAGGAACAATTTAGTTTTCAGTAAATGTACATTTTGCTATGAAAAAAAATCATAGTCAAGAAATTGCTAGTCACATCCTGAGACAATTATACAACCACAAAATTAACATGACGCATTACCATTCTATTAAAGAAATTAAAAGCCAGAGGCAAACAGACAGTACCACATTATAATGTAGGAATATTAACATTAGAAGGCAGTGTGGGACCCTTTACAGAATACTGATGAAGATCAGCATGTGCTAACCATTCACTAGATACACAGAGAGGAAATGTGGGCTTATGTTCAAGGTTGTATAACTGGTCAGATGCAAGATTCAGATTTACCTTAGAAAAGACTTCGTGGTTAATTAAATTTAAGATGCAGTACAGGGGCTTAGCAAATGAAGAGGAGTGGTGTAGTGGAAGAGGAGAATGTAGGAAATTAAATGCCACAGCTTCCTATGAACCCTGACTGATGGGATCAGATTTGTAATTTTGAGAACAGACATCAAGGGTGCATAGCTGTCAATAAAATTATCATCTGGACGTTTTATAATCTATGATGATGCTATTTTCAGGGTGATTGCTTAGGAAGGAATCACATCCATTTGTATAATAATGTATGCTATCACCCTTCCCTATATACACACACACTGTATTTTACTATATTTTTATATTTATATGCTACACATATTTATAAAGCTACACATATTTGAAATTATTACTGACTTCAAGGAAGAATATATTTGCAATAAGATTTTAATTATTTCAAAATAAGAATGTAGCTGAAATGAAAGTCTAAGAATTATTGTAATGGAAAGAGAAGTCCTTCACATATGAATTTATATGGATTATGAAAATTCAAGCTTCTTTCTTCTTTAACAGCTGCCTTCAACTTTCTTCTAAAAGTACCAAATCTGCAATTTAATTCACTTGCAGAAGAAGTTTAGTTCAGCTGCTGAGGTATTTCAGTACATGGCAACAAAAACCTAAAAATAAGAATTCCATTTATCAATAGAAATTTGGCAAAAAGCTATCTGGAGGGTTGGTGTGATTGCTCTATGACACCTTTGTTTTTTTAATTTTGTTTGCAATACAGCATGGTGTGAATAGCAACATTCCATTCCAGTTTGATTTTTCTTTATGTATCTTCCCTCCTCACCGAAACAGGTGACAGTGAGATGCAGGATGGAAGCAGTTCTTTCCCTTCAAAATTTCAGAGTATAGTTTTATGGTTTGTTTCCTACTGTTAAAAAAATCAATACAAAGTGAAATTCTGTCCAAAGGTGCTGGGAAAATGCTTTCCCCATCTGATCAATTTTAACTGACAGGTCCCTGTCATAGCATAAGGTTGCTTCTTTCATAACATCTTTGTTACTTTCTAATATTTTTCATGGCTTTTCCAATTTATTGATTGCTAATTTTTTTTCTTCATTTTCTTCTTCTGTTCTTCCTTTGTTATGTCTTCTGGCTTAAGAAAATGTAAACATAATTGACATTTTGTAAACAGTGCATATAAAGTGAGTAGTACTAGTGAATTTTTGTTAAATACACCCTTGACCATTTGTTTTCTAGTTCATGGAAGAGAGCCGTCTCTGAATGTACATGTAAATACCATTAGCATGTCCAGGAGCTATCATGTACATCAGGGAAAATGGCATTTTTCCTGTGTTATTTATTCTGTTTCATTAAAGAACCAGGAGGCTATAACACTCAAAAGTAAGCTTTTCCTAGTAAGGGTGAGTAACCCATCTTTCTATCAATGTTTTATGATTTCCAGTTTCAGTATTTCGTTTAGTTGAGAAACTTTGTGACATTAACAATACAGACACTTTTGCAGTTAACTTGGCACTTTAGTACAAACATGATGATGCAGTTTTCTGGTCCAGATTAGGACAATGAAGCCTAAACAACTAAATTACAGCAGAAATCAGACTGCTGTAAATCAGAAATTACAGCACCACAGTCAAGCAAGGAGTGCTCTCACCAGCACAGAAATCTGTAATATTGTGGTATCATTCTATTCTTGGCTCTTAAAGTGATATGTGTAAGATGAAAGAAGATATCCATATAAACAACAACAACAACAATCTAAAATGGTACTAACAATGAATGAAACTGATGAGGAGACTCTGTAGCCTGTTTGAAAGATTAAGAAAGCAGAATCATCTTTTGAAGTAATCTTGCTTTCTTTTCTGTTGGAGTACCTCATTGTCCACATGTACTTCTGCAGTTAGCTCTGGCTCTGCATCTCTTTACTGTCGCCACACTGTCTGGCTGGACCAGCTGCTGGAAGCAGATGAACCCATTTGGCAAGTTCCAGCAGACACCAAGATTATTCGCTCCAGAGGACACATACAGCATATGTGGCCTCCAGAGTCCATAGGATTTAAGAGGCTGGGTCTGCCTCTCAGAAATATGTTGCATATACAAGGAGGATTCAACAGGAAAGCCCCTGAGGAATGCAAAGCTTGATGCAAGGAACAGGAACAATGGAGCTAAGAGACTGGAAGATTTTCTGGTCTTCCAAAATTAAGAAAACTGATTTAGGATACAGGTGGTGAATAAATGAAATTCTCCCAAGAGACAGAACTCCTGCAGTTTCCTTGAAACTAAATCAAGGAAGATTTGTCTCATTAATTCTTATTAGTGGCTGGTTACAGACAGTGTGATTGAGCAGGAAAATGTTAATGGGTACAATGGCTGGCTGTGCTCTAAACATAATTGAAAGTTGATGCTGCTTAGAAAACTGGTTCATGCACTTAAAATCAACATTAAAGTTATTGCATTTTTAAATAAGTTGCTAATTCCTTCTCATAGCCCAAAGTTCTTTTACATCTTAACGGAATAATTCTAATCAAAAGCATACTTCTTTCTTTTGATTGTGGAAAGCATTCCTTGTCTACTAACTTGAATTTGTGTCATTATTTCCACTTCCATAATATAGATGGTTTTTAGTAATTTGTGTGTCCATCAGCTCCTGTTTTTTTTTTTTTTTTTAATCTTTTGAACCTGCTGGCCATTTTCAACCAGCTGTGGCAGCAGGATAATCTTGTTCCTAAGGGTTTTGTGAAAATAGGTATTGTTTATACAGTATTGTTTTGAAAACCATGTGAGGTCTGTGGCTTATGTGCACTGCCTGGTCAGGCATCAAGACACCACGTGGGACAGGCAGGAGTGGGCACCATCACTTTTTGAGTTCAGCAATAAAGCAAGAAGAGGAATCTGAAGTGTCATGAAGGCCAGAGAGAAAATGGGGATGAAGTAAGTGCAAAAGGTGTGTGCTAGGTCTTAGTACAGACACATACAAATAAGAGACTTTGTTCTATTATATCCTTAGTAAATAGAATTGCTTGGTTTTCTCTGGATGGAGTATTGCAAATAAATTTCAAAATGTAAAATAGTGTATATAAGAAAAGAATTTCTGAATATCTACAACACATGCACAACTCATCTTCCTAGTTATAGTAATTTTACTCTATTGCCTCTTCCAAAGCCATTTTCAGTTTAGATTAATGCCACTGAATTACCTTTTCCAAAAGTAGAGCAAAGTGTGGTATGAGTATATATATCTAGCAGCAAATAAGACCAAAAAGAATTTGGATTCAGGGGCTCCTTGGCCAAACAGCAAGATCAATCAGGAAACACTAGGAGACTTTATAGAAGTCTCCAGCAATTTCAGAGAAAATGCTTTGTGCAGCTATTATCAACTTCTAAAAGAAACAGCATCATAGTAAGAACAAATATTACCTAGAATTTCATCATGTAAATTCAGGAAACTCAACTCTTCCTGACTGGGTTCAACAGTGGTTGGTGGTCCACTGAACCAAGGTCTCCTCATCTGTTGAACTCAGAGCATAAAGAACAGCAATGGTCATCAGCTCCCAAAGGGCTTTTCCTTGTGCAGCTGACTGGAGATCAGAAGCAGAACTAGAGCCCCATGGCCACACAGCTGAATTCAGGGAGTTTTCTCTTGGCCCCAACCCCTTACATTCAATAACTGGACCTGAAGATATGTTTAAGGCTCATTTATCATTTTTCAAGCATGAAATAATGATATCTGGACCTAGCCACTGCACATTCTGTGCTTTAAATAATTCCTTCTGAAACAGCTGTTGTCTTCAACACAGAGTTAAGGCTATGAACCAACTCCTTTTAGCGATAGTGATATGAATCAAACTGAATTAATGAATTAAATCTGATGTGTTGGATAGTGGTGAGTTACATATTATTGTGATTTGTTTCCTTTTCTTAGAATATATAACTGGTTACCTTTTAATTGCATGCCTGCATTATTTTTGGATTTTTTTTCTCTGTCAGTCACATTTTCTTGGTCTACCAGCAGGGTGTGCTGACTCACAAGAACAGCATTTTTCAAGTAAAGGTTAGCCTGAGAGACGACTTGAAATAGAAAAAGAATTAGGCTAGTAAAAAGGGGGGGAAAGCTTCTCTTTATGGTCAGTTTTTAGCTCTGATGGCCTGATAAATTCTTTTTTTTAATCATCCAAACTGACTGAGTGATGATAAAACTCAGAGTAAATATCTTAACTTTTAAATTTGATTTTAAATTTCAGGATAAATGGAAATGAATAGGCTTTAGATTGGGTGAAACTCTCTCCAGGTGTTTCTCAGGTTTTGTTTCCTCAAAGTATTTGGTTCCAAAGGTTCTATTTTTTTTCTCCATAACTGTTTCAAAATCCTCTGCTTGTTTGCAATTGCTTCTTTAGTTCATGATGCGATGATATATGACTACAGTGCAAATAGAAACCATTAATCACTTTGTTGTTTAATAGTAACTGGAATTAGTTATTTCCTGCTTTCAGATACGCACCCTTAAACTAAAGGTCACTGTAGATTCCCCAGGACTGCTTGTGGTAGGGCAGATGTGGAGGGAGCTGTCTGTAGAGGGCAGCTGGCCTTGCTGTGTGCATGTGACACTTGGGAGTCTGGGCCGAAGCTGGTTAGGGACAGGTTGCCACCTCAGTGATAAATCTTTAGTTAGTAATAGATAAGCAGAACTGGATACAGGGACAACCTCTGATTGGACAGCAGCTGGGTAGAAATCATACCTCCCTGCACTTAAAGCTAAGGGGGTTTTCCTGCTTTATGGTGGTCCCTGTGGCACAGTTCAAAATTTTTAAGTGTTTTCTAAGTCTGAGGCTTACTACATGTGGACATGTCCTTGTGTTGTTCCCTGGAACAAAATAAATGAGCATAGCATTTTATCTCAGCTCTTTCTACCTGACTAAGTCTGGAATCCTCTTGATCCTGAATTATAAGGTGTGGGCTGTCTTCTCCAGCTAAGAAGCTTTAAGCTTAACCACCAAATCTTCTTCTTCTACTGCTTCTAGGCAACAGCTTACTCCAAAGAAAAATCAGTGCAGTTATAGCCCACAAGATGCACACCCACATGAATACGAGAGGTTGCTTGAGGGTTTTCAAAACACAGAAAAGAAAGCTAAGTGATTTGAGAAAGAATTTAAATTGCATATTATTTCAGCTTATTGACACTTCCAAGTAATTTTCTATTCCTAAACTTCTGAACACTGACTGTGAATAATACATTTCAGAATACTATCCCAAAACAAGTTTATAAACTCTTCGATATCTGAAGATTTAGTTGAAGTGTCAAAGATGCCTTATGCACTGATCTTTATACAAATGATCTTCTTTAGACCCCAGAAAAGCAGTCCCAGATATTTGTACTTGACATCTGCTTACATGGGCCAAGATTTATTCCATCAGGCTGAGGGAATAAATGACATGCCATCCTCTTTATTGTGACAGAATCACAGAATCATGAAATCTCCTGAGTTGGAAGGCAGCTGCAAGGATCATTGAGGTCCAGCTGCAGGTCTTGCACAAGACCTCCTTATGAATCACACCGTGAGTTATTGTAAGTCACATTCACACTGTGTGTTATACAGGGGGCAGAAGTTAGGGTTTACCTTCTAAAGCAGCTTGCATTTAAGCTTAAAAGCCTTAAATTGAGGCCCTTTGCTTGACCATAGATTGACCCTAGACCAGACACTGAGTCAATCCAGCTAGTGTTTAGGTACTTTATACAAAATGACCACAGTAATGTAAGAATGGTCAGCTGTATTCTACCTGAAGATTGTTTCTGCCTCATTCTGGGCTGATTCTGCTATGTCCTTTTCCTGATCCTCTACTAGACACTGGAAACAAGTCAGATTGAGTGGGGCTCAAGGTCACCTGGCCTAGCCTAAAATGCCCCTGCTCATTGCAGGGAGGTTGGACTAGGTGACCTCTAAAGGGCCTTTCCAACCCAAACTATTCTATGATTCTATACTAAACACATTTTCCCTCAGGCAATATTCATTCCTGGATGTCACTATTGCACTTTAGAAGTTTTTTAAATGGCTATGGAAGTACACGGAACTAAATTAGTGACCAGATGTTCCCTTGAGGTATGCAAAACATGAAATAGTAAGGAGTGCCAAGAAGGGACTGCTCACTAGTTGTAATCTTACTGCAGCTGCTGATACAATGAGAACATTACTAGTTTAGCTGTGGCCCTCTAGTTCAAGAGTCAGCTGGAGAGCAGGAGAATGACTACATGACACAGCTGGTCTCCACTCTGACTTATGTATCAGACATATGGATTGATAAATCAACAGCTGCTTGAATCCCTGTGTTTGAAAGCTGATACCTGACAAAAAGACAGCTAATGGTCATACACAAAACATGAAGAAATCCACACAGAATACATGGCCTGGAGGAGTTCCAGACTTACCTTGGGACATCCAAAGCTTGGGTGGACTGGAATCCTCTTTAAAGATGTATCTTTCTCTCTGTCAGTTAACAGAGGTGGAGGTGTTATATTTAAGTATCCTGACTAAACACATAAAGTTGTGAGGGCTGAACCAAGGCAGAATCTAGGTAGTCTTCCTTTCTGCTATGTAAAGGATTCACTGGCACTATTGCATGGGACTTGGCTGTAGAATATTGTCATAACTACCACACTCCCTGCCAGCTGCTCCAAGAGCTTCTTTTAGATTTACTTGGAGCCCTTAGATCAAGGTTATCAAGGGCCCTGTCAATCCAAGTATTTAATATTTTTAATGAGGGAAATTTCACAACTTCTCTGGGTAACCTTTTCCAATGTTAAATTA
The DNA here is from genome assembly GCA_008694505.1 of Cyanoderma ruficeps. Taxonomy (NCBI): domain Eukaryota; kingdom Metazoa; phylum Chordata; class Aves; order Passeriformes; family Timaliidae; genus Cyanoderma; species Cyanoderma ruficeps. The sequence continues at coordinate 27,703,679 of VZDJ01000782.1, forward strand.
TTCTCATGACGAAGAATTTTTCTTACATCTCACAACAAAGAAGAGTAGAATGGTAGAACAGTAGAAACCAAACTCTTAAAATAAATTAAATATTTTCAGCAGTGAAAATTTGTTCATTACTAGGTGTTTTCCAGGGTGCAGCTGTGTATGTGCTGAACCAGATGCACAAGTAGGAAGATCCTGACTTACACTGTATCAATGCTTTTTATTTTTCTGCTTTGCTATCTGCAACTGGAACCTTCATTTCCCTCAGCAAAGGTATTGATTGGCTCAAGGTGTATATAAATTTGTGAGGAGGAAGCCATCAATCAAAATCAGCTACATTTTTTAGGAAAACACTAAATAAAGCCATCAGGCTACTGCCACTGCTGCTATAACACAACATCCCTATCAAGTTGTGCAGGTCAGGTCAAAACACAGATCAGCTTTTCCATCCAGCTTGTTGGTTGTGAGACCCCCCCCTTCAAAAACACTCAATCTTCACACGTGGGAACATGTTAAAACCTATTGTTACTGCTGAGGTGACTGAGAATTTGTATTCACCAATTCTTTTGCAATTTTTCTCTTCCTTTTTTGTTTTTGTATTGTCTTTTATTTTTTATTTTAGATGAGTACTAACATCACAGAAAAACCATCACTTCTGATAATAAACTATTTGTGTGGCACTGTGCAGCTTTTATGCACTTAGATGAAAAGAGTCATAATTAGCCAGACTTTACTTTTAGACATGTTTCCTGGTAGGCTAGGGTGAAAATATCACATTAACATGGCTGATTCAGAAGGCCTCAGGGGATGCAGAAAATTATTTCATGGCATCTTACTTGTCCATATCTCAACTTATAAAAGCAATGTCTTTGGAGCAGTTCAAAAAAAGAGAAAGCATTCTCTGACGACTCTCATTTGCCTTCATTCATTGAATTCTAGTTTTATTTTGTTTGTCATAGTTCTTTAGATCTATTTGGTAGTTATGCCCAGATTACTTAAAGAAAACCCTGTATTAACAACAATAATGTGTAAAATATTTGCTTAGCTAGAGTCACTGACTATGAGAGGACTGATGAGCTGTTTTATCTTTTCAGATCAAATGGTAGTAGAATAACGAGTGTGTCCAAAAATCAGGGCTTTCCTATAGTCAGCCTATAAGTGAGACAAGTAGAAATACAGAAACTGAAAATAATTCAAGTCATCCTCTCGATTTTGAATTATATCCTAGGGTAGAGTCACAGTTCAGCTGGAGAGCAGGGAAAGAAACATTAGTTGTTAGAAAAATGTATTTGATTATTCTCAGTCTATCTCCTTTCTCCCAAAGAGAAAGTTTCGTGCAAAATTTTCAGTAAGCCTGTCCATTTCCACCCACAGGGAGGAGCTCAGCTGAATTCCTCATTTCAGTCCCTTCCATTTTACTTTTCTCACTCTGCTGGGTCAACTATACCGTTTAGCTCAGTTTTTCCCTTTTTTGTTCTGAAAGAATTTTACTCTCCTCTTCTTTAGCCCCAATTGCTACTTTTGTCTCGACTTAGTGTTGTGCCCAAGACCATTCATATCTCATCTCATTTCAATTTTTTTCACGGGGTCATCAAAATTTCTTCCATTTATACAGCACTTTTATGAGACAGATTCTCAGAAGATTTCTCCAAGCCCACTCTGAACCTTTGAAAGTTTTGAAAAGGCAATATGAAAAACTTTCAGCCCTTTTGAAAGGATAAGTGAAATATTACCAAAATTCTGACTCTTCTAGTCTGGATGGCTGAAAGATTTGTCAGATTCACAAAATGTCCTTTGGCAGAAATCCCAAAGAACAGCATCCCAATCTAAAGTCCTGTGCCTTTTGTGGGAAAGAATCAGCGAAAAAAAAATAGGAATGTTGACATCTATGCCATAAACTTACAGCAGTAGTGTGCAGATGCTGAACGCTGGAAATGCCCTTGACTTCTAAAATCAGAGGTTGCTAACAATGCACTGAGGGGAAGTTATGGATGGCTCCTCTTCCAAAGCAAAGATAGAGTTGGGAGCACTCCTTTGAGAAAGTTCATCTGTGAGGTTTCCACAGCATTTTTAAGAGGTGAATGGCTTATCTTGTAGAAGTAACACATTCTCTCAAGTGGCAGAGAATGAAAATATAATATTGTCCCAGGGGTAATAGGCAGGCCGCCCAGCCATATTTTCCCACCTGAAAAGGCCCAAGGTCTCTTGTCTGTATCACCTCAGTCAGGAACAGGGGTCCTCACTCAACTTTTGTTCTCTGAAGTGCCCAAATCAACTCATAGTCCAGTTTGTCTACAAAAACTGCAACTTCACACAAGCTAAAAATCCATTAATGGTTTGGCCAATAATAAGGTTTTTATTTTTTTATATATANATATATAGTTTTTATCAACAAATTTCCCCAAAATGCTGATGCTATGGAGTTCCAAACAGTGGGAAGTTGTATTTTTAAAATTTATACATTTTTATTTTAAAAAGAAGTCTCAATAGTATTTGCTATCCTATAAAGAGGTAAATTATTTTTTTTTCAGAGAAAAATAATTTCTTTGAACAGGAGACTGAATTCTGATGAGGAGAGAGAGAGGACAGTCCTGGGAAATAAGAGTAATATCCATAAATGAATCATTAGAGTATTAAGAACAGAATAGGAATGATGCCTCACTTTGAGGAATGCTCTTGTGGATTTTGCAGGCAATCACTTCTCCTAACCTTCACTAATCCTCTTTGAATTCAAAACAGGACTAAGGCCCTTCCTGTCCCAATTTCTCTGTTCAGTAAGCAGGAAAAACACAAGACATGGTGTAGGCTGCTGCTCTGGGATGTGGTCTTGCCAGGATTCAGCTTAGCTGAGGAATGTAACAGCCCATGTGTGTAACACTGCAGACCTTTGGTTGACTTTAATTGACAGCTAACTATTAATCCTTTTAGAAGAAAATATTCCCAGCATCATCTGTGCCATAGGCTGGTGCTATAAATGGACTCTTTCCTCACTCGTCCTTTCTAGTTTTCTAGGAAGTGGCAAACTCCTAAAAAATTGAGGGTGGGAACTGCAGCACTGGTAAGTGGAAGCCAATGACAAACAAGGCAGCCCTATAGCTGAAAACTCACGTCCTGCCATTTTACTTGTGCTGGTTTTGGCAGGGAGACAGTTAATTTTCTCTACCACAGTTGGTGTGTTGCCCTTTTGTGTTTGTGCTGGAAACAGTGTTGATAATCGAGCAATGTTTTAGCACTTGCTGAGCAGCGTTTGCACAGCCTCGAGGTCTGTTCTGCTTCTCACACTGCCACACAAGCAAGGGGGGACGGGGGTGCAGGGCAGGGTGGGAGAGAGCAGAGCCAGGACAACTGACCCAAATTGACCCAAGAGATATCCCAGACCATATGGCATCATTCTCAACATATAAAACTGTGGAAGAAGAGGGGAATGTTTGGAGTAGTGGCATTTATGTTCTGAAAGTCACTGTTATGCATGGTGGAGCCTTGATGTGGACATAGCTGATCCTCTGCCTGACCATGGGAAGCAGTGGATGAATTCTTTTTCTTGCTTTGTTTGCATGCCCAGCTTTGCTTCACCTATGAAAATGTCTTTATCCCAAACAGGAGTTTTTTCACTTTCACCCTTCTCATTCTGTACCCCACAAGACCTGGGCAGGAGTGAGCAAGGGGCTCTGTGGGGCTGAGTTGCCAACTGGACTTAAACCATGATAATACCTCAAAGCCATTGGGGGAGTGATGGCCCAGTCTTTCTGCATGTCAATACCAAATGGCGGTGCCTTGGTATGAAGGGTTTGCAATCAAGATAGATAAAGTTAGAATAAATTTTACTGTTTTCTCCAGTCTGCCAGAAAGGAGTATGTTTCCTGAGAAGGCACACGGATCATTTGTAGCCTGTGCTGAAATCACCTAAATCTGCACCTCTCCATCTTCCAGCAAATGCAAGCTACATCCTTGCCCTAGTGGCAGATGCCATCTGTGTCACCACAATATGGGAGAACAAAGAAACTTTGTCAGATGAAATCTCATGAACTTAGATTTTTCTAGATTAGGTGTCTGAATTAAGATACCAGTGCTGCAAATAATTCAGAAATGTGTCCAAAGGTTTACCACATATTTGAGAAATAGATGAGGGCAATATTTTCTTTATACATGTCTCTGTTACATAATCACTTCCAGCTTTGAATGCTCCTGGTGGATTTCTTTCCAGTATCCTGTCAAGCAGCCAAACCCATAATTATTGATCAATAAATGGCAACATTTTCTGCACCATATATTTTCCTGTTTAAATGTCTCCCTGAATCCACATGCTTCATCCAGTTACATAAGCTCTTTCATGTCTTCACAAAACAGTTTATGCTTTACTTTCCTTGTTTTCTTGAGAGTCTCCTTATTTTGCAGTATTTATCAAGGCTAAATCATGATAGTTTGTTTTGGGGATTTATATATCTATTTATATTCCTCATTAATGGCCACATATGACAACAAATTGCCAATTTATTGTAGTGGAAATGGGATTATATAAATATTTCTGCCTACTCCCTGGAAGCTTTATTCCAGTTACTTTGAAATAATAAAGTCTCCTAATAGGAAGATGTCAGAAAAACTACAAGTTATTAGCAGTGGAAGTACATGACCTGCAGATGGCACATACAGACATTTCACAGTATTCTTCCAAATAAAAATAGTGAGCATTGAATGGAAAACTGCAATGCTCAGATCCCTGGAAACTACTTAAAGCTACTGCAATTATTTCCAGGCCTTTTTTTTAACATGTTAAGATAATGCAAACTTAATTAATTTCCTTCTTAAGAGTGGGAGTTTTATTCTCAAGATTTCCTTATATGCTAATTTGAATTGAATTCTACATTTATTCACCTTTAGGAGAATCTTACTCTGTAAGCATTTCCAAGAATGTCTGTAATTACTTGCTCCAAAAGCACTATCTAAAATGGATAAAGGTAAAAGGACTGGAACTTCATTAGAAAGATTTGAATTCCCTGAAGGTGGCTGACAGTCTTTTAGTCTTTAATAGGTTTTCATGGCACTGGGTTGTCTAACAAGGTTAGATTTTATACAGAAGTCATGTCATTCATAAAGTAAAAAATACGAGCTATTTTTCTCTAATAATATGTCTTCAAATAGTATTTCTGCAGCACAACAATATGAGATGATACTTTGTATGCTGAGTTGCAATTAATTATATCAGCATGTTTTTAAAATTATTACTTGACAGTAACATATTACTGTTCAGAAAACATTTTTTGGGGTCAGAAATTGTATTGCTTGTTTCATGTATTGTTTTGCTCTCCCAAGTCCAGTCTGAATATTTATTACATGCCTTAAATCAGATGGATTAATTTGGTTTTCTTACACAGTTTGTTCTTTTTTAGTTCTGCCTGCAAACATTTGATCTATAGTTGGCATTATGTTCAGAATGGGTATTTAATTTGCATTAGGCTGAGCATCAAGTGATGCTCTTTTTCCTTCAACTTCAGTAAAGCAGCAAAGAAAATAGTGTTCTTATGTCTGTGTCACGACATAACTGTGAAAAGACTAAATGCAGGTACTAATGATACCATTATTTGGAATAGAATTATGGAAAACACATCAGGCAATTTTCAGCATCCAATTCTATCTTCTGTCTGGCTCTTAAGTGCTGGATAAGCAAAGCTGTAGTTGGAAATCTAGGGAATCTTGTGGTCAGCTATAAAGATACCCTTCCTGTTATTCTCTCAATCAGAAAGCTGATGAAAAAGCAGCTAACCTCTTGTTTACCTTGACTGTGGGCTCTTTGTCATTCAATCATGCATGAATTGTGCGGCTTCAGCACTGACTGGCAACATAATTTCTGAAGCGTCATTGCTGTCAAGCTTTGGTGACACTGTTCTTCCCAAAGATCTGAGCATACTTGAGCACATGAATAGCAGTGGCCAGTGTGCCCTGTGCACTCCACAGCACCTGGACAGCTTTGCTGTGACACCCCTGCACGCTGCATGGAGTCATGAACCACCACTGTGTTTCTCAGAGCAAAACACAATGCCCAGGTTGCTTGTAGAACTTAAAGCAAGGACCTTCTGGTGTGACTCAGCACAAGCTGGCCAAAGACGAAAAGTCAGTCTTTTTTCCATAAGTTTTAAGAACACAAGACTTCTTCCTAGCAAAATATTTGGCACCTTCTTCGGTAAGGAAAGAAAATGCCAGACGGATTCGCTGTGGTAAATATCAGAGCATAAAAGCAAAATGTTGCTCCAGGCACTGGGCAATGCTCCCATTGCTCTCTGTATGATTCAGAGGGAAGGGTGCATGACAAAGGCTGCAAAAAGATATTTTTATCTTTTGTGATTGATGGATACTGGTGGCACTTTAGTCTCTGGGATAATATAGAATACTTTGACAGAAATTTTTCAAAAATATAAGCCTTACCTGCTGTATTCAGCTGTTTCTTTCTGTATGATAGTGCATGAAACTTTACTGATTTTTCCATACCTCATGTGAAATAAAAAACTTCAGTCAGTAAATTAAATTTAGATATAGAGGACTGTCTTGTGCTGTCTTTATGGAAAACACACAATTCTCACGAAGCCAGAGGAGTAACATTAGGGAAAAACACTCAAAGAACAAAGCCAAGTACCAAAGAAGAAAAGGATTTTTCAAAACACTACTGGGCATCTTTGAAACTGTTGCCAGGAGGCAATTAGCATGGTTGTTATTGAAGCAAGCAGATAGGCTTAACCCAGAGTAATAATACTTTTGAATATGATAACTAATAACTAATTTTTCTGAAACAACCCGAGATATTTCAAGTTTCCCATTTTAGTATAACCTTATTTTTTTTGCTCTTGAAGATTTCCAAGGTTTTCAGAATTTTATCTAACTTCCTTGAATGGATGAATTATCCTAAGAATGTTTGAAATTAAATGATTAAATGAAGAAAAGAGAGCAAGTACATATTTTAGTTATCAAATATTCACTTCCTTTTATTTAGAATTCATATTTTACAGCTATATTTTTCTATGAGATGTAAGATGCCGCAGCAGAATTCTGACTTTTTTTACTTATGAACTTGTCAAAAAAATCCTTGATTTCAAAGGTGTTGGTATTTAGTTATTTTCTACAGAAAAAATACCTATGTTTTCTCTTGGTGTAGCTACAGCATGTTGATTGCTATTTTACATAGAATTTTTATAGTATACAGTAAAATTTAAACTGAAGGAACTGTGATCTTACTAGTATCTACATGGAACTGACCTGCCTTTTAAAGTTGTACTGTCCAAATCACTTTCTGAGTATTGTGACCTCTTTTCCGGTCTTCATTGCAATATGTTGCTTGATGATGCACATCTAATGAAAATTAACCATGCCCTGAGCATAATTTTCCTTTAATTGTAAAAAACCCCAGATTATGTATATCACATGAGTGCTCTGAAGAAATAATATTCATTGGCATGCCATATACAGAAATCTGATAAAATATCATCGTCCAGAAAGCAACACAAGTGTTTATTAATACACTGCTCATTAGCACCATGCCTATCTTGAATTTGTGAGCTAGCACTTGATTTTAAATGTCATGAGCCATGTTCTCCAAAAGCATCCACCTTCACAGCACAGGTAGTAAAAAAATTGTTAAGTCATTGATATTAGAGTAGTAATAGTAAAAGATCTATTCCTTCTGCCTTTGTTAATTATCCTTACATGGTCCATATGTGACTTTCACTGAATGGCCATTAAAACTGAATATTGCATGTGATAGCTGTTTAGTGATTTCATGCACATCGCACATGACAAGGCACCAGCAGAAGTAATTTTAATACTGCAAATGTTTCCACAGTTTTTGCTTTTATCCTACACATATAAACAATGAACTGTGTTTATTTTTGCTGTTCCTAAAGTCAGTGAATATTCTGTCAATAAATTTGGATAAATACGGGGTCAAGTTTGTCAGAAATAAGTCATAAGAAACTTTTGCAATAATACTAAATGGAATTTAATGATAATTAAATTCAGCACCATTTTTGGAAATTATATGTGATCAAAAGAAAATCCATAAATCATAGAAATTTGCCTAAAGCTGCCACTGAAGATAGAAGGGAATGATTCACTCCCCATCACTGACCAGCACCCTCAAAGGCTGAAAACTTACTCAGGTGTCAAGTAAGGCTCTTCCTGAACCATATTTTGATTGTTATCCTCTATCACAATCTCTTACCTCTTCAGAGCTCAGGAGCCTCTAGTCCTGTCTGATTCTTTTACTTGAACAGTTTTGTTACTTATAACACCTAGTTCCTGTTTGAATTTTTTACCAAAGTTAAAAAACATGCAAATAACAACTCTTTAGCTTACAGATAAGACTAATTACAGATTCCAGATACAATTACTTATTTTGAGTTAAAGAAAAAATAATTTCCCTCAATAACATTCAATCATACACAGCACAAAGGTTTAAGAGGTTTATCAATCCACTCATTTGTAGTGTCTTCACAAACCATGCATCCCAGCTGATTCTAAAATGCTTCTGGATACTTTCACGGAGTTTGCAGAACACATATGTGGGAAAATGGAAATGGTTGTCTAGAGTTACCTATGGATGTTCTACATTGACTGGGGTGAGGGGAAGTGTCTGGGCAGCCTCTTCTTGTAAGGTGACAAAAGCACACACCACATGTGGTGGCATTAACATGTGGATGGGTAAAGCTGTTGTATCTTCCCTTCCCAGCATGGTTTTCTCACTGACATTTCTACAGGGACAATTTGTTGCTGAGTTGTGGCAGGCTGAGCTCCTCTAGCCCTGCTGCATCAGCAACAGGACCATTACCCACCACTGCAGAGACATCCCCAGCTTGGCAGAGGGCACAGAGCTGTCTCCTTGCCCCAGAACGTCAGGAGCAGCTGGGTGTCAAAGCTGGCAATCCCATTTCTCTAACAGGTAGCAAACAATCAGAGTGGAAAATAGGCATACTTCCTTTAGAGGCCTGAAAATGCCATAGGACACAGGTTTGCATTTTAAAACTGCCTGGTGTCTACTATTTTTGGTGCCTAAGAGGCAATTTTAGAGAGGTATTGAGCACAAAAAAGTCCCACTGAGTGACTGAGTATAATGTGGATGTGCCAAAGCTCTTCTTTTATCTGCATTGACAGATTAACTCAGCAGTGCTGGATTAACAATTGGACCCAATATATACACACATACACATTAAAACATGGGGGGGAAAAAAAAAAGGTAAGGTTGCATTGTGAGGCACTAAAATTAAGCATTTTAAAAGAAAAATATTAATGTGTTAAACTATTTGTCCTTCCCTGGGCTGAAAGAGTAAAAGTTTGTAGATGTTAGTGCTCTGAGTTTTGGTCTACCCTTGGTAAACAGACATTAGATTAGATCTAAAAGCACAAATGGTGTTTCATTCTCCAGTGTGCAGACACATGCTGCACATATTGATCTACAGTAAACTGTTTTTTTAATTAACTTTCATTTTTAAAACTAATAATATTTCATGTATTTAGCACGTGTTCTGATCAGTACAACTAAAAATATTGTGGACCATCTTAGGTGGGAAATTTTGAAGTATAAAAGCTCAAAAAGCCAAATCAAATTATTGGTAATAATTGGTTTTATTATTTCTGTTTACACAATTATTAATCTGTTACATAGTCTCCATAATTTTCTTGGTGAGGAGCTAGCCAGGCTCTTCTTCATGATGGATTTGAGACATTACTAATTTTTCAGGATAAGATTAATTTAATTCTTTATGAATTAGTGAAGACTATCTTGATATTATGGGTTGGCAAAGGAGCCAATAAAATTGTAAATTAGCATACAAATTATTCTCTGATACCAAAGCGTGCAGAAAAGCCTGTAGACAAGTTGATTGCAAATACTTAACTGCAGAGTAGCCTTTTCCATTTTTGTAATTTTTCTGAAGTTAATCAGTGCTTCTACCAAGGTCCATTAAGATGTAATTTTAAAAATATTTTATATTCTGAAATCGCTGTATATTAGCAGCTACAATCATCCATTCAATTAGCCATTCAGAATTTGCTAATAAGTATGTACTGAACTGCTCATTCAATTTAATAGCACCCTATTGATCTAGTTCAGATGTCTTGGGAGCTGTTGCCTGCTTTATAAATGTCAGGAAATAATTGCTAATTTGATCTTTAATCTGATGATACTTGCTAGATTTCTCCATTGTGTAACTCTTCCATTGTTTCTATTTAGAAAAATGAAGGAAAATTATAATGGGAACAGTCAATTACAATAATGAAGTGCAATGTCTTTTGCCTTCTGTCTTTGCTCTGCAATGGAATGGAAGAATGCTAGTTCAGCATACAAAAAAGCAGCAGGATTTCAGTTATGAAGTCCAGGTAAATAAGAAGCAGCTTGTTAAATATCTGGCTCAGATATTGTAACGTAGTGGGATTTTTACAAGAATCTACCTTTACAATAATATTTTCTTTTTTTCCACCATACCAGTTTTTCATTCCTTTTCACTTTAAATTTGTACCTTATACTCACTTTAAAAATGTAATAAACATGCACAGACTGTAACTACCACAGACCACTATTAACCTCAATCATTTTGCTGAGTAGGTGTTCAGAGCACTTATAGCAGTTTTTGAGGTGCTGTGAATAGGTGTGAATCTTCTCCAGACTGATCTGGCATGCTAATTACCATGTAAGTCTGCACTATTACATCTTCATAATTATGCCAATGGTGAACAATTATTGGGATATATTATTGCAAACATTCTCTTGCAAATAGGTTAATTTCTATTTTTGTAAACTTTTTATTTCTCTCGCTTCATATAACTTGTTTGTAGGTATCCTCAATATGACATTCTTCAGCAACACAATTTTGTCATCTCTGTACCATATTTGTACAGCCATGTGAGTGATCTTTTTTCTTGAGTTCCTAATGTTTAAAAAAAATGACATTTGTACAGCCATGTGTGTGATTTTTTTTCTTGATTTCCTAATGTTTAAATAAATATATCCAGCATCAAAAAAACCTGTTGCACGATAAGCTCAAGATCTTGCAGTTAGTGACTTTTTATTTAAATAACCTCATGGTGTTTGCTGTCTAATAGCCACAGAAGTTGTGTGTGAAGAAAACAAAACAAAACAATAAACCCAACCAAACAAAAAAAGCCCAACGAAACAAAGAGAGGAAACAAACTATTTATTTAAAGCATATTTTGGTGTAAGGAACAGGAAGAAAATTGCAGGAAGCAGCCAACCTCACAACCCCCTCACATTTCCAATTGTGCTTCCAAGGCCTTTGGGAACTCTGTGTGTCTTCTATAGGCTGGCCTCCTAATGTACTCTTAAAAAAAAAATCTCATCTAGTTTCTGTTGTATCTTTATGTACAAAGGTCCACTATGAAGCACTAATTAAACATGTGATTGTTTAGAAAATGTCTTCTTCCACTGGAGTCTTCTGAAATTCATATATGCTTCAGAATTTGTCTGTTCAACATACATCAAAGACTCCACAAGTAAAGAAACACTCATAATAAATCTCTTGGATATAAGAGGAAAAGAGGAGACCTTTGAAGCATTAATTACTAAAATTCTTTGCTGGACAGAACAGGCTGAGAAATTAATGAGTTTGTAATCAATCACTCAGTCATTCCTCTATTTTTAGGTTGACTGTCAGAGCTGGAAAGGGTGGATATTTCTTACCTGGGTTTTATCCTTTCTTCCCATCAGGAAAGTGTCAGGAGGGTACTGTGTTCTTCTCCCTGCTCCCTCAACCCATTTCTTCTCAGCAATATCCTGTGGCTCTAGAGCATGGAGCCAAACACCCACACCAAATAACCAGTGGGATTCCTGATGTTGGTAAGGACCAAACTCATCATCAAACCCTAAGAAAATCCTGAAAGGAATAATTTTCCCATGAATCAAATAGCTTTCTGATTTTTTTTCCCCCACTTTTCCTTTCTAATGTAGCTGTGCAGTTTTATTACCTTCCAGTGCACTAAATAGACTGTATAAAAGAAGAAATAAATGATCCCTTTCCCTCATTATCCTGCATTGCCCTGTGCGGGGATGTATCTTGAGAATAGACCCTGCACAGTGAGACCTCAGGTCCTTTTTTACTCTGGACTTCTCTCATCTCCATCACCTCCCAAATCAGTGAGTGGCGTGGACTGTCACACTGACTTCTGCCAGCTCTCCCAGGAGGTCTCAAAACTTTGGTGTGGCTTTTTTCTGCTTGCTCTTGAGCACCTAGCACTGAACACAGCTGTCAGAGGAGCCCCTCACCAGCCCAGTCTGCACCCAGTGAGGATGCAGAAGCAGTGAGTGCACTGCTCCTTCCTTAGTTTCACTCTGTTTTCCTGCTGCTTCAAGAGTGTCAGGCAGTCTAATAAATAATTGTCTAATAAATACTACAAGTGTTTGCAATGTTTGAAGATATTACGTATGGAAGGGAACATGGATTTTTCTGAATAGGGTAGAATTGAATCACCTTATTCCTAGTTAGAACAAGATTGTAGTACAATCATACAGTATATTACTGTGTCCAGATTTTATACAGTAATACAATCATTTGGTCTTCTCTTTATGCTCTTTGTGAACCCTTTCTGTTTTCTATATCCAATGCCTTGCAAAATGTAAAATTTATTTACACATAAATTGCACTACTGACCGTATTCAAACCAAACCCCTCACCATTATTGTTGCCAAGAGACAGAATAGATTTGAATTTGATCATTTCAGATGATTCTGCTGTAATTTAATGTTATAAAGCTGATTTGTAATGGCATTAAAAGAAGAATAATAGTTATTTATGCAAACGCATGAAAAATTCTGTTTTGGATATGAACTGAAAATGCTATAGTAAATTTAAGGTCAGATGAAACAGTCAGTTTGAACTGCATTTGCCAACATAAAAGAACTACTCAAACTGTAACAAATTGCTTCATTCATTATGGTTATGATTTATCAAGGATTTGTATTTCTTTGTCCCTAGAGCAGAAACCAGACAACCTTATCACTGAAACTAGGCAAGTAGTTTCTGCTTGATTAGTGATTATATGTCCATGACAAAACACCAAGAGACAAATACATTGATTTTTCTTCAAGTAAACTCTCAGTTAATATTAATATTAACAGGATGTTGCCAGAGGAAGTGTCATATTGTGGTTACACACACACAAACACACACAGTGAAAACCCACTTAGATGAAGAAACTTTTCAGAAGTGTCACTGGCCTTTGATCCTGGCTCTCCAAGGAAATATTTTTGTACTTTTTGTATTTAATCACTATGAAGGAAAAAAATTCAGCAAAGCATTTTTTTAAAATTGATCGCCAAGCAAAAGTAGTCAATAAATTTATTATTTTTGTAAAGACTGAACTTGGTATCTTCTGTAGGAGATTTAATGCACACAATGAGACCTTTTGTGAGTAATCAATATCTTATGTGAGGCCAAAACTCTAAGAATAGTTTTCAATTTATTTCATCTCTGCTGCACTATTCAATTTTACGTCACTGATTTGATTTGGAATTGGTGAAATAAGATGCTTCAAGAGCTTCTGAAAATCAATCATGACCAAAGAGTCATGATTGATCCCTCTGTTCAAACTGGCAGTATGTCAGGCAGCAGGACAATTTTATCTTCACAGGACCAAATGCCACTTTGTACTGTGCGTGGCCAGAGGCAGTAAGCATGGAACCACTCTTAAGCTTTTCAAGGCTAATGAGCTTTAAGAGTCAATTGACAGAAAATTGAATAAACAGTTCAGGATAGATATACCTGAGGACTTTATTAATATGATATAATGGTTTTGCTATATTTAAAAGCCTCTTAATTTTACATAGCTCCTTTTATTAGCGTGATGAATTGGGATTTATTGGATCCATGAGCAGTCTTGGAGTAAAAGCACTCCAAGTCTTTAAATGCTCACTAGAGAACAATTAAATCTCTCTTCATAAGACTCTATTTACTTTTGATAGAGAAATTTTTTACAGAAAAAATGTGTCATGAGATGACCTTTCACCTATCCCTCTCTTTCCTGCTCTGTTTTGGTATTGATTGTTAGTACTTGTTTCATATTGATTGTTAGTACTTGTTTCATAATTTGTGGACAGGAAGAATAGAAAAAGGAATACAGAGACCTCAGCTTAGGTAAACCTGTGGGGAATGCTTGACACAGTGGACAAGGATACTTGGTCCTTGGCAAGTTAGTACAATAAAGGGTGGAAGAGATGCACACATTATGACTTGCATTTATTTGAGGTTAAGGTTTCAATTTGCAATGTTTTAACCTTGAATTCCCTCATTCTTTCCCCCATATGAGCATCAAGACTTTGCAGCATGCTCAGCCTCCATCTCTTCTCTGTGCCCTGTTATTATTCCACTCCTCTTTTGTCTCCAGGATTTCAGAAAGACCTTCTGTAAAGATCCAGGGCATATTGACAAAGAGTTTGGGATAGGCCACCATGCTGTCACATGTGGCATTCCTGCAATCCCTGTGTAGTGTGCCTGCAGTGGTCTCCACTCACCCTTCACTTCCCAAATGCCTGTTTTCCTGAACTGCAGGAGTAAAGTGGAGGTTGGCTTAGCTCAACTTTCTCTGCAGATCAAACAGTCTTGTCTTTCATGACATAACAGCAAGCATTAAATAGAATTAGGCATCTCATTCAAAACACATATTTCATACAAAAAATAACTTATTTCAAGGTAAAAATACATAAGAACTAGATGACAATTTAGAAATAATTCAATGTATTTGCTTTACACATTTTTCAAAGCTTATCTCTGGCCTACTGAGGTATGACATTTGAGGTTGGAAAGACTTAAATAGCACAGCAAAAAATGTAAGAAAAATGGCGAGAGAGATAGACAAGGTAATGGTTGTAGTCTGACAAGAGCGAAACAAGGGTGAATGATTGCCATTCCGAAACAAATACAATTTGTAGAAGGAAGTGTTGCCTCTAAAGCTGGCATCCACCCCGAGAGAACTGAGAATGAACATCCTGTCATGAATCCCCACGAAAATTCTCAGGTCCATATCCTAGAAAGTAATTAGGTCAGGAGCTTCCATTGATTTCCAATTTATTCATCCTAAAAACCTCTGTGCCTAATTTGGTACAAGGAAAGCTCAGCATGCTGAGGAGCCTGCAGGAAATAACTCTAATTAGAGTTTTGAAGAAATGGTGAAGCAATGCTGAGATGCTGCTTTTGTGCGGCAAGCACAACAGTACATGCAAAATAACTGTATTTGCTTTGGCAAATATTTCTAGGCAATTAAAAAATGCCAATGCTAATGCCCTCTTTAATATACCTGTGAAGTCTAAATGTAGACATTGCAGTCACAGACAAACACTGAATATGAGCAGCCATATAACAAATAGAAGGGAAACAGTTTTCTTGAATTTTCTGAGCAGATTTCTTACCTCATCTTTATGATATAGGGGTAGTTCCTGTGAGATTTGTGATATCAGTTATCTTTCTCAAAAGGTTTCACGAATTTACATTTGGAAATGCTTTTCTGTATTTGGATTATTATATTGGATTATGAGTCATAATAATATGATTATTATTATTCAGTATTATGATTATGCATAATGGATCTGCAATGTTCATGGGTCCCCTAAATCAGCAACAGGGTATCATAAAGAATACAGTCATCGTGGTGGAACTTGCTTCCGTTACAAAGCATTTGATATTGTTGTCCAACAAGCTATTATCTGAGTCTAAGATTTTAAGCTTAAAAAAATCTTTCCAATGTCTTATTTTTTTTGGTTTAAACAAGCATTGATACTTTCTTTCATAATTTTCTGACTTTAAAAATAATAAATTATTAAAGCAACCTAATAAAACTATTCAGGGTGCCAGATGTTGTCATAAGAAGGAGTGTTTTATGGAAAATGCATTTATAAATACAGTTTATCAATTTTTAATGGCACTTCCTATACTTTATAAACTTTATCTGCCATAGACCAATGAAAGCTGTATCTTGAGAACAAAATAATGAAAAAAGCACCCCCAAATGTGGAATAACTTTAAGGTTCTAAAGGTATTATTTCTGGTAAAGACTTGCAAAGATGGTAAATTAATATGTCCATATACATCTGTTTCTACATCTGGAGTTCCTTTTTAAATTGAAAATTTCTGAATTTAGATCCTCAGTCTTACTGACTGAAACTATGTTAAACTAGTAGGAAGTAGAGTTCCAAATATTGTTTCTTCCATGATATCCTATCTAAAAGAACTTTTTAGCCATCTGTTTGGCCACACGAGAAATTCAAACCATCTGGAAGGCACCAATTTGCAGGCCTTTGAGAGGGCTTCTAGATCATATTGACACAATTCATGAAAGCATCTCTCTAGTCACTCATACCCTTGCGTAAATTTAACTTAATTGCTGAAGATGAGACCAAGCTCACAGGTAGCAAAGTGAATTCATAACCCCTGTGAGAAGCACAGGTTAGAGTAGGGGGCTGTGGTGGGACACAAACAAAACACAGGTGTGATGGATAACCAAATGCCCAGAGTTAACCCTCAAAGGATATGGATTCCTTCCTTTCTGGCCCGCAAATTCTCTCTTGGAGGAAAGCAGCTACAGAGAGCAGATGGTATATTGGCTCTTGGATGTTTTACTGAACTCTGAATTTGTTCTCAAATTTTATGTCTAAACAATCCCACCCAGGTCTTCTGTTACATATCCAAACCCCTTATCTGAAACAATTTTCTCTTGACATTTTTCATGCAGTGAGGGAAAGCGTCCTTTTCAGCTGTAGCTCTCCTCTACTAGTACACAGAACCCTTCGGCCTCACCCTCCTGCTCCACATGGCAGGAATGCGCCTTCCTGGGATACTACTGGAAAAGCCTTCACCAGCTGAGTTCCCAGCTGACAGTTCTGAATGAAGCATCTCAACACACCCCAAAGGAAAATTGTTCCCAGGAGTGTTGTATTCCTCTGGGGAATGGTTTTTCCCCAGACCCCTGTAACATGTTACCAGATAGTTTGACCTTTCCTTCCCCTTTGACCTAATTGGCTGAGTTCCAGTTATCTTTCCCTGGCAGGGGTAAAAAGCCCCTGCTCTTCCTGGTTCGTTCTCTTACCTCTCTTACCTCTTCCCTCTTACCTCCTCTTGCCCCCTGGGTTTCCCTGGGAGAATAAACATCTTGGAACATCTCATGGTAAGAGCCTCTTTTGATCCTTTATCCCATTCCTAATACACTACCCTTCAAGCCTCACAAGCAATTGAGCCAGCAAAGGAACCCCCTGTGAGAGGCTGGACAGGGTCCGTGTTACAGGAGGTTGTTCTCTAGCTCTATTCAAGATGAAGGCTTTTGGAGATAAATTCTGTGACACAATACGTACTTCCGTAGTTTCCAGAAAGCCAGGTATCTACAGGTCCTGAAACAGAGATTAAATCTAATCTTTAATTTTAATAGTTCCCCCAGCAGTCTTTTTTTGCATTTTCCACAGCCAGAATGCAATATCAACTAAAGAATTTCAGAGCTTTTCCATATGTTCAGATTGGGTATATGGAATATCTGGGATATACCACAACCTCTGCAGTACCTAAACCAGTGCAACTTTTAAAACTTTATTAAGCTTACATGTATTTATAGATGTCAAGAATATATAAGCTTTATTAAGTTTAAGAGGTTATTTAGTTCCATTTAAATGTAGATTGCCCAATTACTTGCATCCTTAACCATGAACAATGGATGTCTTGAGAAAAACTGAGGTTTCACTCAAGACTTTGTAATGAAAAATACACAGCAAAACTGTCCGCAAACCCTAAATCAAGCTAGAGTACAAGTTTGAAGTGGTTAACAAACTGTCTAAAGAAAATGAACTTTTCTAGATTTTGTCAAGTAAACTCTCACCAAATGAGGAAGAAATAACAGCAACAATGGATGGCTCCTCCAGCTTTGGTCAATATCTCATTGCATATGAAGAATGTGTAATTGGGGAAAGCACAGCACTGAATGGAATATTACTCAATGTTTTTGTTTTTATAATGTGGTAATTAATGCACTTCAATAAAATTGCTCTAAGAAATGTGCTCAAAGGAAAAGCTCTTCAGCTTTAAATGGACCTAAAATCTGTCCTACAAAGAAAAAGAACTAAATCCATGGAGGGCATAGCAACATGGAAGGATATAATTTTTCTGTCAAAAGGCTTAGAAAGGTTCATTTAAAGTAAGAACAATGCAATTAGGCTGCTGATTATACTGAGAACTGACCAAACCAGGACTAGCTCCACCCTAAGCTCTTCCCTTTGCTCATCTATCTGTTCACTTACAGCCAAAAACATCTGGCAGTATTTTCATGTTTTATCTGTCAGGGGATTATTTCTGCCTTATAAATACCTGTTAAAACAATGTTACTGCCGTTTTAGCTTTGTTTTAAATCACTGCAACATATGTCCCTCTTGACTTTCCTTGAAGTCTTATTTCTTTCTTTCTGTATGTTTTGTACTTTCTGTTCAACTAGGAGTTTGGGTTTCTGCACCTCTTTTCCCATTTAATCTTTACCCAATATAGATACAACAGCTTTTGTTCCTAACCAAAGTTACATTCTTAGAAAAAGCACTATCATCTTTTAAAGCCATAGATTTTTATAAGGGAAAACCCTCCCCCTATTGCTGAAATTTTAAAATTAAATTTCTAAAGAAATTTTCCTCCTTTAAAGCGTTATGCTTGGATGCAAATGGTTTAAAGGCACTATTAATACAATAATAACTTTATTAACTAATTATGTCTGAAAACAACCCTAACATCGTATCAACAATTAGAAAAAAATAAATTTTTGCTAAACGGCATTCTTGTGAGGAGATAAGTATTTCCCCAGTTTCAAAGACAAAATTTTAAAACTGTTATCCAAGACCACATGTTGTGTCTATGGTAGATACTCAAAATCTTTTCCACTCAAGTCCATGTGCCCATGGGACATCACCAACTCCTAGTGCTGAATAATGATATTTTTAAAGGGGTGATTTATACTTGAGCAGCCTGCATAAACAAGGACAAAAATATTTAACTAAGTCCCAAAATATCTCTGAGACCAAGAAGTGGGCAGTTTACGTGTATGGTAATGAATGCATATTTACATTTAACTTTTTCCTTGGAAAGGAGAATTTTCCAATTGCTGCAACATAGGCACATATAATGGACTGCTTCCTTTGCTTATTGTTCCAGTTTACTTTAGGGACTGCAATGTTTATAGTAATAATTTTACTATTCTAGTATTCCCTGGATATTATCAGTGACCTGCCTTCTGATGGCAAAATGGTCTTTGTGAACTATCAGTTGTACAAGCTTGTAAAACTTACAAAACTGATTTCAGCTTTTAAAATATTTGGAGAAAATTCAAAAATATCCTAAAAGCAGAGATAAAAGTCTAAGCATCTCTTTTCTTGGCGTGGTGCTTTAGCTGGAGTTAAGGTATTTACTTTTTCCGACCTTTTCTTTACCAACCATAAAGCAAATCTCCAGTAAAGGTCTCATCTTCAGAATCTGTTATTTTTAAAAGTTCACCTGCACTGCAAGAGCTAGCAGAGGAAGGACACCAGGAATCACATACCTAAGTCAATTCTGGCAGCACATCTTTACAGGAAACTTGCTGTCATCGAACAGAAGGAGATAGCAGGGTCCCTTTCAGCCAAAGCAAGCAACCAGTCTTTCTTTCACTAGTTTTTCATTTACCAGTCTCCTTAGGTACTCTGGCAGGACTGTGGGACATGAAGAAAACTGTTGTTTCCTCTCTGTGTATGTGGGCACCAATCCTGTCCCTTGGAATGATAAGGCCAACAGAAGTCTCGTAGGATCCTGAAAAAATTCAGGATGAAGGTTGTGGAAGTATGAATAAATCTGTGGCCCTTATGTGAGTTCTCTCCTTTGAGGCAGTGACTGGTCCCTGGCTATTAATCCGCACTGCTGCGCAAACAGGTTTCATTACATATCTGCACACTTTTAACTCATAAGTACATTTTAAAGCTTCTGAAATGATAAATGTCAATCTTCTTCAATGCATAGAGAGCCCCTCTTTGATTTGAATGTAACTGCCTACAATCTCCTCAAGGCACAACAGGATTCTGTAAGACAAATAATTTGGTGGGGTTTTTACTACATTCAGTGATAATTCACAAAAATCAATGCCATAACTGTCCCCTATGGTAGAGACCACAATATATTGCAAATACTTAACCAAATGTTCCTGTGAGGAAGCTCTTCTTGAGTTATTCATACAGAGGCATTACTATCACCACGGTCTTATAACTTCAGTGTGACCCAGGGTGGAACGCCTATAAATGTAGTGCCCTGAGCTGTATTTTTATCAGTTTTAATTCTGTTTTAAAATCTATTTTCAGGGTCGATGAAGTTCTTCTCCACAGGAGAGAGCCATGGACCTGTCTGGCTCTTGCTGCCCTGAGATGTTTCAGCCCTCTTTCAGATTAGTTATGAAATTGTTCCATGGAGCCTGAAGTGAGCTTGTTGTAAGGAAGTTTTTGGCAATGTGCTGTTATGGCCCTGAATGTATCCCCTGCACTCAGGTCCTCAAGGCAACCCAGTTCTGTGACCTGGGGAGAGCCCTGGGCTTGTGGTGGGGAGGCTCATGGAGATCATTGGCCCAGGGAGCCCCCAGCCCATGTGCAGCCCTGACGTGTACGCTTAAAAGAACAAGTATAAATGCATGTGAACATCAACCCCCCCCCCCAAAAAAAAACCCAACAAACAGCTGTGAGACTTAGTAGCCTTATAAAAATAATCTGTAAATATGTCTCCAGTGATCCTGCCATGGGCTTTTCCTCTAGCATTCCACAGAAGAAGTGGGGAATTCTCTGTTAGGTTTGTAAATTCTGCTCATCTGCAGTGAATTTTTGCCATTTTAGCAAGCTTCTCTCTGCTGTAGCTGCATTTTTTTAGCCCCTAATTGCAAGCTGGGATCAAAATGCTACATGAAAATGAGGTACTTCTCCAAAACTCATTTGCAAAGCATATGAGGCTGCACAAAAGCAAAATGCTGTGTAAGAGTTTAGTTTAGCTTTAAGACCCCATGCTGCTCTGTTCTTTTAAATACTGGGGGATAGAGGATGTTCAGTCCCTTGTGTTTAGTTGTGCCTCTTTCAATCCTAGTAATGCTCTATCCAGCTTATGGGCTTATGAAAGCCACATGTATCTCAGATGTGCAGTTTCAGAACATATTCCTACCTAGCCAAACCCTATATAGTTCTTTTGTTTTCTCCTCAAGTGTTTCCAGATTCCTCGAGTCTTTGAAGTCACAGAGAAATTTCCTATGTGCTGTGCAAAATACAGAGGAACGAGAAAAGTACCCTTCTACCTTTTACATAAAAAGAAGGAAACAGAGTTGTTATTAGCCAATTTTATTTATAAACTGAAAGGTGATATGCCAACATTGACTGCAGTCCTTCTTGATAATCTCTTTCTTCTCTCTTAAAACCTATGGGACTATAGCAGAACTTTGGCTATCAACTAAGAGAAATATGCTAAGAAAGAAAAAATGAGTTCTTGTTAATTGGACTGGACAAGGAAAAGAGTAATGATTTAGGATAAATTAAAATAAGTTCTAAATTGTGTTTATTCAAGTAAATCATGGAGAAAATTATGAAGAAAAGAATACCAAAGCAATAGAATGGAACTGTGCACCCTATATATTCTGAAATACGATTGGTCTTGTATGCAAGGGATGAATACTGATAGCAGAAATTCATTGAATATTTAGGAACATATTAACTTACAGGCATTGTTGACAGAAACCTTTCCTTTAGAGATGTTTGTGTGGAAAGAAGTAAAATGAAAATTTTATGACCATTTTCTTTCTTTTTTTTGGTTTGAGGCTCAGTTTGTGAACATATGAAAGCCAAGCACAGCTAAGACAAGTACAATTCTTGTATCTCTTTTATCCTTTCCCCACCATGATATCTATGATTAGATATAAGCTTCAGTGTACCAAACTGTCCCTAGAGAAATGTTTTATATAGAAATAGATTTTAAATTTTTTTTGTGAGAAGTTAGGGAAGGTTCATGCAATGGCATGTAGCTTCATTTTAAGAAAGAAGATAAATCACAAAGTTACTTTTTAATGTATTTTTTTTCTTTTTTAAATTCACAGCAAGGAAAGAAAATAGTCTGTTTCAGAAGTTGCTTATTTCCAATTCTAATATGTTTACTAAGAAAAGTTTGGAATATGTAAGTATTCTGTTGGTAAATCAGCCCTTTTTTATTTGCAAGGTTTTAAATGTTCTCTAACATTCTCACAAAGCCAGTGGAAAATAAACTGGCAAAGAAAATTGAATTAGATGAATGGACTAAAACTCCTTTACAGATTTCAAAAGCATCTAGTGACAGGACAAGGGAGAATTCATTCAAACTCAGAGAGTGTAGAATTAGATTAGATATTTAGGAATAAATTCTTTACTGTGAGGGTGGTGGGGCAGTGAAACATGTTTCTCAGAGAAGTTGTGGATGCCCCATCCCTGGAATTGTTCAAAGGTAGGTTGGATGGGACTCTGAGCATTCTGGTCTAGAGGAAGGTGTCCCAGCCCATGGTAGGGGGTCTTTAAGGTCCCTTTCTGTCCCAGGCCATTCTAGGATTCTATAATTAGCTCAGATGTGCACAAATCTAAGCGGTTGTGTGTTTCAGGTGGACTTGATCACACGTGTATGGTCACGTGCTTTCCAGAGTAGGGCTTGCTCACAGCCCGTGACTGTCCAGGCCTGAGCGCGTGAATAGGCCCAGCACTGGTGGTGGATCTCAGGGGATATTCCTTTGGTTTCTGGAGAAGCTGTGCTGAAAGCTTGTGAGAAAGGCCAGCTTTAAGACTGCTATGGGTATTCAGTACTTTTCCATACAACTAATAAAGAAAGGAGCAAGAAAATTGTCCGAAGTGGGAGCTTACTGCTTTAAATTTGCTGTCATCTTTGTTTAGGATTACAGATAAACTTCACTTTTTTGAAGGTGATGGATGACGTAGAAGTAATTTCAGCTTCCCAAACAAGCTGCCACTGCCATTTTGGCTGTTTGTGTCTGGTAAGATTCTGACTCATGGCCAGACCAACATGATTTTATTTTGTCTCAGGATGAATAATTTTTCCTCCTCCCTCAGCCTACTAAGAACTTTCAAGATAGAGGCATATGCACACATGAATATTCATGACCCATTTAGGAAACATTTATGCAAATAGATACCCACTTTTTGAAAACAAGAACAAAGAGTTCTAAGTGGGGAAGTAAATTTGCATTTTGGTTTCAATAAATAGGTGTGGATTATTTTTTTGAGCATTCAATCAATTTGACAAACTGAGACTGAGACTCAGCCCTATTGCCTAAATCCTGTGTAGGCGGAGATTTGCATATTCTGGTTCACAGCTTACTGGTAGATCATAGTGGAAGTAAATAGCAAATTGTGAGATCATCTTTGCATTATAGTGACTTCAGTCAGAAGGGCTGAAGAGGGTTCATACAGGTTAATTTGGGGGGTTAACAGCTGTCCTCTGATGCAAAATTGTTAGAATCCCCTGATGTGAGTGAAACTGGCACACCAAACCAGCCCAGCTATGCAGATATGCAATACAATCCTACTGTTCAGTCCCTCCACTAATCTACACCTTCCATGATCCCTGGTAACACTGGGTATAAAGGGAAAACTCAAATTTACCAGGTATCTCAGAAAGCAGAGCTATGCCTGCTAAATACCTCAGAAGGAGCTCATTAACTCAAAGCCAATGAAATATTTGCACATCAAATGGATGTATCATGTCTTTTATTTACAAAGGAAAATTCATGGACTTACATGAAACATTATTTCATTTAATTAGATTTTTTTCATAATTGTTTCCTGACTGAAAATATTTCTCTCTCCCATGGAAAAAAACAAAACCAAATAAACCCCAAACCCAAACCAGCAAAACAACCCCCCACTTCTATTAGAATCACAATTCCTTGAATATAAACATTTTTAGCAAAATTATTTCTATCATCTCCATTTTTTTGTTGTTTCTGCTTTGGACTATTGAAAACAAAAGAGGAAGAATTCCAAAACATGAAACTGACCAAAAAACTTTTATACACCCTTTAACTGAAAGAGAATTGAGAAAATATTTAAATTTAAGAAGTTTTTGAAACTGCTTTACAGGTCACATAATCAAGTTTCTTTGCTACCACACCATGAGAACACTGAAGAAAATTTTACTTTTCTTTTTTACTCTGCTTTAATTAAAGATTATCCACTATTTGTGTAGTTCTTCATTAGTTCTTCCAGCGTATTCGTGTTCAGCCATACCCAGTCTTCAGAAGCTTAACCTGAAAGGTACCTCTGCAAATAGCATTGCTAACTTGGTGGTGGCTTTGCTTTACAGTGGTAAAAAAGAAGAAAAGTCAAAATTTTTGTAAGAAGCACACACATGTACTATTCCGAGCTTCCTTCTGCTGACTCTAGGGAAGCGATAGAATACAGGAAATATTTATGCTGGTTGCCCATCCTTTTATTATCAGAAAATTATTTATTATTATTAAATAAATAAAAAACCACAGTGGTTAAATGTGGCCTTCCATCAGTAAAATGTCAATATATGCATACACTTTAATGAATTCACTCATTAAAAATGGTTTAAAAAGCACTTACATTAAATATTCATGACTAATGGTTAATACTTAACTTTTGACTCTTCTGCTCTAAGTATCACTCTTGAGTCTAGAGTTTCCTGGAAATCTTATTAATTTGAAGAGGGGATCAAATTAGTGTGAAGGTAGCAGACCTTGTAGAATGTGACAGAATTTAAGCAATAGTTGGCAGTTAATGTCTAATAAAAGTCAGCAGAAATACAAACTGTGGTGGGAGAGGGTTAACATCAACTTAATGTGAGAATTACCTCTTTTCTTTATGGAAATGAAAGGGACCATATTTTTCCTGATTCAGTTACTCACTTAAAAATATTTACTTCCATCTTGTAGGATTGATTTCATATGCTTTGTGAAGCTGACATTTCTCTTTACAATATAACGAGAAGGCTTTTCTATTTCAGGGTTATGCCAGCCTTCATTTTATGTCTTTGTGTTTTAGCAATTTTTTTTTTTTTAGAAAAATAATATAATGATTACACATCTCTGCACTGGATATAAATAAAAAAAACCCTTAGTGATTTGTTCAGGGGGGTTGTTTTTTGGAGTGCACAAGCATGAAATCACTGAATTTAGGGAAGCTGAAATTCCCTAATAATATCATAGAGCAGAAGTAGAATTTAATATGATTTAATCACTTTAATCTGACTTCACACCATCTATTTAAATTAATTATGAATCAAAGTTTTATTTTAAATAGAGACTAAGACACAGAGATGCAGGTAGGATGTTATGATGTTCTTCTATGGAAGAAATGTGCCTTTGTTTGTGAATTTTCTAACAGAAATGAACAAGGCAAAAGCTCTTTTCTTGACATAAGATTCTAGGATATGCAAAGGAAGACATAGGTATATGATCTGATTTTGAATGGGTTCATAGCAGAACCAGAAAGCCTTTTCAGGAAAAAAAATTCAGTCATGGTTCCATAAAAACAAGCCTAAAACGATTTGAATAGTAAAGCCAGTAATTCTAACTTCACTGAGCCATAAGAATATGAGAGACTGGATAATACTAATCCAACAAATGCCAGTACTTTCCATCATAGACCTCAGAATTTCGTCCAGAAGAGCTTCTACCACAAAATATGTGCTCTTCAAAAAAGAATACAATTAGATGTATTCTGAGAAATTCTACATTTGGTGATACTGATTTTATAACCTGGTTAACCTTGATCTACATCAGTGAAAGATGGAAGATAATTAGTTATTGTTCATTACAAATCCAATGCTATATTTGGAAATTTTGCATTGAAATAGGAACAGATTTGCTTCTTTGGTAAGTGCTGTGCATGTGTTTAAGGCACTTGACAAATCCATTTCCATGCAGTTCATGTTCATTGTCTTGTAGTGCTTTAACTCATCTGATCTTTGTCGTGATATTTTCTGCGATGGTACTGGAAAAATTAAGGCGACAGAACATTAACTTATTGTTAATTATTATTAACAATAAGTACAGAAACCCACAGCTGTCTTGATCTAGTTTTCAGTAGTTTCTCTTTAAGTGGGAGGTTGGATTACAGACATCAGAGATTATTTCTATGACTCACACTGCTCTTCCACTATAAATAAAAAATGTCATTAGTCTTCTTGGATTTTTGGCATTATTAAAACCTTTACTATCTAACCATTAATTATTGACACATAAAAATGGATTTATTTGCATAGGAAGCATTGGGGCATAAGAAGTTTTATCGAATGTTATTTTCAAGAATATAACTACAGTCAATTTCCTTTCTGATATAAATTCCTCAGATTCAAGACATTTTTGAGAGAATCTTGTTGTCCTTTTTCAGCCTTTTTGCTTCTGTTTTAGTATCACTTGGTAAGTACTGGGATGTTCTAATACTATCAATGCTTCTCAAGGTCTTTCTTGATAATTGCAACTGTTTCAAAAACCCCCTACATTTTTATAATCAAGAGTAACCAATGAAGTCATAAAGCATGCAATTAAATACAAATTTAAGCAAGATAATTTTTACTAAAATTTTACATCTTAAAGAACAAGAAATGACAAGTGATATGCTTTGATTGAAATGGCTAAATTTGATAATAATCCAGTTTGCCACTAGGACATAAAAAGAAAGAGGTGGTCAAGATGCAGCATAATAATTTTTTTTGGTGATGAGTTATAAGAGACAAGTAGGAAGGAGCATAGAGCTGTGTCCTCTGATATCTATTTGAAACAATAGCCTCATTTACTATGCTATTACTTTAGTTTCAGGAAAATCAAATGTCACCAAAAAGAGTACTTAAACAGGTTCCATAAATAGCCACACACATACTGTACCAGTGCATTCAAACACATGGGTTGATACACACAGCTAGGGAAATAAAGTTATTTCCTGTTAGCATTATTTTTCTGCTCCGTAGTTTTTCAACATTCCTCAAAACCAGAGTGGTGTGGTGATCACTTGTGCTTTCAGCATAGTGCCTGTTATTTTGTACACAAACTGTCACGCTGCAAGTAGGTTCGAAAGGACTGTTGCTCTCTGTTTCCTCACTCAAAAGAAGCCCTTTATTTTTCATTGATACAGGCCCTTGATCTTGGCAGCTGATAGCTTCATCAGGTTCTTCATTTGAACTGCTGCTTTAGCAAATGGGAATGATACCTTGTCAGTAAAAGCTGCCTATGTTTTAAATAAACCTCTCTGAAGATCAATTGCATCTCCTCAAGAAGAGCTTGTGCAAACATTTCCTTTGTATTTAGTTTAGAAGGGTTAGGTGCTGCCACTGACTCCTGCCATCAACAGTGTTAGGAAGCCCTTACACTCTATATCAAAATGCAGTTTGAGTAGAAGGTGATTCAAAGAAGTTGATTCTGAGGCTCTGGCACCTTCTGCGACTAGGGGAAAGTGCTTGTACACCTTTTGTGGCCTCAGCTTCTCTTACAAACATTATAATTAAGACCTGTCAGGTTTTCTAGTATCTGTTTCAATATCTGCATGAAAAGCTTCTTACAGATAATTTTTTGTTTCTTTTTTCTAGGAAGAGCATTTAGAGATTTTCAGAAGTGTTGTCCTTACCCAAAGAACTTTTTCCCAACTCAAAACTTAGGGCTAGCATTTTTTTCCCCCCAAAATACCTTGCAATTCTTATTTCATTTTGGAATAAACCAACTATTTCTCATTTGAAAAATACCAAACTGATTGTTTTAATAACATGATACCTCTTTGTCTTCCTGCAGTGGTGTCCTGCTTTCCATTTCTCTCTTGGAGACTTAGTCTATCTGGCTTGTCATTCCTTAAAAATTGAGTAAATAATCTCCTCCCCAAACCACTCCCACCTTCTTTTTGCCAAAGGTTCTGAACTTAATTACAGAATCACAGGATCACAGAATAAGATAATTTGTAAGGGACCCACAAGGACCACTGAGGACACTCCTGACCTTGCAGAGGACTATCCACAGTAATCCACATCAAGTGCCTGACAATGTTGTCCAAATGCTTCTTGAACTCTGCCAGGCTTGGTGCTGTGACACTTCCCTGGGGAGCCTGCTCCAGTGCCCAACCACCCTCTGGGTGAAAAAACCTTTTCCTAATGTCCAACCTAAACCACCCCTGACACAACCTCAGGTGTGACACAACTTCTCTCCGGTCCTGTCGCTGGTCATCAGAGTAAAGAGATCAGTGTCTGCCCCTCCTCCTCCCTTCATGAGGAAGTTGTAGACTGGAATGAGGTCTCCCTTCAGTCTTCTCCAGTCTGAAAAGACCAAGTGACCTCAGTTGCTCCTCATACAGCTTCTCCTTCAGACCCTTTACTATCTCCTTTGGCCTCCTTTGGATGCTCTAATTGCCCTGTGTTCAAGTTTTACCAAAAATTTTTTGAGTATTTATCTGTGTTGTCATTTATTTACAGGAGGATTCTTCAACAAAATTTTATGAGCAGTCTTCATTATTTTTACCTTTAAATCTCCCCTTAAACTCATGAAAAAATGCCCAGGAAAAAGAAAAAAGACGGGGGGAAAAGGAAGAAAAAACATAAAAGAACATAACTTGGCCTAAATTTATCCTGGCTACCTTTGGATATTTATTATTCCAATTAGGAGACCAGTCACACAGAGTTCCTGTCAGTGAAGCAAAGCAGTGGTCACCCTTACTGTTGCCACTGACAATAATATGAGCCTAGGGCAACAGAAGTGGGTTCCTTTATCATGCCAGACCTTGGCAGGCAGCTGGCACATGGCGGCTACTCTATATTTGCTATTACAACTATTCCACTCCAACTTGGCCTAACTCCACCTGTTTGAATCCCAGCTGGTGATTGTCCTTACTAAAACATGTTTGGGCCTGTCTTTGTGATTCCTCTGCAGAAGGGGTTGGGAGCTGCTCTCAGGGTAGTAATCCAAGTGCCTGGGATCTTCAGCTGTGTTCTGGCTCAGGATATACATCTTAAATGGTTTATGTTTTTGTTTCCAAACTTAATGCCTTTAAAATCATGAAGTTTACATCCTTCCTGTGTTATATGGCAACAGTGCAGAGCTAATAAATTCATGTTTTGTTGTCTTGCATAACTCAGAAATTATTGACCGTATAAAAAAAGACGTGATGTTGAAGGAATTATTTTTCATTTCACATGGAAATGTCACAATTTTGCTCAATTTTGGAAAGAAAAAGGATATAAAGATGAATCCAAGTCTCCACTAAGCTTTCAAGTGTCTATTAGTTCCAGATCTTTTATGCCTTAGATATTTGTGTAAGATCTTTGCCTGGAGTTTATACTGACCGAGCAGAAGAACAGGACTAAGCTAATAATCCTTTTTGTTTGGTGCATTATATGGATATGTAGCTAAAACTTCCTTATTTTTCTGCTTACATAGAGAAGAAAAGAATGTGGTTCTCAGACAGTAATGTTAAATATATGTTTCTGTGAGAATCTTACAAAGTCTGGAATTGGGAAGGAGCAGATAGGAATGGAAGAAATGTCATGGAAAATCCTGCAGTTATACATGTGTAACCACACCATCACTCTACTGGGAATAAGCCTTTCTTGTCAATTTAAAAAATCCTCATGCTCTATATTTAACAATTGCCCTTGTTTTTCAATTTGTGTAGTAGCAGATGAATTTGAATCACAGTAATAATGTACAGAAAAGCATAATAAACAGAAAAACATCTGGATTTTGTCTGTAGACCCCATTATCTCAAATCCTTATCTTTATTTCTCTTTCTTAACTGTTCTCCCCTTTTCACTGTTTTTGGTTGAAATTTGTTTGATTACTAAATATCACAAAAACCTGAAGAAAAAACTCAAATTCAGAAATTATTTCAGACTATTAGATACAACCTACATGAATAATGTTTTGTAAAGGACCAGGCTTGAATTCCCACTGAGTCAAGGTGGTTTTTTTCTCTTACAGCTCAGTGAATCAGGATTTCTCTTCAAGCTAATGATAGTTTACAGCAAGTAAGGCTTTTTTCCCCATTAGCCAAACAATAAAACATTTAGCCCGACTTTGAAGTTGTAGTGGCATAGGAATGAATGCCATGGCTGTCAGTAAGGTTTTGAGATGTGTTGCACACTCAGCATTGGAAATGCCCATGCTTGGGCAGACTTTATATTCCTGATGATGCACTTGGCAACATAACAAGTGAAAGCGTTGTGGTGTTGGCCAAGTCTTTCACGAGATGGCAATAAGCACCAACCACCATTAGCTAGTGTCTGTTGTACTTTCCACAGTCAGTCATTTGATTTTTGACTTATCTGCTTGCTGCTGTTTTACACACGCTTGAGCTTTTGAGAGCATTATTCAGGTATCTGGTCCAATGATTCCTGTCTCCCTAAAATTGTCTGAGCTTAGTCAGAAGAAATGCAAGCCCAAAACTGGGAAAACAACCTAATAGTTTTTTCTAGATGGGCAACAAGTTGCATGCAGACAGGAATAATGCAGACTACAATTTCTCTTATACCAAAAATTGGCTCCATTTTAATTTTTGGGAACAAGTTTTAAATCTAGGCAGGTTACAGAAGCTGCTACCTATGTCTTTTTATACCTGTGCCTTTTTCCTATTGTTTTTACTTTGTGATCTGGTGTCTGAGTGGGGTCTTTTCCAGTGAGGCTTCTGCCTGTTTCTTCTGTGCATTGTTTATGAGGTTGCTGCTGGTGAGATGCATTACTGCCAGCTTTCCTCCATTCTGATAACCACAACCTCCTGAGGGTGAGCAGTGTCGAAACATTCAGGAAGATCATAGCATTGCGGTAAACATATCAGCCATAAGATAGATGCCAACTTCTCCTGGCCTGTGACAGAAAAGCTAGGAAAGTGTCTTAAGTGCTGTAATTTGAACTATATAATGCAAGTGGCTTTGATGATAAAGTTCTGCAAGGACAGCGGTGACCACATGCCAGGTTCCATTTTATCTATATGCACTCTAATCACATGGCTACGTGGAGAACAAACTTCGTACACGCAAATCAACAACCCGTGCACTAATCTGAAATTAGAAAGAAATTTCATGAAGCAGACTTATAATATTGGACTAAAAAAGCCTGACAACTCACAGTCCAAAAATAGCTGGTTTATCAGACTGCATTATTTTCTCTATGCTGAGAGAAAATCTCCAAGAATATACTTTGTGTAAGATCTTCCCTGTCTGTGTCAGAAAAACAAGAGAAATAACCTTTCTGATGTCTTTGTCACTGTCTCAAACTGTGCAGACAAACTTATTTAATGATGTCTACACTCATTGTCCACTATGCAGTTGGAAAAATTCTACCGCTGTTTTTTCACTCTTTTTGGACTTTGCAAGGAGTGCAGTGTCCAGAACCATTTATTGTATGTGAAGATGTACACAATTTCTTTTTCCAGTTATCCATTTCCTGTATTTCTGAACATATAATGAACTTTTTATACCTTCTGGGGGGAGACAAAAATATTGCAGAAACATTTGATCCTTGATATTGCATCCTGTCTTTACCCAAAGGAAACACAAATTATAGGACTCCAAGAGAGAACATTTTAATAATTTTTGCTTTGTGAAGCCCGATTAATAAGTATGTAACAGTGGTGATCTTACTGATATTATTTTAGACCCCCTGATATGTCCCATTAAAATTTTCTCTTTGCAACTGGTTTCAGGACATTTATTTCATGGTGCTGGTAATGATGTTGATCAGACCCCAGAGTGGAGTGGGAGAATAGCTGGTCCTGCTTCAAATGGTTACAAGCAAGAATGCAGATTTTGTCCACTGGGATCAGTCCCATTTCCAGGGCAAAGGTAGCTTTGTCATACCCTTCTATTCCACACTCTTGAGCTGAATGTAATTACAGGGGACACTTTCATAGCTCCCAGAACTTGGAAAAGGCAATTACAAATAACTAAAGTTTGGTCTCAAAGAGCCTTGAATAACTAAGATTCATGAAGTAAACTGACAAAAATCTCAAAGGTTCAGTGCTCACTTTGAATGTTTCCAAATTTAAATCTATTAATTAAAGTAATTAAACTTGAATTACTAAGCTGTGCTGCAGCAATGAGATTTCCAAAATGAATACAATTTCGTTGTATTAGTTGGTTAAATTAGATGCCACTCTGTTGCATTGTATTTATAGTAATGATGTTGGATGATTTGATTCAAACAATAGTTTGTTTATATGAAGGACAATACTATTATTCCTTTCAGAATGATCTTCTACCAGAAAAGTTGCTAAAAGAAATTATACTTGCCACTTCTATCACACAAAATGACACAGCCCAACTAGACTTCCTTCTCCTTAAGTTTATGTCCTCTGGTGCACCAAAAAAGTTGCAATAACCTTTTACTGCACCTTATTTATTAACATCTAATTTTGAAAACAGTAATTACAGAAGAATGAAAAGCATGAACAATTTTAACTGATGATTAGAAGCATTTATATGCCAGTGGAATAAACCAAAATATGCCAAATAAAATTAAGTTTATCTGGCATTTCCACTTGTCTTAAAAATTATTTACAAATTAATAACCACAGACAGTTTCTTGAAACAGTATCAATCTTCATGAAGGCTGGCTGCTGTTCAAAAAAAATGAATATATAAGAAGTTGTATAGGCATTTTCTATTCAATGGTAAGCACAGAAGGGGGGGCAAGGTAAGACAAAACAGTGGAAAACACTTACACCAGATTTTAGTTTATAAACAGAACCATTATTTAGCTTATAGCAGCAGAGCAATTTGGCTACATCAAAATTAAAATCAAGATAATACTTAACAGTTTACCAAACAAATTGAGAACTGACTAATGTAAAATATGGTCGGTCCCCCTAACAGGATGACTGAATCCTAGTCATTAAACATTACCGTGGTTTTAAAGTTTTTGTGAAATCAAATGAAATATTTCCTTCATATCACTTTCCATACAGAGAACGTTGGAGCTTTGGGAGCTACTGTATCCTGTAAGTCTTAAGGTTTAGCCATAGAAAGGGTTTTTTGAGGTCTCACTGTTTGTAAATCAAGGCTAGAGTAAACATTAGAAAGGCTGTCCACTTTTCATCAATGCATCAAAAGCTCATCAATTACAACAGGGAGGCAACTATTTGTATTTGATACATGTTTTAGGAAAGAGCTACTTATATGAGCAATACAGTAATTACCTGAGCACAGAAATATTGTTCTTTCCATTATGTTGGCTTCTATATCCAAATGTTTCTATTTACAACTACTTATCCCTTTCATTCAATTTCATTCTAACAGGCCATTAACATGTTTAACCAAATGTCTGAAATCACTGTGGACCATTCCCAGTCTAGTGACTATTATCTTAATGAGGACCTGGAAAAGAGAACTCGCTGTTGCAAAAGGAATGCTTGAAAATAAATGGACCTTTCAAGAACAATGATTTGTTGTGCAAAACTTTATCACTACCTCAGGGCATTATTATTTCAAATAGCCCTGTGACTGAACTGTAGCAAGTGTTAAAATTTTGAAGTTGCATTGTAGTTATATATTGAATATAATAGCAATAAAGATTAGTGTTTCCTAACAATTCCACCCAGCACAGCATATATGAAAACATCAATTTAGATATTGCCCACCAAATGGCTGTAATAATATCTTTATAATGATGTAAGTTTATGTGTAGGAACCATATTTAATGATTCTAAATCATTAAAAAATTTCTCCATTTATGACTAAATATTTTACTGTTTGAACCTGAAAATTCCAGTTGAGTTCTGATTCTTCCACAGATAATCCAAGTCTGCCTGGGTAGGATTCATCTCTGCCCAGCTTTGAGTATCTAGGTATGAACTAGCCATCTCCCTTTAAACCTACGAGACCAAACTGGTATCATTGGAGTAAAGTGTGCAGTGCTCTTCACCCTGGAGTGCATATCCAGATAAACCAAACTCTCATGAGTTTTCTAGTTCAGCCAGAAGCACCCACACTGTGATCTTCAGAAGGTGAAATCAATGCAGGCTCTGAAACCTTCAATTCTTCTTGTGTGTAGCTGAGCTTGTGTAATCCTAGTGCTCCCAGTAGGTGCTGTGCCTGTGGAAATGCTGGTCACTTGGGCAGCACTTCTGCTGATATAAAAGAAGTAACAAGTTCAGCTCACTAACCACTGCAAGAAATAACTGAGAAAGTTAAGAAGCTAAGAATCAATTAATGAACAATACTGTTGAGTAATGAACTTTGGCATTTACATAATCACTTTCTAGTGACATCCACAGACCTGGACATCAAAGAACACCAATAGAAAAAAGATCACGGGAAAGAATGTGAATAATTAATTTTTTTAAAAAGTCTTTTTCTTCCTTTTTATTTTCATTGCAGCAAATATCAGTGTGAAAAAGAGAATAAGAATTGCCTATGGATGTCATCTACCTGAAATTCAGTAAAGCCTTCTATACAGTCTCACACAGCATTCCCCTGGAGAAGCTGGCAGCCCACAGCTTGGACAGGTGCACTCTGGGTTAAAAACTCTCTGGATGTCCAGACCCAGAGGGTGGCGGTGGATGAAGTTACATCCAGTTGGTGGTGGATCACTAGAGGGGTTCCCCAAGGTTCAGTATTGGGGCCAGTCCTATTGAATATGTTCCTTGATGACTGGACAAAGGGATTGAGAGCACCCTCAGTCAGTTTGCAGATGACACTGAGCTCTGTGAGAGCGTTGATCTGCTGGAGGGTAGGAAGGATCTGCAGAAGGATCTGGATCAATGGGCTGAGGTTCAACAAGGCAAGGTGTTCTTGCATCACAACAACCCTATGGAGCATTGCAGGCTGGGGGCAGAGTGTCTGGAAAGAGGCCCAGCAGAAAAGGACCTGGAGGTGCTGGATGACAGTGGCTGAACACAAGTCAGCAGCCAAGAAGGCCACATGGTCCTGTATCAAAAATAGTGTGGCCATCAGGACTAGGGAATTGATCATCCTCTGCAGTTGACTATGGTGAGGCGGCACCTCGAGTGCTGTGTCCAGTTTTGGACTCTCACTTCAAGAAGGACATTGAGGTGCTGGAGTGTGTCCAGGGAATGGCAACAAAGATGGTGAAGGGTCTAGAGAATGAGTCAAATGGGGGCATCTAGGGAGCTGGAGTTGTTTGGTCTGGAGGCTCATGGAAGACCTTATTACTCTTTACATCTACCTGAAAGGAGGCTGTAGCAGGATAGCGGTCAGTCTCTTTTCCCAGGCAGCCTTTGATAGGACAAGAGGATATAGCCTGATGGGAAGGTTCAGGTTGGAGGAATTTCTTAATGGAAAGGCTTGTCAAGCATTGAAATGGGCTCTCCAGGGCCACCAGGTGGAGTCACCATCCCTGGAAGAGTTCAAGAAATTACTTTGTGCTACGGTTTAGTTGGCATGATGGTGTTTGATCAAAGGTTGAGCTCAAAGGTCTTGGAGATCTTTTCCAACCTTAATTATTTTATTCTATTCTAATTATAGCAAAAAAACCAAAAACCCAAAAACCACCAAATGAGATGGCTGGCTTGTCTGATTCTCACACAGATTCTGTCAAAACTGAACTAACTGAACTAAAATACTGAACTGGCTGAACTGTCAAAAAGCATTGGCTATGACATCGTTCTTCACAGAGAATGAGCATTTTATTGTTGTTTCCTTCGAGAGGAAAAAAATGTTGTATACATGTGTGTCAAATAATTCAAGCATCAGTTTGTTTCAACATGGCCAGCACATAGTCAGCCTGTATAGCTACCTGGGCAAAATTTTTCTGACTTTAGAGGATGAGTATAGATCCATGGAACTGGTTCTAACAGTTGCTGATTTTCATTAGTATTATTTTTCTCTGCACAGTACTTCACATATATCCTCACTGGATTTCATTTAACTGCTTTTGAGCAATGTCATGTGAATTTTGAGCCTGTTCTCCAAGCCCTCCTTAGAACTTAGTGCCCAATGAAATCTTTATAAACCATGATTTTCATACCATTATCCAAGCTGCTGATGAAAATATCCACCAGTGAGTTCAGTTGGGACCTTTGTGGAGCCTCACTTGAGGCAGTCTTCCAGTTCAACATCAAACTCTGTAACAAACTGCTCTCTGTGCATCTGTTTTTATGATTGTTCAATTCCGATCCCTTTGCTGCATTGCCAGCAGCTCTTTTTAGGTCCAAATACATAAAAGTCTGCTACTGACACAATTCCAGCTGAGTTATTTACCCTATAAAGAAAGACATTGTTTTGACTGTGTTTCTGACAAACACATTTAACCTCTTGATTTACCACCTTATTATCCTCTAAGTACTTGTTACTTGACAGTTTAACCATTCCATTTAATCAGATGACTAGCTGGCAGACAACATTTTGCTCTCAAAGGTTTTCAAAGCGGTATCTAATTACAACAAAATGCTATCACGGGTATCACTCTCTGCAAGGATTGAAACACGGGGCCCGCAGGTCATGCTGGAACTAGACCAACTTCTGCTGAGGAAACTGCTCTGGAAGTGGCCCCAGTACAAAGCTGCACAACAACAGAGGGATTCTGACCTCAGGGCAGCTGCTGCTGATGGGTGCTGCTGAACCAGATACACCTGGTTCTTGGAAACCAGTTCAGGGGTCTCCAATGTGCTTGTCATGTACAGGAGGATCTGCTTCCCTGAGTCCAGCAAGAACACCAGTGCACAACCCTGGCTATGTAAGGGTCATATCAAGAAGCACACACGAATCAGAAAATGAAAAATACAAAAGAATAGTGTAGTGACAGAAGCCAGCCAATGCAAGAGCAGTCACAGTAGCTGCTCCTTAGACATGGTCCTCATGAGAAGAAAAAGGTTTAAACTACTAAACACTGCAGAAACCTTGAAACCACTCCCAGACATTTTTCTAAAGGATACATTCACAGTTCAGCATGAATTCCAGTACAGCATACAGGAGGAAGACCAATTTGGAGATAAAAGTATTCTCTTGTGGTCAACAAAATTACAGAACTCAGAGGAAACAAGGTAGGGAACTAAACTACCAAGAAGTTTTGAAGTCAATCAGTTTCCTTAGGTGATGGTAGTACTGATAATTGTGCCCCACCAAATGAAAATGTCTGCAAAATATCCTGGTTATCTGCTATGGCCTGGAGGTAGTCTCTTAGACACTGTGACAACATTTCCCAGCAAAGTTAATAATGGAATTCCAAAGGGCTGACACATTTTTAATGGAGAGCGTCTGCCTCTGAATACAGCTAATTTCAGTATCCCAGAGAAATGTTACAAAACATCTGCCTTTTTTCTCTCGCAGACACTGTATCCTTGCTAATACTCTATACTAAGCCTTTGTTTCCATAAGCTAAAACATGCTCTATGTCTTAAAGAGGATTTTCTGTTTCCCTTGCTGCCAAAGGTCTCATATAGCTTTGCCAAGTACGCAACAGGTCAGTAAAGCACTGATAGCTTAGGGTGCACTTAGTAGATACTTAAGCTTTCCTTTTGCACATATGTTTTTCTGGTATTTCTTAATGGTATTGAGTAAAAAAACGCGGTGTTTTTATACCTTTTAGTGGACATACACATTTTAAAGATATCTGTAGAATCCATAAAGTATTGATTGTGATGTCTTGCAGACCTGCCCACTACTATGACAGCCTTGAGAATGGATCTCATGAGAACCACTCTGTGTCATTAGGTGGCACTGTACAGCAATGTTGGCACTTTTGACTTCCTCAGCTCAAAAGGGACTTTTCGATTATCTAATCTGATTTCCTACATGCTGTAGGCTATAGAAACCCAAAAAGAAGTTCACAGTTCCAAAACTGTGTTTCGATGAATGTGTATTTTAGATATAGGTTTTGACCTCAAGAAAAATTAAAACAAACAATACTCCAAGTCCCTAATTTCTCGTTCTGATAACAGAAAACAGTGCATTTCAGATCTTAATTTCTCTGTTAAATTATTTGGACCTATTAAACATTACTGAGACAAAATATGTGTTTTAATTCAGAGTAAGCAAAAACATGTATGTTCCTCACACTGCAGTAAAGCAGACCAGCATTAAATTCAGCATAGACTATAATAAAGTGCCTCCCTATGGAAGCACCTGCCTCAGAAAGGAGCATTTGCTTTTTATGGATGCTGATACTCTGATGCCCCTATAATTTCAGTTCCATTTAAACCACTTTTACTTTTGACTGACTTTATAATCTCCAGTTTGTCCTTTCTGCTAACAGCCTATTTTCTACTAGCTGTGTAGAAGCTCGTGCTATGTCAATTTTTAATTTAATTCCCCCGAGTGTGACTGCACACAATTTTCACTCATCAGAGTGGCACCAGGCAGTGACTTCGTGCTTTCCACCAAGAACTCTGAAGCTTCATACAGAGGAGCAGATGAAGTTAGGCTTTTATGTATTGCTGTTTTATATCCACAGTTCAGGCCCTATCTTTACATAACTGCATTACAAGAGCAAGTGTGAGCTAAAATGTCCTCAGTTTTGTCATAAATTCAGATCTTCCTGTCTTTACTGCCAGTCTCCAATGAATACTTCTTATGGAAGCAGTTAGGAGTGCTTATGGGTAGTTATAGCAGGAGATTTGAGGAGCTGGTTCCTTTGGTAGCAGAGGAAAAGCCAGTGGGACACTATGGGCTCCAAAGCTCAGTAGCAGCCAGAACTACTCCAGCCTCAGCCTCATACAACTGCCTAAAGCAGCCGTGAAATCCAGACCTCAGAAGTGCTTCAGAAAATGGTATTCAAGTGGAATGATGACCAAAAGGCATCTGATGGTATGAGACCAAAAAAAACCCCCCAAACGAAACAAAAAACTCCATGAGTTCCTCCCACACACAAGAAAGAGAGATTCGGCATGTGTTTATAGATAAACAAGACCTACCAGTGACACTGGAAATTGGACTTGGTTGTAAACCAGTTTTTCCTAAATTGAGATAAGCTGTAAAAGCTGTTCAAAATAAATAGTCAGTATTTTACAATGTTTTAAAAAGTCATTTTAAAAGCAGTTTTCAAGTAGAAAGATCAAGGTATACTGTTGCGGTGTGCATTTTGAGTTCCAAAGTTCTGTATGTTTTGTTATTCATTTTATAATGGTTTGTTCTTACACCCCCAAACCCCTTGTGGTCTTTCCCTAGTGTTGGGTCTTGTCAATCACCTTGTAATTCTGCCCAAAAGCCTGGTAAATTCTGATGGAGATACTCGGTGATTCGGCAAGTTCTCAGGTTCCCTCCTTCTTTCCTCATTCTGTTAAGTGTCCCTGTTCTTGGTCACTTCCCCTCTTCCCTGAGATTGGTTCTAGGTATTCCCTTGCTTGGGAGACGCCCTGTAACCCAAAGCCGAGAGGCCACTCTTCAAGTGGTATGTCAATTTTTTAATTTAATTCCCCCAAGTGTGACTGCACACAATTTTCACTCATCAGAGTGGCACCAGGCAGTGACTTCGTGCTTTCCACCAAGAACTCTGAAGCTTCATACAAGCTCTCCGGAGAGAATAAACCTGGTTGCTACCCATGTGAGAGTCCTCCTTTTCTTCCACGCCATCCACATTCCTGTCTGAGGTTCAGGCCCACCGAAAAGGTTCAAGGCTGTACCCCTTATACGCGGACCAGTGGGAGAGCTGCATAGTATACCGTTCTGGAATGATAAAACCCAGAACCTTTATAGAGTTCTGGCTTTTCTTTTTTTTCTCAACCAGAAATTAGTTTTGTCAAAACTGGCATTTATGAAAATACAATTATATTTTCCATTTTGAACTGCTTTGTGGAGTCTACTACCCAGTCTTAATTTTTTTTCCTGAATATTTTAGAGCTTTCAGACTGGGTTAATCAGCTTTTATGACCTTCTCGCATACAAAGTGAAGAATTGTCTCTGATTTTCTATCCAGAAGATATGAGAGGGGTTCCTCCTCCTGGTGATTAATTAGCAAGGGAAATCAAAACACTTTGAGTTACATTTTTCATTTCTTCCTGTGTAATTTCCAGAGCCACAGTCTATTTTTGTATGAAGCCCCTGTGGATATCCATGAGCTTAACAAATACACATTCAGAGCTTGCTTATTGTCAGTAATGAAGTAAAGGTCAATCTTTATATGAAGCCAGTGCTTGTGGCTGTCAGAAAAAACCGCTTGTATCGTATAATAACAAAAGTAAGAGATGGCAAATAAAAAGGTGTGCTAGAGACAAACACTCTTTCTTTCACTTGAACTAAAAATGTGAAACATGTGGGAGCCAAACCAGAGTCTCTGTGTTGTCTCTGTGATACCTGATTGTGGAAGAGTACCCCAGCCAAGACTGATATCTTCTGGCTGGTTCCACTCACAAAATGCAAATGTAACTGGTGGACTGGAGGAAGCAGCTGTTGGAATTCCTCAAGGAATTAAGGCTGAAAGCACAGCAGGAGAAAAATTGAGTCTGGTAAAAAAAGAGCTTACCCAGGGCACTCCTGTGAGACAGAATCCTATAGTGATCCGCTACAGCACATTTATTTTTTCATTCATGACCCTGGCCCCATTAGAAATAAGGGAACAAAACTGGATGATGACAGAAGATGCAAGGTACTGTGAATACAGATGAACATCAGAGTACCTTTCTGCAGGAATTAGATGACTCAGAGTGCAAAAATAATAGAAATTAGAAATGTAACAATGCTGCCTGCAATGCCACGAATTTAAGAGTGAAAATTTTTGCTCTAGGTGGAAGAAGCTTATTAGCTGAGAACAGCAAACACAAAAAGATCAGATTACATGACTTTATCAAAATGTAGCCAACATTCATAAATACGATGTTGTATGAAAAAAGCAAACACAATAATAGGATGTGTCAAGAGAGGGGTTTCTAGTAGAGCCAGGGAAGTGATAGCACAAATGATTTTAAAAGCAAAAGGTGGAATGGAAAAAGAAGCATAGAGAATGTAAATATTGAAAAAATATAAGCTCATGATAATGAAACAAGGAATAAATATAGAGACATTAATGTAGATGGGAATAATTATTCCATTGAATTTAGTGGAGGATGGGTAGGTCTCCAGACTCACAGATGTGGCTTCCATATGATACATATGTCATATAGAAAAAAATCTGCATATAATATGTTTTGATCAAAACCACCTCTGTTATTTTAATCCAAAGGCTGCCTAAATCACAATATTCCAATAGGAAATACAGGTGGGCTTTTTTCAGTCTTTCTATTAA
This sequence comes from Cyanoderma ruficeps, assembly GCA_008694505.1. Classification (NCBI taxonomy): domain Eukaryota; kingdom Metazoa; phylum Chordata; class Aves; order Passeriformes; family Timaliidae; genus Cyanoderma; species Cyanoderma ruficeps. Next base: position 27,744,812 of record VZDJ01000782.1, read on the forward strand.
TCTTTCTATTAAGTTTATGGAATAATGTCCTGGAATGCACTATGGTATTTATAATGGCTCATGTTCTTTCTTTCAGCACTTTGAATTTGTCAAGCAATAGCAAACTGTAGAAGGAAAGATCACTGATGCTCCCCCAGCATATTGACTGACCTTTATGTCTACTTTTGCTATTTATATTGGCAGGGAAGTATGCAGAACAAAAGTAGGCAGGAAAATTCCTGAGTTTTAGGAAAACCCTTTAAAAACTTGTGATTATATTGATGCCACCTCTTACCTTACCTCTTCAATTTTAAATTTGCTTGGTAATTTTCTATTTGTAAATGCAGAAGTTGTTTGGTTGTTGTGTAGGTTTATTTTGCTTTATATTGCTGTACTGGTCGGGTAAATAGTTTCTAGGATGAAATAAATAAATAATTGGCAGTTTTATTTTCTTGGGCCAGAAAAGAGCACAGTACATTCTTTTCAAGCAAAGAGTAATGGAGCAAGCTATGAAAGTGTAAAGAATTTCATTATCATTATTCCATACTGTTATGTTCTATTCACCCTCTACAAAGATATGAAGCAGAAAGAAAAAACCCCAGAAAAACAAAAAGTCACAAAGTTCATTTTTCATTTATGTGAATTAATATCTATTACAACTTTTAATTAATTTTTAGGTGACTGAGATTATAAAAACTTTTATCTAAATAACTTGGGCTTTATTGTAAGGTTTGGTCAGTGCAACTATGTAGCAATTGTGAGTTCATTACGGAGAAATGTCAGAGTGAATATCACCATAAATTTACCTTTCTCTTTTTGTTATTTCAATTTTTGTTTTCAGTTTTAAGCCGATGATATTAGGTTTGAAAAATGAGTGAGGTGGAACACATCTTTCCTTACTTTCAACTTCTCCCACAGCAGATCAGACTCTTCATTTCCCTGAGCAATCTGAGCACAGCAGTTACGAAACTGAGCCCTTCTTTCTGCTAGTGCACTTTATGGCTTTGGATACACAGAGTCTAAGGGAAAAGAGGAGTCTCCAGAGTCTGGAGTCTGTAAGGGCTGAGTGCCAAAGGCAGACTGGAAAACAAAAAAAAGGCTGACTGAATTATTGGACAAACATCTGTGGCAAGAGGGAGTAATCTGATAGGCTATAAGGATGAATGAGGAGGGAAGGAAGAACAAAAGGAAATTATACCTCTTTATATCTAGCTCTAAGAAATGTCTTAGTCTTCTCTAAATGTTATTTAGACTTATGTAGAACTGCTGTAAATTTAGCGGGGATGGACACAGAAAAGGCCTCTACCTTGGAGGGTAGAGGAAGAGATTGTTATAGAGAGTCAGCTTTAGGCTGTAGCCTATGTGACAAAAAAACTGAGAAACTATGAAATAAAAATTTTTGCACTCTCACCAAGCCAGTTTGTTTTTATTCCTACAAGGTAGAAACTTTTAGCCTTGAAAAGTGTCTGGGTGGCTGTCAGGGCAGAAATAGGACCTTCAGACAATTTTTATTAGATAAACCATCCAAGTTGCATTCTAATCTCCTTCTCTGACAGGAGTCTAATTGTGGCTGAATTCAGTATCAGACTCAAACTTTTTCAACGTTTTGTGTCTAAAGGAGTATATAGGATTGTATAGGTGTAATTTGTCCTTCATACAACTTTGTCTTTCAGGACAAACAATGATAAACCATATATATTTATATAAAAATAACTGGTTTATTATGGCAATCACTAGACTAAAAGATCATAACCAGAATTATTTGCTACACAGCATAAGTGGTTATAACTAGTAGCAAAGTGCACTCTTTTTGAAGCTACATTGATGCAATTATATTAAAGCTAGAAAGCACAATTATTAAGTAGAGATTGATGCTACTCACCTATACTCACAATCATAGGAAAATCTCTTTCACTCAGCCTTGAGTAACCTTGAGGAACCTCCCCACACAAGGGAAGTATCTCCACACACACTCCCAGAAGGGGCTTATTAGAAGACTGCACGATTAAAAAATGGAAGGGAAATCTCAAGTATAAAGTCATTGACTATCAGTCACGTTAGCTATGTTAGCTCAGCATTTTTAGATGAGTTATCAATAGTATCAATTGTTGGTTCCTTTATCAGGTACTTCACCACTTCTGCTGCATGTTCCTCTCACTCTCAGGGTGCTTAATTTTGGAATTGAATCAGGCTGGTTTCAGCATTACTCAGCAACAGAAGCAGCAAGACAACCCCTTCTCCATTCACCACTGCCAGCTTTGCAAATAGAGTGTTGTTTGTTTGAGTTGTTTTTCCCCTGTTCCAGGCAAGGCATACTGCTACTGTGGCTTATAATGTGATTGCTTTAATTTTCACATTGAATTCTGAAAGAATGATTCATTGCAAATTTATCTCTCTCTAAGGCTGTCAGTTTTGTTCTCCCACTTAATGAATATACAATATTAATATAGCTACAAATTTCTCTGTTGTTACGAGATTTCAGTGGATTATGAAAATATTTTTGTGTACATTTGCTTTCATAAGAAGTTCTAAATCACTGTTTAGATCTAGAGGAATAATACACACTTATTATGGTATATATTATGGTATTTAAACTCCTGTTAAACATATGGATATTGGGCTACAATTTTCTCAAGCATTCACTGTCAAAACTGGTCATACAGTAGCTGAAATAAATGTATATATTCTGTGCTTGTATCAGATAACCAAGATGCTGGTTTGTACATGTGCTACAAGCATTTAAGCTTCTATTTTGTTTTGGATGTGTATTTTCAATATGCATGTTTATGGGTTGGAAGGCTTTGGTTTTTGCATATGCTCCAGCCAGAGCCTGTCAGCTGAGTGCCTCATATTCAGTCTAGAAGATTATATTGCTAATGATGTTCAGAGAGAGAGCATAAAATAGCCAGGGCACAACAAAAGTGCAGTCCTTAACATACCCACCAGTGTTCTTGCAGCTCTTCCTTTGACTCTGCTGCTTTGATCAATGGCCAAACCATATACTGTGCAAATGTTTAGAGGCTTAAGGCTTTTATTATTTTCTTTCCTGAACTGTCTAATTTACAGCACTAGAAATCCAAAAGAATTTCTGTTTCAGCAGTTTTTCATACCCACATCTTTGTAATACACAGAGACGAGAATCTTGTCTCTACATGTAAAAGTTATGAGCTTGCACATAATGAAGCTCATCGTCACCTTTAGTAAATATGATCTTGATTACAAAAACCTTACTCTTCTAAATGTCAATGCACATTGTCAGTGAAGCTGAATAATTAGAAAGGATTCTTTTTTTTAATCTAAATTCAAATTGTCTCTACACATTGATTTGGTGAATAAGACACTTTCATTAGGGTTCATGTGCTAAGACTACAGTCTCAGAAATTTACAGTATAGTGATTTTATATGAGACCGGCTATGAAAGAACTGAAGAGCCTTATTCAGATGCCAAATATCTGATTCCAGGAATGAATCCTGCATTTTTCAGCAGTCTTTTGAACAGTATTTGTCACTTCGAAACAGGCTCTTTCCATCTTCTATCTGTAGATCTAGGCAGCTAGTGAAAACCTCCATGTGTGTGAAAAACAAGCACTTAGAATAAGCATGATTTCAAAGGATACACATTGTATTTTCATAGTGTTCACCATGTCCCCAGCTTCTCTGTTAACAGGAATATCTTGTAATAACTAGGTGAACATGCACAGTCTGGAAATTTTGTTACCTAAATTTAAAAAAACCCAAATAAACAAGTCTGTTTTCTGTTGTTTTTGAGATGAAACACTTAAACTTTAGCCAGCATTTCTGCCATTTTGTTTAAGGTTCCCATTCTCGCTCCAAGATCCCACGTGAAAATGCAAAAAACTCAGCCTGGCTGCCTTGTATCTGTTTAATTCCCTGTATCTTGTCATATCATTTTTTTAAGGGCCAGGACATTTCCTGGCTCACCTAGCAAGAGGTTTTCAAGGCAGCTACATATCATAACAGCCTTCTCTTGGGACTGCAGCTAAGCTGTCGAGAGGTCTCTTTTCATTAGACTATTAAAATAATATAGCACTGTGATGACAAGCATTTTTTCAAGCTATCTCCTTTGCTATGTAATTTTTCAAATTTTTGTGCTGCTGTTCTGAACCTTAAAGTCATTCATATCAGGCATCTTGGAGAAATTATTTATTCTTTTCCTTTGCTTGAAATGATTTTTTTTTCTTGTGACTGGTGTCAAAACATACCAGTATAGCTAAAAATAGCTATTTTAAATATAGAGGGAAGGCAGAGGTATTTTTCAGGTTAAGTGACTACAGTGCTTTTCTGGACTGAGTCCTCATTCACCTTGTATCAATACAGATATACCACAGAAACACTTTATAATTTGAGTCTTCTGTATTCTTCCAAAAAATATTACTTTGCTACAGCAAACCCAATAATATGTGCCAGAGGATATAACACAATGTGTGTTGGCTGAACTGAATGCTGAGGAGGTGGGATTATTCAGAGATAAATGAGAATGAAATAAAGGCAGCATACAAACACATCTGCAGGTGATATTGTAAGGACTGACTGAATGGAAGGGATTGGATGAGCAGAGAAAGTAAAGGACAGCAAACTTCTCAAAATGTGAAAAAATGAATAAATCATTGTTTTATAACAAAGCTGTTTTACAGCATCCAACTATATTACCAGAGAAATGAACCCACAGGTGACCTGGTGACCTGATCATGACAAGGAGATGTGGAATGGGAAGTTATTTCTTTTCTTCGTGCAAATTATAATATGCTGTGGCTCCATGAGGGACATGTGAGAAAAGGCAAAATTCAAGGAAAAACTAGTGTTTAATGTTCATTCACCTTAGCTTCAAATTTAGAAGCTAGGGATACTAAAAAAAAAAAAAAAATAGGAGAAATGGAATAGCAGAAAGCTACGCAATACAAAGGAATCGTAATTCCACAAATGAAAAACTAAAATAAAAGTCTTCATTTTTATTCCAAATTCATATAGTGTGACACATGGGGAAGGATCTGACCACCCCTGGGACTGCAGTTCCTTGTGGGTTCAGTGTGCCCTATTGCAACCATGATATGTCCTTGAACCCAGGTCCACATTTGGCAAAGTCTGTATCAATCAGAGCAGCACCACCACTGATAATTCACCAGATTTATGCTAAAGATGTGACATCTGCCATCTTGGTCACTTTTTAATTGTTGGACATTGTATTGGAATTTTTTAAGCAGTTTCCCTAAGGAGTTTTTCAGTTGTTATACAGTGTCTGCTAAAAAGGCCTGTCACAACATCTTTCATATGTGGCTGATTCTTGTTGAATATCCATTTTCTGTCTGCAGTAAAAGTTTCCCTGCCTGTTGCACTGAACTGCATGAACTGAGTAAGCTGTCACCTTGACTACTACAAGCACTAAAGTCAACTTAGCTATGTATGTTTCTCAAATATTGCAGTGAACATCGTGTTCCTTGTAGTATTTAATATGTCTCATTTAGAAGCAGATTAGGTACCTCTACACTGTTATGCCACACAGAAAATTTGTCAGTATTAATGAAGCAATTGGAAGTGTCAATATTATCTATTAAACACAGGTACTTCTAATATTTCTCTCTTTAGGGGTGACAAGAGACCACAGTTTAATGCTATGTCATTAAATACAAAGATAGGAAGATAGTTATTTTGTCATTCAGGATAATTATTGTGTTAATAAATAACTGCTGCTCCATAGATACAGGTTGGCTGCACAATCTGCACCATGGTGACAGCTGGTTCCATGTGGTAGGCTGGAATCATGAAAGTAGTAAGGCTTTTGATGACACAAATGGGAACTGCACTCAGCTCCTTCGAAAGTGAATTACAGCTGTGAGAATTTTTGCAGAAGACAAGAAATCTGTAATCAAATTTTTTGTTGTAGAAATAGATGTGGTTCACTGACATTTCATAGAACCATAAAAAAGTTTAGACTGAAAGGTACCTTTAAATATTGTCTAGTCCAACACCCTTGCAATATACTGGGACACCTTCAATTACATCTGTTTGATGAGAGCCTGATCCAACATGACAATGTTCTCAAGGATGAGGCATCCACTCCCTCTCTGGGAAACCTATTCCAGTGTTTCACTACCCCCATTGTAAAAAAATATCTCTTTATATCTAGTCTAACTCTACTGCTTTTCAACTTAGAATCATTAGTCCTTGTCCTTTTGCAGCAGGCTCTGCTAAAATGTTTGTCCCCACCTCCTTATAAGCCTCCTTCAAGTACCAAAAGGCTGCAATAAGGTGATCCTGCAGCCCTCCCTTCTCCAGACTGAACAACCCCAACCCTGTCAGCCTTTCCTCATAGAAGAGGTGATCCATCCTTCTGATCATCTTTGTGACCCTCCTTTGGATTTGCTCCAACAGCTCCATGTCCTTCCTGTGCTGGGACCCCAGAGCTGGATCAGTGTTCAGGTGGGGACTCAGCAGAGCAGAGTGGAGGAGCCAGAATCACCTCCCTCGACCTGCTGACCATGCATCTTTTGATGCTGACCAGAATGTGGCTGGCTTTCTGGGCTTTGAGCACATCTATATGTCCAGCTATCATTTGGCTTTTAATATAGGTTTTAATAATAGCTCTTAGTAATAGCTTTTAGTTTACCTTAAAAAAGGTTTTTCAGTTCTAGAATAAGTTTTGTGGTATAAGCCAGATACATAAGCAAAAAAAAACCCCAGGCTGGATGTTGAGGCTCTTCAGCCTATGGCACACACTCTGGTCCAGAAAAATAATTTGAAATGAAGCCTCAAAGGAGCACACAAAGCACTGCTGATTTGGATAGACATGCTCCAATTCTTGCAGTTTCTGAAAGGGCTGACTTGAAACTTGATGTGAACAGGGTTTGGGTTTGTGTGGTTTAAAAGTCAATGCTTTTCATTAAGAATTTCTTATCCAGACAATGCATAAGAAATTTTGTATTAAATATTTTAAAGGTTTTCAGAGGTTTTTCCTGCCATCAAATGTTCAGAAATGTGCATAGTTATAACTGTGTATAATATCATCAGAAAGTCCTTTCAGGATCTCAGGTTCATTTCAGGCTAGATCAGGTCCCTAGGTCTTAACTTTTGTACGAGACTATTTTCAACAAAAACATTTCCAGGAATGGTTTCTTCACAACAGCTTTTTAACCTGAAGTTTCATTCCTTCTGGTATCTTACCTTGAGCTGCCTATCTCCTAAAAGTCCTCAAACTAAACCTTTCAGACTGACTGCTAAGCTCTGGTAATCAGAGATGGCATATGACAAATTTAATTGTGTTGCAGTATTACTAGCATGGCTTTCTGTAAGAGGGATTGTACATAGTGAAACACACAAAAGAAGAAGAATGCTAAGCAAAGTGAGATAAGTATTTGATTGTTCAGCACAGCTAAGAATTAATCTACCCCCTATTGAAATTAATAGAATTGCTGCTACAGACTAACAGCTGTGAAGAGTCTGTCCTGATCTAAATAGAGGGGGATAAAACCATATTGCCTGAGAGGGCCTGAGACTCTCACAGAACCTTATCTATCTATGCTGGTGATAACACAGACCCTCTCTTATTACACTGACATGCACTGATTTTTTTTCTTTTTAGACTAAAGGAGATTAAGAAGTGTATAAGTGATTGCATTAAGGGGAAATGCGCAAAAACAGGTGGTAGAAGAACAATAGTCATCAGTGGACAGCTGACTTTACTGGCACACAAATGTGTTGGAAGAGCCTGGTCTTCATAATGGCAATGACTTTTTTTGGCAAAAGCTTTGCTTCTACCTTCCACTGCATTATCACTTGTCCTTCTTCTGCAACTTGAAAAAAGAAAACCCAGCAGTTTCAGTACTTTCTTTTGCTGTTACTTATACCTGAAGTATTTGCCATTTCCAGTCCCTTTATGAAAGGATGGGTGTTCCCTTTCTTTCCTTGCACTACAGCCACAGGCTTAATCAACAGCAGAGATCCCAACCCAAATTCATCTGCCACTGCTGAAGAGCCAGTTGGTCCCACTGATTCCTGCAAGACTGGCCACCTCACTGTGCTGGCAAGAGGCCTGGAGCTGCAACAGGCATGGCAAGGTATATGTGCAAATGGTATTTATTATCATTTCATATCTGAATGCCATAGATGTCATCTCCAGGAGCAATCTGTGGTGCAGAAAGAAAGAGAAGTGAGGTTCTTATTTGAAGGGGTTTTGCAAAATCAATTTTAAGGGAGGGCTAAATCCAAGTTCATGGTGAAGTACATACCTATATTTATTAATGTGCAGCTGCTCATCTTTCCAAAACCTGGCATTTACCTAGGAATTCAGCAAAGAATTCCTCCTGTCAGAGGAGGCTATTAATCTTTGTATGTCTCAGGACAGTATCAGCACTTCTAAAATCACATTTGCACTCATTGTTTTGGAAGAAATTAACTATTTATTCTTGAAAAGGAGAAATATGTTTAGGCACATCCAGTGAAAATTGAAGTTTTATCATCTGTTACAGTGAAGTGAGACTGCCTTCAGGCACCAGTGGCACATGACCAGTAAATACACAGTGAACATGCTGATAAGACTATCTGTCTTGGTCAGGTATGCAGAAGCTGAAGAGAGACTACAGACCACATTTACTTCTGCTTTATTTTACTGTAGAGAGCTAAAAGCCAGAATTCTAATATTCTGTAGTATCTTTTTTAAAATTAAATAAATATTTTGTTAAGCTCACTGCCCAATTTTGATCAGAAGAGGTAGAGATCTCAATGATAATTAAGTGCCTACAAAATTTATAAATGGGAGCAGAAAAAAGGACATTGTATGAATATTTGGAAATTCACTCCACCACTTTTGGTATTAAGACTGTTATTTTGCTGGCCAGTCTCCTGTGACTGCAGCAGCCTGTGCTCTATGGAAAGATGCCACAGGAGCACAGGGTGTAGCCAAGGGCTTCTGACCAATATTTCCATCAGATCTTTCATCAAGGAACAAGCCATAGCCTGGCTTCATTATACTTTTGGTACTCGGGAAGCTAATTTTTTTCCAGACACAATTCTTCTTAATTCAGAGCTCTAGGAGCAAGAAAGGGCTCTGAACGAACTTTGACTTCAAGGTCCCATGATGGGATGAAGGGTTCCCATAGCAGCTGGCTATTGCTTTGCCTTTGCTACCCCTTGGAGATCCTTTGAACAACCTCAAAATGTATGTTACCCGACATAGCTATGCTATGTATCACAGAAATTCCCTTTCCTAAGGACTGCTTTCCACAGCCCTATAGATAACTTCCTACTTTGGTAGTATGGTTTCCTTACGAACCAGGTCCTCCTACTTTCCATAGTCTTGGAATATTTGGTAAACCAATCTTGCAAATAATGGGCCACTGTATAGTTTCTAAAGGTCTTCTATTAACAAACATTTAAATAACTAAGAAGAGCGAAAAAGATGTTTGTGAAATATTTTTCCTCTTTAAGTGAAAATAAAATGTATTTATTATTATTGCATCTGTGAAAACAAAGCCCTGCCCCAAAGCAGGAAAATCTCCTTGAAAATATTACAGTGAGAGAGAACTGTGTAATTTTTTAACATAGATACATATTTTGAGTTATCAACCTTGCCTGTTCTTTTTTCTGTTCTTATTTTCCCCTTCCTCCCACCACTCCCCCATTATCTAAATATCATAATTGTTTGGATATCTCTGTCATTGAGTGAATAAGGAAGCACAGCTTGCCAAGAACCACAGACACAAAATTAATGACATTCTTTTCAGTTAATAGAATTCAGTATTTCCAGAACACCTGATGTTGTAGTGTCCTCAAAATCTACTGCATTCATGGAAATAGCAGTGATCTCTTCAAAATATCTGCAGTGGATATAAAAGCTTAATGATGTTCATAAAACTGCATAAAAAATAAGGAAGAAAAATTTGATTACTGTTTTAATTTTAAAGAGTTTCAGCTGGTCCTAGAATTATCTACTATTTACTATTATCTAATTATCTAATTATCTATTATTTACTTTTTCTTTTTGGTTGTTTAAAAGTAAAAAAAAGTTGATTTATTAAAGAATAAAGTTTCTTCATGGAAAGACAGATGCCTGTTGCTACAATTTGAGTATTCTGAGTACTCATCTTTGCATAACTAACAGAAGAGGTTATAAGAAACTGGTTGGGGAGACAATATATCTCTCCTTCACATCCTGGTTTTGAGAGGAGGAAGTTTCTCTAGGGACACTGATTTAGTTTAGTGGTACATGAAAAAATGAAATGAAAACAACGTAACAACAATATCCAGATACTCTATAAAGTATGGTTATCAATTGTGACCTCTGAGCAACTTAAAACCCACAGAAAATAGGAACTTGACAAGACACTTAAAACCTTTGAATATTAACAAATGTTCGTGGTGATTGATTTTGGTCTGAAATCTCTTGTATTTATGAATGACCAATGAACCATATGGCACTTGCAGCATAGTGAATACTACTTGGTGTTATCTCACTAGGATAAAGGATTGATGAGCTCCTTTGGTGTATCCTTATACAGTTACAGTTTGATTGTTGTGTCTTACCTACCAAAACATTATTGGGTCTGCTTCCTTCTGCCATTCTGAGAACCTCAAAAGAAACATAGAAGAAATGAAAAATGAAGCTGAGAAGAGAAGCAGAATTCTTGACAACAAGAATTCCTCGCAGTCAACTCAAGGCAGAGTCTGCAGGCCCAGCAGTTGCTTCACAGACTGCCTGATAGACACAAAAATTTTCAAGATCATTTGAAGTTTGGCTGTAGTCAGCCACCCACAGATAGCATGGAATACCAAAACCAGCTGAAAACAAGCCCAAATTTGTGTATGTAGGTACATTTTTTACATGACATTGTAATACATTACGAGTCTTTATATAAAAAATAGCCTTGCTTCTGTCATTTTAACTAATAGCCAAGAAAAGTGTATTTATTAAGAGTGGAGCATATGTATATGTGATTACTAGCTGTGGACATTTTACTCAATAATTTTTAGTCCTTTTCCCATTGATGGATAAATCTAGATTTTTCTCAATGTGTAACAAATCTCTGAATACAGGCAATTTAATCATTTGAGAGGCTCTTGAACCTCATCCATCTCTTAAATCTATGTGTATGGAACAGTTTTTCCTCTTACACAACTATTAATTCCAATAAACTGGAGTATAGCTATTGCCTAAATGGAATATGAAAGATTTTCTACTGTTTATGGCTTATCAGATGAAAATCTGAATTTCATCAGATTTCTAGGATAAGTTTTCTTTTAAAAATCTGAATGTTCATGCATGTTTACGCTTACATCATGTTGTTCCTATGAATACTTCAGAAGCAGTCTGATCTTAGAGCAAGACTATTATCAAATATTTTTCTGTTCTGTCTAATCTGATTTAGACCACAACAAGAAAAAAATCAAGGACTCAAGGAGAAATGAACATAGCTCATGCTAAGGAATCAGAATGCTCTATATATGTGATGTAAAGGGCTTCCCCAAGGATGAAAGAAATTTTCAGGAGATAATCTGAGAATTCTGTGAGACACTTTTTGTGCTTTTCACCAGCTTTTGGGAACTGTTGTACAATTAGCCTTTTTATTAATCACAGAATTTTTCATCCATTCCTAAAATTTATCTACTGAAAAAGACAAAAAAAAAAGTGCTAGACAATGAATCATCACACATAGGCAAAGATTAGTGATGACAACCTACACAAATACCACTATGAACTTTCTGTAAAGAGAGGCTGATGAATGATAACATCATAGAAAAAAAATAAACTTGTTGATTTGTTCCTTACATTAAGGTAACACCTATGAGCTGTAAAGCCATGACCCCACTGTGTTCAGCACCATCCCTGGCCCAGAACACTTTGTATCAGTGATATCTCATAAGGGCCACAATGCTGTCAATAAACTTGGCTTGCATCACCCCAGGTGTCTTACTACTATCTTTCATCTTTTTCTTCAGCAGTCATGCTGAAACTGTTCAGCAACAGGTATCAGGTATCAAAAATTCTCTAGGTATTACCTTTATATTACCTGTAACCTATGTAAATTTCTTCTAGTAGGTATTACAGGTATGAGTAACACCTAACATCCTCACTATATTGGTAATTTCCATTGAAAGACAACATAATGGATGTATAAAACACATGTACATCCTCATGTATGTTTCCTCATGTAACATCCCTTCTGAAAGCTGGCATGCAGGGAACTGTAGAATTGTGGACTAAGATGCATATTTGAAATTCAGCTCTGAAGAGACAACAAAACCACAAAAGTTCTGATTCCATGACATTTGTTACGGATTAAAAAAAACCTGAAAACGCAAACACTAAAAATCAAGCAGAGGACAGTGTTTAATTTACACTTCTCAAATTAAAAGATAAACACTGATCCTCAAAGTCTCACCTAAGAGACTGGCTCAGCTTGTTCTGAACAGAAGCCTCTCAGCCCAAATGGAGAAAAACAGGAAAGGGACTGGAAGACAAAAAATTAACTCTCCTGAAGAACTAGGGACCAGCTTCTATTTATTCTTTGAGGAAATATCTGACATTCAGAATTCTTGTAGTAAGAAGTTACTGACCTGTAACGCTTAACTACTGTGCCTGAAGCTCTCCATGGGACATTGAGGAACCGAGAAGCAGACAGCAGGAGAGCTGCAGTCACTGCCAGAGCACAAAGGGGAGCTCACCATAAAATCAGAAGTCAGAAAAAATAAAGCTGGGAATACAACTTCAGAAAGGAAAGACTTCCTGGAAAAGCTGAAATAGAAAACCCAGCTGGGCATTAAAAGTGCTGCTGTAAAAATTTGTGAAGGTTGAGCTGTTCACAAGAGACACTTCACTTGTTTGAGTAATGCAGTGTGAAATGTAACATCACTGAGTCTCATCTCATGGGCTCCAGCATAAAGAAAACTGCCTGATGGATAAATTGTATAATTTTCAACATAAGGTTTAATATTTCAAATGAAAGGAATTACCTAGAAGGACACTATTTTTTTTTTTCTCTTCATAATTAAAAAAGAATAGGTGTAGGAGCAGTCAGGAAAACGCCAGTCTGGTACAATTGGGAAAATACCCATTAGCCTTTTTATGTAGTACAGTTCTAGAAGGTGAGGATGTTTCCATGTCTCTCAAGAAAAAAAAAACATATCTCAGACAATCAAGAGAATACTGATGATAAATTATTTAAAAATTTCTGGTAGAAGATGAAAGCAACAAGAAGGAAAACACAAGGGAAAAATACTCAATGTGTTGGCAAGTGGAAAATTGCAAAGATTAGAAATGAGTGTGGGTTTGTTTGAGAAAAGTTTTCTATTTCAGGTGCAATACATAAGACTTCTTTATCTCTGGAGAAATAAAGACATAAAAAGCAGATCAATATAGGGGCTAACAGAGATGGAAGTAAATGGAAGAGTAAACCATTGGTTCTTCCCAAGGTAACCCCAGTTACCAGAAGTGTCCATGAAGGGAAGAATTAGACCTCCAAAATAGAGGATGTACTTGCCTTGGACTGCAGTATAATGAGCCCAAGCTATGACAGTGACAAATACATGCAGAAATTGTACTCTGGGAATTTGCAAAGAGAAATCAAAACCACTTTCAATTGTGAGTATGACACACGGGAACCAAAAGGCATTTATCACTGTAGTCAAAAACCTGCTTCCAGACTTCCAAGGCCCTTCATGACTTCCAACTCTTTGATTAAACTGAAAAGTTTTCGTCTGTGACTTCTGCCTACAAAGCAGACCTTACAGAACTCAGTGTGTGGTTCTCTCCAGGAGTCATGGGGTGAAGGGCTGGTAATCTGAGGACACAAAGTACTTGCTTCTCTACTTTGTTTTTTTAATTCAAGCCTTTGTAATAAGTCTGCCAACAGTTTTCCTGAATAGATTTTTTTTATGCACAGCAAGAACTGGGAATTAAAATAGAAATTCTGAAAATATGTCCTGCTTTTGACTGAAGCATACCTTAAACTTACTGTTAATAATAACCCATAATATGTACTCTCTAATTAAAAGAAGTGAGTTAGGCTACCAATGTGATAAAGTATGGCATGTACTTCGCACAGCTTATTCCTAAATGGAATAGTGTCTTTTTGGTGTCCGGAAGCCTTTTTTTTTTTTTTAAAGAGCTGTCATCTACATATCCTTTAAGTTCTTCAATATAAGGTAACAACAGTGGCATTGTCTTCCCATTCTTCCTTAATCCTGACAGAACTTTTCACGCTTGTAACAAAATTTAGCCCATAATAAACTAAAATACTTCTATCTTCCATATAGATTTTTATCCATTCTTACCAATATTTCTTCACATCCTGGAGAATTTAAATTAGCCTACATAAAGTGTTTGCCTTTTCAGTCTCTTCTCAGAGGGACAATCTTTTTCCTTCTCAACTAATTATTAATGTATTTATTTTGATGGAGAAGGGAATAAAAACTCTATAATAGCGTCCTGGTTTCAGCTACAGTAGAGTTGCTTCTCAGTAGCTGTTACAGTGTTGNTTGATGTCTCATACTCTGCTAGTGAGGAAGGGTGCAAAAGAAACTGGGAGGGAGCATGCCTGGGACAGGTGACCCAAGCTGACCAAAGGGACATTCCACAGCATAGAAAGTCATGCCCAGTATATAAACGGGGGGGAATTGCCAGAAAAGGTGGCTGATCTGGATTTGGGAAGGGGTGTCTGTCATCTGTCAGTGGGTGGTGAGCAATTGCATTGTGCATCACTTGTTTTTTCCTTTTTCATTATCGTTATTAAAATAATTGACAATTATTACCGTACTTTAATTACTGAGCTGTGTGTGATGCTTAATTTCCATCTGGGCTTAAATCTCAACAAATGGTCATAAATTTCTGGGAACACCATTCAATCTTAAACAAGAACAGACATTTTTCCAGCAGATATACTATTATTGCAAGGAGTTAATGCTGATTAGACCTATGAATGATGTTACACAGAAGGTTACAGTGCTCTGCTGTGACCTTATAATATAACAAAGCTTTAAACTGACATACCAAGAGTGGCAGACAAAGACCATCATGCCTCCCATTATGTTCTGTTCCAAGTTTTCTTAATTGTCTCATCAAATGCCCAACAGTTGTATAACAAGAAAAAACTGTCCTCCTAATGAAAAGTAAATGGAATAGCAGTTCTTATAAGATACAGGTGGAGGCAAAGCAGTCATAAGAATACACCAAGGATATTACACAAGGCTGTGTAATAAACTAAGCCATTCATAGGCTGCAAAGTAAAATAAAACTGAATTAAACAATAATTGACACATGACAAAGCTGCCCAAGACGTCTTAGGGAAAGCAGAAGAGAGCATTTCAGAGCTTAAATATTTCAGTCAAGAGCACAGAAATACACTTGTAGCACACATTTAACTGTTGTCAGAGCCTTCATTCTTGGTTCGATGAATCTCCTGACATCCTGTTGACGTGCTCAGGCCATGATGTGTGGCAGAGTGCTATTTGTGTGCAACTCATCAGTCTCACAGCACACACCAGGGAGATCTAAGTATCCCCCTCCCTTGCCACACCTCTCACAGCAGGGTGGGCTGTTTGCTAATATCCTGTCCTTTAGACATCAGGCTTTTCAGGCATAATCTTACAGAATGACAGAGGACACCAGCCTAAGGCAGGACAGTCAATGTCTCATTAATTAGAGCTTTAACTTGGCCATGAGGGTGGGCTAATTGTACTTCGTGGCAAAAATGAGGCAGTAATTCATTGGGCTACATTAACATGAGTCCAAAAGGCATCAGGAAGTGGAGTAGAGAGTCCAAGCTTGTCACTGGAGCATCAGGCCCAACTTTTCTCATCTCATAGTAGGTGCTAAGAGTTTACCTAATTGCCTTTCTTGACTGTAAACCCAGCTTAGCATGATTAGCTTAGATGGAAAGTATTATATCTGAAGTTAAGCAAGATGAAAGCCACTCCTAGGTCCAGATCTCAAAAAACTTGGTGGCTGATCTGTGCTTAACACAATAGTGTTTGATTCAAAACCTGTGTGCCTTTCCCTTCTCCACAGCCATGCACATTTACATTATTTATATTATTTGCTGAGAGGACATCCTCAGCTCCATCTGAGTTCTCATAAATATCAAAATTTTCTCCCTGGAAGGTATTCAAAATACTCTGATTACCTTTCATAATAAAACCTCCCCCAAAGACAAAACAGGGTGGAAATTCTGATCTCAGTGTCTGAAGAAGCAGAGAAAATCCTTGAATGGTTTTAACAGCTGTTAGAAATGTTAAAAGCAAATAGACAAGGAGGTACTTCAAGTTGTAAGAAGTAACCATGACTATAATGCAGTTCTGCAAATTGAAAATATCAAAGACCCAACAGCCTGAAAAAGAGATGTCTTCCAAACATCTAAGCTGAATAAACTTTTATTGAAAAATTTCTGCTGAAGCTTGTCAGTGAATAAGCTGGAATTCACCTTGTTACACTGTATAGGTTTGTCTTTGCATAAACTGCTGTTTAAGATGACTATGAATGTCATTCTGGCAATCTCCTGCTCCATCCTCTGATGTATCTTGCTCTTTAACCAAAATTTTTTAAAGTTAACTTTACATTTAATCATCAGTCCAATGATAATATATTCCTGTAGCAATGATGCAGTCATTATTGCAAAGTATATTTTAACAACAAAACCTATTTCCTAAATACATAGTGATGTACTCCACCACCTTTTAAATGATTTATAATATTAGGCAGGCTTTGCACTTCTGATTTGTTTTACTCAGCATGCTTTGCTTCCACTGCAACTTCTCAAGCAGTTGCCAGAGTTTTGTGAAAAGCTAAAACAAATGTGTATTCCAAATCCCCACTGGTGAAGGATTTCTAACATTTTGTGCCATGTAACTCTCAAAGCAGAAAGTTCTGACACTGTTTCTTTTTCCATGTCTGTTTTTTTGAGAATTGGACTGTGACTTTGTCTTACAGTACAAACAGTATGAGGAGGTTAGTAATTCTTTTGTACATTCCAAACTCGCTCTGCACACCAGTTTTCATCATATCCAATTAAGTTACTGCTTAAAATTCAGCATATTTTAAGCTTGATTGCTATACTGAGATGACTTTGACTATTGCCTCTGTACAACTGTGTAATACTTCCCACACTTTTTAAGCCTTTTCAATTTATTTTTAAATCTTCTCTCAAATAAAACACAGTGGAAGTTTTCTCAGGATGGTATAAAAATATTTTCTTTAAAGACAGTAAAAAAGGGGATTCAGTCACAAACATCTTGGTTCCTAAGTTAAAAATGAATTAAAGAAAATATGTTGCTTGTTTTAAAGATTTCTATTAGGCAATTTCTCTTTACAAAAGTAGGATTAAAAAAAAAGAAAAGAACTCCAACTTCTGACTTTAGCTTAGCTGTATAGCTTGCAATATATTAATGAATTACCTTATCACTTGAGCACTAGGTTATGCTTCCCTAGCTAGTTTTAAAAGCAGCAATTCTCAAAGTCATAATTCTTTCATATTCTATATTTATTTTGAGTTGATGTCTATAAGTAGAGCTTGCTGCTCTGATTCTTTATAATTATTGGACCTGCTCCCAGACACCTGAATATTGAATATAGTCAGCTGTAACTTTGGCTTGTTGTAGTTCTCAAAATAATAAAAAAAAGATGATTGACATTTATTAACTGAGATATTAGTGAGATGCTGATGTCGAAAAATGCAAATATAGAGCATAATTAAAGTACATCCAAGTACAGTGACTTTCAAATGCATGAATGTTCCTTGCTTCTAGCAGAAATTTGTGGGATTATTTGCCATAATTAGTACTCAGCGACAGCAGAGTAGCACAGTGTACTCTGAGAGCTGATGTAAGGTCAGGAGTGACCCCAGTGAACTTGAAGAAAGCAAGGATTACATGATGTGCCTCTGAAGAAGGAGCATGGTAAGATTCTATACACTCAAACTCTTGTATTTCTAAGTCACCTGTTAGCAAATTAAAAGTCCCCATTCCTACAAGAAAGCCCAGTAGAAAAGTGGTCGTTAGCCTAAGGCAATCCAGTTCAAGAATCATTACTGACTTACCTTACCCATTTATTAAAATAAGTTTTCTAAGCACATAGCAAAAGGTAGGTAGGCTTTTAAAAGTGACAGTGCCAGGAGTGTCAGCCCACCTGTCATAACAGCAAGCAGTGATAATAGCTGCTGGTCTTTATTGCTGGCTATTTCCTATGTTTCCCAGGAAATTTCAGAAAAGCTAAAGACACTGATAATGCAGCCACTCCTCTGTGTATTAAGAAAAGAGTTGGCTGGAATAAAAAAGTCTGAGATTCCAGAAGAAAAATTAAGAGTTTTTCCATCAGAAAGACTACCGCAAATGGCCATTACAGAATGAGGCTTGAAAAGATTAATTTCAGCCATTCAAAATGAGAGCAACCTCTCTTTCCTGGGGACTCTTTAGTTTCCTTCCACACGGCCAAGAACACTTGCAGCCTTGGCAGCCTTGTTCAAATCCTCTTGGGCTGCCACTTCAGACTTTTTTTCTTTGGGGAAGGGCTATGTCTTGAATGCTAAGACTGGCTCTACACCATATAACAGCCTTCCTGAAGCCTCCCTGGGCTCCTGGGGCAAAGTAAAAGGAAACATTGTAATGCTGCAGAATATGCATAATCCAATAGAAAATAATTTAATTGGAACATTCTTAATGAGCTTTAATTACAGATCTCTAGAGTACATCACAAGACAACCATAGAACTAATTAAACCCTTGGTATTTCTGGGTGAAATGTACTGTTTCAAGGAACTACTACAGAAACATCCAGAGGAATAGGTAATTCTTCTGTATGAAATGGGGTTTTAACCAGTCTCATCTAATCCTGTGTTGGCTTTTACTACTGAATGAAAGCCACCTGCAGAAAAGAGGACAGTGACATATGAGGTGCAATAGGAAGCCCAGCACTCCTCAAAGCAGAGGGAACTCAACCTTTCTCTGAGCATCTGGTCCAGTAGGAACAGTGGATCTGTATTTATCTCCAGTCACATCCCCAGTTAGCCTTCACACTTCTGTTTGCAGAGGTCCCATGGTTTTGAGGAAAGGCTAATTTTGTTCACTCTTCATAATTGCTTTGTTCCTCAGGAGCTTCATTCACAGTGATCTCCTGCTGCATGCCCAGCGGTGAATCTTGAACATGTACCTTGCCATTTAGGACTCTTTTATTGTCGCGTGTGTTTGTGTGTACCTGTGCAGTAAAAATAGGCAAATAGGACCTGGCAAAGCTGTAAAAAGCAGATATGGAAAGAGAAATGGGCACAAATTCTCACAGCACCAAGTTCTGCAGTTTTCTCCTCACACTGTTTGCCCTAGGTCTTCAGCTCAAACCAGTTTCTCTCTGCCCTTTTCACCCTACCTGTGGGCAATAAGCAATACTACTTTTGCAGAAAGAGGTATCTCTGAGCTTCTGTGAAAAGTATCCTAGGAAACAGCAGGATATCTCCCTGAGCATGAAAACTACCTTTTTTTTGTATGGGAAATGGGGCCACAGTAATGGTGGTAAACATAGAAACTCATTGGAATGGTAGAATTTAACTTTAACAGAAAGAAAACTGATAAATTGGACTCTTCTGGTAAGTATTGTCAGAAAACTAACAATTACAGCACTTAAATGTGGAAATGAGATTTAACTGAATAGCCCCACGTTCTGTGGAGGTGCACAGTACCATGTCTCCTTGCCAGATGTTCCAAACAAAACTGAAGTCTTCAGCTAAAATAAGCATTTGAGTGTAGAAACACCAGGCATAAAGGAAAGCAGGAAACCCAAAACACGCACAAAACCAGGTTATTAGCTGTCCAGAGGGAAAGAGCTGGTTTTTCTTATTAAATTGGATGGGCTTCCTGCTCCCAGGTTAGGGGGTCATGCAGTGCTGTGGAGAGATAGGGAACTAAACAGTAGATGCAATGCCCGCTTTAAGTCTAGTTCTTCTAGACCTGCTTGAAAGCATCCCTCTGTACTCATTTTGAGTCATTGGCTGCAGGTTTATTTAGCCTCTGGGGAAACAAAGAGATTGCATTAAATGTAATTAAATAAAGCATAGCAGAGTCAGTACTGCAGCAAGGTCCTGATCCAGAGCTAAGGAGAAACTAACTAAATTAAACCAATTAAGTTTAGAAACAATACTCATAATATGATTATTCCATTTTAAATACGAAAGGGAAAACTGCATCGTGGGGAAGGGATTATAGCAGTGGTAGTGAATGCAGTAATATTTAAGGCAATGGTACCTGCTAAACCATTGGATCTTGGAAAACTCTTCACTGGGATAACACCCATATTTGCAACACCACCACAAGGCAATATTTCACAAGATAGGCCAGGATCCAAGGGGGACTGTTTTCAGGCAGGCTGAACACATGGAGAAAACATATATAGATATTTTATTAATAAGAGAAAGAAGATAAAAGCACGGTGTGGTCTTCTCACATTGTATTAGCATGGGCTGCTGCCCCTGTGGACCTGATGACATCTCAGTTTACAGCTTTAAGAATGATAAAGCTAGAATTTTTCCCCACCTCCAGTGTTTTGTTAGTGAGATCCTCTATTTAACCATTTCAGGCAGAAAAGGCAAAAAATTCTAATCAGCTGTACACTGAACCAAGTTAGTCTGTGTTATTAACCTTGATTTTACATTACAGATGAATTGCATGTGCTTTGTTCCAGCATTGAAGGGGTGGTGAAAGCATCATCTGTTAGCTACTGGAAAACTCAAAACTTTGCTATATAAAGACCAGACAGTTTGTGGTGCTAACAGCAAGGAAAAATCAGACACTACCTTCAGTTTCCACTAAAAAGTAGATTTTTCTCCTCAGCTGAACTTTAAATAAAAGTTTCACAAAGCTTCACACTTCACAAAGGCCTAAGTGGGAGGCTTTTCTTGCAGTCAGGGTTATCAGTAGCAAAACTGTGTTCCAAGTGAAACAAAGCACAAGAGGACAAGGAAGGTAAAATCCTGAAAACCAGCACAGTTATACTCCATATTTTATCACACAGTGCATTGATGTCAAGGAAAACAAACAATTAAGTTCCAGTATAGACATAATTCTAAATTCCACTGTGCTCAAATTATATCCACAGCAGATGTATTACTGGCCAAAATATTGCAGTCTGCCTCCACCCACTGCCTCCACCCACTCTCCAGCTAGATATTTCTTTTGCAAAATGAAACGAAGAATGTAACACAGCAGAAGGAAAATATATTCCAGTGGAGAAGATGTTAGAGGTTTGTTTAGGATAGTTCAACTCAATGAACATTGAAGTAAATTAGAAATCTAATATTGAAGATATATTTGACCACTGCAAAAACTTATTTTGATGCAGTGTATGTAAATACTTTTTACATTTCTGAACTGAACTTTTTTGAAAACTGTTTTCTTGTTTTCTGTCAGAAGAGTGGCTCATTTCAAGATTTTTCCACCCACATAAATGCTCCTTTTCCACCTACATAGTCAACACCACTAAATTCTTCTTCTGCTGCTTGGGGGTTAGGAGTCAAGGAAATGAAATCAAACACAGGAACAATCAATTTTACTAGGATGCAAAATATGAAGTGCCAGTCTCCGGTATTCAAGTGTGGCATTAAAGCAAAGTGTTCGGGAGAGAGAGAGGAATTCTAGTCTCAAGTCCTCATGCATTTTCCAGCAGAAAATTCAGAGAGCAGTCTCCAGGTTTCCGGCATGGCTGGATGCAAAGTGGGCTGCTGAGAAGCCAGCAGCAGCCTCCTGGCTCCCTCTGCTACCTCCAGACATTTTGTTATATACGTTTCTGTGATGTTCACATTCCAGCTGTGCACTCTTTCCAGGCCTGCTATAACAATTTAGGATTTGATCTTGAATTGTTAGAAGCAAATATTTTCCATTGGATGCAGGCTTCCTTGGGAAGCAATAAAACATTAATATACAGGTTAAAAATGATCCTTAGAACTTTATGTGCAGTTAACTTCACTTGAGGTGGAATAAACCCTAGGGGGAAATATAAACATCACTTAGGAAGTATGTTTAAAATAAGGCACAGTAAAAAGTTAAATGCAGTGTCTAAAATATGAACAAGTTCAATTCACATGTTTCCCTCCATTAAATCCCTGCTATTTCAGCTTTCCAGTTAGATACTTTTATATCTTGGCACCATAGAAAGGCCAATATTTTTGTGTTCCCTAGAGCTGCACAGAATCTGGATGGATAAAGCAAAGGCTATATGGTTCAAAATTACAAACTCATGCTTCCTAAGAAAAATAGTATGAGACCGCTGCAGGAATATAATCATTCACTTCTCTGAGATTTATTGTAAGCTGTCAGAAATAGAATTTCAAACTCAAAGAAACTTATACTTACTCCAAGTATCCATGTAACAAAACTTCTACCAAGCCTACAATGGTTTCTCACCATTGTGAATGGACAAAAATTGCATTTTAGAGATCCCAGAATTTTAGAATCATTAGATAAATTAGGCAACAGAAAAACCTGTCCTGTCAAAGATAGAAAGGTATCTGGAAGTTATCCTGCTTCAGAGCCAATAGGAGCTCCTTTCAAGGTGTTCCTCCTCTCCCACATCTCAAGTGACATCAGATACTCCTCAGTGTCAGGTCCCCAAGACTAACTTTCCAAGAACCCCCAAAATAACCCCAAAATTTGTTTACTAACCCAGGACTGATTCAAGTCACCAATGCTCTTCAGGTACTGAATTAAGCCTGAATCTCCTACAAATGCCAAGTCGTTGGTTGTTACAAGTAGTAGTTTTTTGATCAAGCTTCTTAGAAGCTATATAAATATAGCAGTCAATTACCTTTTTGGGCATTACATAATCATTTGATGTAGCAGCTCTTTAAGATAAAAACTCTTGAAATTTTTCCAAAGATGTAAAGATTAACTGCCCCTGTTAAACACTTCCATGCGTATCACCAGGAAGTTTCTTTGGATAGCTGTAAAAAAATAAGCATTGTAATATTTTCTTTATTCTGAGGCAGTTCACTCTGTTGGCTGTACTAGGGAAGCACCTGGGAAGACGAAACACTGAAATAGAACCAGGTTCATAGGCCTGCATTACATTTCTCTGCAGATGCCTTCTGGAAAGAAATGGTTGCTGCAGTAAGAACAGCTGTCTCCTTCTTGGAGAAGCACACCTTGAAAAGCTCTAACACATGACAGAGGACAGCCTTCATGTGTCTTTGTACTAACTAGTTTCCCTCCAAATTCAGTTTTTCTAGAATGATGCAGTGGAAGAGGCCAGAGAAGTTTCATACTGCTGAGATCCTCTTTTATACTTCATTGCAGTGCAAAACAGCTCAATGTACTGGCACCAAGCCACAGGCAACATTCAAATTAGAGAAAATTTCTCTGAAATACAGAAGAATCCCTTTTGTGCTTACTCATTTCCATCAGTTCAACTTCTGCAGAAATAGTGCAACTGAAGACAGATGTGGAAGCATTAAAACTCAAGTACAGTTTCTGGATAAATGTTCATGCTTTCTTCCTAGAAGTTATGCTAAATCAGAGGAAGTGATGGGAGAGCAGAGCAATACACCACCAGAAGGCACACTGGACCCAGAGCCTTCTTAGAAAGCTTACAAAAACAGGATTTAACACAGAAAGAAAGGTGCAAATATCACTAAGATGAGAGAGAGGCAAGGGAAAGGGAGATAGGTCTATGCAGGGAAATATCAAGACTACTGAAAAGTTTCAGGACCTACCTGGCTTGTATGAGTCTAAAATAAGATGCTTCATTAATCTGTAATAATTTGAGATGCAGCTTTCAAACTACAGCAGACTTTCCTTTAAGGACGGAAGAGTTCATTACTCATCACAGAACCACAGGGTGATGGAATGGGCAAGGCTGGAAGTGACCACAGTGGGCTTTTGGTTCAATCTCTCTGCTCTAGCAGGGTCATCCTAGAGCACATGGCACAGGATTGTGTATAGATGGTTCTCGAATATCTACAGTGAGGGAGACTCCACAGCCTCTCTGGACAGTCTGTTCCAGTGCGTGGTCACCTGCACAGTAAAGAAGTTCTTCCTCATATGCAGGAGGAACTCCTTGTGCACCAGTTTCTGCCTGCTGCCTCTTGTCCTCCTGCCTGGCACCAGAGAAGAGCCTGGTCCATCCTCTTGACACCCTCCCTTCCAATACATATAGACATGGATGAGGTCTCAGTTGTCTCTTGTCAAGGCTGAACAGACTCAGTTCCCTCAGCCTTTCCTCATAAGAGAAAGGATCCTGTCCCTTAATTATCTTTGTTGCCTGCTGCTCAACCCATTCCAGGAGCTCAACGACCCCTTTCTACTGAGGAGCCCAGAACTGGACACAGAGGTCACACTAGGGCAGAGTAGAGGGGGAAGATCTCAGAGCAGAAGCTGAAGCACGGCAATATAACTCAGTTAATTCTACTCTTTGGCTGCAGTAGATTGGCCTAGTACAAAAGAAAAGGTTTAAAAGCATGGGAGTTAGCACCTACTGCTCACCATCAGATGTTCCTTTATGCAACAGGAGAATCATCTGTTCCTTCATGGAACAGGTGGGCACCATACCTGCCCATTCCCCACTTTTCTCCTGCTCTGTGTGTGTTATGACTTATTTGAGGGCTTGCTACTTGACTTGATTTCATTTGAAACTATGTGTTGAAAAGCTTTAAAATTAACATTATTAAAGGGTTTTTAGCAAATAAGAGAAGTTCAGTACAGATCAGCTTTGGATCTGTTTAATGATTAAGAATCTATACTTTATTGTGTGCAAGGGATACATTCCATGGACTAGTATTATTCCAGAGCATCTAGGCAGTCCATGTGTAATGGAATGCTACAGCAAGAGCTCTTCAAGCAAAACACACATTGTGTTGCCCTGATATTTTCTTCCTTTCTGTCTCTGTGCAGAAGTTCTCACGTAGCCTGATGTAAACAATGTTTATTCTTAGAATGTTTGCATTCTTCTCCTCTGAGAGAAGAATTGAGTGATGGTGCTGTCCACCATACAGGTTAAGAGGTGGCAACCTTTGTAGCCAATCCCTTGACCTCTGTACATATGTATAAATAATGGAGTCAGATGAAATAAGAAAAGAGAGTGATCCCCTCACTGCTGCTGTGTCTGCTCTCTCTCTGTCCCTAAAGGGGGACACACCCAGCCTCAGCTAGCGACAAGTGGGTCCCCCGAATGAGTGAGGACTGCAGCCCAAACCACAACATTGAAGCTCCCATTTCTCACAACCAAGCAGTAGGCTGGAGAAGAGCATTTATTAAAGCAGGAATACAATGTAGATGCAGAACCAGGAGTGTAGTGCTGCCCTGAGTGGAGACAGAAGGTCCTTACAGGAACTCCTCAGTCCTTTGTAGAACCTGCTCCTCTGATTTTTTTTTTAATGCCTTTTCTCTACCTCCTAATAAAAACTGGAAAAAACCTCTTTAGAAAGGCTGCTACAGAAAGTATTGAAAAATGGGAACTTCATTATCAAAACCAGGCAAATTGAATCAGGTGGGCAAAGGCAGCAGAGTCCCAAGCACCCAATAACATGAGCTGAATCAACCTTCTCCCATGAGCTGAGAGAAGACTGAGGAAAGGTCCTTTACAGAGGTTACACAAATATGCTCCTACACAAAAAGCACTTACTCATACAAGATACATGGTTTGCTAGATAACAAGACATAACCATACATAATTATCACTTGCATGCTCAAGTGCCTGTTTGTTTAGTCAGTCATTACACACAGAAATAATTTGCCTACATGCAACTGAAATCCTGTTATCTTCGGTCTTATTTGTGGAGCATTTCAGATGTTTATTTGCTTAAATTTCTGTGAGGAATCTTAAACAAACATTCACTATTTTGTAAGAAGCATAAGATTAAAATACCAATTTTCTTTTGAATGATTTCCCTTAAGACTCTGAATGGCTTATCATTTCTAAGATGCCTCAGCTGGTACATGTCAGAAAGCATAAAAAACCCCAAAGAAACAAAACCAACCAAACAGATAAACCAACAACCCTCTTCCCCAGCAATATTCTGTCACCTGTAGCACATAACTGAACAGATGAAGGATTTTTATTATTAACTGATCAGGAACTTACTGCAAGAGCATGTAATGGTAATTCACAAGCAGGAACGACTTTAAACTGAGAGAAGGTAGATTTAGAAAAGATATTAGGAAGAAATTCTTCACAGTGAGGGTGGTAAGACCCTGGAACAGCTTGTCCAGGGAAGTTTTGGATCCTGCATCCCTGGAAGTGTTTGAGGACAGTTTTGATGGAGCTCTGAGCAACCTGGTTTAGTGGAATGTGTCACTGCTCATCATTCATGACAACTAAGAAACAACTTCTGCAGTGGAGCGGTGCACATTTTGGGTTTTCTAATGTTCTGTATATTTTGTTATAAGTTTGTAATGGTTTGTTCCTACACCCCCATTCCCAAACCCCGATGGTGTTTCCCTTGTGATAGACCTTGTCAATCACCTTGTAAGATCTGGAAGATTCTGGGGAAAAATCCCTAGGATTTGACAAGGTACCCCAGTACCACCTTCTTTCATTGTTTTGTTAAGTTCCCCATTCTGGGTCACACCCCCCTCCCCTGGGATTGGTTCTAAGCTCTCCCCTGCTCAGTGTAGGCCCCCTGTACTTAAGGTGGGGACAGAGGGGCTGCCGGGACTCTCGCTCCGGGGCTCCGGCTCGGGGCTCTTGCTTCGGGGCTCTCTCCTTCCCTGCTCTGTCCAACTGCACATGGGAGGTAGCCAGTGGAATAAAGCCAGGTGAAACCTAAGCAGAGTCCACTCTTTCTTCCATGCTGTCGACCACGCTTCAGCCTGAGGTTCAGACCCGCCAAGCCTCTCTCATATAGGGGCCAGGGAGCGAGCCAGCCGGTGAAGCAGCTCCCAAGGTATCTCTATACTGCAGGATGTGACTGAAGTAGAATATATGGGATTTTGGACTACAGCTATCTATTTAACATGTTCTACTGAGTTTACAAATAAATAGTGCTCCACTATAAAAAAAATACTTCAGTTAGTTTTCAAATTTGACATCACAGCTATTTTGTTGTTCTACAGTGCAGCTAGGAAGAAAATAGCTATTTAAATTCAAGAAAGAGTTGAACCAGTAAAGCAAGTCAAGTTAGGCACCTTTTTAGCCACTATCAGAGTGACACTCAATATCCTTCTAGTTCCTGATGGGGTCAAAACTTCCACACGAGAACCCACTGCATTTACACAAGGTCCACAGCTCATGCTGCTCTTAGCCACCCGACAATGGGAACTGGTATTTTCATTTAGAGCAGCTAAGGAACATAGTCTGCTCCTTAAGTGACCTCTGCTAGCCTTGCTTACACCATTACTATCTATATAAAGCAGTTCTAGAATTAGAAATACTGGAATGACTTTCATGGGCAATGAACACCAAAGGTTTTAGAATTTGGGAGGAAACAGAGCACTGCTTTTGTACACAGTATGAATTTTCCTTATGGGGTATTTATTTTGCTGTATGACTGCACTGATCACCCTGTTGCCCATTCCTTTTTTGTCTGTTGGTTTATCTATTAGATCTGGAGTATTTTTAAATATTTTTGGAGAATCAAGTTCTGTGACTACCAAGACCTTTTCAAGTCCCATAGCTTGCAACCAATAGAACACATATCTACATAATGTTGACTGAAAAAGGTAATTTTACCACAAAATGGTGTTTACTGACTCAAGGTAAGCCATTAGTGATTCTGCAGACTCCTAATGTGCCTACATTGCCAAGATGCTGAGCACCTTAATCTGTTAGCTATGCTTTCAGTGCTTTGCATTTAAAAACCAAAACAGCCCAGGTGTTTCTACTCTAGACACTAACAGCTTTGTCAGTCATCAATGAATCTCAAGGGTGCTTTATCCTGATGTTATTGGATTTTTCTCAATTGGCAGTAAAATTGAGGACTTTCTGGTGAAATAGACTTGGGCCATTTTTTGAAAGCTTATTGAAACAGATAGCCACAAGGGACTGTTTCCCAGGGACACTCAAATTGTTTATCTTGAATAGTTTGGAGGAAACTATTAATCTCAGTAGCCTTTTTCCACTGCTGGCCACAGAGTGATCATGAACTCTGCAATAACCAGTTACAATTGCCTTGCCAAAATATGTTTTGACATTTGAACCGCATCATTTCTTGAACTTCTCTCTTCTTTGCCTCACAGGTGATAGAATGAATATGAGAATGATCTCTGGGAAAGTGCAGTTCAGATGAAATGAGGTTGCCTTTGTTACAGAGTGAGTGAGCACAATGGAAAATCATTTCCTCATATAGGTTTCAAACAAGGCACTTTTAGAAAGCTAGAAAACCCAGGTGATGACTTACAGCAATCCATGCTTCAGCATAGAAGGGGGAAGCACTGAAAAAACCACATTGTATCAGCCCATGCTGATAAACAAGCTAGAGGTTATTTCCTAAGGTAGGGAGTTGTCTACAAGACTGTTAGTGAGAAGCAAGTAAGTACAAGATGATGAAGTTCTGCTCTCAGAGGAGCCTGTAGGGAAGTTTTGAATTTGGATTAGTAGTTTCTGATAAAGACTGGACTGAACTGTGAATTGCAGCTGTAATGGTGCTAACAGTGAAACTCTTCATGGTGAGACTTTTGATATAATATTTGAACACCATATATGATGAAAATTAGTATCATTTGAAGTAGGAACTCTTAAATTATAGTTTTCCATTGATGAGTGCTGAGAAGAAATTACAGTGGAAGAAACAACAAAATTGTTTACATGAACAATTGAGATAAGTACTACTAGAAATTACTATGGAGATGCAAAGCATTTCTTTCTTCACATGAGCTCAGTAGGCTATACATACCATTCTTCAGAAAAATTAAAACTTTCCATTTACCAGGTCTGCAAGGTCAGCAACAGGCCATACTGTCCAATGCTGGCACGAAACCTACAACAATTACTTTCAGCACAGTACATAATTGAGCTGATCTAAGTACATGCTGATTTTGAGTAGTCCAATTTGAACATTAGTCTCTGTGATCCTCTGGATTTGAAAATAACATAGTGGTGTTTTGTTATGAGCTCTGTAGCAAAAGAACACACACATGTCTTTCACATGTAGAACATACTCCAACACACTTTGAGATCTTAAAAAAAGCAATCTATTTATTTCCAACTCCAAGTATTTTAAAAAATAAAAAATGCACCCATGAAAGCTGATGTACTTTGCTTAAATTATTTAATTCTAGTAAAATAATAAAAACATTGAAAGAGATTATTAAATGCATAATTTTTGACATTTCTGTAAACCAGAATTCAGCTATTTTATGTTTCAAACTCTTGTTTCTTCTATAGTCAGATTATAATTTCAATTTACTTAGAAACAAGGTAAAAAGGTCAAATATTACATAAGGCAATAGTTTTTTGATCCAAACTCTTTTCTTCCCCTGCCTCTTAGTTCTGGAAACCCTTATGCATCTCTGCCTTCAAAATGAGAAAAGGAATAAAAAAAGACAATTTCCCTCTTTAAGACATGGTCTGTTGTGCTTCCTTAAATGTCATTGTGGAAATGCTTACCCTAAACCAACCTGTACCAGGGGTGGCTTAAGAGCCATTTTCTACTTGCACTAGTGGCTCTGCTCCTCTAATTTATCCCTTCCTCTCTCCAGGTTCCTGATCAACACAAGTTTCTGCCACACCTCCTGGATATCCCATTGTCTTAAATTACCTTTGATTTAGTTCCTTCTGGCTCACAAAGTATCCAGTACTTTAAAATTACTCTCAGGTTTAACAAGAGCCAGAGTCTACATGTGTTCTAGCTGATGGCTGGCAGGGTAAGCACAAAGCAGATGTTGAAGGAGATGACAGAAGACAGTAAAAACCTGCAGTATACCAGGAACACCAAATCAAAGCAAGGCCACATTTATTGATCTGTCTTCACTAACAGCAGAGGAAATCACTTTCCCCTTGAGTTCTCCCCAGAATAATTCATCAGCTTGCTTGGTTTGCTTTGTGTTTAAAGACACTACATAGAGCTGAATCAGCCAGGGTCCCACTGCTAATCTTGAGGATTACTCACGGGTTTTAAAATCAGCAACAGAAGATTCTCTTATATAGCACAAACTTTTCCTTAATACATTAAGCAATTAACAATCATCTAATTAGGTCCCCAACCACAGCAGATTCACAGCCATTGTTGATTAGAGCAAATGAAATCAGATCTTTTCTTTGCTTGCTGATGGTATGTATGTCTTACTGTAGGCACACCTCTGCATGCCTGAATTATGATGTGGAGTACATTTCTAAGCCATATTTTATTTTTTATTAATATCTAGTTGAGGTTAACCAAGGAAGATTGTCAGCTAAAAAAACAGAGAAAGAGTTTATGAAAAGGCAGATAACAGAATGTCCTGAATTAAGCCTCATTAGCAAGCTTTCAGTTGAATTTTTCATGCTATATTCAGTATTCACCTTTACTGTTTTTAGTGGAATTTTAAGATATGAAAGCATACAAAATTAACATCTTTCAGTTTTATTAAAGAATGCACAAATTGTGCTTAAGCAGTCCAGAAAAAATATTTAGTCTGAGGGTAGTCTTTCTTCCCTAATCACAGATAATTCAGCTTATTTGGTAAAAGATGAGAACTCTCTGTTTCTGAATTTTATTTTATTTTTTCCCTGTGACATTGTAAATGGGCCTGAACAAATGATTTGTACATTATATACCTTAACTTACTCCATCCATAGAACTCACACCAGATACTGTCTATAATATTCCACCAACACACTACTTGGACATACTGCAGATATTAACCAGGCAATAAAGCTGTAAACCAGTCTTCAGGCTACAACAGAACTTTGTGAACACTGAAAGTGCAAGTCCAGATTTTGTATGATTGTCGTTTACAACAGACTCTAGAGTCAGAATTGACATCAGCTGAATCTAGTCCAGACTGCAAGTTATGAAATTTGGCAACAACCCATTTGTCCTATATCCCATACTGTTTTCTGCTAATAGAGAGGGAAGCAGTACATCCAGGAGGGAAAAAAAAATCGAAAGAAAACCAAAATAAAACAGGGTTAAGGCTTCACCTTCAGCCCTGGAAACTCCCACCCACAACCAGCTGTTTCAGTGTTAGACACGTGGACACGGCCAGGAGAATAACCACTTCTCACACATCCCCGTGGCAAAAGAAGTGCAATCACAACACAGCCACCAGATAATCACATGCCTATGATCACTGAATGGGTAAGGCTGGAAGGGGCCAAATCACAGAGCTGGTGAGGAACCCAACCAGAAGTTGGGTAACAGTAAACTCAGCACTTCTAGACTTACACAACATTACTCCTTGCGAGTTCTTCAAAGCCTTGCATTTTTCCTCTCTAGAGCAACTGTTCCGAGTAAATGTAGAACCATGGGGCTCTTTACATGTATTTAATTTACCTGCTGTTATTTAATTTACCTGCTGTTAGCTCCTAATGACTTGCTAATAGCCCCACCTTGGAAATCATAAGCACGTTGATGAGAAAGTAAATAAGCTCAGTAACCACAAACATGCACCATAATGCTCAAAGGAAAAGCACAGGCTATTTTATGGATTAAAAAGCTATTTTATGGGTTCATAAAACATATACATAGACAAAATCCTAAACTCAGAAAAGCTGAACTATATTTTAATGGTTTCTCAATTGAATTAAATAACAAATTTTTTTCTTTTTCCTTAAAAATAAAAATCAGCTTCTATTACCATCTGGTATTTCTACAACATTTTAAAACTAGACAAGGATGTTTCTATAATAGTATTATCCATTTAGAGTCAGTCATCTGGCAGAAAACAAAAGCACTATCTCTACAAGGTTTTCCAATGCCTCTCTGTTTCCAAAAATAAGACATCTCTTTTGAAAGTGAAGGCTACCCATATGGTAGCTTAAACAGCAGATTTTTTTAACATAGTTACATGAAGAATGATTTTTAATAGCTATTTTCACATTTTTCTTCACAAGTGTCATACCTTTGGAACTTCCCTTACCCAAAGGTACCAACATCTATCAGAGAAAAAAACCTTCAGAGTCAGACTTGACTTAAAATTTCTTATATGCCCACTGATTTTGGAAGGTGTTCATGAGAATAATATGGAGAGCTATCAAATTTGAAGCATACTATTTGGTTAGAAGGAAGTGAAAAAAAGTGGTAGATTCAACCAAATTAGTAAGTTATTCTCTTTTAGCGTCTCACAAAAATATGTATTGTTTTTGTGGAGTATATTTCTGACTTTGTGAGAAGATACAGTGTTCTGGATCCTAATTAGGATTTTTTTTTCATTCAAACTTGTTATGTATACTCTTCAAAGCATCTATTTACTTTTTTTTTCAATGAGCTCTCAAGCCCTGAGACATGCAAGACAGCCTTTTCACAACTTTTTATCACAGTGAGTTGCTCGTATATACCCCAAACTGGAATGAAGACCATGTACAAGTGCCTTCTACATCTAGAGGATTTCTGAAGTGTGACTAGGATTTCACCCTTCCAGCAACTCACTTTTTCATAACTGAAATCTGCTGTCTTAATAATGATTACTCCCTATGTTTTATTCAGCTTATTAAAAGTCAGAATACCAAAAATGACACCTATACTCCATGGGCAAAAACTTTGTCAAAATCATCAACAATTGCTAAGAAAAAAGTGGGAGGAAGGAACCTTTTTGTGACCACATATATTAACTAATATTTTCAAACTACTGAAGAAGCAATGAGATTTTAGTAAAAAATCACACTTACTGGTAAACATCTCCAGAAATCATTCCAAGGATAAAAACACACAAGGGGGGGAAAAATAAATTAAATTAGATTTGCTATAAAACCTATGAGTGGTAATATGAGATTAGGTATTCCTTAGAGCAAACAAAAGAAGTAGCCACATCAGGGTATTGCCTGCTGGTCACCAAAAGTCTTATGTATCTGATCTCTAAACTGAAAAATCCTGTGGAGGTTAGTCTTGTCCAAGCAGAAATGCTTCTGGGTCTGAGTAGAAGGACCTAAGAGTCTAGAGAACTGAGGGGCATAGGAGTTTGAGTGTCGGCATTATGAGACAGAAGCTGTGGAGAGGTTCTTGAAATGGCAGTTTGGGATTTGAAAGCTAAATATTGACTAAATCCCTCTTTCAGAGACATACTTTTATTTTCTTCTTCTTTTTTTTTAATATCCCTAATTAAACATTTGATTTTTTTATTTTCCACCACAATGCAGAAATACCAGAGTTTCTTGTATTATTCACACTATGTGAAGGAAATTATTAGGACTGCAAGATGTTTCAGACACAGCTGCAACCTGTCCTATGTAAGGACTGAAGATGAACAAATTCACCCCATGGCAGCTGCAGCCCTCAGACACTCACTTCAATGTGTGATAACGCATAAGCAATCCCGCGTGTAGAAAACTTGATGGCCACTCTGAACAGACATTTAACACCCTACAAAATATTTGAAAAAGGCCTCAAAAGCAGTGAACCCTAGAGAAATAAGGTATAATTTACATTTACAGTTGAGGAAGGCAGTGGTCTTTCTGACAAAATAATTCGTCAACAATTACTTAGATACTCATATATGAAATACATACGTCCTTCTACATTCTTCAAATGTTGTGAGATTGTTTCAGTACAGATTAATTGCTCTTGCATGTGGAAGTCTGACACCAAGAAGCATACTGCAATAGTTCTGTAAACCACAGAGGAGAGATTTGCAGCCTGGGCCCTGAGCAGATACAAATAATAAATCAGCTATGATTCCTGAATTTACTGGACGAACACTGAACAGACACTGAAAAGCCACACAACATAAATAAACACAAATACACAATATTTTGTGGACTCTAACAACATATCTAGGCATACTTCTGTTGTGTAAAATAGTGAGAAAAAAAAAACCAGAGGAAACAATGTATTTCCGTTTTGACCTTGTAGAAGTAAAAAAAAATCTTTATCCAACATAGATGAAAAGATTAACTTTTTCACTCTGTCTAGGGTACTACAATCTAGGTTTACAACTACTTACGTCTTTAGTTTTTAAGGACTCTGTAGTACACTTGTAGTTCCACATCCTTTCAACTCTCCATAGGTAAATACACCACCTTTGAGGTGCTCATTTTCATAAACAATTATTTTTGCATTTTCCTTATGGAATACTGACCCGAAAGAGATTTTTCATGGTTTTTGTTAATTCTCTCCTAATCATTCATAAAACTACTTCAGAATACTATTAATGAAATTCAATTAATACTTATGCAAGTACCAGTTTGGGGCTTTTTCCTTATTTTAAATGTATTCATCAAACTAAATTATATCCATTATTTTTTTGTGAGACAACAGCCCCAGAAGCACTTTTCACTTGCTGGACATACAGCCATGCTATGTTGGTTTGCAGATTGCTTGAATGTATTAGTCACAGCTATGGGAATACAAGCAGCCCTTTTTGTCTGACCACAGAAACTGCTCCCAGAGCCTCCTCTGCGGTTCCTGTGCAGTCATTGCTGCATCCTCACTGCTGCTGGGTCCAGAATTGCCATCTCCTGCTTTGTGTGAGTCATTCTGCAGCACTTAGCTATCACTTTCTAATTGTGTGTGATAGCTCAAGAGATTGTGCAAATTCAAAGAGCAGCATACTCATAACTAACAGAAAACATAGCCGCCTAATGAGTTAAATTAGATGATCAGTGCTGACACAACAGGATACTCCACCTCATCCCCTAATCTTTGGACTGGTATACTGCACCAGTTCTGCCAGTTTATTTCATAGGAGGTCTGTGAAAAAATGTGATTGTAAGTTTTCAGCAAGTTCTTTACTTCTAACACTTCCACTAACCATGTGGATCTTTGTGGCCCATGGATATTTGTGAGTGAGCAGATGGCAATTAAACAATTGTTTATGGGAGATGTAACAGACATGTCCCTGCTAGGATACTATGCACACAGTATAAAATGTCCAAATCTGTCAAATAAAAGAAAAGGTGCTGTAGTTCTGTGCTAAGAAACAAACAGCCTAGCACCCTGATTTCCCCTCTCAATGTGCCATTATTAAATGACAAGCCCAACTGACAGAGTTTAAGAAAAGCAGAAAATAAACTACATACAATAGACTTGTATATTAAGGGCTATTTATTTCTTCACATTGAAGAAATCTTCTGCCCTACAATCAGTGTGATTTCTTGATGCTACCAGAAATTGCTGCTAAATAAGTTTTTGATTGCCAGATTTGTCTGGTGTAAAAGATGTGTGCAAGCTTTCTATTTGTTTTCATATTGACTAACACATACTCAGTATTAAGAAAGCTGTTTGGTATCTCAGATTAAGTGTTTCCTAAAAAATAGATAAAGCCTCCAGCAGAAACCAGGTGATAAGTGGAACATTTGAAATGAAGCAGTGAATTCTGCCAGCAAACTACTGTGTGTTTGATAAAAAGGCTGGACTGGGAATACAATTGAAAACTCAAATAAAAAATATAACTGTTTATGAAATCTGTCAGCACATTTCTCCCAACAAAACATATGAAACACAGTAGGAGGCAAATATTAAACTTAAACATAACCAAACCATTACATTGTGTTCATTTGAGATTCTAGGAATCTCAGCCCAGACTCTCAGGTAACCTCTCGGCACAGCAGTGTAACCACTGTGTATTTCACAGTTCTGAAGTAGTCAAAAGTGTCCTTGAGGCTCTCAAAAATGTTAAGCCTGCTTTCAGAGTGCTTGTAAGAGTCATTAAGGGACACAAGATAACAAATACGTTTTCCCCATCCTTGGAGATATTCAAAACCCTTCTGGACATTGTCCTGGCAGTCTTCTGGCTGTGAGTCTGAGCATGGAATTGAACCAGCTGACCTCCAGAGGTCCCTTCCAATTTTCGATAATTAGGAAAATTTAACATTACAAATAATTCGTAGTACTTGATACAACATCTCAACTTATCTGGGAACTTTTTATAATGAAGATAAGGAATGCATCAACATGACATACTTTAACAGTGAACCGACAACTTCTTTAAAATGCTAACAAAAAAGTTAGAAGATAAACACATTTTCGAAATAATAATTATTAAACAGCACTGGCCTAACAAGGCTACTGTAATTGCCAACTTCTTAACCAGATATGGTTTGCTGTTTTAATGTATCTTGACTGAAACTATAATTCATTTAACAAAGTTCTCAGCTTTTCTGAATCAGTAGTTTAAAAGAATGAGTAAATCTTTCAAGAAAGCATCTACAACAGAGTCAGTATTGCTCACAGAAGAGAAACGTGTTTGTTAGAATTGAGGAAGGTGCATCTCATCATCTATACTATTACATATGTACAAACTAAAACTTAACACCTGAATCTGCTTCACATCAGACTCTTTCTTGTCCTCTTTCAGATCCTCTTTCAACCATTTGTTTTCATTTCAGGATCAAAATTCTGTATCTTTAGGGTCAATAATACCTCTTAATACATTTTGGGTTGGAAATCCCACTCAAGTTGTATGAACACAAGCTAAATAAAAACTGTCCATGGAGCAGCAATTGCAGATTTTACTGAGTAAAACCTACTGAAAGACATTGGGCAATAACATCTCCCATGACAGTATGTGAGAAATTACTAATCAATGACTAAAGCAAATTCAGAGCAGACACTCATGGTAAGTCTTTAATATAATAGATAAAATAGCAAATACTAGCAAATATTCAGGCCTTTTGAAAGAAAGAAAAAGATTTACATTTCTTTTTGCCAGTCTACCAGCTTTCAAATAATTCAAAGTAAAAGGTTTCAAAGAGTTTTATATTTCTTTCCAAATCTTTATAAAAGCCAGCTACCACTAAGGAGTGTGAAACATTAATGTCTTAATTTTAAATCTATTTCCATTTGTACTAGGGCTTTTCCAGTTAGTGAGGATATATTTAAATTAATGATTCTTTTTACACGAGAGGAAACACTCTGAGGATGAAAAAAATACAAGGAAGGAGGGTGTGCAGAAGAGATATCCTTCTCCATCCTTAACACTCCTGAAAATGTTTGCAAGATGTCCTTTCCTGCCTCTGGTGGAACTCAGTTGATTCTCCAAGTCATGCTTCTTAATGCTTCCCAACACCACAAAGTTATTTCTTATACTTCCAATCTTGCACACCGTGGTTCTAGTTAATTTGCATAAACCATTTCCATTTTTAGGACATATTTATAAAGTCATTTACATAGCTGACAACTGCATTTCAGTGAAAGATTCAGAGCGTGGCATCTGATCTCCTGCTAATTGAGGTTAGTAAGGCATTACTGATGTAAAAATAATAATGATACCTTGCAACTCAGTACAAACCTACTAATAATTCAGCTGTGGAAAGAAAATAATCTTTTCAAATCCATTAAATGACATCTAAAATCCTTGTTAGCATTCTATTAAATAAAATCTTAACTGTCAGTGCATTATGGCCTCCTAGAAAGAGGTTTAATTGTTTTGCTGATCGTTCACAGTATGTACAAACAGTTTTATTTGACTTCAAGGTAATATTCTCCAGAGTCTTAGGGAAAAAAAAAAAAAGGTCTTAAATGATTGAAGGCAGTGAGTTGGACTATTGATTTACTAGCTAGAATTGATTACTATCAAAGTTCACATAAAAGATACCTGAAAACCAGTTTTGTACAAAATAGTTCACCGAAGAACATCAAAGTTAAGATGTAACAACTCATCTAATTAACCCCTTAGCAAAAGTCACCCCTAAAGGAACATACTCTCATTTTCATCTGCCTACAATATTCACATCCCTTATATGTGAGTGTCTAGAAGGACTCAATAGCTTTTGAGAATTCTGCTGGGTAGGGACTGTGGAATATCTCGGCTCCCTCAGCACATCTCCTACACAGCATAACTTCCTCGCTTTTGTATTTGTACTGACTATGCAGAAGGTTTTAAATAATTTCTACCCCTCCACATATTTTCTTTCAGTCTGAGGAGGTCTCTCTTCCTTCCTCCCTATCACTTCTCCAGGAGAGGAATCTTATCCTAGGAGTCTCCCAGTGACACTGTGACACTGCATTCTGTCCCTGAATCCATTTGAACACAAGCCCTAGTTAGCTGCTGTTGAATTTGAAAAAGCTTCTGGCCTTATTGGTGTTGAATTCCCACCAGTGTCCTGCCAACACCTGACTAGTGAAAAACACCCTAATAACACACCAGTGGAAGGAAAGGTGTTTTGCAAGTTCTTAAGTTTCTTAGGCTACACAAAAAACCCCAACAAAACAACAAAAGAAACAACTGAAGAGAAAGATTTCATTGCCTTCATTGCTCACAAGAAATTTTGGAGTAGACTACATGTCAGGCAGCTCCCAAGGACTCTCTCTTGCCCCTTCCTTCTCTCTCTGTTCCTTGGGATCAGCACCCAGGCGGCTGCCTGACTTGGCCAAGTGGAGACAACAGGTGTGCTCATCCCAGCGCCCTTGCCATGGGCACCTGAGCAGCTGATGCTGAAGAAGCTCAACCCGAAACAGCACAGAAATGTGCAGCTCTTCTGTATTCAGTTCTCCTCCTGCAGAATTCCCTGCACCTGTGAGCACATCAGGGTGCAGGGTTCCTTCCGAATGCTGCTGGCTGCTTCCCTCCCTGCTGGCAAGTGCCACAAGGGAGGGATGAACTTCCTTTTTGTAGCAATCACTGGTGGGGGATGCAGGGAAGGTCAAGAGAAAGCTTTGAAAAAATCAATTCATAGTATACAATAGCACAAATCTGCTTATTTTAAACTGTCTTCATCTAAATGTTCAAAAATTCTTACAAATCTGTTAAAGAGTGATTGATATCAAATATTTCTTTATAATTCCTAAAATGAGCGTTTGCCCCATAAATTATGCGATTCCTATGAATATATTCTTATTGCCAGTAAGCGCACACACAGAATTTGTATCTACTCCATAACAAAACATGACCATGAAGAGCATCACACGAAAGCTCTTTGTATATGGCTGTTTGGTGATGCGTGTGAACATGATTTTGCAAACTTGTCTGCACATTCTGTGGGGTTTTTTTCATAAAAATGGAAATTCCAGTGCCACAACATCAAAACAAAGCATATAGTTTCTTTTATCAAATGTACATTATTTCTAGCAAAAAAAAATCTACTTTATTACAAAGACATTTATAAAATATGTATTTTATATACTATGTTATATTCATGTATTTCTATTCAGTTTGCACATCTATATATTTTTCCTTCAAATGGCTTCCTTGTTGCTAAAATGTGCCAAAAATTTAATGCTCACAGTAGGATAACATACTACAGGAGTCGTAAGAGTTATAAGGCATCTAGGAGAGCTGTGGTGCCTTTCTGCAAAACATACAAGATGAACCACATCATCTGACTCTATTGTAATGCAAAAAAGGATAATTCCTCTCCCACTGACTCTGAGGAAGGAATGGTGTCTCCTTGTGTAATCTACATGATAGATCAGGTCGTTCATTTCTACTGCAACACAAATAGTGGACATCATTCTTTCACTGACTATGAATAACACTTTTCTTTCCTAAGTCACATTTCAAGGCATTGGAGCACATTAGTAAAAATGATTAAATAAACCTCTTAACATCCTTGGCAAGAAACTAACATTTTAGTGACAGAGAAAAAGAGGAACAGAGATATTTTTGGCTCCCTCCCAGAATTTATCTTCAAAGTTTAGAATCCAGTCATCCTCCCTCTCCATCCTGCATATCACTTTCTAGGAACATTTTCTGAGCTGTCATTTGCACTTTCTGCTGCAAGAGAAATGAGGAAATACTGCCCCTTTTCCAGCAGCAGCATGTGAGCACACACTGAGTCTCACTGCTCATGTACCACCATGTTAGGAGGAAGAAACCTAGAATTAGAGCCAGACCTGCTCCCCTGGCAGGTCACCAAGATTTTCCCTGATATTGGCCCAGGATATTTTGTGTTTCCTGTGATTAATAAAGACCATGAGTCACATCCGAGAGAGGTGGATGCGGTGCCATGTGCACACGCACGTTGACTTGCACACACAGAGCACACGCTGGGTGTGTTACACCAACACCAAACCAACTGCACACTAGCAGGGGCTCCAGTCTGACACTTGGCACAGCGTGAGCTGACCTGTATGTGCCAAGCAAATGCCAGGCATGAAAACCAGGTGCCTCAGACCTGCCATTTTTGCTGTCTGGTTTTGCTGGTTTTTCCAGGCTTCTTTCTGTTACTAATTTCTTAAGAATTGTAGTCTCTGGAAAAGGCCTGAAGCAATTTGGACAATGCATTTGGACAATGTTCTCTGGCATGTGGTGTAAATCTTGGGGCTGTTCTTGTGAAAGTATTTTAACTCATGATATTCTGTGATTAATATACAGTCAATCACAGTATATTTGGTCATGATTTGTTAAGATACAGAAAACTGCATCTTGTAAAACATGATCATGTGGCCAGAACCATCCCTACTTTTGCTGTGGTCTGTGATCTACACTGACCTATGAAGAAGGAATGTGGTCTGAAGTTTATCCTGCTGACACCACTGAACAGGAAGCCATCAGAGGAGCTTTTGAAGCCAGATCCATGACCATGTATCCTGTCAGGAAATATGAATTCTAACTGGGGTTCTAGTATACTTCATTAAGTAATTCCTAAAGCATAGCTTTCACACCTATATGGAATACATAACTTAAAAGACAGCCATATTGAATAACAACTTTTATTTTAATGAATGAGGTTATCCTAGTAATCTCATTTAAAGAAAAAATATCTTTATAACTAAGGCTCATGAATATGAAATTCAGATATGCTGTCTACATTTTCTTTTACACCAGTGAAGTATATGGACATTCAGCATTGCTCTAGTAAACTAACATTTGTATTTTAACTCCATGTAAAAGTAATCAGCATTTGGATTCAACTCAGGAACATCACTCTGAGTAGAATTTGGTTTGTCTAGTGTTCTCTCCATCCTTCCTGAACCCTTCCAGGAAAAGATATGCTCTAGAAACCACCAGCCTGACTCTTTCCTTTGATTCAGGATTTCGGGGAAGAGCTTTGGAGAAGA
Source organism: Cyanoderma ruficeps (assembly GCA_008694505.1). Lineage (NCBI taxonomy): Eukaryota > Metazoa > Chordata > Aves > Passeriformes > Timaliidae > Cyanoderma > Cyanoderma ruficeps. The sequence continues at coordinate 27,785,775 of VZDJ01000782.1, forward strand.
GAGTTCAGTTAAATAGTTGGATTCTAGGTAACAGGATTCAAAAATACCAACCTGGTATTTACTCGGCTATGAAGAACTACAGATTATTCAAGGATTATCTGAGCGGCAGGGATATCAAATGGTGTTGACTAACAGGGACAAACTGAATAAGGTCTTCCTAGCAAAGCATAAAAGGGAAGGAAAAGGTATCTAAGAGACCTGCTTAATTTGTCACGAGTCAAACAGCAGGGAATGGAGTTCCAGCAGGCCAAGGCCAGCACTGAGAGTAAAAGACAGAAGAGCAGTCCAGCAGACTTTGAAGGGTAAGCCAGGACTCCATCCACAACAAAGCACCAGCTGGTGGACCCTGAACCAAGGAGCAACCCACCACTGGATGTGGGCTGGTGGACATCAAGCTGTCAACAATAGGATGCAGGTTTCATGCACTTGAACTGGGGTTAAAAGGGGTAGAAACCTTTAACCCTGTCTCCAGACCTTTTGCTTAACACAGTCCCTAAAGTGACAGAGGATAGTGGTTATTGTCTAAGTGTGGGTTCCTGAATACAGTTTGGAGATGGTCAATGTAAATGGTATGCATGTGGTGGCAGAGATGTGTAGAATATCATTTAATTTGAACTCATAAATCAAGTCCTTTTTGAGCACACAAGTGACTTTGATGACTTTTCAAGTTATTTTCAAGTAAATATTACTTCTGTTAGTGAATGGTCTGCAGGAGATTGAATTTTTCTTCATGGTGTAGCATGTAGTTCGATTTTACAGAAAACCACGAAGAGAACCTGTGACTTTTAACTCTGGAACATAGTGATTCTTTCTACGTTATAATTACTTCAGTCTTTGATCCCATGCCATTTAAAAACGATGAAATTTTCTTATTAGTTTCATTAAAAGTTAGATACTGTGATCAGATTTTCAGTAGGTAAAACCAGCTTTTTTTCTTAGAAGTCCATTGAGGCATCTTTGTGGAGAAAAATGTTACACTTTCTTCCAGTTTCCTATACTGCATCAAATAAACAATATTAATACAGCAATTAAATATGTATCCTTGTGGCCCAGTGTAGTGCTATGCAGACACACACAATAAAACTCAGAATGAGCCACCCCAGGACAGGAAGCCACATGTCCCATTAGCACTTTGCTCTGTTCAGCACAGGTAATTAACCCAGCTGCTTCCATCCAACAGTCTAAGAAAATGATCTTTATAAAGGTCCTTTGAATGGGCAATTTGCTTATAATGGTCTTTCTGGAAAACAGGTGGCTTGCAAGAGCTTTGCAGTTTTATGTTCAGGCATTAGCTGCTCTAATTAGTCATCAAATAAATTGGTTTGTGCATGATTTGTTGACCTGTGAGAAAATAAAAGAGAGTTCTCTTAGGAAGGAAGTACATGATAGTTTGTTTTTTTCTTCTTAAGTAATTCCTTAGTGGCCAAGCACAAAAGTAGAACAAAGCTAGCTCCAATGCCCAGGAATCTTGATTCACATTCTCAGTTTTGCCTTGCAGGATAGAGAAATAAGCATGAAGTGTTCTCCATTTGTCTTGAAAAGTATGCTGCAGGAAAATGCTCTGCAAGTCTGTCAAACAGCACTCCCTTTACTGAAACTCATTGTGCTCAAAGTCTCTGTTTTTATTGAATTCTCTGCTTTAACTAGTGAAAGCCTTTCCCACATATTTGAAAAGTCAAAATAAACATAACACAAATCATCAAATTACTATTTAATTGCATCTTATGGAGGATTGGGACTGTGTGCTCCATTCATCCCAAACATTTTTTCTACTGAAATGAAAAATTACTTTGACTTCCACTTTTTATTTTAAATGTATTAGTCCTCCTCTTTAGACATTACAGTTATTAATGCTCTGGCTGCTGCCATGGCGCTGAATTCTTATCACTCACTCAGCTGATATTATTACCCGGTCAAAGCTGACATCAAAAACGGTACCTTAATATTAGAGAAAGAAATCATGACTTGAATTATTCATAGATTACACAGCATACACTGCTTGGGAGACAAAGAATCAGCAGAGGTGGATTTTTAATAAAAATTTATAGCCTGATCTAAAGTCAATACAAAAATTCTCCATGACTTCAGTAAACTTTGATTCTAGCCGTACGTAATGAAGTTTAGGAGGGAGATAGCAGTTGTGTCGATAACCTCTATTCTCTATTTTGGTGTAATTTAACAGAACTGACAAGAAATTTATAAAAATATAGCAGATATTTCTGGGTGTGTTCCCTGAAGAATCAAACAGGAGACAGAGCAGTTTATGATACTAAAAAGCAACTAAAGGAGAGAACAAGAATAATCGCAGTATTTTTGCAATGAAGTAAATAATGATGATAATTACATTATATTGTGCGTGAGCTAATATAAGGCTCAATACTTCCCTAATACAACTTATATCAAAGAGAGAAGAAAGGTGCCTTCACTGTTAATAAATTTAAAAAGTGTTGTAAAGATAAAGAAGACCATACTTTCTTACTAGACACTTTCTGCTGATGCAACTACAGATATTGTTTCTCTTTCCCCCAGGTGGTTCTCTGCTGCTGATGTGTGTCTGACAAACCAAGCTTCCTGAGGGACCTCTACTGTGACTGTAAAATGGAGATGATACTGAAATCAGGAAAAAGAAAATAGTGTGGAACGTGTTCTGCCACAACTCCATATAAATACAAACTGGAAATTTTGCTCTAAGCATATTTACTGAGCTGTAAAATCTTCTTGTAGGTTTATGTGATTTTTCAACCTGTAATCATATACATATGCAAAGCTATGAGATAGGAAGTCTTTATAACTACAAAGTGTTAATGATCCTTTGAATCTGTGTATGGAAAGGCTCAGGATGACTAGGCAGGGATAAATATGATTACATATATTCAAGGAAGCTCCTCTGATTTCCAGCACCATGGTTTTATAAAAGATTACAGGAGTTTTGCAGAATTTTGTCCAGGTAGATATCTTCTTGGTTCTCTTCTGGAAATAATGAAAGGTTATTTAGGCAGATATTTGATAAATGTCTTATTAAAATAAGATCATTAAAAGAATTAGTTAGAATACAAAAAGATGAAATGAGTCCTTATACCAGAAGGAAAATCCCAGCTATGATAGAAGTGCCTTAAGACCAGAAACAGCCACAGTTCTCTTTGGCAGTATTTAATAAAGTTTTGAACCATCATGATGAGTGACACCAACAGGCTTGTTTGTACTTGCAGTGATGTACATATGGTCTCATCATTAAAGAATTTGAATGACGACTGCACATACTATTCCTCTGGTGACTTGGATGGTTAATTCTTCACCTGACAATCTGGGTGGCAATGCACAGCAGCCTCCTTCAGACATTTAAAGTCTTACAGAAGGTGTGGTTTTACACTGTATTTGGTTTTCTTGACGGCATTGTTTGGAGAACACAACCGGGAAGAACAAGGCTGATGGCATACTAAGCCCACTATCACCTTTGTGAGCTTAACAACATGGGAGCAAAGTCCTAAATTATTTGACTGGGTTCATTGGAACAGAAGCATTTTGAGAGTTCTCATTTGCTAAATAGTCTTAGAACAAACCAAGATATCAATTGAAAGGATACTGATGAAAGATGCTGATGTTACTCCCTTTTGAAGATATTGAGGCTAATTAAAAGAGTCTGTTGTCTTGTGCTGTTTCTCTGTCAATAATGTTTAGTTTTATTTAGAAATGTCAGCTGTTATTTAATTGCACAATGGATCAAGTTTTAATTGGCAAGTGGGTTTTTTATTAATTGAAACTTACTGCTTAACAACATTGATTGAAATATTGGATACTAAACATTATATCATGTGATACCTGCTTTTCAACTTGCCAATGATGCCTGTGACTAGTCAGGCTGTTTTCACAATCTATAATTGTTTTAAATAGCAAGTATTTTACATGAAGACTGTAAAAGCTTGTTTTTTAAACATGTAAAAACACTGAGATTCTTGTTATTTATTTAATAATTTGATTAAAATAATGTCATTATTATATCTTGTTAGTAAGAGTCATGGGTTTTCAGTTGTGTATTGGAAGACTGATTTTACAGGATGTTTGAATCAGATTCCCTGTGGGGGTTTTTTGTTGTTTTTTGTTTTTTGTGGGTTTTTTGTTTTGGTTTGGTGGTGGGTTTTTTTTGTTTGTNGTGGGAGTCATGGAATAATCCACTAATAAAATCGGAGGGCTGTTTGCTATATAAATGTATGGATCTAGTTCAATTTAAGTCAGTAAACAGAACCAGTAGGAGTCAGTAAAGAGTCAGTAAAAATGGTAGAAGTGATAGGACAGTTGGTAGGATATGTGGAATGCTCTTTTATAAAAGACATAATTTTTGTTTTTTAAACAGTAAATTGTTCACTAATATTCTGGGGAAAGGAGACTGACATGCACATTACCTCAGCAGGGTCTCTGACAATGACAGACCTATAGCAGGCTACTATTAAAAGATTGGAAAACCTTGACAAGACAGGTAAGTTTGCAGGCTTTATTTTATTTTTTTTTTACGTGCTTTTTCTTCCTGCATGTTGTCATTGGTACACAAGACATTGATGAGTCACTCATTTAAAACCACTTGCTGACTACTCATCTAGGCTTCCTGGCAGGAAGAACTGCAGATGCTAGGGAACAGCTGCAGCCACACCTGCTAGCTACCCATGCACAGCTGGTTTGCAAGGCTGAGGAGTTCAGGGCACAGTCTCCATGCAGGGAGCTGCCAGGGAATGGGCCAGAAAGCCAACAGCAGAACAGCTAATCACATCAACAGAAAAATTGTATTTATTTCACGGACTTGTTCAGTGAAATCATTAACATGAATACAAGCCATTACACGGAAATATAACACAAACATAGCGAATATTAATGACTCCCGGTCAACCTCTGTGTCCAGCCTCTGCTGTGAGATGGAATCATGATTTCCTTTTTGTAATGCCAGGAAATCTACAGAATTAACATTCCTATGAGGTACTTCCAGTGTATGAAAAAACATAAATTGAGTATGACTAAAATGGATTTGAAACATTAATCATGTCAGTATCATTTTCATGCTTTGTTGTAAGAAACTGTAGAATTAAATGTGATATTTGTAAGTTGCATATAGACTCAAGATGTTATTTCACATCACCAAGAGATTCTATATCTATACACTACGAGTTGTGAATACCTTATATGTGGTTAATTGGGATTCTATTTTACAGAAAATGTAAGTAAAAATCAAAAATGAGCCCCTTAACATGAATTATAACTACAATCCTTGTCGAGAGATATATATTTTACCTAGTTATGTATAAAAATCCATGTTTACTGAAAAATGGAAGATGAGTCACATGGGAAAGAAAAAGGTGTCATATAATATGCAAATACTGTAAAGACAAGTGTTTTCATATAGCAATGTCACCAGATGCAATCATTTTCTTGGATGGGGTATGAAGACAAAAATGTAAATAAAATTACACCTAACAAAGAGACAGTCAGGCCACCTGTTATGAAAAGACATTTCCTACTGCCTCCTAAAACTTCAGTTTTAACTCTCTGATTACTTGTTGTACAGACTGTCACACTAGCCCTTCTTCAAAAATTTTGATGATGAGACCATTGCTCCTAACAGAGCCCTAGTTCAAATCTGAATCACTCAGGAAGAAGGTTTTCTCAGAATCTGCTCATTTTCTGTAAATTTTGGAACATCTAAATTTTGCTGCTCTAAGCTTGTAATCCTTTAAGAGACCTCTTTGCGCCAGCAAGGTAAGAAATGTCTGTGAACTTCAGATGGTTTTACCTCAAAGGGCTATATCTTTGAGCTTCAATCTGATGATAGCACTTTTCCCTTTTTGAAACAACTGATGTATTTCTCTGAACTGCTGTAAATCAAATCTCAGGTTATCAGTAATGGCAGCTAGCAAATTCCTGTAGGAATTGCTGAGTTCCAGATAGAATCCCATGGAGATTAGCTTCACAGTGAGCACTACAGGAGACAGCTCTGCAGCTCATTTCTTCTCCTTGGCCTTCTCTTCTGTTTTAGATGTGGAAATGATGCTGTACTTAAAATTCTGGATAAACTGTTTAAACTATCAAAAATTAAATAAAGAGTAATTTTCTGTATTAACTAACTTTACTCTTTTTAATGTTGTTTGAGACATAGGCAAACAGAGGTGACAGAGAAGTAAATAAATCAGCAGCTTCTCAGTGTCTGTCCTGAAGTCGGACAGATACAAGACTCAGGTCTGAAATGGACTTCCACAAACAGAGAGAAAAGAAATGCTGCAATTATTTGTGGGTTTATTCACTGCAAAAGGAGACTTGGGGTGTCTTACAGCAATTACACAGGAGGTCAGCAGGATGCCAGCAGGATGCCATGGGCCTTCTTATTGACCAGAACTATTTTATTCTTCCTTCTACAACTCTGCCTGCCTAGTTGGAGATTCCTGGTGTACTCCAAGCTCACTGAAGAAGGAGCTGTGGTCTGTGTTTATAAACCTTGTACAAAGCAAGCAGGTGCTGGTTCAATACTGAGGGTCCTAGTTCCTACCAGAACAAAAACGCCAGAGCAATCAATGAAAAGGCAGCCTGTTGTAGTTGGAAAGGTAGTTCAGCCTCTTTAGTCCAGTGGACACCACACCTGAAACAGCAAACTTTGAACAGACTCAGTGGTGTTTACTTATATTGGAGCACTGATAAATCCTTCTGCTATCATCCTGACAAATAGATTCAATTCACTGGTGTAGAGTAAGTCGCATCTTTCATATAAGCAAACAAACCCATATGTGGTAAAGCATTGCAAGGGTTTAAAGAATGAAGGAGAAATTATCCTCGAAAACAAAATTTAAATCATTCAAATAATAATGTAATCTTCTAGTTTCTAGTATAAGTTTCTGTATGCTGCAGTGGCATGTCTGTTACGTCTAAATAAAAGGTGGAGGGAAAAAAAGGAGTGAAAAGCTCCACTCAGGACTTAATTTTAATTGTTTTGGCAATCCGCTACGGCCCTGGGCCCGGACTATAGTCCCCAGCAGCCCCCGCGCGGCGCCGCCCCGCCCCTGGCGTGCACCCAGCGGGCCGCGCGCGGAACGCTGTCGTGGCGCTCGCGGGTGAAGGGTCCGCGGCCGCCGAGCCGAGCCCCGCCAAGCCCCGCCGTGTCCCTGCGGCGCTCCCGGCCTCCTCCTCATCCTCCTCCTCTTCTTCCTCCTTCTCCTCGTCCCGCTCCTCCCGCGGCAGTTTCGGGCAGAGCCATGAGGCGCGCGGGGCTGGGTAAGCGCGGCGGCGGGGCCGGGCCGGGCCGAGACATGGGCAGGGCCGACCCCTGACAGGGCTCGGGGCGGGGGAGGCGTGAGGGGCTGCGGCCGTGGGTGCCGGGTTGTGGCAGCGCTCGGCACCTTTGGCGGGGAAAGGCCGGCACCCCTGCCTCTGCCTCTCCTTCTGGCCCGGCTGGATTCACGGAGCAGCGCTGGGGTTTGTGTTTTATCATAGAATCATAGGATTTGGTGTGGAAGTGATTTCAAACACCATCTAGGTCCGCCCCCTCCCCCATGCCGTGACACCTTCCTCTAGACCAGGTTGCTCAGAGGCCCATCCAGCCTGCCCTCGAACACTTCCAGGGATGGGGCATCCACCACTTCTTTAGGCAGCCTGTTCCAGTGCCTCACCACCCTCGCAGTAAAGCATTCTTTTCTAATATTGCATTTAAACCTACTGTCTTTCAATCTGAACCTATTCCCCTTGTCCTGTCACTACATGCTCTTGTAAATAGTCTTGCCCCACTTAGTTGTGATGTTTTGTTGTTCTAACACCTAAATGTTAGTTTGAGCCATGTTCCCATGGATAGGCACATTTGTTGCTCTTCTGCCAAGTCCTTTCCAAATTCAGAAATTGTTCATTTGGGGTTTTTTTTTTAAGTACTTCTGTGTGTTTTCATGCCATGTTTAGTGAGTAAAAAACCAAGAATCCCAACTGTTATAAATTTATTACAGATACAATCTGGTGCAAATTGAGAAATCCTTGCAGAGTTCCTGCTGGGTGTTTTGAGCAGGTTAGGCCTCATTTTTCAGCCAGCTGTCATGTTGATGACTAGAAGGAAACTTTGAACTCTCACGTCATGTTCTACAACCACATGGGTGCTGTGAGGGCACTGTAAAGCTTAGATGTTCACACCTCTGAAATGTATGACAATTCTGGGGCTTCCTACTAGGAAGTATTTAGGGCTAAACCAGGTGTGTCTGACACTACCTTAGATTTACTCCTACACTTCAGGTTTGTATGGTGCAGTAGTATTTTCATGAAATAAAACAAATCTTTGGAACACTTCTTAGTGCATCAAGAGAGTTGTTAGGATATTTAAAAAGTGGGCATTTGATAGTGCTTAGGTCCTGAGTCCTTTTCTTTGTCAGACTGACAGCTCCCTCCTGGTTGGAGTGAAGGCCACCCAGCTGCCTGCTGTTTCTGAAGAGGGGATGGATGTTTATGTAAGGAGTTCTGAAGAAAGAGCGTGCCTGCTTTTAGGCTGTCTCTGGAAAACAATGCCTCAAGGATCATCCTGAAACTGCTTTTTAAAAACTTCTAGAAGGTGAAGCAGAACACTTAAACATCTGTTATCAGCTGCAGTAAAATTTTCTGCTTTACCTCAACATTTCAGCTGTCACTTCAGAACTATTTTTTATTTAACAGGCTGGAAATAGAAGCTGGGTAGCAGCAGCCCTGCAGTTGTCACCAACTACCTGGTGCCTCTCTCTTAGCCTGCAGTTATGTTTGGCCATGTCCCTGCTATGTGTCAATGAGCAGTGTAGCAGCACAGCCCATAGAACTGCCACACTGAAGTTGCTGTGCTTCCCACGAATAGTTGTGTCCAGGCTTCTTCCTTGTGCTTCCTATGACATAAAAAGAAGCAGCTGTGCCTGTTGAAGAGCCTTGGGGCACTTGTTCACATCTGCATTGTCACAGTCCTTGTCACAGTCCATTTAAGAGACCATTGAAGAGTTTCAGTGTTTTGGCATGAAGCTGTATGATGTATTATCTTAGAATCAGAACCATCTGTCACTTGGTAGTAGATGCACTTGTAAAATCAGACAACAGCAAAGTGACAACAACCTGGACTCTGTAAATCATTACATTTCTGTGTTAGGTATTGGTACTTCTAAGTTATGTCAGGGTAAAAGGGCTTCTTGACTCACTGTGATGAAATAAAAACAGACATTTCATTGCAGTCTGCAAGTTCCTTGTGGTGAGGGGAAGAGGAGGGGCAGGCACTGATCTCTTTGGTGACCAGTGAAAGGACCCAAGGGAGTGGCCTAAAGTTGTGTCAGGAGAAGTTGAGGTTTGATATTAGGAAAAGGTTCTTCACCCAGCGGGTGGCTGGGCACTGGCACAGGCTCCCCAGGGAAGTGTCACAGCACCAGCCTGGCAGAGTTCCAGAAGCATTTGGACAGCACTGTCAGGCACTTGGTGTGACTCCTGGAGATGGTCCTGTGCAGCACCAGGACTTGGACTTGGATGGTCTTTGTAGGTCCTGTCTAACTCAGGAGATTCTGTGATTCTTCTTGTTGAATATCTGTCTAGCTTAACTTACAGACTAACTGTTTACAAGTACAAATGAAAAAAATCTTCATTACTTAGATCTAAAGGATGGTTTAATGGATAAATATCAAATATCAAAATAGCATTGTAATGCTCTATTTTAAAACATTAATATTATGTATGCCAAGCATACAGTGAAGCTTCCTGAGACAGAGCTCTTGACATGCATGTGGCTGGTGTTTCTTTCCTTTTTTCCTAAAAAAAAAAAAAAATTCACCCAAACACAAAAGTCTTTTAAGTGCATTTAAAAGGCATTCAATTTTAGTGTGCCATTCTGACTAGGCAAGAAAATATTTGCTTATATTTAAAAAGTATTTATTAATGTTATAACTGGATTATTAGTTGAATTAATCTAGTAGGATCTTTATCACGAAGCTTATAGTAGTTCTTTTCTGATTGCCTAAGTCTTTATCTCTCTTCATTGTTAGACTGGAGGTCTAAGACTGATTTTTGTCTGGAGTGGACATGACTTCAATTCTCCTGTGCCCATGCTGCTGTCCAACTGTAGATCTTTATCAGAGGTTGGAGGAATGAATGTGTGGGGCTGAGCAGCTTTCATTCCCTTCTGCCCCTCTTACTGGGCTGACTCAGTTGTCTGGATGTCAGTCCTGAAGCTCCATCACCCAAAACCAAAGGCAGGAGGGAGAATAGAACTGCAGAATGGTGACTGGAACAGCAGTGCTCAGCTCAGAGGCCTGGCTTCTGCTCTAAGGTCGTGTTTATAAAGAAACTCGTGTGATCATAGTGTAGTTTCTCCTTCCAGTGTGTGATCAAGTGATGTTTTTCTTTGTCAGAGAACGGTCTCAACTTTCCTGTTTTCAGTTGATTTACCACATGTAATGGCCTCAGTGTTTCGTTCACATCTCCATGAAGTGCCTGGATTGATTCCATAGAACTCACGTGAAAACATTATCAAGGCAAAAAAATTGCAGCCGTTCCTCAGTTTCTTTTATTTGCATATTGAAGCGTGACTTACGCGTGTAGAAAAAGGCTGAGTCGCTGTTCCAGGAACATGCAGAACACTTGCTGCAGTGGTGTTGGGTGTCTCTGACTCCTGCCTGTTGCGTTCACAGGGGATGGAGCAGCTGCAGGGAGCCATGGCTACACCAACAGTGGCTACAGTGTCTATGAAGAAGAGAATGACAGGCTGACAGAAAGTCTGCGTACAAAAGTCAGTGCCATTAAATCGGTACGTATTGACCTACACTCATTAAATGCACTTCCACGATCAGGGAAGCAGCAGACTTAGTTTAAGACAGAAATTTAAAACTGTGATGTGTTAACCTGGTTGGATGTCAGGTGACCACCAAAGCTGCTCTATCACTCCTCGGGTGGATGGACAGGGAGGAAGAAGTACAATAAGGATGATGCATCAAGATAAGGGCAGGGAGAGATCACTCACCAATTACTGTCGTGAGCAAAACAGACTTGACTTGGGGAAATGAATTTATTGACAGTCAAATCAGTAGGGTAATGAGAAATAAAAGACTTAAAATGCCTTGCCACTACCTTTCCCTTTCTCGTAGGCTCAACTTCACGCCCAGTTTTATCCTTAACCCTCAGTGTGCAGGGGAACAGGGAATGGGAGTTGCAGTCAAAAAAACATGTTATGTGAAAACAGCTGTTAGAAATAGCATGCTCATATCCTCTGAAGGAAGAAAGTTGGTGTTCTGATGATTATGATTCCTTTCAGATTGAGGACTTCTTTCAAACAAGTCTAACTGAAAGACAGCTCTGAGATTAAAGTTGTGTGGATTTCTTGTTCTTAAAAGCTAAAAGTTTTACAAAGCACATTCCAGTGAATTTTTTAGGCCTGGACACACTTGAAGTCTTACTGTTAATACTGTCGCTTAAAATTGGTTTAGTCTCAAAGAGAAATGAAACAGCTATAGAATAAGAATTTGGAGTAAGTTAAGGGGTAAAAAAAAAAAAAGCTTTGACCTTTGTTATCAAATTTAATTTCTTGTCTCCTGCTGTGGTATGTTACATTTCAAAATCCGTGTATTGCAACAGAGCAGTTCATGGTGCCCCAAGAAGCTCTTTCTGGAGTTGCATCTTCTAGTGCAGTGGGATAATCTCATGTAAAATAACCTCATGTAAAATCAGTTTCACTCTTGACTGATACGCATCAGTACGAGATAATGAGATTCATGTTTTGACATGTGAAAACAAATGGGTTTTGGCTAATCCAAAGTATGGGGGCCTGGAGTGTATTTTCCTCTGTCCCAGGAGTTGGGCAGGTTGTTCAAGGCCAGTGTGCTGGTAACAGAGCAATAGCTGCTAAGAGTCAGGCTCAGTGCCACTTCTCCCCTGTTTAACTCCAGAGCTGCTTTAAGCCAAGGCTCTTCTGGCTGGCTCCCACCCTTGTGATGTTGCAGCTCCAGCTGTGCCTGGTCTCATCCCTCCCTGATTCCAACCCTAACCTGACTTCATTTTCTGGTTTGACCTGTGACCTGTCGTAGGTTTCTGCGCAGGCTGTTGCTGGCCCTGGTCACTGCCCCAGGACTGGCTCTCCCTGGCCAGTGCAGCTTTGTCCTGCAGTGTCGTTGTGTCGTGACACAAAGCAGAGAAGGGCTACACAAGTTCACTGAATAAAGACCCGTTTAGAGCTCAGCAGCAGCTTGTCAAAAGTGATGTTGTTTGTAGGTTACAAGTGCCAACTCCAGCAGCACCTTGAGTCAAACCAAAGCTCATGGTTCTCTCTGCTGTGTGCCAGCAGTCCTAACAGTTGTTCCAGGAAATGGGTAATTGCTACTTCAGACTTGACTGGATTTTGAGTTTTTAAAAGTCCAAGCAATAATTCAAGTAAGACACTATTTGGAAAAGGGGAAGAGAAGGATTAAGTACTTTCTTTGACTCTTTGGACTCATCTAGTCAGATGAAAAATCTTTATTTCCTTAAGGGTTATTGATAGAATACTGTGCATGTTGTTTTATGAAAATATCAGGTATTGCTTTCACTAGGGAAATGCTAGTCATGTCATGTGTTTTTGACTGGATTCTCTAATCTATGTATTAACTGATTACTCATCTTTCATACTTTTTTGTTTTGTTTTTTTTAATAGCTTTCCATTGAAATTGGAACAGAAGTTAAAAACCAGAATAAAATGTTATCAGAAATGGTAAGTATTGAATAACTAGCTTTCTTTAAAAATGGGTTCAGGATTAGAAGTTAATAATGTAAAGCATCCTATCTTTTAGGATGAACATTGGTATTAAAATGTTGACAGCTTATTGTTGACTGTAACGTGTGACTGATTTGTCAGCAGTATCAGTATTTCTGTTCAGAAGATAAGACATGCAAATACATTATTCCTAAGGCACAAACAAGATCTTTACGCTTCAGATACAAGTATAGATTTTCAATTAGCATATGTCTAGTATCATTAAAAAGGCACTTCTATATTTAATTGTATTCAAGAATAGAAGAAGGAAGCAAAAAATAAGGGAGTCAGAAAGGCCTTTTTTGCTTACACTCTGCTCTTGGCTTGGGGTAAAAGTAGCACTGGATAAAGGGGTGGAAGTTTTTCCTGGTTAATTTTTGCCTCTAAAATAATTTCAGTTTTGGAAACTTTGAAAGAACAGGGAAAACTATATTTAGTGAGCTGTAAGGGTATTTATTTTCTCTGAGTAACTTTTTTTTTTCTTTTTTTTTGCTTGTTTTTTTTTTTTTTAAAATGTAGGAGAATGATTTTGACTCTACGGGTGGACTTCTGGGTGCAACTATGGGCAGACTGAGAACACTCTCCAGAGGAAGCCAGACAAAGCTATTATGCTACATGATGCTCTTTTCATTATTTGTTTTTTTTGTAATATACTGGATTATTAAACTGAGGTGATGCATGTTGCCTCTGGTTTACATTGATTAATTTCAACTGTAGCCTTAGTTAATGAAGATACTGATTTAAAGTGGCACATTTTGTGGATAAAACACAGTGAAATTGTTGTAAATTGCATTAACAATTAATGCGAAGTTATATATAGTTTTCTTAATGTATCAGAGTTTTTCCATCATCCCCTGTTTTGGGGGGATTATTTGTAAATATGCAGAAACTGCTAGTGTAGTGGGATGGTTTTTCTAGGGGAAAATAGTTTTTAGAATTGATTGAAAAAATTAAAAGAATAATGATTATTTGAAAATGAAGTAGTTGCAGAATTTCAAGGCTTTCTTTTTCATTCTGGGCCATGCTCTAAATTAGAGCTCCAGTTCCAGGCATATAGTAATTTCGGTTGCAAAAGCACAAAGGATATGTGGATCTTTCTAAATAGATCTTACCTGTGGATTTTTAAAAGGCTGGCCTGAAGGTAGCAAATGTAATAGTGGTACCCCCAAAAATTACTTTTGTGATTAGATCTGATAATATTTAAGTAGCTTAAACTATTTAGTAGTTTAAGTAGCGTGTTTAGACGAGAAGTTACTTAAAACTGGATTTTTATTTTTTAATTTAAATGTGACATCACATTACACATCTACTCTTTTAAGCAAATGCCTTTCATCATTGGGACCAGCCAATAAGGGCGCGGTACAAATGTTTTCTTTATATTTAAAGTATTTAAAACTGAAATGATTCCATTGAATCACCTGAACTTTAGTATGTTTACTTCTCAATTAGTGACAGTCCCTAAATCTACAATGCATGATGTCTGAAATACAATGGCAGATATTTTAAATTTTATATTAAAGTATATTATGATGCATTTGTTGGAGGTACAGTCACGTCAAAGTACTTTATTTTGAAGACTTAGCTTTGGCTCACCAGGTAGTTTCTAATCATTGAGGCTATTACGTTGCTGAGTTTATCATTCAAAAAAAATGAAGTTTCCTAGATATTGAAGTTGTATCTACAATTTTTGAAAAACTTTTCTAGAAATACTGTATTACATATTACCATTAATAACCAATTATGAACTTACAAATAAAGTGTCCTGTAGTATTATCCTAGCTAGTGTTGTTTATATACATTTTTTTCTACTGTAAAAGACCAGTGTATGTTTTTGGAAATGGTGCTGTATTTGAGGGGCAATTTTTTTTTTTTTTAATCAATAATACAGGCTGCCTCTTCCAGCTTAAATGGGTGTTTTAGGAAGACTAAGTAATTATGGACAGTTTTCATATTAAAGTGTTTATTTTTAATATTTTTCTTAATAATTATGCACAAAACATGGCACATTGCTGCTGAAGTTCAGGCCTCTGCAATCTCAGATACACTTAAACAATTGTTTGTAGAATTCAGCAAATGAAAATTGAACACTACTCCCATCACCAAAGTCCATGACAGAGTGGAGTACAAATTGATAAGGATTTGGCAAAGACGACAGAGCTCATTTTGATGATTGCTTGCTGAAAGTGAAAGATAGGGAAGGTACCTGTAATTGAGAGGAAAGGCACTGTTCTGGGATTTGATTATGGCACAGAATCATTTATGACATAATTGTTCATCTTGAAAGCAAAGCTATACTGAAATGAGATTAAGCTACATAGCTTCCATTCATATGGAAGTGCTGTTTCATTATTGTCATCTTAGATGCTCCAAAGTGTAGCTGAAGCTTGATTAAAACCCACATTTTTTTCTGTGTGCTTAGCATGCATCATTGGAAAACTTAAGTAAACCACTGGAAAAACAGAATGCAGGAGGCTACAAGCTTTCAGAGTGCTTCATATCAACAAAAATTTGACTGGAAAACACAGAGTGGTAATGGTGAAAGACCTTGATGTGCATTTTGATGGCAAAATTACTGTTTTCTGCTCAGTGTACCAGCTGCTTGTCGCCTTCAGTGCGCAGCACAAGCCATACTCTCAATTCCTTAATTTTCAAGGAAGAGTGGAGATGCATCACTTTCTTGGAAGTATATCCATGTATTTGCATATGATGGAAAGCATGGTTTCATCCGTGCCACCTCCTATTGACATCAATCTGAAGTCCCTGCAGAAATATAAAGGGTGGATTTAAACATTTGCATGCTGTTCTGATGGTGCTGTGCAGGACAGCTTGCCCAGAATTACTTACACACTGCATACGAATGCCACGTGCCTGCAGAACACCTCAGCCCCTGGCTCCTGGCAGGTGGTCTGGGATGCTTCCCACAACACCCCTGCTGCTCCTGTCCCAAACCTGCAGCTGCCTGAGCCTGCAGTTGAACTGTAGGAGGGGAGGAGCTTCTCCAGGGCCAGCAGCAAAAAGCATTGCAGCACTTAAATTCACTTAACTGGTAAAAGAGTTGACCAGCACGTGAGGTACTAGAGAATTGCACAGAAAGAGTAAAATTTCCATTTATGGTTTTTAACCAATCCAGGTTTTTCTAATGGCTATGTAAGATCTGGTAAAAGCCTTATCAGTATTATATAGTACCTTAATGTTATATTGTATAACATTACAAGTAGTGTTGTATAGTATTCTAGTATAATTTTATACAATCTATAGAGGTGCTGTGCTTTAAAAAATTAATGGCTGCTTCAAGAATATTTACTCTTGATTTGATATTTCTAATCACACTCATTTAAAACCTGCCATTACCATCACGAAGTCATCCCTAATGCTATTCCCTAAGTTCCCTGTGCTAGCCAGAGTGCTAACTACTGCAGCCTCAAGCAATTTTACTGACAAATATTTTACCTCCTTGGAAGAAAAGAAAAAAACAGCAACAATAAAACTACCTCTACTTAGTAACCTGAGGATTCCCCACCTTCCTATGGGCCTTGCTGAAGGCAGCAGACCTGGAACAGTGGTAGGTTGCTTGTTCTTAGTGCTGTCAAGCTTTGTCAAGCTGCAGAAAGCCCCTGCCAGCACTCAGCATTTGGCACCTTCACTGTAGCAACAGCAAGTAACTAATCCTCAGAACTCCTCTGTGATGTCAATAGAAATCCTCTCTCTGCAGCAGGAATCCTGGGCACATGGGGCTTGTTTATATGGAGTTACAAATAGGCAGTGGTAAGATAAGGCTTTGGTGGTGTGTGTGACAGACAAGTCAGGCTCTCACATACAAAGACACAGCTCAAAAAACCAGAACACCTTTTTATGTTTTGTGCTTGTGTGTATCTTTATGAATTTGCTGATAATTACATTCTGGTCTCCATGTGAGATAAAGAATATTCCTTACAGAATCTACAGCCAGGTGACTAATGCTGATCTCTCCTCTGGGGAGACAGGACAGGTTTCCTCCTAATTTAAGCGGATTAAGATGACAAAAGACTCAAACGATTTTAATCTTGCAACCTTCTGGGAAAGAAACTTGCTTTCATCATAAGAAAACAAAACCATGGGATTAACTATGCTGCCAGAAACTCTGTAAGGAAGCTGCGGAACAGGACATAGTAAAGTCAGCTTGTATATCAGTAATTCAATGTATGCTTATGGTTTGATAGTTAATATTCTATCAAGAATGCATTATTAATACAGCAAAAAATATCTCAACATATATAAATGTTGGAATTTAATCGCATTTGTAAGGGACATTGTCAGGGTACAGCTGTAAAGGCTTTTGATCTAGCACTGTAACATTTTGCTTTTGATTTCTGCATCACCTTTTTGTTGCCACATGACAGAGCACACATCCTGAACTACCTGCAGCCCTGCTGAGGTGAGCACCAACCTTTGGTGGCTTCCCCCTGACCATAGGGGAAGGACTATGAGGAACCAGCCTACAGCACACCAGGCAGTTTGTAGAGGTGTCATTTTGAGGGAACAAACCTCTAGCTACTTGTTGAATGTTGCTGAATGCTGTTTTATTTAGAGTGGGAGTTAACCTGAGGAAGGAGAGAAATCTAACTATTGTGTTCTATCCCTCTAAAATATTCCCTGCGAAGAGTTTCCTTACATTCAGGAAATCCTATGTCTCTGAAATACTGTAGATTATAAGACTTCACTCAACCAAATCAAGAGATATAAATGGTAAAAATTAATCCACATTTCAGTGAATAAAAGCAAAACATTCTTCAATGTCAAGTTAAAAAACTGCACTTAGGAGGAAGGGTGAGGAGCCATTCCCATCCACCAAACTCAATCCAGGTTATTAACAACTTCTAGTTAGGGAGCAACAGGAAAAAAAAAAGCCATCCATGTTGTCAAATTGTGTTTCTCATCTTCACAGAAGCCATGTCATACAGCCTTCAGAAATGTGTCAAGCACTGCTTGAAGGAGGAAAACAAGCTCCCTTTAATCTTGGACTACCCTAATTTGAAGGTATTGAGATAACAAACGAAGTTGTTCTAATGATTAGGAACCTCTAATTTACAGCCTGAAAATGTGTTTCTGAATAGTGTCATTCAAAATAGTCAGCAGTTTAACATTCCTCTGTTGGCTGGGCTCGACCCCTCTGCACCCTGAGTGACATTTGGACCTTGTTTTGCACAAGCTAAGCCATGTCTATTACCCTGCTTCTAAAACTCTTGGTCCCAGTCTTCCTGAAAATTGGGGCTGGTCCATATCCCAGTCTGAGCTCTCCCTTGTGTGTGAGTTCCCTAGCCATAAAGCAGGGACAGGAACCCATTCACAGCACAAGCAAAGTTTTAGATCTTGTAACGTGCTATATGCATCTCATGGCACACTAAATCTGTCTGTAGCTTCAGTTAAAGCTTTGGTAAAATCTGATCATGTTTGCAGTTGTGCCTTCCAGTATGATTTATTACTTACAGCTGAGAAGCTGAGCCTGCTCTACACTTCATTTTCCTCTGGAAAACCATATGGAATTGGGTTGAAGCCCTTTCTGTTCCCAAACAATCTGAGAGGAGCCTGCTGCACTATCTATGATGCAGGTGTCTGCACGAAACTTCCAACTCCTGCCAAAATAAACTAAGAAATTTTCCTTCCCTTTTCTGGCAGTGATCAGTGCCAGTCAGACATGGGGAAGAAAGGGAGTTTTGGTGACTTAAGCCCAGGTTTCCTCTCATAGCCTGGCTTTATGGCAGAGGTCCCTCAGAGATGCTGCTCTCTGCTTCTTTGGTTAGAAGGCCATTGGTAAACCCTTACCAAGGTTTTCACGGCTCAAAGTAGCACTGCTTCCCAGGCCATTTATACACTGCTTCTTTTCAGCTCAGCACAAACTGCACTTGATTACAAAACCTTTACCCTTTTTTTCTCATAACCAATGACTTTTAGGTTTTAACTATTTTAAAGGTTTTGTCACTGGCAAGAATTTTCTCAAAAAAATGTACCGATGAACCCTCAAGCCTAATAATTTGTGACTTCTTCCATTTGCAGACTCAGCTAGATTACCTGTAGGCTGTCCAAATTAAGCAAAATCTTTTTTCTAGAGAGTTTGAGCTGGTGCCATGCAGTGCACCAGGCCTCTGACCAGGTTGGCACAGCCCACAGCCATGCCTGCCAGTTCCCATGACCCCATCCATTCCCCCCTCAGGGACATTCTGAAGGCCAAGGTGAGGGAATGGGCATCACCATGGCCTGCTCTGAGCACAAAGCAGAGAGTAGACCATAGCTCTGCTTTAAAGTCATCACTGTACAGTTGTCTGCTTTGATTTGCTGTCTTAAAGGTAGATGTCATGTGCTTCAACTCCTAAATTCCTTCCCAAGGTACTCATAAAAGTCAAGCAAAGTAGTAGACGGGCATCTGTCTCAAAGCCTCTGCAGAAAGAGGTGGAAACTGCAGATTTCGTTTCACAGATGACAGGAACTGGTATTAAGTCTTGTCTCAGCAGTTAGCTACAGACTTCAAAGCAAATTGTTTTTGTCAGCAGAACTGGATAAGTTTCATTTTGTTTGGTACAACTATAAATTGCTATAATGAAAAAACTGATTAAACCCTCACAGTTATCTGGAGTCACTCAAGTTTAGACATGTTTTATAAAGAATGAAAGACTATAAACAATGACAAAAAATGAAACTGAATGAACTTTTGAAATATGTGAACGGGAAAAAATCTAGACAGAAACACATTACTTACAAAAAAAATCCACTTAAAATTATACAGAAGTTTGCTTTTTCAACTATTCTCAATTATAAATAGACCTTCATATTGTAATAACTACGCAAGAGTTGAGGAGAAAAATGAAAATGCGTTTCTTCTGCAGCTATGCATTTGCAGTGCTACTTAGACTTCTATTTCACGAGTCGTCAATACTTCTGACTACTGCTTTCTCGAGTTTTTCACAATGTAGCAAGTAAATAAATTACAGCATTCTCCCCATCACAGCCCACAAGAGTAGAACTTGTAAGAACTGGACATGGTGTTTAGCGGCTAGTAACAATCTTAATTAAAAAAACCAACAAACCAAACTCTTTTAAGAACACCACATAAGCTCTTCCTGTAGCAACTGAAGTGCACATAATTACTATTAAAATATATGGATCACTACCTGAAATTTAAAACTCATGAAATCCAAAAATTTGCAATAATCTTGATACTAAAAGGTATCTTTCCTCTGATCTCTCATAACCTGGGTTTTTCATATACATGATGGGTTTGTTCAATAATTGATTTTTGCCAAGTCATGATGTCTTTAAGGCCTTTCAGACAGGGGAGAGAAAAATAAACAAGCATGACTCCAGGCTAGTGCTTTTCTTCTCCAGAATCCTGCTATTAGGGTACACTTTGCAAAGTCCATTCTTTATCGGTTTTATATTGGTTTGTATTTTTCTGTGAAGCCTTTTGATATTTGGGCTCTAATCTTCTTTTTTTTTTTTTTTTCTTTTTTAAACCTATTCTCCTTATTAGAATCTGTACAATTGAGACATTTACATGTATAAAATCAACCCAGTTAGACACCTACACGGTGAAGCAGCTCTCTTCATGCCTTCTAGAGAATAGGCGCCTAAAAATGCCAGTTGTTCTACCAAGTTTAAAATGTTAATGATTAAATGACAGATATGAATAAAGTAAGTTGGAAAACAGTTCTGTGCCATTTCTGTTTATGATCTCTAACTGACACTAATAACTAAAATTGAGAGAGTTCATGCACTAATCATGTGTTGTGATGTATGTTCTTTGAGGAGTGAGTAACAGCCTGATGTGTTGAAGACTAACCAACATTTCTTTGGGAAGTTCATAAAGATTATGCTATAAAAATGTTTGTACATTAGGACTAGATGTCCCTCTGTGCAATTACACTGCTGCTACTGGACAAACATTACAGTGACGTGAATGGTTACTCAGACTGATGTACTAAAAAGAATGTCTTTAGGGAAGTTGCTGCTTTGCTTATTGTTACAGATTAACAAGATTCTGACTTGAACGTGTAATTGTTTATTCAGGTAAAACTCTCCTTGTCCCTTCCTGGACCTTTGGTTACTCAATGATGGAATTTTACTGATTCATAAAAAATTTCAGAGTATAAATATCACACTGTCTTTAGTCTCATTTATAACAGTGTTTATTTTAGAAATAGAGAGATACATTTATTTAGCCAGCTGACTCTGTACACCAACAGGAAACATTCTGGACTTCTTCTAAGGAAAAATGTCACTGTGCTGATATACTTAGAAACCTCTCTGGAATCCACACAGAAAAGCCCTGCTCACAGTTAGCACTACTATACAGGGCTAGGAAATCTTAAAGCTATGTAAAAGCACATACACAATCTCTACAGACTACAACATTTACAGTAAGTGCTGGAAGACACGGATTCATTTTATTCAGAGTGCCTAACATCTCCATCACCAGTGACCATTAGTTTTTAAAAAAATAACTAAGGAAAACCATCATACTGACAGCTGGCTTAAAACCACCATTGTAAAGACATCTGTACCTTTGTAACAAAATTTCAGAAGTCCACTTGTCAAAAATATTGAGGATCTCTTGACTTACTGCAATGGCATTCTTGTTCATAAAGTGCTGTTAAAAATAGAAAAAGTAGCTCAACCTACCTAAGAAGAAACAAGCTTTTTGCAGATTTTCTCAAGTGTTCTGCTCTCACTTTACACAGACAGATTTACCAAAAATTTCAACTAACTGAACCACTTATACAGCTAACTCTGGATTAGGTATTGTCTATGCAAGGGTTGAACAGAAAGCTGTTACTGCAAGAGAATCCAAGGTCAATTTTGGTCCTTCTACAAAATATAAGACATTGAGGCCAGATACCAAGAAAACTGTTTCCTTAAGAAGAATTTTGCCCTAAGTAGATAGAAACTAAAATCTGAAGGGACTTCAATTAATTTGCAAGAAGGCCTCTGTACCATTTTACTGAACTTTCTGGATGCAATTACATCTCTCGCATGTCTCACACAGTGTTTAGTGTGACTAAGCAGGTGGAGACTGCTATCAGAACAGACTACTGCAGAAGCCAGGTGAGGAACTCCAGTTTCACACATATCTAGGGAAAAAGATAAAGCTGATTTTCATTCATTTTTGAGGGAATCTTCTGGTTTTAGTTCTGTTCTTGTAATCAAGATTACGAGCAAACAAAAAGCAAAACAAAAAAAAAAGTCACTGGTTGGTAGCTCTCAATTTCCCACCCTCTTTTCCTACTCTGTAGCAGATACCAGAGGACCATCAGGGAAAATACTGAGTTTTCCTCTTTCATTTGACATCTAAGCTAACCTGTGGGTAGCTCAAACTTCTCAACTGTACTGCAAAGACAAGACTCGGCAAAAGAATAGCAAGTTCTGACGTGTCTACCCAAAGTTAACTGCATTGGGTGTTCTTGTATCCACAACCCGCTTCAATGACATGCTATGAAGCGGAACAAGACCACAACTGGTGAGGAGCTGGTGCTTTTTTCAAGTAGGTGATTGTTTAACAGGACATTTACGAGGTAAATTTCAGTTAAAGCCACTCTGTATTTGCATCACTCCCTTACCTGTAAAACCTGCTCACGAGAACTTCACTGGTGAATCCCATTCCTCCCCAAAACTGGAGACAGCTATCAGTCACTTCACGGATCAGACGACCTGCCTTTAGCTTAGCCATGGAAGCAAACTTTGTCACATCATTGCCTTCTACATAGAGAGCTAATAAAAAAGAGAAGAGATAAAAAGCAGTCACTCTGGAAATCACCTCTCCATATTCCTTTCACCTGACAAGGTTTTTTGCACGAAGGGAAGCAAGCACATCTGGGGAGCAGATGTGGGAGCTCACCCACGGCGCGGCGCAGCAGCGAGCGCAGGAGCTCCACTTCGGTGGCCAGCTCGGCCAGGCGGAAGTGCACGGTTTGGTTGTGCAGGACAGGCTGCCCAAACACCTTCCGCTGCCGGGTGTACTCTATAGTCTCCTGTATAATAGTCTCCATTGGTATCAGGGCTGGAAGAAACAAAGCACAGAACGAGACATCATTTTAGCCAGATCTGTTTAGCTTTTCTTCTTACTCTCATTGAGTAAGAAGATTTTTTTTCACATTGTATAACCAACACATTAGGGTTTTTAAAGCAAATTGTTCTGTATACTGAGTTGGGAGTGAAACTTCAATTCTGAGAAGAATCTGATGCCTCCTTGTATCTTGAAGACATCTATCTCACTTGAGCCCCAAACTGTCAAAACCTGGTTGAGAGGGAAGGGAAGTGGATAGGAAAGAGGGAGAGTCATAGAAAGCAGTACCAACATCATGAGGAAAACTTTATGCTTAGTGTCTCATTCGGGGCCCTAGCAAAAGCTTGTGACAACTCCTACTTTTGATGCTACCTGTGCCCTGAAGGTTTGTTAAAATCCTGGGAAAAAAAATAAAATCTGAAGGCAGACAATGTAGTATGCCTGGTGAGGAATGATGCAGAAATGTAAATTCAAGGAAGCCTTCAGGGAGAAGGCAGAAACCTATTCTGAGATCAAGGAACACAACTAGACTGCTTATTACATCTGCATTCTGTGATCATATCCCAGCATAGAGAAGAAAAAATTCACATCGACTTTAAAAGAAACATTAAATAATTCTCCTAATGGAAACAGAATGAAAATAGGGTACTGCTGTAAAACAGGTGAGAGAGGCAGCAGACAATGCTTTGAAGTAGAACTAGTTTACTGCTTCTTTTTGTGTAAACTGAGACATATGCCATCTTAAACACGAAAAAAAAAGGAAAAAGTTTCTTTTCCGAGACAAACCAGCCTTGAAGTGAATGACTAAGCCATCAGTCTCTTGCAGTGTAGCTGGGATAACAGCAGGTACAGAATGTGTGGAGAATTTGGTTTGGCAAACATAGACTCATGTTACTATGATAAGCAGCAGGGCATAATTTCACAAATCTAGCTGTATGAGAAGGGTCACGTTTTCTCTTTTCAAAATATGCATATCTACATCTATTTGCATTTAGAGTGTAAACCACAAAACTCTGAATGTGAAATGCAAAATAAACCCAAGACTTGGACTACTGTGAAATCCCTTTTCCCACCTGCCAGTTACATGACAGTCCCTTGCAGGAGCCTGGTGTGGTTCCACATACCTTTTTTGCTTTGTTTTCAAGATCACTGCTATTTAAATTTCATCTCTGTACTGCTCTCCTGTGTAGACTCTGCATCCCACCAGTTCCCCCTGCCATGATTATTCACCATCACTTCCATAGAGCACCATGATGTCTCCACATTCCATAGGGTGATCAGATTTTCTCATTACCTGAATGTCTTCCCCTCCCTTCTCATACAACTAACCACAATGCTTAGTTTTCAGAAGAGCATATACAGTAACGTCCTCATTTCTTCTGTGTTAACACATTGTGTTGTCTCCCAAATGCTGCCTTTCTGGACAGGAAAATAAATTTCTGTTTTCAGGAACCTCTCTTGAATAGAAATACTGTCCTTCCAAAGGACAATGTCACACAAC
Organism: Cyanoderma ruficeps; assembly: GCA_008694505.1. Taxonomy (NCBI): domain Eukaryota; kingdom Metazoa; phylum Chordata; class Aves; order Passeriformes; family Timaliidae; genus Cyanoderma; species Cyanoderma ruficeps. Next base: position 27,810,036 of record VZDJ01000782.1, read on the forward strand.
ACTGTAGCATGTATAACACCAACAGCTTTTTTACTTGTATGTTTATGGTCTCCAGCTTGAGAAATAAAGAAAGAGCAAGGAGTATCCAGGCACCACTTGTCCCTTTCCCTCAGACTGGGGTTCTGGGAAAACTGCTCTTGTAGGGTCCACCTCTCCAATTCACTGCCCCTGCTGATCCATCCTCCTGTTTCCTCAGCTGCCATTACTGCCCTTCTTATTTCAGGAACTGTCATTTGCACACAGAAACAGACAGAGGAAATCTAATGACTGTCCTGGGCTGCTTCAAAAGAGGTCATCAGGTCAAGGGTCATGATTCTCTCCTTCTACTCTGTTCTCCCAAGACCCCACCTGGAGTACTGCATCCAGCTGTGGAGCCCACAACACAAAAAAGACATTGATCTGTTGGAGCAGATGCAGAGGAGGGTCCTAAAGAAGATTAAAGGGCTGGAGCACCTCTCCCATGAGGACAGGCCAAGAGTGTTGGGGTTGTTCAGCCTGGAGCAGTGCAGACTCTGGGGAGGCCTTATTGCAGCCTTTTGATATATAAAGGGAACTTATATGAAAGATGGGAACAGAGTTTTTACCAGACCCTGTAGTATCAGGACAAGGGGGGCTGGTTTTAAATTGAAAGAATGTCAATTTAGATTGAACATAAGGAAAACTATTTTGGAATTGGAACTACATGATCTTTAGTGTCCCTTACAACCCAAACCATTCTATCATTCTATGATTTTAAGAAATTCCTTATGAGAGTGGTGAGACACTGAAACATGTCGCTCAGAGAAGTTGTGGGTGCCCCATGACAGGTCCACTCCCTGGACATGTTCAAGGCCAACATGGATGGGGCTTTGAGCAACCCAAGTTTAGTGAAAGGTATCCCTGCCTGTGGTGGAGGGGTTGGATGTGATGAACTTTAAAGGTCCCTTCCCCAACCATTCTGTGAGGTGGTGAGAGGTATGAGATGTATTCAGATGAGAGGCATTCAGAGTTCTGAGCACTGCTCTAACATGGCAAACCTTGGCTGTGTAGCAAACAGCACCAAATGCAGCACATCATGAATACCATGACAGCCAACAGCCCTGTTCAACAAGGTAACATCACACAACACTTTGCCAGTCATACAAATTCAGAGAAATGCCATTCATAATAGGGAATACCCCTTTTTTCTGTGTGTATTTGTTTCCTTTTTTTCATACAGTGTTCCCCACATCCTCAGACAAACTTAGCCCCATGGGTTTCAACTGACAGCACATGCAGGAAATGTCACTCCAGAGCAGCCTAAGGAATGCGTGGCGTACCACACAGCTGAGAATTGTGAAAGCACTTGAAGTTGCCAAATGCAGAATAATCTTTTCCTCGTATCTCCATCCAACTTACATTATTCCACTTGAAATTTCTGCTCACTGTAAAGACACTTTGTCTTGTTGCTATGTCTCGTCTCAAAAGAAAAGGAAATTAATACACTTTTATTAGGTTGTGACTGATCACTTTCTAATGAAACATACAGTGAGCTCTAAGCTGAGCAATCTGATTCTCAAGAACGTGTGTTGCGCATGCAAAAGGATCTGTCATCCTGCTTACTGGCCATGACTCAATGGTGCTCATAAAACTGAAGTTGCAGGAGCAAAGTGCAGAAGTCTTTAGGAAAGCACCATTCTGCTCTCACATGCACACTGAACTCCCTCTCTGTCTCTGAGTTAAGCAATTCACAAAACAACTGTTTGCTTTTTTTGCCATAGAAACATTCTTTCCCTGTGATCTGTCCTCGAAGGGACAGTGTTTATTTACCAAGTGTCACAACATGGGAGACATGTGGCACCTTTTTCTTTCCGTGAAGCAAGAAACACAGTGACTTTGACCAATGCCCTTGATAATGTGTCACTCAGAAGAAGAGACCACACCTGGGACCAAATTTTGCAATTCCAGGAAGTTAGTTTTCCATTTGTATTTTAAACCTGTTTGACTGAAATTATATTTTAAAAAGAAAATAAATAAAAGGTGAAGAAAGATACTGGCCACAAAGAAGATAATTAATAAAAAAGAAGAAGTCTAGAGCATGCGATACTTTAAAGTAAAAATACATAAATCCCCCCAAACAAACAAAGAGAAACAGAACAAAAACCCCAAACACCACAAAATACCACCCAGAAAGGAAAACCAAGCAAGAATGGCAGTCAACTGCCTTTTCCAAGTTAAAGGAAGCAGTGAAAGTGAGGATGCCAGGACTGGTCACTAAACCATTTAAAAGCAGAGTGATGATTTTCAGTGTCACAGTCATGAACTGGGAAGGAACAGAAATGTCCTACCGAGGGGCAGAAGTGAAGACCAGGATTAAACATGCAGGCCTAATCACAAACTACTGAAGGCACTTACATTGTTTCGCACATCTGAGACTTCAGCAGAGCACTCATGGTTGAACATATGTGAAACCATTTACCGGACTGGAAGTTAACACACCTAGATCCTGTGGTACAACAAACTGCACCATCAAGTACTAGGTTCCCTTCTGGTTACTCTTTTTCTTGTTTACCACAATTGGTGATCTCTGAAGTTTACAGCTTGGCCCAAACCATAGGTCTTGTCCCTGCTGCCAGTGCTTTTATGCATTTTATATCAGATAGTTGAAAAAAAGCAAACCCAAGAGGTCCAGCAAGGTTTACACAGTAGCCGCTGCAGAAGGCAGCTCCCCTTCCTTGATGAGCTCCTAGAATCTTCCTGCCTCATGGCCCCTGCCTGGCCATAGCAGGTGAGGAGAGATGCCCTTCCCAGGCTGCTCATCCAGGGCAAGGGTTCACCTGCTCCTGCTGTGTTGTTTTGGACAAAAAAAAAAAAAAAACAACAAAAAGAATTGAAACCTGGTGTTCCAGTTCCTGGCAGAGCACAACGACAGCCAGGCAGTTGTGCAAGACTGGACAGTACCAAGCTGCTGTGGTTTCAGCAGGAGTGATCTAACCTGCCTGGCTTTGTGCATTGATGCTGTCAGGGCGCGTCACTTTTGCCTGGGGCATGACTAATGCTGCCGCTACGCTGCTGCCTGGGGAGTCCACTGCAGCGCAGAGCTTCTGATGGTTTGTGTAATTGAGACTTCAAACTGAGCATAAAAATGCACAGTGCACATCCTTGCAGTTTGTATACACCTCAGTTAAAGTAGAAGCAGTGGTAGGATCACAACTCCTGCTTGGCTGAGTCTGCAGCGACATCCTTGGCAAGTATAACATCCTGTCCTTTGCTAAAACTACTCTCACATGAACATGATTTATCTCAGGCTGAACTAAGAACTTCGTCTCAAAAAAACATTTTTTTAAGGGCATTTGAAGTCCAAAATATTTGGTCTGGGATGAACCCATAACAGTGAGTGCTTTATTATTTGTTCACTGAATCAGAACACCACTTCTTAGAATGCTCAATTCCCCAGCCACACACAGACAGTGACAGACCGGGAATGCACAAGAGCATGAATACAGTGCCATTATTTAGACAACCCTGGAATCTAAAGAGGACCAATCTTCTTACAGTGAACCACATTATATTTAACTTGAAGAAGCAAACACTGGGGGCTGGAGAGAAAGTTTGCAGGCTGAAAATAGACAATCCAGACTTGAATCTGGTTTCCTGGAATATCCAGAATTCATATAACCCAAATACATGGATTTGAGTACAGCCTGAGTTCTGAGTAACACAAACTCTGTGTGAAAATATAACTTCAGGGAAAGGAATGTGGTCCCACTTACGTCCAATGTGTATAGAGGTAAAACAGTTCTCCAAAATAAAGCTTTGACATCCTGCAAGAGCCACTTCTTTACGCAGCCAAGAAGTTAATTTTCTAAAATCCATGATAAGAATCATAACTCACTGTAGTACAGGAAAAGTCACCATCTTTCTATCTCATGCCAGTATTTTGATAGCCTTTGCACTATATTTGTAATAGACATAACATGATGCCATATTTTCTTATCAGCAGAGAAGCACCAAGAAAAAGAAACAAGGCAAAAAGATCCTCTGCAATGGCTCACAAAACATTTTATGCTTCAGTTTTTTCTACAGAAAGGGAATGTTGTCTGTATCCAGGCTATGACGGATTTCAAAAACAGATCCTAAAAGGTCATCACAATTTAAGGAAAGAAAAGTGCTGTTAGTCATGCAAAGAGTGACCCCTGTATCCCTGCCCGGCTGCACAAGCGCCAACGATGACTTACCAGTGGCTGCTCCCCACAGCCGCTCTTCTTGGAATTGCAACATCTGGTATGTAAAACCCTTTCCTTCCTCACCGATGAGGTTTTTGCAGGGAACCCTTACATCTTCAAAAAAGATCTGAGCTGTGTCTGATGACCTCATACCCAGTTTGTCTATCTTTTTAGCAATATGAATGCCTGAAAAGAAAAGTGTATGAGAAAGACCACAAAAAATAGAAGCACTGTGCACAAGTACAATGTTTTCAGAAAGGAAAGTCTGTAGATGTGCATGTATGTTCCAAGACAACAGTGAAACCTACCTTTAGGAAAAGCTTAACGGTAGTCTGGAGTAAAATGGCCCAAATCCTTTATTAAACCAGCAAATCAGAAACTTTAAATGTTAAAGCCTCACTTTTCATTATGTGCCCAAATAATAAATATTTACTAGTCATAATAATCTTACTCCACACAGGTCTTCAAACAATGCAATATTTATTGGTTTATGTTTGATTTTTATCTAGCATTATAAGAAAATGCTGGAATTCAATTTGGCAATATTTGCCAAGTGCCTGCACTGCTATGAAAAAGTACACAAATATTCAGTAAAGACAAAAGCAGAGCTACGTTTTAAGCTGCAGCTATGACTATTTCTCCTCCTGGAAATCCTCTTCCTTCCCTCCTTCACTTATCCTCCCCTTCCTAGCCTTAGATGATTTTTTCTGGTACAGTGATCACTCTGAGTTTTCATGCGTGTATGTTTGTGAGGAGGGTTTGCTTCCCCACAGAGCTCTCTGCACAGCACTGACTCTGACCCCGCATGCACTGGTCTGTTGAAGATGAACCTGGTTCATGCAGGTCTGGCCAAGGAAGGGTTCAGCTACCTCATCACACTGGGCAGGACTCCTTCCTTTGTTTGTTTTTTTCATGGCTACACGTTCTTTCTTGCTGTTGTTCAGATGCAAGCATGGCTTACCACTGTGCCACGACAGTTTAACAGGCACTCACTGTTTTCCCGTGGCAATTCTCCTGTCTTCAGCTTTTATCTCCCTGTTGATCCGGAGCTAATTCAAATATTCAGGGTGAAATTCAAGAATGTTTCAAAAGCAAAAGGAGGCATAAGGATTTGTGCATAACACATTAATTACATCTGACAAGTCTGTGTATGTAGCAAAACAGTCCTCCAACTCAGCATATGTATCTTTGCCAGAAAACTAAAGCTTTTTACTACTCACGTACATGTTAATCCAACCAGCTTTGTGATGAGGAGGTATTCTGTTGTTATTTTCCTCTTTATTCTTTTTCAATCCTCTACTACCCTCTGGCATGGCTCAGTAGAAGCTAATTGGTCACCACACAGGTTGTTGTGGCCCCTCTGTACTTGTTTGTATCTTGCTATCCTTCACAGCTTTCAGAGAACATCTCTTTCTGAATGAATACAGATGTCTCAACTTTAACACACAGGAGGCCCTCAACCATATGAAAATTACTTTGGTTTTGCAGACAGAAGAAGTTGGCAGTCATTTCCTTCAAATTTACTCTCTCTGGCTGCACTAAATAAGGTTATGGAAATTTTCACCTCTTCACAGAGATGAAATACTGACAGTATTTACAAATGCCAAGACTGCTCTGAGAACAAGGTCCACGTAGACTTCCACAAGTTCCACTCAAGATTTTTTTCTCTACCAACCAATCTGTAAACCGACTATGTATTAGGAAGACTCGCTTTGATATATGATCAATGCAGGAATAAAATCAGGACAGCTGTATAAGAATTCTTGACTCTTGAATTGAAAATTATCCATCAATTTGTACTCAGTCAGCCAAAAAAGCATTTGTGGATTGTTTCCATGTTAAAAACAGAGCTAAATAACCACACACTGAGCAATTTACAAGCCCAGATGAAATCTGGAACGTTGTTTCCCATTGGAATATTGCTATTCGGTTTCTTTGAGAGTCGCAGAGATCATGTATGGTCTAAAGCCAACTGGCTTTATGCAATCACTGCTCCTCACCCGTACGAAGATGCACTTACTGCTCTTGTTACTGAGTGGTTTGAAAGCACTCTCCTCAAGAAAGCACAACCACTGCCAGTTCATTATATTGCTAAATCAATCCTGCTGTTTATTTCACAGATCCACAGACAGCAACAACTATTGAAGAAAGTTCTTACTCGCTTGGTTAGAGGAGTTAAATATGCAAATGATTTCTACCTGTAATTCTTCGAGGTCAGGTTGTGTGTGTTCAATTTTCCTGGGCCCAGCAGCATCCCTCTTTGTCATGCCCTACCAGTTTCACTTGCTCTTAATTCATGGTTCTCACCCACAATGAGGCCAAGCTGCATCAGTCTCATGTGATGCCCCTTCTGAGGCTAGCACATACTTTACACCGTGGAAGACAACAGTACATAATCATCCCTTTGGCCACTATGGGGGCATCAAAATCTCCCTTCATTTAATTATCTTCCTTCTCTTCCTAAGGGGTGCTACAAATGAAAAATTGCCAGCAGCAGTAGAAATTATGGGCTCAGATAACTCCTGGTGTTCCTCTATATTAAATAAATCACACACAATAATTCACAAATCTCAATTTAACAAGGTCCAGCACCTGACTTACTAAACTCACTTTAACAGAGCCATTTGAACTACTTGCACCAGCATCATTGAGATGGATTGATATTTCTCTGCCTGGGAAGTTCTTCCCAAGTGTCTTGGATTTTAATTTTCTCCCATTCCTCCAGCCTTCTGACAATCTCTTTTATTTCTTATATTCTACCCTGAGAGAAAGGCAGTTGCTCTCTCCTGATACCATTTAGTGCCATTACAAATGGAAACAGACACATTTTAAATTGCAATCCAAGAAACATGCTCTTTCTCTTTTTCTGGTTGCTCTTCTCTTTATTAACTCCTCCTTGCAACGTCCCCTAGAGGTATCTGAGGACTCAGAGGACAAATAGTTACCAGATGAGGGCTGCAAGCCATTTGTCTATATACAAACAGACATTTTGCAACTTGATAGATTCTTTCATTATATGAAAAATTCAGCTGTTGAGACATTGTTATTGTATGAGGAGAATTCACCTAATTTGGATATCTATTGTGGATCCATGGTGCTGTTATCCAAATTTCCTTAATGAGAAATGTATTCAGCAGTGTCTGTCAAATCTAGACCATGATTTGCTTCAGCCCAGATTAGAGAGTATGTATACCTAAAATCAGAAGAAGTAAATACTACTTTGTCTATCCAATAAACTACCAATTGCTGAAATTAATAATTCACTTTCAGACTTGAAATTTTTTCCCTCTTTTTTTTCTCACCACACTATAAAAATACAAAACAACTTAGATTTTTAGCAAAAATACACCACAGATTCTTCCTTACCCAGTCATATAGGCTGTTGCCTGCAGAGGTGAGTCAGACACAACACATTTGCTCTCAATTGCAGTTGTTTTTGAGCTTTGACACACATACATCCACAGACGTTCGAGAGTGCATCATTCAGTGATGTCCTGCAGACACTTCCCGTACAGCCTTGGTCTGCCGCCCTCCATGGAGCACAATCTTTAGCAGACAGACATCCTTAGGATGTATCAAACCAGATGGAGCTTCCTGAAAAACCTCACTTCTGATATGACTCACCGACTGAGCACAACAGTCTTAATACTCCATTTCAAAAGGTCACCAATCTTGGTACTGTGACCCCTTTGGAGATAAATATGCATATAATTACAGAAGAATCAATACACATGCATCTTGAGGAGTGCAAATTTTGTTCCTAGGAAGACTTCTATACTTCTGCAGATCACCTTAGAGTGTCTCAGGCTATTTTTCTACTCTTTAATGCAGGTAAAGAAGGTATATGTGTAGGCTGTGAGATCTAACATCTCCCCTCTCCTAGAGCTATGGCAACTCATGTCCTTTTTAAGTAAGCAAAAGTAGCTGAAGACCTCTAAATCAATTCTATGTATTTCATCTGCCACCAACTGTGGGTCAGCTGCTCTGTTGTTTTAGGAAGATTGATCTCAGAGAAGTAGTACTGCACTTGCATTCTGACCCTTTCATGAAAAATCAGAAGAAGGACTTCATTTATTTATCAGCAGATGACTGATAAGTGAATTTACCTGGAAATCCAGAGAAATTGTGGCTCTAAGTTACATGTTTGCTCATCACTTTTCAAAAAGGATGAAGTTCACAGCTAGTGAAGCAGCTCAGGTCTGTCTTCCAGGAGCTCCCATTCAAAGCCTCTCAGAGGTAGAAGAAGCTCACAATTCCCAAGGCAACTGACATGCTCGACTTACTCCACAATGAAATTCCCTTAAAAGATCCTCCCTTAAGAAGCTCTCATCTTCCTCTTTTGCAATACTGGAGACCTGGGTTTTGTTCTCAGTCTAATCCATTAAGTGAACACACAGATCTTCACTTCACTGCTATGGTGGTGCTCCTACATGTGAAATGCCAATAATGGCACATATTTTGTGTGTAAAATACTCTGAATTAAATGAACAAAAGAGCCCTGAGCATAAATATTTTATATATAAATGCATTAATATGCACTAAACATTCTAAATTTAATAAATATTAATTAGAATTAAGCTGTTTCTTTGAATAAAATGAACAGTAATTTTAAAAATTAAATATTAAATATGCTATATATTTTATAGTGCATAAATTAATATGTTGCATAATTTAGAATATTAAAATAAGTGACAACTGAAAGAGTTCAAAAACTTTTGAATAGGTGTCAAAACTGCAAAAGATCCCCATCAGCACAATCTTAACTGTATCCTCTCTGGATGATGTTCTTTATACATATAGCACTCGGGCATTCTGCAAAGTCTGCAGATTACTCAGGAACAGACACTGCGTGGACTGTACCACTAAAACTGGTACCCTTAGCTCAGAATGTATTTCTTCCATGTCTTCAGCTGAATTGCTAGTCTTACTCAAAACCAAATCCCTACTTCCAGGCTATTTGAATCTTTCACTTCAGTCCACATTTAACAGTTAGACTATTTTTATAATTTAACTGGTAGTAGCGCCTTGGTGAAAGGATTCCTTGCACAGCACAGCCATGAAACACTCTGAATCTGTCTGCAATTCTCTTCAGCAAAAGCCCACGAGGCTTGTTTTGAGGGGTATTTCCCAAGTTTGAAATCTCTAAACTCTTTATCCTTTTACTTTCATACGGCTATGAATCATTTCCATGAAAATGTATCTGAACAACTTCTCTAAATATATTTTTGGTTAAACACCTTTCCTTCTTGCATTAGGCATACAAAACACACCAATAAAACCAAATGAGAAGACAAAGAGTTCTGTGTTATTACCAGGCAGATTCATTGGCAGACATATGAGAGATTTATTTCGGTGGGGAGGTCCTTTGCTGGTGTTTGCCAGGAGGCACATCCAGTCTGCCTGGCTCCCGGACGTAATCCACATCTTACCACCATTTATGACATACTCATCGCCCTTTCTCACAGCCGTTGTCTTGATATCTATTTCAAAACAGAGGAAATGAAGGATTATTCTTGTGAAGGAGGGGTATATTGGTCCAGGTATGACTGGTAGGGTCACTCCTGTGCTCTCAGAAAGATATTTGGTTCTCCCCCATACCCCCCCTATCCTATAACCCTTCCAGGCCGTAAGGCAAACCAGTCTGGACAACTCTTGGAAGGTAAGCCAGGGAAACAGGATCGCTTCTCCCACCTTCATTTAGATGGAGTCTTCATCGCAGTGGATGAGAGCAGAAAACTTCCTAAGTAAACGTGGTGGTCAAAAACTTGGGACAGAGGCATTTCACTGTGAGGTGACCTATTAGAGTTTCTCTTACTGTGTACCTTAGTCCAGAGGAGGCCATTAATTCCAGAGTCATGACTTAAATAAACACAAGCCTCGTACCTGTGAATCCATAAACCAACATGCACTTCCTGCATGCTCTTGGTCATGGTGCTGCAATACATTCAAAGCTGGTAAACTATTAAAGGCCAAATCTGAATGCAATGAGCGTCTGGACTTGAAGGAGTTCCAAACACCTGCTATTTATACACCCTGGCAAAAAAAAAATCTTATTTTCATCTGCTGTGGTTCACATCATGCTGCAAGCAGCCCTAGCTGCAACAGACAGCCAGAGAGAATCATTATTAGTTATTATTTATCCTCCAGCAGAGTTTCCAAACTCTGAACTCCTTCAACAAGAACTCCAGCTGATGAAGACTCTCCAACAGATATCCAGCTATAAGTAGGTGATGGTATAAGAGAATCCTACCACACTCCTAATAGTACCTGTAAATCCAACAAAACTACGAAATCCACGAAAGACATCCACTGAAGAGGGATCATAGACTTGGAAGGTAGGTATCAAACACCAGGTGGAGTGGGCAGGTATGTTTAAGTCATCTGGTTACACTTTCATACACAATCACCTCAGCCTGCACATGCACATTCTTCCCTAGGGCTCTAAACATAAACCAAAAGCAAGCCCAAGTATCTGATCTTCATTTAGGAGATAAACTGGAACTGAGGTCAGCATGGCTGAAAATTAGTCTTCTTAATGAAGGCACAGGGAAAAAATGATGAGAGAAAATTGTATAAGGTATAAAATAAGGAAGTATGGGATATAGCTATGGCTAAAGGAATATACAAGCTGATAATGATGAACAGCAAGGGAAAGAGATAGTGATCATGTGGGTAAAACCAGCAGACACAGAGGAATTCACCCAATGAAAGGACTGTGGCAAATCTGCCCAAGGGACTTGATATGAAATCTGTATAATAATCAATGCCAAGAAGCTAAAGTAATCTAAAGTACTGGCACTCATAATACATGGACACAGACACTGGACACTTGTATACATGGAGACTAAATAATAAATGAAGGACACACAAGAGCTGGAATAAGAAACATGACTGTACTGAAATGGTGTGACAAGGATAGGAGCATACACAGTGATTTACATCACACATCCCTTTGTTATAGAACAGTGACTGAAAAGATTAGATAGAAATCCCATAGAAGGTCTGCAAAGGAACAATGAGCACTGTGATGTTACCACAAATGTAAATAGTTCTTGTAGGCATGGCGTCACAGGGGCCTAACCACCCAAATACAGATTAAAGAACAAATGCCTTACTAATGAGAATGTTCAAGTACTCCATATTCAGTTGTTCACAATCTGTTTCAAATACTTGAGAAACAACTATTTCAAATTATCTGATGAAAAACTGATTCTCTTTAATTAGAAGAAAGATGATCAAATCAATATGTAAGTTTTATGATTAAAAGATAGCAGGCTTTGAAAACCTATTTAACAATTTGCTATGGTCAAGTGGACTCAGGAACATGACTATGAAGATAATTTGGAATATTTGACTAATTATTTTCCCTGATAGAGCATAGCTCTGGGGAAATGCTATTTCAGTGGGTGCTCCATAACTAATTTTTGCAGGCCCGCACCACTGACCCTCACAACCTCTTACACAGCATGCTCTGAGGAGCCGTTCTAGGAAAGAGCACAGGGCATCACCAGAGGAGAATGATACAGCTGCTGCCATATAAGCAACCAGGGCTGGTCATATCACTGTTGCAATCACACGTACTTGACCCTCAATTTTCTTCTCCACTGCACTTGAGTCCAGCCATACATCTAAATAGATTTGACCAAAGGACATCTAAATAGATTTGACTAAAGGTAAGGCTGGCTTCAACTTTTAAGGTCAGTATTACAGTCAAAGACAGGCAACACACATCCTTAAAGTAAAATATGAAGAACATATATCTGAAATTTACATCATCGGCAATAGGAAAAAAAACCCACAAGACTTTAAAAAAATACCTTCAAGTCTAACTGAATGAATAATCAGTTCAAAAACCAGAAAATGACTTGCAGGAAATGAACAAGATTAGTCATGAAAGTAAGCTACAATTTGGAGATCAGAAGCTAAGTACTGCAACAGGTTGAACTAAGTTAAATCTTGGAGATGAAAACCAAAAAAATCGAAGAAGATTGTGGTGACAAACAAAACTGTTTCAGCCACAGAAATGAAAAGAGGATGGGGAAAAAAAAGAGGTATATAGATGATACTTCAAAAAAAGAAGTATTTCACAGGGGATAGAGGCAGATTCAAAATATGGTTTACAAAGCAAAACACCTACAAGAAAGACTGTACAGAAACTGAAATTAGTGAAAACAGAGGTTACTCATTTTGGCAATATGCACAGCCTCAAAATACATTTGGAAAGAAAAGAGAATTCAATTTACCTATGGTATCTTATTTAAATCCAACCTGATTTATCATGAAATTGGATTTTCTAGAGAAAAATTCTCTTGGACCCAAGCAAATGAAATACTAGGTAACTAGGAGTTAAAATTTGAAAAGATAAGAATTAGGACAAAAGTGGAAGTGTGCATAAGGAACTTGGCAAAGCAGAAATTGCATCAGGTTACATTAAACCAGGAAGTTCTGATGCACAGGGAGAGTACCAGTTAAGCCCCTCCTTGTATATCAGCCTCTGAATATTTTTTTTAATGATCTTTAGAAGGATAGGAATACACTAATTAAATTTGTTTGTGACACAAACTTGAGAGACATCACCAACACAGACAACTGAAGAGGCCCAGCAAGAAAGGAATTCAACATGGCAAGTACCAGTACTCAGACAAAGCAGTAAAAGTGGTTGCTAAATCCTGTGATGTTTCAATAGCAAACTGGTGATGAAGATGATCCACAGTTAATCACAGGATTCACAAGTCTCCAAGGTGTTGTGTAACATCATGTATTGGAGAGTACTTCTACTAGGGTTGGAAATGTATTTGTGCCATTATAGACACCATGTGAAATTCTGGGGTTTTATGCTCAGAAGAGACAACCTCAATCCAGAAAAGCAGAAAGGCTGGGTTCCACTGAGACAAAATGGAGTAAGATATTTATGTTAAAGAGGTAGACATGAACAGTGTTACTAGTTGCAGATACCTGGACATAACTTGAAGAAAGAGGACATGTTTTCTATGATGTGTTCTTAGATATCCCCACAGACTATAATCTATAAATTGTGGAATTGAAGTGAGATAGAATGAAACAATATCATTCAAACTGACATAAATGTTTATGTTTTGTAGTACCAGAATCCTGAAATTAAAGACACTTTCTGTACCATCTGTACTGTTCTGTTTTTCTCCTCAAGCCAACTCTGTGCTAGTTTTGGTGCACAGAGTCACTACTATGGACAATATAGAATGACTACACTTGAAAGCAGACAGATGTTCCTTCAAACTGACATGAATTTTGTATTAGACTACTATACATAGTCCTTTTTGCTCTGTTGAATTCTGAATAAATTAGTCTGAGGTACTCATGAGAACTTTCAGTTCTCATGTAAACAGTATTTTTGTCTTCTGTGTTTATATCATCTTCAGTGATTTTGGAATGGCAGGAAAAAATGTTAAGATCCCTTACTCTGTGTCACTCTTACTCTGTGTCTGTTTAAAATATACTGGGTCGTGTGGCAGAATCAAGTCCCCAACCTTCACGTGTGAACAGTTGCTATGTTCCTTCACTTCTCTTAGGCAGACAAACATCCCAACAGCATGAGCAACACAAGGAAGCACCGAGTGCAGTTTCACACAGCTCAGTCTACTTCACAGCTGGGCCATCTGGAGATGGTGCAAAATGGTGCAACTCAGAACATGAGCTATTGCTGCTCATACCTAAGTTGTCCATTGAATTGTCCTTCAGAAGCACTCTAAGCTGGATTTGCCACTTACACCAAGGAGAAAATCTTCCAGGACAGGGGAAAAAGTATTTTCATTTCATCCTGCAGTGTGTCTCCAAGCTGCAGCATAAATTCATTAAATAATTCTCTTTTCAAATTGGTTTTTAACTGCTTTAATCTAAGTGTATCATACTCCTTTAACTAGATGATAAACAAGATGCTGCTGAAGGAATATTTATGTTACTTATTATCTGGCACACTGCATCAAAAAATTAAATTCCTATTTAGAATTTTCTGATAATCATCTAATTAAACTAGAGAAGCATTTATTAAAATAAATGATGTTGCATTTCTTACATTAGCAAAATTCAAATTTATAATTAATTTAATAAACAAATAATTAATTACTATTGTAAGATTTATTATTTACATCTTAATAATATTTAAATTATAGCAATCCATACGGTTGGTTTAATTGAAATTTAATATTTTTATATTTATTATTTATAATTAAGTATCATTAATAAGTACTATTTAATAAACAAGTCTACTAAAATGATGGCATTTTTCTAATGAATAAATTCAATTAACCCAAAATGGAAAACAGCAATAAATTATACAGAAAGATTCAGTCCTATTATTTCATTATCCACATTAATGTTCTTGAAATCTACTTGCTACACTCTTGCTCAAGCACTGGATGTTTATCTATTTGCCTTGAAAAAACAACAGGATTTTGGTCATGGAGATGGATATGGGACTCCTCAGATAAAAAATGTCTGTCATACTCAGCAAGTTTGTCAGGAAGATGTCTCAGTAATTTGTCAAAACACAGTGTGTTCAACTTAGCCATACTCTGTCCAACCACTAAACATCTAAAACTGGCTACTTATCATGCCCCTTTTGGTGAAGTTCACAATTCATCATCAAAGGAGACATCTTTTGTTTTTCTACCATACCTGTTTTGATTTAATATTTCAAATTTTCTACTGCCTCAGGCACTTCAGAATAATAGTTTCATTTGTCCTGGTTTCTAAACATATTCTTGCACTAAATCAAGAAAAACAGTTGCATGCAAAGTAACTAAATTATAAAGGTAATAGATTTGACACTGCAAATTCTTCAATAGCTCTAAATAAAGCAATCACCAGTTGTGATATTTTTCCTTCCCAGGAATAACAGAAGGGGCTGAGGTGAGGTAAGGATGAACAAGAGGAGATCATTGTGAAAGTAATGCCATCATTTTCAGAACAGAGTGGCTCTGTAGTTTGCCCCATTCAGTGGAGAGGTCTTTGTCAAGGCAGCCCCAAGTTCTAGGACTATGAACAGGTTATGTTCCCTCTCATGTACACCTTGGGTTGCACGACTGATGGTGGCTGTGCAGCTGGAGAGGTGCTGGAGTGCTCCTGCCAGTGCAGCCTGGACAGAGCAGGACAACACTAGAAGAAAACTGGGGCCAGCATAAAAGCTGCATTAATCTGTTGTGCTCAGCCTATACAAGGTTACTCCATTGATTCACATGACAAGTATGTTAAAATTGATTGCTTTCGGATGCATGAGAAGTATGTGTTATGTTCCTGGAATGTTACTTTTTGCCCTCACCACATCAGACTTTCCTGCCTTTTGTTTCTTACAAAGGAGGGGGTAAAGTGAAGGGTCAGAAAAAACAGATTCTTTCCACTAAAACATGAAGGTCTCTAAAACTGTTTGGTTAACTTACTAGGTTAACTTACTTGCAACATCTGACCCAGCTCCAGGTTCACTGACTCCCAAGCAAGCCACAAAATCACCAGCTATAGTTGGTACGAGGAACTCTTTTTTCAACTCATGAGAACCAAACCTGCAACAATATAATGGAAAAGATAGGATATTAAAACCTCATGAAGGTAGATGTTCTTCAGAAATCAGTTACAAGTTTTGTTCTACACACAGAGTGATCAATTTTCCTTTGACCAGGTAAAAGCTGTCCCAGATGCAAAAGATACACTAGATACGCTCCAAAGCTGTGATTCAGAGTTTTCACCAGAAATGCAGTCACAATCATTTCAAAGAAGTTTTAAAAAGTATTCAGGCATCTTACTCCCACAGAAGCATGTGGTCTACTTTACGTCTACTTTAAATCTATCTTTATGACTGTTGCTTTAAAAGTTCCAGATCTAAATAAACATAACCCCTGAGGATTCCCCTCTATGCTCCTGCACCACTCTGCAGCCAGCCACAATGGAGGACCTGTTCTCTGTTTATCTTCTGACTTTTGCACCATCTCTTTGCCAGGTTTTAGTGGTGACTGAAAAGTTTTGACATGTGTTGGACACCATCTGCAAATATCTGTATTTAAATTATCTGCATTCGAATCACACAGTAAAATCCATTAATGCTGCTTCTCAGCTGTTCTTTTATGCCCACAAAAATAAAAAGGGAAACAACAGACTGTTGATGTTATTTTAAAACAAAAATTTCACTTGGCTGTGTTTAAGTTCAATTAAGAGGCACATGCTATTTTCCCACTGTTTAGAAGACTGTATCCATCCAAAATACGCTACATCTCATTTCATGCTTGATTTTGTCCTAATTAACATTCACTGGTTTCTTCTTGCAGTGTGAATGGTGAGGTCACAGTCTAGTTCTCGAACCCTTCTAGTATGACTGAAAAATTCCTTGGGTCATGAAATGTCTTGTGTGTCCAGGAATCCATAAATTTAATTTCCTCCTCAGCCTCCTCTTTGTTGTGAAGCTTCTCACATCATCATCACCACTCACCTCCTTAGGCTCCCTGGGGCCTCCTTCTAAAAGATTGTCCCAGTACTTCCAAAGGAGTGGTGCCATTCAAGCTAAGTCATCCCCTCCAATCAGCCCTGGCCCAAGGAACATGGGGCAGCCAGAGAACAGACTGGGATCTGGCAGACACTTCCACTTGGTGCGTACAAGGAGCTCAATTCCTAGTCTTGTCTCTGCTGAAAATCACAGCAGCAATCCCGAAAGAATGCAAGAAGCAAGTTTGGAGCACCCACTCCTTCCTCCAGCATACTGGAACAAAGTTCCCATGTCTGTTTGGCATCATATTTTGTTTCTTAATTTTCCATGAAGCATGATCAAGTATGGCTAGCTGCATATTCATTTGTAAAAAAAAAAACCAAAAAAACAAAACAACCAAACAACCCAACCAACAACATGGAAAATCAGATTATGAGAGCAGATAGCAGTGATTTTTTGGCAATGCTTTATGATGCTTGAAACTATGCTAATCTTTGGCATTTCAACAGAGGATTTTCACAGCAAGAACTTTGCTTAGAATAATATTTTTGGTTTGATGTCTTTCTTTGTTTTGAGTTCCAGAAAACAGGTCAGTTCTTTCCAAAAATGTGGTTATAGAAGATGTTATTTTGCAATCAGAAAAAAGTTGGGCAACACTATCTTCAGAAGATAGTGGGTCTCTGTGCCTTCCTGGAGACAGGTAGCTTCTTGCTCAGCTACTAGATTTTGTGCTAGAAATATGTCACTTCTGTATAATTCTACCCATCTTAAAGGCATCCCAGAAAAATCTCAGGTTTGCACAAATGCAACACCCACTTATTCCCAGTTAAACACCTCCAGAATTAGAAAACTCTGTTTTCAAGATCATGCTCTGGCTTGAGACTGACTTGACCATGTCTGCTTTCTGGCTGGGGCCATACCCCAGAGGATATTTTCTCATGTGATTAACTGTGCAGCCTTAGCATCACTATAAAATATATTTCTATGCATTAGGTATCCATACACACACACAAGTCTACAGTCAATGAATCTTGCTGATCCTGTGTAACACAAAAGTCCCAAGTATGAGATTCTGATACACTGACTTGCATGAAAGTGGTTCATCCTTTCTTGCTCCATACATTATGACTAGCATTGATGGAATGTCGTAAAAACAAGGACAAAAATTTCAGTGGAATACAATCTTGTAATTAGAGGGTAAAAGGAAAGTAAAACCATGGCAAAACACAGCTGTAACACTTCTGTGATCCACACAGTTCTGTTTATATGTTCTAATTGTCAGTTGCAGCTTCTCTCCTTTAAAACAAACAATAAATCAGGTAGTAAAACTAACTTTTTTGATATTAATTCCCAGCTATGCTGTTAACAAGAGTGGAGAAAGAATCAGTGATGACATAGAAAAGCACTCTCTTTGCACTAAATAATCATCATTATCCTTACTATTTGCCTATAAAAAACAGGGGGAAAAGAAAGTAAAGTTCACTGCCTACTGCTGAGATAAACGACTCTGAAGTGATCTGGTATCACTGCAGATGTGACACCCTGCAGGTTTGCCTATAAGCTCTGGACAAAAATGCATATCATTCACAGCCTCAGCTAGGAGCTGCTTTCTCTACCCTCTTTGTAAGCAAGCAAGGGAAGTATTATATCTGAATGCATTTGAAAGACCTGGCAGAAAGTTTCTGTACCATCAAAGGTCAGATCACTGCTGACAAAGCATTTTGCATTTAGTTCTTAAATTTAGAGACTCCTACTGCTTCACTTAGGGGATTCTGGTAACTACAGGAATCACATTCATGGAGTTAGTTTGTAGGTACACTCAGTATGTGCTGGATGAATGCTGAACAAAGCCTGAAGTTCTGAAAGCAAACAAAGAGCTACAGAGGCTTTTAGAGGTTGATGGTTGCTTCACATATTATTGTTTGATTCGTGCAACAATGCACAGTCAAGATGCAAAACGTGACTTATCTCTACGAGCATGTTTAGAATCCCCACAGTACACAGATACTTTTAAAGAAACCATCCAGAACATGCATGCCATTCGAATCCATGACCCAGGACAAGCACTTGGCCCTCTCACTACACAGCATGAGGTAAAGATGCACGCAGGAAAACTTCCTGTAGCAACCAGCTTTCTCTTTTCATTACCAAGTTTCACTTTTACATGTGTGTGGAGGGCATTGTACTGTAAAAATTGCCAGTGGAACTGGCTCAGAAGTGGAGGAAAAATTCAGTGATGCAGATGCAAATTCAATTAAAGATTTCATAAAATTAACAACAGTTTCACTCTTATCTTCCAAGAATTTCCACTGTAGGATTTCACTAGCACAAATACGTATAACTTCACTGTTTTACTACAGCAGAACAGAGTAACAGAAGGCCAAAAAACTGCAACAGAACAAAATTCCATTTTCTTTTACCCACAGATCTTCTTTAAACCCCTGAATAAAAGGCTGTCACAGGGGCAAGGTAGTACTGTCTGAAGTCTTTTAAAATACTATTCTTATTCTCAGTTGGACTATAGCTAAGCCACTGTTGCAACAGACATACTGAACTCCATCCATTTAGCAAGCTTTTAGTGCATTGCACAAAGGAGAAGAAAACTTTAAGAAAAGTTTGTTGTAGATGAGACCTCTGAAGTCACACACACAGCAGGATAAGCAGATATCAAGGGAATAGAGTTTATATTCCACACTCTATACTAGATTTACAGGCACTTTCATTCAGAACGGGAAAAAGTCAACAACCCCCTGAAAATTACAAAAAAATCCCTAAAATGTTCTTCTGAGTAAAACTTCCCTTCTTGTATATCTGTTTTGTGCAGAGAAATTTCCGGTTTCAACATAATTATTAGAATTTAATTCCCACCCTCATCTTAAAGAATTTTAGTTGTGCCCATATTCCAGGGACAAACTGCTGGGTCAGCCAGTTGCCCCACTCTACTTTTAGGAACTGAGAATATCTGCAAAACTGCTACATGAAGAAGTTGGTAACTGTGACTTTTACTGAGGGAGGAAAAAACCCCAACAAATCAGATAAAGAAAATGCAGGAGCCTGAATAATAGTAAGTGATTAAAATGAGAACACTGACATAGCTGATGAGAAAAAGAAAAATGATGAATTGTCTAGAATGGGCATATTTTGGAAGCATGATATATATGATACTAATTTAGGACTGACACCTTGCAAAGCTGGAAAAAGAACAAGTAAATTATAAAGCAGAATTAGACTGATCCTAATCATTACAACTAAATGCATCCTTAGTATTACTGCACTGGGATATAAGACAAACATGAGCAAATTGGATTCTGGAATTAGATTTTTTTTTAATTGGTTGTGGCACACAAATTCTGTGTTTGTAAACATATCATCTACTACCCAACAAGGTCAACAAGGTTTATGTTTTAACATATAAGTAATATAACTCTAGCATTAAAAAAAAAAAAGTATTTTCTCCTGTAAAGCAAATTGTCTAAGAGAAGTAGAAGTAGAGAGTAGGTTCTTTGCTCAGGTATTACTGAATAGCAACTAGACAGTGAATCTACATAGTATTGGTTTTTTCTACTCATGAAAATTGGATTTTAGGCTAAACCAAACTTTCCTCTTACCTTGTAAGAGCAGGGGTAGCCATGCCAGCTTGCACTCCAATAGCCATAGTAATACCTCCACAACGGATATTTCCCAGCTCTTCTGCCACTGCAATATTATAGGAGAAGTCCAAACCCATGCCGCCATATTCTGAGGAAAAAAACAAATCTATGATTCTCATATTCTAGACTGGCATAAGCAACAAGAAAAACAACAACAAAAAAGATGTTGCTACTGCAAAGATTTGCCAACTGCAATTTAACTGCTAATTTTTAAGTATTTGACAATTACCTGCTTCTCTTTCACAAAAGCAATACAACATTATTTTCTACAATATTGAGAACTGAACTGAGAATGACACCTGCTCTAATTATCTATGTGCACATCAGGTCAACCCTGAATATCCTAAGTAGCCTCATTACTTTTACTGGAAACAGCAGGAAGAAGTGACATGCTGTTGAAAATGATACCAGAAGGCAAAATTACTCTTTCCAGGAAAAAGGCCATATGAACAAATCACACCACAAGGTAATAAGTGCTTTTATTTCCCCATGATGACATCTGACACCCTCTCTCATCACACAACGTGGTCATCTTTCTCAGACACAGCAGTCAAGTCAGCATGGAGTGTGACCACATGCAGGTCATGTTGCTATTCTAAATTACTGTTTCAGCTTGAAATTCATGTTAGACACAACTACAGTACTGAACACGTTTATTCCATACCCTGGAACCTGGTCCATGCAGTGATTAAGGCACTCTTTGTTCACAGGGAGCTGACAACCTGGGATTCTGGCCTGGTGCCAGCCCATTGCTCCCTCTCTCCCCCCCACAGTCCAATCTCCAAATTCAATTAAAGAAGAAATTATTCCTCACCTCACTCCCATGCCCAATGCTGATAAACCCGCTACATAGTGAAGCACAGAAAAAGGCTACATTGCTATGATGGATGAGGTAATTTTTAGCTGTATTAAATATCTTACAGTCCAAAAGAAATATGGTGAGAAAGTTAAGGTTAAGGTTACTACTTGACGTCATTAGTTGACTGAGCAGCTTTGATTAGATAATGTTACCTCTTTTTTTTTTTCTTTTTTTTTTTTAAGCTCCTTGGAAGACCAGCTAAGAAAATTTCAAATAGATACAAATCCTCACCCCTCACACACACAATAAGGGTCAGATGACCCTCTTCCATATTCACTTGCTGACCTCAAACACTGAGTACAGCCCTCCACTGACCTGCTTGGAAGTTTTCAAAAAACACCATTAAATAAAGGTTAAAACACCACAGTGCATATAAACACGGGGATTTGCATGCTGTCATCTGTTTCCTAAACCCACAGAAACTAACTTTATGCATCCTTTCTCAGCTGAAAGGAAAACACAATAGGAAACACTAAGCATAAAGTTTGGTTTCCAAAAAATATTTCTCCTTAGGTCATACAGAATAGTCTAGATTATCAGAATCAAAAACCCATTACTTTCCCAAACTTTTCCTTGAAAAGAATGTTCCTTAAAAATATACACAAAATTAAAGTTCCTACTGGGAGCTTAAGCCGTACAATGAAAAAACAGCAATACGGAAATGTACTAAACAGAACAGATAATCTAATTTTCTTGCCTTTACACAGCTCCCATCAATAAATAAATGCTCTGAGGAGCAGTAAGGAATGTATGTGCATGTAAAGGCAAGACTATTTAAAGATATCTGGCATGAGAGAGATTTTGCTAATTTGGTATGGATTTATGGCAGAATTATACTAGATAACCTCAGTTTTGGCATCTCAAAAATCCTTTTCATTAGATTTTTTTAAAATTTTAAATTAGTCAATATTTTTATTGCCAAACTACTGATATTACTGATTTTTTATTAAGTTTTGTGGACCAGGCATTTATATTCCCATTTTTCACTTAAATTTTACAGATCAAAAACTTAGTTTCTTGGTTTATCCAAAATAACTTTCCAGAACTAATGTTATGCATAAAACTGACCCAAGGAAGGGCTACTTTATCTAAGTATACAGATTAGGGACATTCTTTGTCTACATAACAGACACTTCTTGCTCACATTTGAGATAAATTACTAGGCAGTACACTTTAAAAATAAAATACTGTAGAAGGCCAACTTTTAGAGGGATAACAATGAAAAAACTTCTGACCAGAGGGAGAAAAGGAGCAGAATGAAGCTTTTGGAGCTGGAGGTAGAGAGGGAAGCCCTGCCATGCAAAGAGATAATAAAATCCCAAGATTTTATAATCTGGGGATAGACAACAACCGCAAGACACAACCACAGACGCAGGCAGGAAGGGCAGAAGGAAATGGTAAAACCATTAATCAGACCACACCTAAGCTTTCATCAGTTCTGTTCCAGGAGCCCAGAAGCTAAAGTTTCACGAAGAAATGTGATTTGATGGACAGTGACAGGGAATGTCTTTTTGAGCCCCAAATATTTGATCAAGGTGGAGGTTGATTTGTCAGCGCACTCTGTGCTGCCACATCCCCAGTATTCAGGTAACTTAGGCCACGGCTGAGCACAGTTGTGTCCAATCTCTTTGGAGAACTGGCCTTCCACACTGAGCAAGGATGCCAGTGCTGTCACACACAGCATTACCAGGCAGTGCTGGCTACAAGCACCAAAGAAATTTCCTTTCTTCCTCAGTTCCTAGTGGAACCCACTGCCAGCACTCCAGCCAGAGATTTTGGAGCTGGTCCGAGCACATTTCCCTGCATGCCATGGTACTCAGCTCTTAATCTGAGACAAAACCACCAAGCCACTCTTATTTCCATCTGCTTCTGTGACAATGGTGAAAGTTTTATGGAATTAATGTTCAATTTTTATTTGGAACAGAACTTACGCTTTGTTGAATAACCCTTATTTGCAAAAAAAGGCAATATATCGGTGGTAGTAGGTTTGTATTTGCCAGTCTTATCAACAAACACCACTTCCTGGAAGTATCTGTACTATGATGAAATGCTAATAGGTAAATTAAATTTTAATTCAGAAGAGCAAACACCATGCCTAGCACAGAAGTGAAAATTTTGGTGAAATTTTTTGGTGAAAAATACATAATGAAAGAAACGAAATCAATTCCAGAATCCACTGCTTTATAAAACATACAAACAAACACACAGAAACAAACCCTCAAAAATAAACAGCAAAAAACCCATACCAAAAAAATTCCACATCAAGAATAACAAATTATATTTAAACATTCTCAAGTAAAACATTTCTGGGTTAAATATTTTATTTTACTTTAAAATGAGATGAGGGACCTTTAGAGAATTGTCTGGCTACATTACCATTTTTAATTTGTAAGAAAATTAAAAGAACAAAGCACAAAGTAGATTAAACTAGGCAGAAAGTCTAATGCACTATTGCTTGTATAATTGAAAAGAGGTAGAAAGAGGTAACTCAGCTATATTCAAATTGTTACACTTTTGATGATAATAGCAAAACTTCCAGCTGTTAAATGGCCTAATACAATAGCCCAATGGCCCAATACATTGTCAGATTTCAGGTTCTTTTACAAAGCAATTAAAATATAAGGCCCAAAGCAGAGAGCACAAGAACAAATGAATAAATAATGATTCTGCACTGCAGCCCATGGACGGGACCCAAGCTGCAGGAAGGAAAAAGTGTGAGGAGGAAGGAATAGCAGAGAGGATGTGCTATGGACTGACTACAACCTCCCATCCCCATCCTGCTGTGCCATTTGGGGTGGGGAGTGAGGCAGACGAGTCAGGAATGAAGAACTGAAGCTGAACTTGGGAAGAAGGGGAAGAGAATGGTAGAACATCTTGTTTTAATTTGCCTGTGCTTCTCACTACACAAATCTGCTTTAATTGACAGGAAATGAAAATAATTCTCCCTCAGCCAAGTCTGCTTTTTACCGTGATGGTAACTGGTGACCAGTCTCCCTCACTTTTCTTGACAGCTAGGCCTTGGCATTGTATTTTGTCCCCTGTCCTGTTGAGGAGGGGGAGTGAGTTAGTGGCTGGCCAAGGTGAACCCACCACACCATGGTCAGTATATTAACCTATTCCTTTAAATTGGCTATCTGCTTTTCTACTAAACACCACCACCACATTATTTCAACACTCCCAACCCACAAAAGTTCCTTACTTTATACAGACTTGCAATTTTTTACATGTAATGTTTATAGACCCTGGCAGTGGATTAGGGATCCAGAAGAAAAGAGTGAATCTTAAAAACCATTGTTTTTAAAAGACACAAATGTACATTATACTAAATCTGACAATTTAGGGTATAAGGGGTTTCATATATGAATACAGAGCAGACAGCATAGATGATGCCCAAAACTACAAATAAAAGAGCAAAACATGATCTCCAGTTGCAACAAACAGAAACACAGAACACTGCTGAGAAGATCAGTTGGAAAAACAAAGGCAGAGAAAGTCTATGAAAAAGGACTCTTAAAGGCAAACAAGAAGCTGAAGCCTTTCATATAATCATTTCACTTTTGTGAAGATCAGAGCATTTCTTGACAATCTTTCAAGATCCCTGTTCAAATATTACTCTGTTCCATGATGAGACAGGCTTGAAGTCTCTAGTCAAAAATTTGTAAGAGTTTATGAGTGTCTCTATTGGAAATTTGCTTCTGAACCTCATCTAATAGCTGTTAGTGGGACTGACAATATCTGTGGTGAAAAGGGTCTGTAAGGTAATCTGTAAGGTGAAACAGGTGGTCCTGAGAGTTTTTAAGAATGTAAGTGAGCCTGGATAAAGGAATGGTGATAACACAATGCAGTTCTGTATCCAGAACTCCATTTTAAATGCTTATATATATTATCTCGTTTGTTCACATAGTTTCCAAAATTTCAATGAAGTGTATCTACACCAAAGAAAATCAGTCAGTATTATTTCTACTATTGGCATCTACCTCAGTGCAAGAAAAAAAGCAAGTATGTGCTGTCATTTCTAGTGACTAGAAAGACAAAGCATGAATCAAATCCCAGTTTGAAGACAGGTCTGAGAGACTCCTATATTTGACATTAGGATGACAAAGCTAATTGCCAGTTTTCATTACAGCCTACAATTTTTAATCAAGAGAAGCATAATTTAAGTGTTCAAACTTTACTCACCTGTCATAAATATGGTTCAAGAATTTCAACTCCAGAGAAGTACAAAGTGCATTGAAGCTACATAACTGCAAATGTCATCAGGTAGGACAGTACAGAAATCCATATCATAATTCCTTTGCTCTGCTTTATATTGAAGGAATTTAAAGAATTACCAAGGGTGTACTCTCTGTCTTGTTCAATTTCCCATAAATCCATTCCAAAAAGTTGAGACTGATGAAGTTCAGAAAACACCTCCTGCCTTCTTGGTTATTTGCTTCTGGCTGGGTGTAGAAGAAAAAAACCTCTTGTTAAGTGTAACAGAAATACTGTGAGTCTGTCGCAGGGCGAAGCTGGGCGTGTCCCAATTTAGGAACACTGGAATGAAGCTCAGGACACGGCTGTTGTAAAAAACTCTTTCTACTTTACTTACAATTTAACTCTTTTATACATTTGTACAGAGGTCACGGGATTGGCTACACAGGTCGCCACCTCTTCAACTTGGATGGTGGACATCACCATCAATCATTTCGTCTCTCACAGGAGAAGTATGTAAACATTCTAAGAATAGACATTATTTACATGAAGGCTGCATGAGAAAGTTCTACAGAAAGACAAAAGACAGAAAACTCAGGACAACAATGAGTCCATTTTAGTCTTGTTGAGATGATGACATATGTATTTCTGGGCTAATTTTTTCCACAGATCAATTCACAAAAAAATCAAAGCAAAAAAACAAACTAAAAAAACCAACACAGAAAAAAACCTCCGGACACAAATAAACCCTTGTAACAGATGCAAAGTTCCTTTTAACAGATTACCTTAGTAAGAGACCCAGTTTGAATGAAATTTTCTCCCAAACCAGGAAAAAATGTATTGCTTCATGATTTTGTTTGGTTGATCCTAGAAAGATCACAGTCACCTTCAGCACTCGCTCTCTCACAGATAATACTTCATCCAAAAATTTCAAGGCAAGTAAGGACTTACTCTTCTAACCAAACTTTTAGTATCACTCATGATCCTTGGAAAAGGAAAAATATGGATTGGTTTCTCATTACTTTTCAAGCACTCATGGTTAGCAGCGCAAGTACAATCCCCAGAGCAATTAACAACGCAAAATGTTGTTCCTGCTAAAGTCCTTCTGTATTCTGTATTATTTTGTACTGTATTCTGTATTCTGTTCCCTCTTGCTACAGAAGTCATCACAGTTGCCACCACAGAAAGTAAATTTAGGGAGACAAATAAAGTGATGGGGTCTATCTAGAAGTGTTTTAGATTAAGACAGATCTACACTGTAAAATAAAGGAGAAACTTCTCACTCAGTGTAAGGATAAAAACTCTCCTATAACACCACCACAAAATACCACAGAGGAACTTGGCAGTGCCTGCCACTGAGTAGAAAAATGCACCACACAGACCTGGCCCCAGCTAGAGACAGCAAGGACACATTCAAAAAGGGTTCAAAGCTGTGTAGGACACTTTAAAACATATTTAGGACACTTTTAGTATATTCTAAATTACCAAGCTGACAATATCTGTACTTGCTACCCTCTGATTTTGAAAACATCCCTCAAAATTTTTAAAGTTTTCTTCATTTTCTAAGTGGTTATGCAGAATCACCCAGTGACGTTGAGTTAATAATCACATCTGCATAAAGCTTTGAACTTGGAAGGTTATCAGAGGTCTAAAAACAATATCACACAAAGCCCCAAAACTGTACAAACAATGTTATGGGGAAGGAAAAGCTAAGCTACCCAGTACAATAGAATAAAATTTCCACATGGCAACATAAGAAACATTAGCAATGTAAAAGATGCAGTAGCCAAAAAAGAAAGCAGGAAAAAGAAGATCCAAAGTGGACACAGCCCCAGGCACCAGATATTGCATCAGCTCCACATCAGACAAAAACTTTAAGCAATCCCTGGTCACAGACTCCTCAGTTGTCTTTTGCCTGGAGTTTTAAATGGAACTTATTTCCCCCCCATTCAACTCTGATCCAACATCTGTTCCAAAGAAATTGGAATTTAATCGAAATAGGTAGACCACCTTACAGCTTTTTCTTTAAGGTTAAAGAGCGCAGACCTCAATTACTATACATTTGAAAATGTCAGTCAAACTGACATCAAACTAAATGCCACAGCATACAGAAAATGAAATAAACACCAAACACATAGAAAAATGAAGTCAAGAAGTATGAAGGCTGAATATCACCCTTCCTGAGCTTCAGTGGAAAAGCCACGTTACTTCTCATCAGGCTAATCTTTGGGCAAGCTCATAAACAAATCATAGAATGCATTTCAAGGATATCACCTTTGCAACCTGCCTGCTGCTTGAGATCAGTCAACCAGCAACAGCTGCCAACCTCCTTAGGTACATGGAACACATCATTGCTGCCAGCTCGTGCACAGTCACCTGCTCTAAGCTTTGCTTGTGGATGCTCAAGTGAATTCTGAGTCAGGCGTATGCAGCAGTGAATGCTGGTTCTCTCCAGCTTAAACGTGGCCACCCTTCTGATGATCAGGCCACCACTGCATCATCAAATCCTTCAACACCGTGTGTGTTCCCTGCAGTTCTCCTGACACAACCGTAAGTCAGCCCTTAGAGGCACCAAAATCCATCATCAACATCTGTCAGACCCATGTAAAATGTGCTCTCCCTTCCAAAAAAATGTCTGAACAACTGCTCAGCTATCTTAATCGTATTTGTTCATGTTGAACAGGTAATAATTAGTCCCACAGCTGTATAAGGATGTAGCAGGTATGTCACCTTTATGTGCTGCTGGTGCTTCTGCTCAGGACTTGTCC
The DNA here is from genome assembly GCA_008694505.1 of Cyanoderma ruficeps. Taxonomy (NCBI): domain Eukaryota; kingdom Metazoa; phylum Chordata; class Aves; order Passeriformes; family Timaliidae; genus Cyanoderma; species Cyanoderma ruficeps. The sequence continues at coordinate 27,838,136 of VZDJ01000782.1, forward strand.
TCTTGCATGAACTGCCACAAACGCCTACAAAGTTTATGTTACTTTGCATCATGGCAAATTTTCTTCCGGTAGGATCTTAAGTGTGAATGCACAAACAGATATTATAAGGAATACACAGTAATGTACAGATATTCAACCATCCGTAGGTCAACAGGGAAAGAAAATGGAAATTGACTTATCAATGTAACCAACAGAGATATCCCAAAGAACATATCCCAGTTTAAGCACAACAGAGAGATGAGCTGAGTAACAGGACTGAACATAATTATGTACATTTTTAAGGAATTATTAAAGGCTGGATGAAAAGGAGTCACTGTACTCAGTTTTGTAGTATGCTATGACTAAAAAGCAGACTTACTGCTTTCATTTCTTTAAGGCATCCAATTACTTTCATTTCTTTAAGGTATCAGGATATACAGTCATTATTAAAAACATCATTCTGTTTCTTTGGAGTTCCAAATAAATAAGTAATTAAACTGAGAAGCAATACTAAGTGATTTAAGTATTAGAGATTTATTACACTTTCTACTTTTTAAAATTTCTATGCTAAGATTTAATACAAAGGCTAAATATTTATCAGCTGAAAGCTATGTTTAATTTTCTTCCCTAAAGGATCTTTTATTCCAGTCCAGGCTAACAAACAGCTTCTTGTGAATTCACATTTGTCTGACAAGAAAAACTTTAGACACTTAACTCAATATGTAACAACCAAAGACAGAAATTTTACTAGATTGCACTTTCCAAAAATTGCAATCTACAAATGGAATTATAAATTGAGAATTTAAATTTTGGACATGGGGGGAGAAACTTGAAAAATGTTAATTTTCAATAACTTTAAAAAAATAGAATTTCAGCATGCGTGCAGTGAATACTGAAATAAACTTCGGACGTGCTCTGAGCCAGCCTTGTCGGCACAGGGGTTTTAGTTCAATAGCACCAAATTTGGAACAGAAATGCACTGTAGGAAATTTCCACAGGAATTTCTGATCAGCACAGACCTAAAGGACTAAATGAATTTCCAGTGGTTGATTTCTTAAGTCCTTGAGATGTTGCCTCAGATACTAAGCAAAATGTAACATGCCATCCTAGAATGTTGACCACATTGCAGGTCAACATAGACCTGGCACAGCCACAGACAACAGATTATTAGAGGCATCTATCAAGCAATGCTGCAGCTGGAAGCACACCTCTCTTTCATTATGTAATTTCCTTGTTTATAAACTCTATTCAGCTGGCAACATCTGCATCTGCACACATACCCAGCCTTCAGGGCAGACAGGGCTGGGACCACCAGTTCCACAGCTCCTTGTCCCTCGTAGCTCCCAACCACCCACCCTGTGGGACAGCCCATCATGCTGCTGGAGATCTCCAGAGGTTTCAGAAACCAAAGGAGGCCATCTTCTGTATTTGTGATTGTTGAGAAACCTGACTGGTTTTGAAACCGCTTTCTGTTAGCAAAAGCAAAACAACAAAAGAGTATTTCTAGATCTGAGCAATGGATTGTGGTGAGCTCTTTGAGACAAAAGCCAAATATGCAGTTTTCCAGGAAAGGCAGTGGGTTTGATCTCAAACTGGGAACAAAATTCATATAAAAATGAAAAAATATGAGTACTTTTATAATATTATATGCTTCTGTATGCTTCTGTCAGGTGACTTTGGTTTTTTTAAAGACACACAAGGGAAATATCACAATAGAAACCACTTCTGGGGTAAAAATGAAAGCATTTTTGCAATGTCAAAACAATGCCTTTCCCATAATTTTCTCCAACAAAGTCAGTATTTCAGTAAAACTGATACATTTCCATGCTTTCTCTATTCTTGATAATTTAATGGAGAAAAAAATTCATTGACATCTTTTATTTGGTTTAGAGAGTATGAATAACCATTTTAAACTATATATATTCTAGAGCTGAAAATATTTGGCTTAGTTCTTATTTTTGCCCATGATTCTGTGGGCATCCTTGTCCTTAAGATTTGTCAGCCAGATCCCATAATGAAACAGATTATTCCTCTCTGTTTGTAGAAGATCTGACAAAACAGGATTCTAATCTGAACTGCAATCTCTAGTGTGAAATATGCTACGCTGCTATTTTTATTTATGCTGACATTGGAGGGTGTGCCTTGTATGCGCTACTGGCCAAAAATAAAAGGATTTTCAGAGTAGTGCAAGCATACCACAAATAAAATTCCCCATTTGAGATTATTTTCTTCAAAAGAACCTACTACACAGAGTATTATATTGTTTCTATAAGCATTTATTTACCCAATGTTGTCTGCCCAAGAAATTATTATTGATCAGAATTATCTTTTTCTTCTCACAGGTTTGGTTCTGAAATCCGTAACAAATCAGCTCACAAACCAATGAAAAGCAGGTTGTTCCAAGGGGGAATAACAGCACCCTGCTTCAGACCAGATAAAATTATAATACAGTTTGCAATCACATCAAACTGCCTAATACACCATCACCAGTGTGACACACTGAGGTTCATAACTTACCTAGAGAATAACCTAGGGCAAAAGGGAACAATGACACGGCTAGAAGTATCAGTAGAAGACTGAGACGAGTTCAGAAAAATAACAAAACCTCCTCCCCAGAATATCCCTGTCACCTTCCTCGACTCCCAATCCTACCTGAATTATAATTCATGATCCTAAGAATTCATTCCTTTTACTATACAGTTCAGGTGTAATTTTTTCCAACTGAAATAGAAAATAGATCTAGCCACAGCAAATTAAAGTCTACAGTAAGGATGCATTTGCACCACTTGCTATTTAACACTTAAGACTAAAGTCAGATCTCTCTCACTTGCGAATATTACCTGTTGTTTACAGACCATTCAGGAAGAGTTCACTACTCATCTCAGTAATTTACTTTTTCATAAGCAGCTATACAACAAATTTTATTTCAAATTCTTGTTCTCAAATTATCACTCTAGAGTTACATAGCGATAAATGTGTTTTTCAGGGCAATATCATGTTGAATATGTGGTCACACAGTAAATTTGTAAAAGAATTAAATTTCATTGCATTCTCCGAGAAGTTTTGAAAGGCAAATTATAATAAATCCACACATGCATTGTATTGTTGTGGGATACCCCTGAAACTGAATTTAAAATATTTATATTTTAAAATAAAAGAAGCAAAATAATTTTAATTGAGGGGAAAAAAAAAAACACCTTCTTCATTGAAATTCAGAAATTATTGCAGGAGAGATTTAAAAAAATTATCTTAGAAGTATTGCCAAATACTGGAATTATTGTCTTCATGGCTCAATAATCTAGCCAGTAACACACCTTCCTTTCAAATTTAAAAAACCAAACAAACAACCCAAAACAAAATCCCCAAAAGACCAAAACAAACCCCCCAAACAAAAACAAATACAAAAAACACAAACAAAATCAAACCAAAAAACCACTAAAACCCACCAACCAAGAGGCTAGAGTCCCCTCCACCTTCCACCTCCCAAGGACACAAACTTTCCAGAGTCATCATGCTTCTCCTATCTCTCCCACACATCTACACATACACAAAAAGTAGGGATGATGGTGAATCATGATTTTAAAGGGTTAAGATTTTAGCCAAGGGTTAGAAGCAATTTATATTGATTAGGATGCAAGTTAGAAAAACAAAAGATAAGTTAATGATTATTAGATGGTTGAGTTAGACCTAAATGATGTATTGCTTGGTATTATGTGCTTGTTTTAGTTTTGTTTATAGAAGGAAATTAAATAGATGGACCATCATAATAACAAATTGAAACCAACAAAACCATGACCAGCACCTGGACTTGATGCTGATCAATCACGAAACAGGGGATATCAGATTGTGCCAAAAGGTCATGAAGGCCTGCCAGTAGTAAGAAGGTAGAAAGGTCATTGTGATGAAGACTCTCCTGACTTCATCCTTCAAGACCACTGACCCAATTCAAGAGAAGAATTGGGCACATGTGAAGCACTAATAGCCTCATTTTAACAGAAGGCGGGAGTGGGAGGTGCTGGGGTTATGCATACGTATAGTATGTAAGACTTTGGGAAATAAACAGAGGGCAAAAAGCCTTGTGATTCATGGGCACAACTCTAGGAGGTGACTCCTGTGCTGCCTGATGTCGCAATAGAACACACCACTTTCTAACTATAACTAGTTAGACAGTCTTTGCCTGTAATCTTATTGGTTTTTCACAATTCCGTAGGGGAGGGAAAAGTAGCCTTTTCATGCAGGAAAAAGCATTTGTCAAAACTACATGTTACTACTAAATTTTGTAATTGGTCTTGTATGATGGAATTCCCATTAGATCCATCTAATCACTCAGAAGTTTTAAAGCACTTGCAACCATCCATCAGACACCAGGTGTTTATTACAGGGCTGTGTGTACTGTTTCTACATGAACAAGTGAAACATCTGAAATAAAAAATAAAATCCCATGCAGATAATTGGCAAGTAGCGTAAGAATCTCCAGAAACAAAACACACAATTAGAAAATTATTTTAATATATTAAGGCTCTTTTTTGATGTTTTTGATGTCATGTTTTGGAGTTACATAACTTTCCATCTCATAAGAGGCACTATTTTAGAAGGATACTCAATAGTCACAAACTATTTGCCTAATTTTCACATGCATCCATCTATCACTGCAGGTTTCTGTGGCCATGAGACCCCGGCGGGCAGCACAAGCCTGTAAGAAAGGGAACTGAAGAGGATTTTATTACCATAGGCACCTTTTATCACAGTTAGACATCTCACTGTGCAGCCACTCAAAGTAAGAGTGCTGATGAATCCTTTGTTTTGTGTGGTCTCCTGGACATTTCTGTTCAGAGAGGGAAGTATTTTCCACCACCTCCTTGTTAATCTTACACAACATCTCCAAAGAGCTTGCTGATAAGCTTTCCAGTATTCCAGAGGCACCCTAAAGAGGTGCTGGGCTAAATTTGTTTCCTAATTTATGGGGAACACAAGTCACAGGAGGTGGCTGGGACAGCAGGGATCCATCATCCTGATGACATACAAAGAGCTCACTGCTGCTGGACCCTTGGACTTTACCTGCAGCTGAGACACTGTGGGCTTTCCATGTTGCACAGCAGAGGCAGCAGATGTGCAGATGTCTGCCCTGGAATGGTTCTGGCTTAAAATGCATTTCCAGGACAAATCTTGTATCTCACTGGCATGCAAAAATTTAGCACAGTCAACATCTCTGAGTACCCTTAGTCTGGTGGAGACACCAACCCCTCACTGACTCAGACTGTCTTTATAAACTGCCCAAGAGCCAGGTCAGCTGCTCCAGGGTGCGAAGCAGCTTTTTCATCGATGTTAACATGATCAAAGTGCAGAGCTAGATGCTGAAGAAAAAAGTGATAGATAAGCATCTGTAATGTGACCCATTCTGAAGCTTCTGCAATGTCTAAGACCAAATTTATAATAAATGTTTTACAATTTATAAGCTTCATGATGCTGACCATACTGAACATCCTTTCAGCACTGCATTACTACAATCCTTTTCCTCCTTAAGAACTACACTATTCGCTAAGTCATTATGATTAATCCAGTGCATAGCATTGTCGCCCTAGGTTTTCTTGCTTTTGAGTGCTTGTAATTTTGTACTGCAGATTCTTACGCAGCTTCATGTAATCAATGCATATTTTCAGAATGTTTACATATTTCTCCTCTGGGAGGAGAAATGTGATTGATGGTGATGTTCGCCATTCAGGTTAAAGAGGTGGCGACCTGTGTAGCCAATCTCTTGACCTTGATATTGTACAAATGTATATAAATGGCATCAGATTTTGAATAAAGGAAAAAGAGGACGTTTCCCCTGAACTCTGCTGTGCCTGCTTCGTCCTTGATGACCCTGTCCGTGCCTTCATAGCATCTCTCCGCATCAGGTACGCCCAAACTGAGTGATTCTGCCAACAGCAAATTAACAGTGAGCAAAGCAGCAGTGACTGTGCCTCCAACTACATCATTATACAGAACCATAAAGAATGAGAAATCCCACACCAAAGATACCAATTTATGCTCAACTCTCACCCTATGGTTAAAATAGTTGAGGAAAGGACAAAGATATTGTTCATCGAATACTGAACACTAAATTAGCAATAAGGTTTAAGACCATGTTATACATCATTGAAACAATGAAAACTTACATGAACAATTCCTCACTTGTAAAGCTGGAATTATCTTTCCATTAAAAATAATCAAACCAACCAACCACAACAACAAAAAAGGGAGGGGGAAGTGAGATAAGTTTTTCTGTCTGTAAAAAATCACAGCATCTTCTAGGCTACAGCCTCATCACTTCAAGTCAGGTGACACAAAACAAGTAAAACATGAATTAATGTGTATGTCCTGTCTCAAAAAAAACCTCCAACGTGGAAGCAAAGAAAAAAAAAGAGCTTATTTATTTTGCTCTCATTTATGCAAACATGGTATAACTGTAATGACTGAGCTTCTGTTTATCTTACACCACCAAGCGTTAATAAAGAATTATTTCTTGTTTGAAATCCATCTCACATTGTGACTAATCCTGTTTTCTAAATTTTGGAGTAACACTGATAAAGTATGGACTGAGAGCAATTAACTAAAGCAAGACATGAAAAATACAGCAAATACAAATCCACCTAAATAGCTAAAAGACAGACCTTAGCAATTACATTTTCAAACCAAACCAGGTCACTATTGTCTTCATTTTAAGAAGATTTACATTAAAGATTGAATACATATTCCTGCTGCACATTTTTTTTTCTTACATATTAGAAGTATTGCCATGGAAAGAAACAGGAAAAAAAAAAACCCTACAAAAGAACCCCCAACCTTTTACCATTTTAGGGAAATTGCTGTTTGGAAGCTCTGCTGCAGCAGACTGAGGTCACCCACACTAATGTTTTACCACTGGAAAATGTCTTCCACTTGCAATTTAATTACAATTCATTCTGTGAGATTTGGCTTGCTCCTGACTTTGTGTTGGAGCAGTTAGTGCTGTTGGAGTTCTGTTTAATCTTGCCCTGCAGTTAAAAAGATGTGTGCAGCCTGTCAGCTTCCAGAAAACTTTAGCCTAAAACTTTAAGCAAAAGAGAAGAACTGCCAAGATTTACTGTTTCAGAACAAAGAGAGAGAAGAAACTGGTTACTCTTATTTGAAGATGAATATGCTTGAGTAATCAAACAACAAACCTTGATACGATTTTTGTTTGTTTTCCATCTCTCAGTGTACCCTTCCATGTTAGCTTTCCAGAGCTAAGACGTCTTCGGACAAATCCCATTCTCTGGTTTGTGTTTTCCATTCTAACTTGGGGTGAAACTCCTCCCTAATTTCTTCCTCAATGAAAGGTCTTTATCAGTGTAAATTAAGCTTTGGGCACTGTGCTTCACTCAGTCCTGTTTCTTATGCTAATGAAGATTTCTCTTCTTTATCCCACATTCAGGATGTTTTTGGAATATCTTAGCAAGATGAATGGGCATTATTGGTCTGATTGTTCTGTTGACTACAAACACAGAAAAGATGGAAGAATCCAATCCAAATTCATACAGATATTACAGCTGGATCAGGAGACCTCTTTGTTTAGCCTGCCGGTAATGGAGAATGTGCTGGACAAGGTTATATAAAAACTAATCATATTGGAATTTAATTATTCCTAATGTTTCCCTGTTGACTCACTTTATTTTTTTTTAATCTGACCTCTAGCTAAGTTTCTCAACTACTGTCAACAACAGCCACAGTGCTGTGCTCTGCCAATTGCTAAGCAAAAAGCCCTCAGCTCCCCACACTGCCTTGCTGGCTCCCCATTTCTTGATGGTCAGATTTCACCGAGAGATACAAGGCATTACCTGCTACCAGGCATTTCCTGCCAAGGAAGAGAGGCCAAACTGTTGTACTTCTTATCTTTCGTTTACCCATTCTTCTATCTTCATTTTCTTATCTCCTTGCACAAGCACAGAAGCATTTTATATGTCTTCAAAATAAATGGCCAGTGAGGCAATAAAGCCCTAGTATTGTACCATGAACTTTCTTTTAAAATGCCTTACTACTTACTGAAAAGATGAAATTTTTTCACCTTAATGATGACAGCAGGATTTACAAAACTAGTAAAAGACATGGAGGAGGATGGCTTGGAGGACAAAGTTATTTAGAAATAGTGCATTGCATGCCTGCAATTTGTGATGGTTTTGGTCTCTATGACAAAGCAGATGCTGCAAGATAACTAACACAAGTATAATGAGTTAGTCTCTTGATACACAAGTTCTGGGATTTTTATCACAGTCTCGAAGAAGCCAAAGGAGGAAAAAAAAGAAACCCTGAAGCTGAGAATAGTATAATTAATTAACAAGGAACACAATAGAGGAACGATTTCAGGGAAGCGTGTGGAAAGGAAGGCGGACATCTGGGAAGAGTGATGCTCACCATTGCAAAAAACAAAGGAGAAGGAAGTTTAGGAATAAAAGTATTTTATTTTTAAACCTAGTTCAATGAAGCAAGGGGTGGAAGGAAGTATGAATCCTCACAACATGGTATGTGCTTTAACTGGAGATTCCTCCTGGAAAAAGCAAACAGTATGAAAAAGCTCTTTGGATGCAGGTAGAGACTGGAGAAACAACCCAGCTTCACCACTCAGAGGAACTCAGCTTTAACAGACTAAGGCTTTTCATTGCCATCCCATAATCTTGCCTGGTGTAAGAGTGGCCTCCATGGAAATGGGCATGTACAGGGCAAACCTAAAAACTGGGTGAGAGCTCACAGTTCTACAGACACTGCAGCCCCAAACAGATAAAGGTAAAGGTTTGGGACTTTTACCAGATGGGACTCTCATTTTCCTTATCCCACTGTGAGGACTGGTTGGAAGATAACAGACTATCCCAAAGTGTGAACCACTGCCCCATCTGCAAGCAGAGATGAGCAGAAGAGTTTCTGACTCCTGGAGCACCCATGGCCATCACACTGTGGGGCTGTCAGCAGCTCTGCTCTTATTCCAGGCTATGCATAATTTGTCTCACTCTGTTTCCCTGTTCCTCAGCCACACAATTGCAAGTGCCTGAAACAACAGAAGAATTGCAAAATAACTGATACTAAAAAGTTGCAGATTGTTTCAAATTATACCACAGTATTCTTCCCTGGTTATGCTATCTCCCTACACAACACAGTGGGCCTCCACTCTTAATTATTAGAATGATACTTTTTTAAACCAATTTGTAAAATTTACACCAGCTCTTTAAGAACCTTTAAGCATAAAAGTATGTTTCCACTTTAAAGCTCCCTTTTTTCTAATTCTAATGGCCACTCTACACACTCTTTAGTAAGTGTCACCAATCCCAAACGGCTGTCTGAATAATGCAAAACCAAACTAAATGTGTATGAAAAACCTCCTGTCCCATAACCAAACTCTATATAGGAGTTTCATATTTGTCTGTTCAATACTCTATCTGGGTCTTTTACATGGCAAAACCCCCAAAGATATTAACAAAATCACAGCAATTTTGACTTCGTTCCCCAAAATTTGCTTTACAAGTCTTTCCATGGCATGCACTAACTTCAATGTGACTAAATAAGCTGTCTAGAAGAGAGCAGCATGAAGACTGAAGACTGATGGTTTTCTTACTTATCTTTTTCTGTTTACAGTTGAGATTATTTTTTCATTAGCATGATAAATGACTTAACATTTTTCACTACTTTCAATGATGACAAAAGCCAGCTTTATTTTTTACAGAAACGGAGCAAAACTTTTATAAAAAAATATATATGTGATCGAAATGTGTATAGCAAATAATTTGCAGTCAGAAATTGTCTTTTTGCCTGTTTGCTAATAGACAACAAACCTATAAATGGCTTTGAAATTGTTTAATAAACACTTTCTCTGAACAAATGCATGGAGATTCTGAAGACAAATTGCCTATTACCAATACCAACCTGATTTTTTTTCCATTATTCATACACTTGCCCTGTTCACTGAAAAGAGACTTATTTATATCTGTCTTATCTGTAAAGATGCTCTTAATGATGATTAAAAACTTGAGGACATGAGAAGGAAAGCCAAGAACCTCGACAGAAAGTCCCAGAAGACTAAGTCCCAGCTGCATGTCTTCTCCATCAATAAAACTGGGATGTCTTCACCAGTAAGGTTTCCAACTATTGGTGAAATATGATAATCTCGGCATTTTTTTAGCAGTTTTTCAGCCTATATTTCTCATTTTCTTCTGCTGTCCTAAACAGATCCTCATTTCCTTGTTTATGCCAGAAACTTACACTGTAATCACATGACTCTAATCACTCCATAGCTCAACTAGAGAGCTCTTAAATTGTTCCTACAGATCAATCCTTTGAGCTTTCTTAACTTCTTATTTGACCTCATTAGTTTGCCAAAAACTTTCAGGCCAAGACATGCCCAGCTAATAGCTTCTATTCCAAACCTGTCCTCGGTGTTAGAAAAATATGCAGTTAATTTAGTTTTTGTCCTAAGAGTTGTAGATGAAAATTCCCTGAAACACAGAAAAGATTGATTTCCCCTTTTTTGAGCTTTCACTGGTAATTACAGTGATGACCTCTGCAACACAAGTGTTAAACAGATGCAGAAAGAAAAGCAGCCTTGTAGCACAGAGAAAAAAGAAAATGAATTTTTAAAATAAAGAATGGCATCAAATTCTGCTCAAACATAAAGGATAGCTGCAAAATTCTGACAGCAGAACATGGTTCAGTGCTACTTACTGAACTTAGGTCTTTTACCAGCAGAAGCAGTCCAGCATCACAGTGAAGTTATTCCAACAACCAAAGAAGATCTCTCAAAAATGGCTTTCTAGCTGATGAACAGATGGCTAAAAAAACTAAATCAAGATCACAGGCCAAATTAAACTTGATAAAATACACTACTTGTCTCTAGCAAAATATAAAATGGTAATTTCTCAGTATTTTGTATTTGGGAAAAATGAAAGAATCATAGGAAACTAAGCTGAGTTAAAAAATTAAAAACAGATCTAAGGGGGTTTTTATAATTATTGTTATTATTGCCACTAGACATGGCATGTGCCAGGAAAAGGGCTCTGCTGTTTCTACAGTTTTAAACAAATTAACCACTGCTTTCCTAGCCAATAATGTATACTGCATTAATTATAGATAACAGAGTAAAAGACACCTTACTTAAGAATATTCTCAATTGCTACTGGGGATTTAGAGCAACCAAGTGCATGGAGATCCAATCTTACCCCAAGTAAGTCATCTTATTGTCATCCAAATATGAAGGGTGACAGAAATGTAGTCACTACTACAGACTCAAGTCATTCAGTGTGCAGCTCCTCATGAATATTCTCATGAAAATAGGTACACTTCATCTCCCATGTGTTTCAGGAGACAGCACTGCTTCTTTCATTCCCTCCTACGATGGGAGGCTGGGAGACAAGCATGAAAGCAGGCACAGTTTTGATGCCAGTGTGAAGAACAACCACTGAAAGTCACAGGGCACGACTGCAATTTACAGCAGCTGACAGTCTCAGAAAATGCAGGGCACCTGCAGCAACTCATTTGGAATGCCTATTGCACCAGGAACAGTTGTAAACACACAGAAATAAATCTTGCTAGTATTTTTCCATCAGTTACTGCTGTCCTGACTTTAATCAGGCAGAAGCAGGGCTCATGCTGCCATTTGAACAAATGATGGACAGAAAAGTGTAATTTGCACTTTGCTGCACGACCAGACCTCACAGCTGCATGGTGGTTTCTCAGAAAGGCTCTCTGCTCTGCCATCCACAGCTTTTGCTGCCTGGCAGGGTTGCAGATCTGAGGGAAAACATCTAACTGGGCAGAATTTGCACAGCACACCACAGCAATGCTTCCATGCCTGCAAATCCACTACCAACAAGTCACATCCAACCACTCACCAAGATGCAAGACTAAAGTTTCAGGTGAGAGCCAACGCACCAGCAGGAAAAACAGACAGCATTGTTTTGGAAAATGTAAAAAAAAAAAAAAAAAGCAGCATAATTTTCTTTTTTATTCTTCTAAGCCTGTGTGTCTTTGCTGAAGTAACAAGGAGATTCAGGTGTATGTTCCTCATGAAAATTTGAGGCTGCTTAAGAAATGTTTACACAAAACCATAAGAGGTGCGAAGCATGAGCAAGCTTCCTCACTTCAATCAAACTGGCAAGTTTATAAATTTCAGTATGACACATTTATTACAAGCTTACAGTAATGCCCATCTGCCCAGAAGCAGGAATGGAAAGCTTAAGATTTTGTAATGCTTCACTGAAATTTCACTTGCTGATTAACAGATGAGCATCTCTAACCAGCTGTATGTCTATTTCAGGACACTGAACCTCTGAAAAACAAGACCTCCTGCACAGACTTCCATATCTGTAGATCCAGTCAGGAAAGAGCCCCAGAAAAATACAATGTTCCACAAGCAATATAATTATTTCACCCTTTAAAATTATGGCAAAATAAAAATTGTTCATTAATTTAAAGACTGGAAAATACATATGTCTGGATGATGCTCTCAGTCATATGGTTTAGTTTTAGATAGTCCTGAGAGGGGCAGGGAGCTGAACCCTGTGATACTTATGGGTCCCTTCTGACTTGAGACATTCTGTGACTCTGTGATGTGTCACGACATGCACATGCACACACAAACATAGACGTACCATAAGACACACACACACATCTACACCAGCTCCATGTCTTGCCACTCTGACTCATGTTTCAAACATGACTGAACACCACTGCTGGGGACTGACCTGGTTCTCTTGGCACGACAAAGGCCAAGCACAACATTGAGGTTAAGTCACTCCCCTCTTCCCTCTTTCAAAGAACAAAGGAGGTGCAGAGAAAGCTGGAGAGATTTGCCTAAATCTGTTCAGCCACACCTGGGATTAAACCTTGATATAAAACTGCACCCAGAGTCTTCACATGGACTGATCTCCTACCACTCCTACACCTGCAGGTTTGGGTAATTAATAGTCAGGGAATTGGTTGAATTAGTTTCAAATTAAGTATTTTAAAAACTCATTGAGAATTACAGTGTGTAGGCCATGCTAATTAAATATTGAAGGAATAAGTGAAAATAAGCATCAGGAGAGGTGTCTCTGTGCCCCACTCCCAATGCACAAAGGATTTAAGGGCATTTACTAGAATTCATTAATTGGATCTGTGAGCTTCTTCTTGACCCCTGATATTTCTTCAACATATTAAGGCTGTGTAAAATATGTATAAATGCATGAATATGCAAAGCACAGCTACTGAAAATGGATTTATAAAGATTTTCTTAGAAAAACCAAACCAGTGCAGGCTTTGATAATATATCAAAAAGAAAGAAAAATACACCCAACAATAATAATGTACCATCTCAAAGCAATACAGAAACACTCCATTACCAGCATGCAAAATAATGCTGGTATTAAAAAAGCACTCCTGCAAAAACAGCATAGTAATTCTTCTCACAGATACCTGAATATTACATTACATTAGCCCACAAGTGTAGAGTGATGAAAAATGAATCAGGTGGGTAACCTGACAACAAAGAGAGAAACAGTGAGGATAAATACCTCAGTGAAAGTGGAAGATGAAATGGAATTTTTTCTATAAATATTTATGGCATCAGTGATGATCACTACTCTGCCTGGTGACCCAGCAAACAAAAAATAATTAGATTGTGGTATATTTTACCATCATGTAGAGAGAAATCCTGTCCGAGCTTCAGGTGCTCTGGTCCCCCTGTTCTGTGCCCAGGCTTGGCACCACCAGCTCTCCACTCCAGGCCCTCGGGCTGCAGCCAGGAAAAAGGCTGGAATGTATGGGGTAAAGAGCTCTAAATGCAGCTGCCCCAGCTGGGCCAAGGGAGTGAACAGCTTCAGCTCACACCACATCTCTTTTCTTGGCAGCACACATCCTTGTCTCTCTCCTATCGGCCATTAAGGACTTTCTTAGACACTCAGAAACTGGTTATCTTTGAGACCTCAAATTAATCTCTCTAAGATTTGTAATATCCCAAAGTACTAAAGGAAACTGAGCACTTAATAAAGTAAGAGTTTAGGAAACTGACTCAAACCACATCACAGCTTCACAAAAACATCTTTCAGTGCCTCCCCTTGCTTCCAAAGACCACTGCTGCAGACCAGGTATCACTGGTGTTACTTCATCACAGGTATCCCTTTGCCCAAACATCTGCCTATCCTCTGGGTGACATCTCCATGAAGTGGCTCAGGGACCTTCCCTTGGCTACAGAGAAGTTGCATTCACTGTCTCCTGCCTTTTAATCCAGGGTTTATTAAAGCCAGTAAGGATGCTGCCTTTAAAGTCACTGCAAGCAGTAGTTACCAGTGTCTCAGCATTCCCTGGCTCTGCATGCAACAGTGTCATCATTCTGGGAGACAGGGTAGGGCCGAAGGAGGGACACATCTAGGACAGACTGACTGATCTGGTTACAAGGTTCCAGGCAGCTCCAAGGCTTCACTAGAAATGAACAATGAAAGACGTTCTAAGGAAGCAAACAAAGAGGAAGTATATTTATCACATCAATTCCTTTCTCTCATTACAATCTCAGTTTTCAAAAAACTGAAATTGCAAATATGTCCCCAGTTCTCATTGATGTTCAGTAGAGCCAAAACCAATAACTAGCACTCAGCCCTTGTATTGAACAGAGGTTAATTACAAAAAGGTGATATATATCCCCACAGCAGCTAAAAAGACACAGGCAAGAAACAGGGAGGCTACATTCAATTATCCAAGTCTCAGCCAGCAGCCAAGAGTGTTGAAAATACTGTTCCAAGAAGATACATGTTGACATACGGTTTTAACAGAGGATCAACCTAAAAACAATCTTGACTACAATCCCTCCAGCTTCGTCCTTTGCAGATTACAGACATCTCACACACAAAAATGAAGAGCAATGTTTTGACAGCGCTTTTTACTGACCAGCTTCACAAACATGGTGAGTTCAAAGCCTATGTTGAAAGTGGATATTTTCATCTGGTCCTGTGCTTTGGAATGACTTCATATCATTGAGATATTTTTCACTCTAAACGATGCCCTGATTGGTTGCAATTTGTTACTTATGATTAAAATTGCAGCTGACCATTAAAAATGCATTTGTGGCATTCTTCAGATTCTCCAGAGTCAGCTGAAATAAAACCACCCCTGCCACGTGGTTTCACAGCCTGATATCCAAACAGCAAGAACATTTTCTACTATGTTTTTAAAACATGCCCTTTTTTTTCTGAAATATACCACTCTCACNAAAAAAAAAAAAAAAAAAAAACCACAAAAACTAAAAAAAACCCAAAAAACACCAAAACAAAAAACCCAAACAACCTTGACTCAAAAACATCACAGACAAGAGTGGGAAGGCTGGCTGAAAGCCTAGCAGGGATGTTGGGAGATGCTGGAGGTAAACACTTCTCCACAAGGTTCATCTGTTGGGATCTTTCAAGCCTTGGGCTACAGTAACTCCCTCAAGATTTTCCAAGAGCAAGCACAAACTATCCTGATCAGGAATCTCCTGTCTCCCACATTCATCACAGCTGCCCAGACTCACAAATTTAGAGTTCATTTTCTGGCTCCAGACTTTGCCATATCTGCATTTCAGCTCCCAGCAGTGAAGCCCGGCTCCAGGTGGGCACCCACCATTCCTCCATATCATGGCCCTGGTTACACTGGTGGCTTCCAGAAACAAGCAAAAAGAATTATGACCATGTGA